>JAWNOK010000074.1:2400000-3072427 GCA_035046005.1 Drosophila acutilabella
TGGTAGCGGGCATAACGCATCTTTTTATTTGAGCAGAATAACTGAAAGGGGTCTAATGGTTTTTATAGTGGATTTGTATAGTTTTTTTTAGCAAATTATATTATTATTAGGAAGATAGATACGTATTATAATGATGAATTAACGATTTTATTAGGGTAATCTTCTATTTAAAAAATTGCTCTTCAAAACTTTCCTAAAAGCTTATATACTATTTAAGTCACATGGTCACCATAAACTGAAAGTTTCGAGCACTCTTCTTACAGAGAATTAAGACTTCGCTGCTGGCCCAAAACAATTGCCTTTTGGCCATTCTCAGTGGCTGCTTATGCAAATATTGCGTCGTTGGGTCACGTTTATGGTTTGTACGTTGTAAAGTGTCAATTTCTCAGATGCGAAATCCACAAAAACAGCACAAATACACACACATATATATAGGGGTATAGCTGTATCTGTGTGTAGGAATGCAGAACGTGCAGCTTATGTCATAATCGTTGAGAATCCTTGCTGCGTTCTCTCTCCTCTCTTTCTCCATGACTGCTGGGTGTTAATGTCCACATGCTGCTCCTCCATGTGATCATCGAGCGTCGTTTTTCCCACATTTCGCGTTTGTCCATGTTTATGGCCATTTGTTTATGGAGTTTTTGGCTACTGTGCACTTGCTGCCGCTTTTTGTTGTCTGCTCTCTTCTGTCTCCCCTCTCATCCTTACTTTTTTCTGTTCTGACTAGAACAATGGATAGTTTGCATGTAATCGCGACTCCCTTCTCACTATGAGATTTCTGGCTGCGATGTGTGCAGGACATGAGTTGAGCCCTGGCAACAACCAAACAAACTTTCTGCTCATGTATTGCAAAAAGTAACAACAACATGAAAACACTAACAACAATCACGAATCTTGTGGCAAATGAGCGAACCAGAGCCGCCAATGAGGTAGCTAAATGAGCGCCGGAGCTGCCGGAAAGTTAACAAATTGCGGCTTTATTACCAACAAACCTGATAGATGTGCCCGCCAAAAACACAGCAAAAAAACAAAAACAAAATCAAAAACCCAAAAAAAAACTTAACTCAAACGAAAGTCGGACCCATTAGGATAACTATCGCGTGAGAGCGGAGGCGACTCTGTGTATGTGTGTGTGTGTGTGTGTGAACGGGGGCGTGGGGAAGGGAAACTGCCGTTTTGCAGGGCAGCCGCTGCTGATCCTGACTTGCCGATGCTCCACCACCAACTAAGTGGGCTAAAGTAATGAGCCAACGCCGACTATGCGCCTCTCTGCCAGCTCCAACTCCAGCTCAGCTCCATTTCCAACAGCAACTTCAGCTGCCGCTCTGCCAGATCTCAAACGCTGCGATTGCTGACTGGCGCGCATGCGCAATAAACAAACACGCCATGTTACCGTTGTCTGGCAGCCGATTGGAGAGCACTGTGGAATCAATGTCCTTTTCACTGACTAAAAATTTCAAAATTAAAGTGCTAAGTTTGTTTTCATTCAAGACAAAAAATTAAATAAGGGTTTAAATTCGGAACTTTATTAATGTCATAAAAAAGATCGTGAATAATGCCCAATTTATTCTTTTGAAAACATTATTCTCTTTGAATCCTTTTCATGCCACAATTTTACGCAGCTTCCTTTAGCTCTTGTGACCACTGTTATGCAAGCTTATTGTTTTTGGCCAGGCTTTCAGTTGGTGTCAGCTGGTGGGAGTTGAGCTTGCCAGAAATGAAATAATAATTATTATTAACTATTAGCGTTTGCTGGTAGCCGTCGCAACAGATGAAGCTTTAATCCGATGCCATTGCCGATGCCGATTCCAATCCGAGTTTGAGTCCGAATCCCGATGCCAATTGCCACCATTTGTTTGGGACGTCAAGAGCTGGACTTGGCAGCACACTTGGATGGGTCTTTTGATTGTTTATGACCTTAAGTTGTCGTGCCGCAGTGAAAAGGTCATCATTTGGTTGTGTTGTTTTGTCTTGTGTTGGGTTAGTTAGTTATTAAGTTGCTTGTTTAGTTGCTGGTGATTTTTTTTACTTTTTGTGGGTAGGCGGTGTCTAATTTGTGGTTGCAGCTTCTACTTCTGTTTGCTTCTCTGAAGATGTGGCGGCATTTTGCCATTTGTTTTATGGTTTAGTAACTGCCTTTGATTTTTATGATGCTTTAATTTGTTGCACGTTGCAGTAAATTTGTTTTATCTTTAACCCAACGACTATTCGATTAGTCGTTTAATGCACAACAGGTTCAAATTGAACTTTGGTCAGTCAATGAGAAAGCTTAAAAGGGATTGTCTCTTAGTTTGAAAACCTTGTGACACAATTATGCATCAATTATAATCCCCAAATGATCAAAAGCTTCAGAGACAGTTTCCCATCACTTGTCGGCTTGCCATCAACAGGGTTCAACTCGGTTGTGTTGTCGTAATTCAAAGCGTTTCGAGTGCAAAGCCGACATACTCGCATTTTTCAAAAGTCTACAAAGCTCTCCCTGTTTTTATACTCTCTGCAAGAGTATATTGGGTTTGTGAAAATGTATGTAACAGGCAGAAGGAGGCGTGGCAGACCCCATAAAGTATATATATTCTTGATCAGCATCACAAGCGGAGTCGATATAGCCATGTCCGTCTGTCCGTCTGTCTGTCCGTCTGTCTGTCTGTCTGTCTGTCTGTCTGTCCGTATGAACAAACAGATTTCAGAGATGGTAAGAGCTACAAGTTCGAGCTTGGTCTCAATCGATCACATATTTAGTCAGGCAATACAAGAATCTTTTTATTTTTCGATGCCACGCCCCATTCGCCCACAATGAGCAAAAAACTAGACACACCTCGGAAAAAATCGGTGTTTTCGGCGAATATCTCAGTAACTATTGCACCTAGGATCACCAATTTTGGTATGGAGGTTCCTAGCGACAGCGTTAATGCATTGACATTTAAAATTTTGGACTACCACGCCCCTTTTTCTCACAATTAATAAAAAAAAATTATCAAATTTCGTTCCGTTTTTTAGGCTTTTGTTAATATAGTACAGTATTGTAATTTATAATTCGTGTGGAGACTAGCTATATCAAACTATCTTGAAAGGTGCATTGAAATCGCACTATAAACAAGAAAACTAGAAGCGTTACAATATTGATAGCTGAATGCAATGTCATGTATGAGTGCGAGCGAGACAAAAACATAAAAGCACGTGTTCGAATATTTTCGCTGGCTGCGCGCTGAATACACACATACATTCATATATGCATCATATATTGTCAATCGTATGTGTATTCCCATACAGACAAACAGATGTATGTTTGATTATGCTTAGATTGTTTTTGTTTCAACGTGTTTTAATGCAAGTACTACACATTGTAATATCGACACCGATTTTAATAAATTAATCGGGGAAAAAGCAGAGAGTATTATACGGTCGGGCGTGCTCGACTGTACTTTTCTTGCTTGTTTAATTTTTGGGTAGTCTAAAACTTTATAAAGCTGTCATAACATCAGTAATTAGAATGGATAAACAATCGTATTAATTATCTAACAGCGTCTCTTCAAGTCGGCTCATGTTACTACCAACTTTTAGTTACTTAGTCATTGCCAATAACTGCAACTGTTCTCGTTGCTCTTAGAAGACCCCCAAAAATCAGTCTGCAACTTAAGGCCAAATTGAACATGGCAAGTCTAGACAAAATGCTTGTTGTTCTTTCGACTTCCAGTCGCCAAAAACAAAACACAGAAACAGCAACTTTACAACACACAAAAACATGTTGCAACTTTACAAAATTGTGCCATGATTTGCACATTTAGAATGCGTAAAGTGTTCGATTAATAACAATTTAAGAATTGTTTTAGTTTTTGGAAATTTTTCAACATTCGCTCAACTGATTTTCTTTTTGTTTTTAGGCGCCATAAATTAGAGAGGCATTTTATAGACCATCGATTTCCTCGGCAATTAGTCAAAGCTTTATGGGGGCGTAAGCGGGCTTAACCTAGGCTGCAATTGGAAATGGAATTTCAACGCCAGATGTGGTAATGATACCACCTCACGCCACATGTGGCGCAGTGGTAGTTGATAAGGTGAATCGCATACACAATGCTGCCAGCCGGTGACTTAATACTATACAAGCAAAGCGACCTGCCAATGTTTGATTGATTTTATTCAGTTAAATCTATTATTAAGACTGCGCTATATAAAATTGGTAACAGTTGCAAAAACTCTGAATTGTGTGGCAGTTGATATACTTCAGACTGTTATCAAAAAACCTAATTTGAATAGTTATTAGATAAAGAAAAGAAAATCTTCTAAGTCGAATAAGCCTTTTTTGACCAATTTGTCCTATTGGAACTATAGAATATACTTGACCGATACGGATCTGACTTGGCGAGTATAGTAAAAATGATAAAATATCGTCTCGCCTTGTTATATAGTCGCCACTGTTGATCCTAATCAAAAATATATTTAATTTATGGGGTTCTCCGAACCTTCTTCTGTCCGTTTTGCACATTTGGCTGCTGACATACCTTATAGTCCCTTCTACAGGGTCTAAAAATATACATAACTCAAGCCGCAAGTCCAGTTTATTTCACGCTGTCGGTAACTCAATATTTAAGCACTTACACGTTAATTTAGGCACAAATTGAATTAATAAACCATGTTGAGCTTTGTGTGCGGTCTGCTTCACTCCTTGACTCCTCCTTCCGTCAGAGAACAAGCTCCTTTTCATATTTCATTTAATTATGCACGAATCGCGGCCCAAGTGAACCACGAAAACAAGCAAAAGTGAGCAAAGGAAATGCCGTTTCCAAAAATGCCCAAATAAAATTTGAATTTACAAGCACGTAACGCGCTGGTTTGCATTTAGTGCCCAGTTCTTGTACTTTCTTCTTTCTCTTTCTAGAAAAAAAAGTTACATGCCAAAATTTTAGTGGGAAAAATGTACCGTGACAAGGCTTAACAAAATAATTGTGCATGTTGCATCTTGTGATAACCTGCGGCAAGTGTCCGGCACAAGTGACTCTGACTCTGTTGTTTAATAATCAAGGTGCGTAAATATGATTTTCATTTACACCTTGGCCAACCGACCTCCAGCTGGAAAGCACTGGACCGCTGCCTTTGAAGTAACCGAAACACGCTTGGAATTTCACGAATTTCAAATATTTCCGCAAAAAGGAGAATTGAGAAAGGAGTTGGAGAAAGAGGGAGAGGAAGAACAGAACACAATTCAAATTATAGACACTTAAAGGCAAATATCGTTAAAAGTATGAAGAGTTCAAACATGTTTGTAGGGAACTTTTATGGTTTCAACTTTTTTATGCAGCCATTTCTGCCACAGGGCTGCAAACACACTTTACTTTCAACAACCACTTGCCATTGAGTCTCGCTCCCTGGCACTGGCTGTGCCTTGGTTTTGGGGCCATTTCGATATCCTTTAAGCCATAACAATGCACCGACTCGTGCCATGGCAGCAGCGACTTACATAAGGGTCCAAAATCAAAATGTACACATGATTTATTGTCATTTTGAGTTTGAGAATTTGCAAAAAATAAAAGCCAAAGGTAATAAATTGTATGATTATTGTGGATTTTCAGTCTACCCAACTTTTTCCGCTTTTCCCCGCTACACACCGCTCCCCCGCTGTCCATCTCAGCATCCCGCATTTCAGTGGTATTTCCCCTCCAAGATTTGGAAAGAAAGCAGGTACAACAAACGAATCAGGTAACGGGTGGAATGTGCGGCAAGAAGCAAGAGTGAAGAGCAGATGTGTTGGTGAAGGAGGGGGTAGCGGTTAAGTTAACTTCATTCGCTCGTGGTGAGGTCAAGGGTTAAAATGTGGGAGTCACGATTCTGTGGGGCTAGCCGATTTGGCTCAATACGCGCTCTCTGTGGACTGCGACTCTCGCATGAAATGAAGTTACCAAAAAATCAAAATACTCGCTAAGTACCGTTTGATACACACACAAGCACACACACCCTGGCATACACACATTAGTCGACCTCTGCCTACAACTTTAACTGCAACTTCGAGGCTTTATCAATAAATTATTGAGCCATTATTGTTATTACAATTTCTTTATAATGTTGGCAGCGTGCGCTGCAAGTTTTTCCATTATTGTTGTTAGACCCTGTAGGGGAAGAAATCCAAAGGGTCCACTGGGTCTGTTGACTGACCGTAAGATAAGTCTTTACTGTAAATTTTGTGTGTAATTTTAGTTTTTTCATATCGAAATCAAACTAAGAAATAGTTTTTTTGATACAGGGATTTTTCAGCCGGCCTAACCCTGCTTTAACCTTTCCTTCTAGCTCTTGTTGTTGTTGCTGTTGATGCTGACCATTAGCGTGTAGTTGCTGGCCGCCAACGGGGCCGAGGTTTCCACCTCAACCTCAGCCCGAGTCCCAACCTCTGCCTCGGTCTCTGTCTCGGTCTCAGTCTCGGCCTCATCATGTGCACAATGGAGAGCAGGTCGCGGTCATTGCAAAGACTTTTTTCGAGCTGGGCTTAAAGTCGCCGCCGTTATAGCCTGGCAGGTTCATGACAAATGCATTAAGAGTTTCTAACAATTTTTCCAAGCGGCTTTTCAGCTTCTCTTCTCCTTTCGTTTCTCTTTTCTTTACCCCACAAACATTTTATTGTTATTTTTATGAATATTGTAAATGATTTAATGAGTTTTAATTGAGCTGAGGCAACGAAAAAGTACAAAAAAAATTATACATTTAATGAGTTTAATTGATAGGAATAGAAGCAGCTTTAAAAAAACCCAAATTGGAGAGGAGAAAGCCAAACACTTTGTTTATGACTTGGCCTGGAATTAAGATTCGAATTCGAGTTCGAATTGGAATTGAAATTCCTTTCAAGGGGGTGCCCTTTGTCTGGATTTGAGCTGTCAGTAACCGTTGTAAACCGTTTCACTGACCACTGATAACAGGCACGCGCCCTGCAAATCAAAGAATTGGCACAACAAACGACACACACACACACTCTGAGAACTCAGGTCGTAACTCAGCGCAATGAATCATGCAACAGGTTAAGGTGATAAGGGGTTAAGCGGGGGGGAGGAGCAGCAGGAGGAGGTGGGAATGGAAAAACGCAATCACAACACAACCACAAGTTGACCATTGATCTTTTGGGCCAAAAACAAAAAACATAACAGCAGATGCAGGCAATGAAACTGAACTGAACTGAAACTGACTAACTACCTCTCAGTCAGTTCGTCTGTCCCACAGTCTTTGTCTCTCTCTCTCTCTCTGTCTGAAGGAACAACGTGTGGGCCATAATCAAAAACGTGTTGTTGGCTTTTGACATTTTTTGGTTATTTTTTTTGATTTTTGCTCTGCGCGAATGTTTTGCATGTTAACATTTTATTAGTCATAACAACCGGCAACAAGAACAACGGCCAAAAGAGACAAACAACTGTAGCAACAACAAACGCAGTTTGTGCAGAAAACACAGCTTAGAAATCTGCCGCAGGCTTCAGCTCAGTTAAGATATTTTAAATAGCACATTTGGCCAGGATCATAATAACCAAATCGTGGGCTACAAAAAAGACCATGACTATGCTAATGAATACAATAAATGTTTATAAGAACAAACTCATTTCCTTATGCACAGCTCAACTAGGGACTAGTTAATTAAAGAGAGAAATAAGTAAATATATAAGTTTAAATTTAATTATTTAAATTATCTACTTTAAGCGCCAATAATTCATTCAAAAATACCTTTAATAATCAATAAAATATTGAATTTGTTTTTTTCCATAACTAAAATTATTTTTTTCATTCAGTTACATAACTGATAAAATTTCATATATTTTTTATTTTTATTTCTTAATATATTTTTTATTCTCAGAAATTCCCAATTCTGTTCTAGCTCGTTCTTAAGTCAAGCGTGTTATCCCGGGCCAAGAGTCAATCAAAATTCAGCCAAAGCTTTTTTAATGGACTTGTCAATGAGCAATGCCAGCCATTAATTGTATTTAAGCTGATTTTCAGTCAAGTAAAAAGACGGGTAAAAATACAGAAAAAATAACAAAAAACACGGTACCGTTGACAAATACCCAAATGTTAAGCAACAACAATGGGAACAACAACGAAACACGTCACTCATTTTAACCTGTTGCACATGCGGTAGTAACAAATAAAAAGCAACAAAAAAAGGCAGTAACACACCTTATAAACAAATGATCCAATTGTCTTCTGCATGACTTAATAATTTGAAATCTTTTTTATTTATTTGCTGTTGTTTGCCAGAAACAAATTTTTCAACTGAAACCCTTGGATATCGAAAATGAACATAAAATAAACTGAAATACAACAAAATATTGTGCGTGACGAAATCTTTTTTGATGTGGGAAATGTCGCTTTGAGTCCAACCGACAAGTGTGTGTCCAGCAGCTACAACAACAACAACAACAACAACATCATGAGATCTTGAAGAACATGAGACGCTAACGTTGCGCATGTCGCTGGGATTAGCCTGAAAGCATTTTCTCAAATGGTTTTTTTTTTAATCCTTTTTTATTTTGGGTTTTGTTGTTGTTTTTTCTGTTCATCTGGCAGCGAATTTTTTGTTTGGTAAATATTTTTATAAATGTTGTTTTGGGTTTTTGTTAATTGGCGGCGACATGTGTTGTAGATAGGATAGTTTCGACTTGTTTTTTTCTATTTCTTGGTCACTCAAGTGTGCTCCAGTGTTTGGAGTTAGTTTCTAGCTTTTTTGGGGATTTATTTATTGCGGTACAAGATCAAACAAGCAAGAAAAGTACAGTCGAGCACGCCCGACCGTATAATACTCTCTGCTTTTTCCCCGATTAATTTATTAAAATCGGTGTCGATATTACAATGTGTAGTACTTGCATTAAAACACGTTGAAACAAAAACAATCTAAGCATAATCAAACATACATCTGTTTGTCTGTATGGGAATACACATACGATTGACAATATATGATGCATATATGAATGTATGTGTGTATTCAGCGCGCAGCCAGCGAAAATATTCGAACACGTGCTTTTATGTTTTTGTCTCGCTCGCACTCATACATGACATTGCATTCAGCTATCAATATTGTAACGCTTCTAGTTTTCTTGTTTATAGTGCGATTTCAATGCACCTTTCAAGATAGTTTGATATAGCTAGTCTCCACACGAATTATAAATTACAATACTGTACTATATTAACAAAAGCCTAAAAAACGGAACGAAATTTGATAATTTTTTTTTATTAATTGTGAGAAAAAGGGGCGTGGTAGTCCAAAATTTTAAATGTCAATGCATTAACGCTGTCGCTAGGAACCTCCATACCAAAATTGGTGATCCTAGGTGCAATAGTTACTGAGATATTCGCCGAAAACACCGATTTTTTCCGAGGTGTGTCTAGTTTTTTGCTCATTGTGGGCGAATGGGGCGTGGCATCGAAAAATAAAAAGATTCTTGTATTGCCTGACTAAATATGTGATCGATTGAGACCAAGCTCGAACTTGTAGCTCTTACCATCTCTGAAATCTGTTTGTTCATACGGACAGACAGACAGACAGACAGACAGACAGACGGACAGACAGACGGACAGACGGACATGGCTATATCGACTCCGCTTGTGATGCTGATCAAGAATATATATACTTTATGGGGTCTGCCACGCCTCCTTCTGCCTGTTACATACATTTTCACAAACCCAATATACTCTTGCAGAGAGTATAAAAATTATTTGATTATTGGAATTATTTAAGTTTACATAGTAATTTCATTAAAAAGCAGTGCAATTGAAGTAATTTATTTTAAGTGCTGATTAAGGTTTAAATAAGTCTAAATAAGAATTGAGTATGCCATTAGTTGGTATCTCTAAAAGTCACGAATTAAACCATTTGTTAGCGCCATGTTAACGATTGTCTATCTGGGCACAGGCGGCAACCCTGACATCTGCCAAGCCCACCCAAAAAACACAAAACCACAAAAACCCAAATCCAAAAATATCAGTCTGTAGTCAACACTCACTTAGCATTTGATTCATGTACCACGCTGGTGGCCAATCGGCAAAAATCATTAACAACTAATTAAATTATATAAAACAGTCATTAATTAGGCGAGAACGAGAAACGAGAAACGAGACTTGAGTTCTAAGTTTAAATAAAGCCTATAGATTTATAGAGTTGCTCAAATTGCCTTTCACTTTGGGGTTTCGTTTTGGGTTCGGTTTGAGACTGGAAGGAAAAACGAAACAATAAGAACAACAAACAACTGCATTAACTGTATAATGACAAGAAGTTTTTCCGCTAAACTTTTGCACTTTGACATCGTCGGGATTGGCACTACCAGGTGCACCACAGCAGCAGCACTGCACCCACAATTGGCACGCTTTATGCGGCGGCAGTTGTAAATATTTAATAACTACATTAATAACAGCAGCAATGACAATGACAACACCAACAACAATTGCAACACCACCAGCAGCAGCAGCAACAGCAACAACAATCATAATAACACGCGCTGTTTTTTTTTATTTTTATTTTTTTGTTACGATTGCAATTTGCCAAGCAATAAAAACTACCGTTTGAGCCACGTTTTGGCCACGTTTGCTTTTGCCAATGTGGTATGAATTGAATGAATGTCATTAATTTGACAACAGCAACCGTTAAATCAGCAATTCAATCACCAGCAAACAACAACAACACACGCTGGCGACAAAAGAAACGGTTCTCGATTCTCAGTTTGGTGTTTTAAGTTTTTTTTTTTTTGGAGTTTTTGTTGTTGTTTTTGGCCTCTCGCGGCGTGAGTCTTAAATTACCAACCTTGCCACAATTTTCAATGCGCATTCGCATTCGAATTTGTTTGCAGTAATTGGCCGGCAAAACTGGGAAACTGACGACTGTTTGTTGCTGTTGCAGTTTGCAGTTGTTGCTGCTACCGCACCCATCAGCAATAGTTGCTGCTGCTGCACCACCCAAGCATTCATCGTTCGCCTTTTGCCTTTCAACTTCTGTTACAGGTGTCTCTCTTCTGATCGTCTGTGTCTGCATCGTCAGCCACGTTTGCTGCCGTGTCAATGACAGTTCAATGTGCTCGCGATTTGTTGCTGCTGCTGTTGCTGTTGTTGTTGCTGTTGCTGGCAACAGTTGTCGCACATGCAAATCGTGACTGTTGGCCAACCGACGTCCATCACAAGTTGCCAAACAAACTTGCCAGTCAGTCAAGTCAGTCGAGAGTCAGTTCAGTTGGTCTCATGCCACGTTTACACAGCTTCACTTTTAATGAAAATTATGTAAAAAGGTTCTTATACTTCTAAGCAATGTGTTTAGTTTTATAAATTCAATTTAATATTCAAACCACTTCTAAATCCTTCAAAAAATTCCTTCCTTCCTGAAATCTGAAACAAGTCCCCGAGTTTCTTTAATTGCAATTCGTGTAAACGCTTTTAGGCTCTTTCATTTCAGTTACTAAGTGTGCTCAGTTAGTGGCTGGCTCTGTAATTTTTCTTACGTTTTTTGGTAGTTGAAATGCGAGTGATTTGCTTAAGACATTTTGATTGATTATTTTTATTTTTAATTTTTTTTTTTTTGTTGGTGCGACGACAAAACTGCGACCGCCTTTGCCACACAGCAGCGCCCGCCCTCCTGCCCCTCCCCCAGCTTCTCAGATACCATCACGTTCTCCTTAAAAGTTGCAAAGCTTCCTCAAGTTTTGTTTTTGCTTTGCAGCCTGTCAAAATCGCGTTTTGTGGCCACCAAAGCAGGCGTCAACGACTGAAAACAACTTTGCCTTTTTGGCCAAGTCATGCGCACAAAAGTCGCTCGCTTTTATTAATTATTTTGACCCAGAAATTGTTGTTCGATTTGTGTGTTAAGTATTATATACTACTTACTATACATATGTGTGTGTGTGCGTGTGTGTGTGTGTGTGTAAATGAAACGGAACAAAATCTGACGATCCAAGTGCGGATCTGTTTGGGGATCGGCGCGCGTTTGTTGTCAGTTAAATTTACCACCTGTGATGAATAACGTTACATTTTGTTGATTTGTTGCTGTTGCTGTTGTTGTTGCTGATCGTGATTTATCGTATTTTATAAAGTACCAGCGGAATCTGGCATCAGAATCATTTGGTTACATTACGATTTGCCTTTGCCTTTGCCTTTTGCCATGCCCACATAAAGTTGATTACTCAGGTGTCTGAGTGCGTGTTCCCTTCGCCTCCCTCTCTTTCTTTCTCTCTGTCTTTGTCTCTCTCTGTCTGCCTGTGTGTGTGTTTTTGTTTGTGTATGGGGGCCATGTACCGTTAATTAATTTGCAAGTTGTTTTCTGACTTAGTTTGAATTTGTTAACTAGTGTATAGGTTGTATGCCTGGCAGGCATATGAAGAGTTCAAATTTGAGAGGTGTTTTGGGTGGGGAATTCATTATGTAAGCGTTTTTAATTAATTTGTTTAAGCAGCTTAAAGCCTGGACATCAAAAATTATTAAACTGTAGGAAATTATGCAAATAAAAGTTTACTGTTTATTGAGTTATCTCAGAAAGAGATGAGATTTTTTAACTAAAGAGTTTATATATTTTTATTAAATTTAAATAATTATTTTTGCAACATTTACATTGAAAATTTTGTAGAATTTATAAAGTCGGAGAAGTTTTTAAATGAAAAGTGTTGACAACATGAAAAAAGCAAAAACAAAAAACTTGTCACATTTTGGGCTTATTAGTGAGCCCCGTTTTAGAAGCTTTTGGCGTAGTTCTAGTAGATTTTGATGGGGGCGTGCCGCTTTTAGGCACAGCCGTCACACGGTTGGAGGGCGTGGGTCGTGACAGACGTGGAGTTGTGGCAGGAAGTTTCAAGCCTGTAGCTGGAGTAGGACGACGTCTTAGTGTTGTGGTCGACGCTGGACGTTTCCGGTTGAGCTGCAGTTGCGTTACCTTCTCAGTCTCTGCTGGTGACACCTCCGGCGTAGCTGGCATAATGGCGGGCACTTCACGTTGCATACGTGGCGAAGGTGCTGCCGGATTGATGCCATGGGAGCTAATGCTGCGACTGAGTGCCTCAAGTTGTTGCTGTGCCTCCAGATTGGAGTCTCGCATCAATGTGGTGATTCTTTCGCGACTTCTGCGCTCCTGTTCCAATTGATCGCGCTGCTGGTTGCGTATGGACTCGAATTCTTGCCAAAATGTTTGACTAATGCGTCGTGTATTGCGATTGAGCTCACGACGCAGAGCATGCACAACATGTGCATCACGAGGTAGTTCAGTTTCTCCTGCGCGCTTGGACATTCTTGTTGTTTTGTGATTTTATTTGATTTGATTTGTGTGTTGTGAACAAATTTGGAGTTGTCTGAAAGGGAACTGGAGACAAGTTCTCAGCCAATAGAATAAATGTTTTATACACACACATACACTGGCATTTATACACATGTCGGTGATGTCCACATGACGTTTCAGTCTGTGGGCAATTGATCGATGCGAGTTTTCTAATTGCCTTTGCCGCAAAACTTTCTTCTTAATTGTGGCGAGAAAAATGAGGCCCGTATCGAAATGGCATGAAAAGCCCAACAAACACATGTCAGTTAAAAGAGAGAAAAAAGAGTGATACAATAAGAGAGAATCAGAGAAATTTGTTTGTTAGAAAGAACATTTTGTGTGTTCAGTCAATCAATCATACGATAGAAGCTTCAAAACTTGGCCCAATTGGGCCTGGGCCAAACAATGGAACCACAAACGATTGTCTTTGATATAATCGCAGCAACCTCCACTTCACTTCACTTCATTCCACTTGAGTTCAGTTCATTTTAGTGGAGTCCATTTAGTCGAAATGAAAACAAAATTGGCAACAACGCCGCCTCCTTTTTGCCAGTTGTTTCCTGGCCAAAACGACGCTGACGACCCCCGCTGTGCACTTGTCGAAGCCAAAAGTTCAACGATTGCCTCCGACTGTTTTAAATGCGGCTACCTAACCAAAGCACAACTGGCTCAGACCCCAGCCCAATCCGAATATTCACAATTTATCCTTTATGGCTTTTGTTTCTGCAGAAGTGAAAACAAAAGATTGTCATCATCATCATCATAGTTGTCCAGAAAGAGACCAAGGAGACCAAAGCGACTGTGTTTGCATAAGATCAACAGTTCCTTGATAGTACACCAAGTACAACAACATATACAAATACTATATAGTATGGCTTATATATAGTAGGTATATGACTGATCGCTTTAATTGGGTGAAAGTGCTTAGAAAGTGTGACAGTGGTCGAAGTGGACTAAAGAGCCCACTCTCATCATAATGTTAAGTCGCTCTCTGTCAAATCAATATCTATGGCCTTTACCTATACCTGTAGCTATATAACATACATCACCCGCATATATAGGCATCCTCAGCAATCAGCTAGCAAAGCGACTACAAACAAAGCTTCATCTGTCTGTCTGTCTCACAGTCGTTACGTCCATTTTGTCCATCTGTGAGATATTCCCAGGCCATGCAAGAAAACTAGAACTCAAAATCATACATCACAAGCAATTACCGGCTAAAATGCGGTAGAGTGAGCTTCAGCAAACGGCTAAGGCAACTACTAACCTTGGCGGCCAGTGAGGCAGAGAGAGAGAGAGAGACAACTGCAACTACAACAACCTCTAAAGTAATAATACAACAACAAGCAAGTAAATATATATGTATATAAAAGAGTGTTATTATTGTTGCTGTTTATACACTTTGATTGGTGCAGGCATATCGATGATTTGTTTTAAGGAATTTATCAAAAAATGTTAAAAGAATTCGGGGTTTCAAGTTAAAGTTGTGTTAAGGAGCTTTTAGCTATACTTGGACAACAAAGAAACAAAATTTTGTATAAACTATAAATATTATTTTAATCCTTAAATATGTAAAATATTTTTTAAGAACGTTTGTATGATAGGCTGAGACTCAATTCATCTAAAAGTTGAAATGTTGCTGCCACTGTTCAGTTACTTCCAGCTAGATGTATACACTTGCTAGAGTATTTCGTATTCGTTGCCTTTGTTGTTACTGTTTGGCTGGGATGTTGTGTATGCCGCGCATGCATCATCATACCATCATCCCATTATCACATACCACAAGCCAAGTGAAGCCAAGACAAGAGATGGCTATGCAAGCTAAGGCAAGGCTGGCTCCTCGGAGCAGCTGATGGTGGTGGAGGTGATAGTGCTGCTGATGGTTATGCTGTGGCTGTGGCTGTAACTCTGGCTGCTCCTCCTTGGCCTGACCGACTGCGGCACTTGAATGCTCGGCATGAAATAAATCGCGTGTTTATTGTGCCAATGGCGATCACTTCAATGTTGCACATGAAAATTGAACGCAATAGAATGCCACTAATCGATCGGTCCAAGCTTGTACTCCCCCCTCTCTCTCTTTTCCTCTCTTACTTGCACTCTTTCTCTGACTTGCTGTCTCTTTTACACTTACGGTTTGCCGCTAGCAACAAAATGAAATGTTTCAAGTTCAAATGCAAGGTGCGGAGCTGGGTTGAGAGAAGGAGTGCCAGACTGATTGGACAACCTGGACAGACACACCACACAGCTCAGCTGGTCGTCCGTCTCTTTGTCTGTTTGGAGACTGGCGCAAGCAATCTTAAAATAATCTAAACGATTTGGCGAAAATCACGTTGCCGTCGCCATCGTCGGCATCGGCATCGGCATCCACCTGTTACGCCGAGCTCATTTTTAATGCCTACCTCTTTAGACCCCCCTGCCAACCCTCTGGTCGTTTACCGCCTTCACTTGAGCTACACTCCCCCCAGCCGATGGAAGGCCAAGGCGGGTCTGGAGCAACTGCTGCGACGGCGGCATTGAGAGCAAATTGCAAAAGCCAAATTCAACGAATGCCGGCGCACAGTTTGGCATTAATAATGAAGCGCAATCAACTGACGGCCGCCGGCCTTTGGACGCTTTCAACTGACTGTCTTGAGTTGGTCAACTTGCTGACTGAATGGCTGACTGGCCGGCTGGTCGGTCAGGTGAGGGTGCCTTGCTTACCATTCGCATTGGCATTGGCATTGCACAGATTAAACATTTTTCCAACACAATGCATAATTTCTTGCTGCTGGGCTCGTTATGTTTCGTATATGCGTTTGGTGTTATTCTAAACGGCTTTTAGACAAAGCATCAGTTCAGCTCAGTTGAGTTCAGTTCAGTTCAGTTCAGTTCGTCTGCCCGCTGCTCACGCTGCCAATCAATCAATCACGGCCAGCGTCTGAACTGAGACAGCCTAGTCATCTGAGCATCTGCCGACGCCATCAGCTAGCCTCTCTCTCTCTCTCTCTGTCGCTGTCGTCAACTCTTTCTCACTTTGTGGTCGGTCAAGTGTAATGGTTTTGTCATGATGCAGCATTTAAGCTGCCGCCGCTGATTGATGCGCCGTTCGTTCCACAAGAAAGTGCCAGTTAGGAATTTCACACCACCAGCAACCACCAACCAGCATTAACTATGCCTATGGAAATTTTCTTTGTGTGAGAGCCACTTGTCAGTCAGTCAATTTTCTAGCAATATTGTAGTCAAGTTCGTTGCCTAAGTCTTTTGATTGTTTGCACTTAGCCAGCGAATTTCAAAGTGATTTAGAATTAAAGTACTTATAAACAGCATTTAAGCAGAAGATTGATTTATAATACAGTATTCCTATTCCTTTGACAAGTTTGTTTCCTAAGTCTTTTGATTCTTGGGAATAAACCAGCGAAACTTAATTTTATTTTTATTAAATTAAATCAAAGTAATCCAAGTCTTTCCGTGTATTCCCTCTTCTCCATAAAATCTTAGCTTATTTTTAAGCTGACCTGTTTGGCAATTTTGAAGTTGTTAGCTGATTGGATGAAGGCGAAATAAAATTGGAGCTACAAATGCCACCTGCAGGGCGGCATATCGAATCAGTGAAATCAAAGCTAAATTAATTGACGACAATTGTTGTGTTGTGTGGCAAGTGGCCAAAACTGTGTGGCAACATCAAAATCAGCCACAACAAACAACAACAACAACAATTGCCTAGTAAGAAACTGTAACAACGTGGCTAACGTCAATTGTCTAATCAACAAATTTAGTCAATAAATCGTAATTAATTAACGTTTGCCGCTGCGATTTGCTTCAACTCAGTTCCAACTCAGTTTCCACTCAGTTTGTGGCAGTTGCAACTGAAAAAGTTTCAAATTCAAATTCAAAAAACACAAACAACAACAATTACCCAAAACGGCGAGCAAATATTCGTGAATTGCGACTAATTTTTAGTGCAGCAAAGCAGAAAAACGTTAACAGAAAATATTGGTAACAGCTAATCAGGCGCATACATACGCCCCTAACAACAACAAAAATAAAGAGGTGTGTCTGGCAGGTGGTCAAGCAATGTGTTTATTGTCAAAAAATTGACTTGCAATCCACGAACAACCTTTTCGATCCCCAGTGCAATCAAAAGACTTAGGCAACGAACTTGCTGCCGATTTGAAAGTATAACACCAAAAAACAAACCTGTATATAGAACATTTATGGAAATCCAATTCATTTCTAGGATATTTTGTTTTCAGTCATTTCCGTTGAGAAATTCAACTGAAAAATCGACAGCTCATCGTTAGCGGCTGAGCTCAGCTGCCTTTGCAATTAGCTGTAAAGAACTTTTAATTAATAATGTTTAATGCTTAATGCTTAATGCTCATGATATATGTCTGTACTGACATCGAACTATACTGTAGCCAGATCAAAGGCGCACCACAAAACCGCAGCTCAAAACTTGGCAGTTAATCAAATTAATTGCTTAGAAAATCAACATGTTGATTTGAACATCAAGAGAAAAAAAAGAGTATAAAAAGGCGAATAATAATCACAATCGAAACGAATTATGGTATAGATATGGGTCTTATTATTATGCATATTCAAGGCCTCCCCCAAATAAAACCCTAACCCACAATGGACATGTGCAGCAGTTTTTTATTTGTCTTTTTGTTTTTTTGGGTATTTGAATTGGAGTTTTGTTTGGTATTTTGTTGTTGCTGCTGCTGCTGCGTGTTTATATTCTTGGAAGCGCATTATTTAACCGCAGCGCTGAACTAAAAACGAAAATTGGCTAAAAACGAGCCACATAAATCACCAAAACACAAACACACACAGTTACATACAAATATATATCGGTTTTTGGGGTAGAATCATTGACAGCGCGCCGGAAGATTTCATTGTTTCCCAATGGGTCCCAAATGGCGACGACGACGACGACGGCGACTTCTCGGTATTTTATTAAGCCACACAAATCAAAAGCCAAAGGCATTCAGCAAAAAAAAGCAGTTAAAAAAAATAAATATATATAAATTTATTTATATATATAAAGAAGCCTTCGTGCGGTAACTTGACTCATGAATTTGGATGCTTAATTCTACTTAAACTCTGTCTGGCCTTTTTTGTGCGCTTTTAAATGCCTTTCATATTGGCGATCTGAAATCGGAGAGAGACGCGAAACGACGCGATGCTGCCGCGATTAGCTGGGCAAACAAGTGTTAAAGTTGTGGCAGCCACCGCTGGAGATGCTCTTGTTGTTGGTGTTGGAGTTGGAGTTGGTGGTGCAGTTGCTGGTGTTGCAAGCGACTGGTGCTGCTGTTGCTGTGGGTGCACTGATTGCTTCGCCGCTCCTCTAAGTTAAGCAAACGTTTGTTTGTCTCTTTTTATTTTCCCCCCTTTTCCTTCCCCCCTTTCTCTTGCCTCTTTCTCGAATTGCCGCATTTGCTTTATGGCCATTTTTGGGTAGCTTCTTTTATTTAGTTTTTTGTTTATTTTTCTGCTTTTTGTCACTGTTAGTTGTGCAAGAGGATTTTGCTTTGTTTATCTGGTTACGTTAAAGCACAAATAAAAACAGTTAGCAATTGCATAATCTTTTGTTAGCTGTAATAACACTTGGTTTATCAGCCAAGGAGTTTTCAAATCGGAAGTGACAGGTCATTTGAAAATGTTCTTAAAAGTGGATGGATTTTTTAGCTGATAAATTGTATTAAAGAAAACTGGAACAAGAAATTAAACAAAGAAAAAGATGACAAATTTTTTTCCGTTAAGCAACTCGGGAAGTTTCGCAGTGGTATTATTAAAATAGTCGATTTTGCATAGTCTAAGTTTAGTAAAACATCAGTATAGCTAAAATTGTAGTTCTATTCGACTTAATTAAACAAAAAATGTAGGTGTCTTGGTGACTATTAAAAGGGTTACATAACCTTTCACGAATGCGTGCGTTATTGCTGTCAAATTCTAAGCACTGAGCAGCATTGCACCTGGTGGAATATTTGCATATCAGCAATCATTGTGCAGAGACTGTTCATGTCATTTGCAAAGCAGTTAATCCAATGGACAAAAAAGACTACAACACACCCCACCTACAGCCTACACAAAGACAACAACAACTCACTCCCCTCAAAAGGAGCAGCGATTTAAGTGTGTGTGTGTGTGTGTGTTGTCTGCCTGTCCTGTTTGTCTCTAATTTAATTTGCATTTTAACAACTTTTTGCGTGTGGTTTTGGTTTTGGCCAGAAAAAGAATGCCGTCCAAATGGACAACGGGCAGGCAACAAAAGGCGTGACTGCAACATGCGCCAAGTGCGTGAAACGCCAAAATAACAAAATAACACACAGCAACCTGCCAGTGGAGGCAACTTTACCTGCGGGCTCACCACGAAAGCCGCGCACAAATTAAATTAGTTTGAATAAACAGCGAGAGGTATCCCAAAAAAAAAGGCAACAAAAAAAAACACGTACATAATAAATGAACGAGGACGCGGGCGCAGCCTTTAAATGGCAGCAGCAGCTACAAAAATAATAAGAAGAAACGAGCTCCAAATCAAAGCGAAGGCAAAAGCCCAAACGAAATGAGAAGCAACTAAAAGAAGAAGAACAAGTAGAAGAAGAAGAGGTAGAAGGAGAAGGAGCAGCATCAGAAGATGGAGGCTGCGTGGGCGCATGCCTGCGCAGGTGATTTTAATCGCATGCCAGGAATCTGGCATAAACAGGTGAACCTCGTACCCAAGGAGACAAAGGTAGCCAACAACAACAACAGCAACAGGAGGCACAAAATTAAATCAGAGTCCAGCAAAGCGTATACCAAATGAGCCTGAAACTGAGTCAAAGCATGTGTGTGTGTGTGTGTGTGTGTCTCGGCCAGGATGAGGAACGAAAATAAAACCAATCCAAAACGAAACGAAAATTGTAAATCACGAATTTTTGCTGCAAGATATGCAAAAGCGGCGCACATTTTGTAGCAAATTGAATTTTCAGCAGAAAAAAGCCAAAAACGGCCAAGCTGTTAAGCTGGCAGGGGTGAGAGGGAAAAATTGAAACAGTCAGTGAATCGCAGTTGTAGTTGTTCTTGGTCTCGTTCTCGTTCTCCTCTGTTGTTGTTGTTTTTGTTGTACGCCTTGTTAAAGGCGAAAAAATAAGAATCAGCGCGCTTGCGCATAAATTTCACAAAAGCACAAAGCATTTGCAACTGCGACAGGTTGCAGCAAACAGCGAGCAACAGCAGCCAAACAGTTCCCAGTTGGCCAAGTTTCCAATCTGCATATACAAGCCATAAAGCAATTTCCATTGCTGGAGCACCAAAAGCACTACGAATGCTGTTCTATAGTAGTGGGGTGTACAGAGGTGTATAGCAGCAGATACTGCAAAATTAAAATAAAAACAGCTAAAGTCCTTGGAAAAGGCTAAGCTTGAAATACTCTAGCAGTTGAGTTTACAATATATTTTAATTAATAATAAGAAGTTAAATGATTTAAAAAACTAGCAATTTTTTCTTAGAAGGAAGTAAGGAATTTCAGATTAGAAAACGTTTTTGGAAAAGGGATAAACTTTGGAATATTATTTATGGTACAGCTGATACTTTTAATGAGAGCAAGAACTCCTTAAAGTTTATTGCAGAGAAGTATAATATTCTTCTTTTAAAAACAAATAATTGAAAGAGCTTTTTAAATGCCTTTTAAATATTTAAAACTGCTTCAAACAATGTGACAAAAGGTGCATACCCGCTGTGGGGACATTAAAAATAACAGAGGAAAACTAAAAAGTATAAAAAGAAATCGACCAAGAAGTTGCCCTTCCCAAAAGCAAGTTGCAATTGCCGATGCAGGTTTGGGTACACACTCAGATACACATACAGATGTAGGCACTGGGTAGTGGGTACTGAGTACACTGGGGCACACAACCTTGATCCTTGTCAAGTGCAGCCAAGAGCAGCCTCCAGCAGCTTCAAGCTACAGCCGCCAACAACTTTAATAAGTTCGCAGCTCACAGATTTTGTATCGTCGAGTGCTGTGTGTTCTGATTCTACAAGTTTCTACGCCTTGACTTTAAGCCATTGCAATGCGTATTTTATTTACTTGATTTTTATGCAAATTTTTATTTTATTTGTTAAGGAAAATGCCCAAGTTGCAAGGCAGCAACAACAACAACAACGTATTCATTTCGTTGTTGTATGCAAAAAAAAAAAATAGAAAAATACAAAAAAATTGTTATGGCTCGTCGTCGTAGTCGTCGTGAGGGAAGGAGTCTCTAGTCTCAGTGTCTCGTGGCTGTTACCATTTATAGCTGGCGGTTTTTTCGTTGCCAAATTAGTGAATTTACATGTTGAACAATGATCAATGTTTTGTTAACAAATGTTTGCTTTACAACGCTTGTTACATACGTTACGTTATAGCCAAGACTCATAACAACAAAAGCACAACAACAATGCAAACATTTTTGTCTTTAGCTGCTAGAAAGCTGTGACGATGAGCAGCTTGTGTGTGTGGGTGTGTGTGTAGAACAATTTTCCAACAGATAATGTGTAAACTGATCCGAGTAACACTCAGCTATAAAGATGTAGAAACAGCGTTGGCCTTAGGCAAAAAGAGCATTGATTACGATGTTAGGAAACTGTTAAGCAACATAGATAATGTTTAGAATTAAAAAAGAAGACTAATTTAGATGTAATAATAAGCTTAAAAGAAGCAGATACATTGCTAACTAAACTGCACTTCTTAGGTAAAATTATTTTTAATATTTCTTTAATAATTTTTCTCTAAACATTTTAAATTGTGCGTGCCTCAGCTGTCATTTCCTTAATCATTTATAATAGACAGAGCTGGTCCATAACAAATTAATAATAGTCTCGAAATGGCACCCCCTGCCAACAGCTACGCCACCTTTTCCCAGAGCAGTTTCTAGCCAAGTAATGCAATTGTTTGCTGTATTGTTAGGGGCAGTTCGTGGACCGGTAGCAGCCAGTAAAAGTTGGTAAACATTGAAGCTATCAACGTCAGATGGTTTGTACTGTCGGGCATTCAGTCATGGTCAAAGTTTGCCATCAAATTGCTAAAATAGCAAATAATGAAGCTGACAGCGAGAAGAAAGGAGCGGGGATAAAGGCAGGAGGGGGGTGTATGGTGAAACAACAAGGGATGATCCGACTGCTAAGCTGCTGCCTGCCAAACAGGGGCGGCAATTAAAACGGGGCGCAATATTACTGCCTTCCCCTGCTTCACACACACACACTTACAGTGTTGTTACAGTGAACACTGGGACATAAGCAACACTTTCGGGTCGTGGGAAAGCCGCGGGGAGAACAAGTACAAGAGACCTGAAGTGCCTGTTGGCGGTTTGACGATGCCGACGAGTAGATACATTTGTAGCCTGTGGCAGACAGCGAGCGTCTGTTGGCCATCAATTTGGTTCGTAATGCTGGTGGTGGGTGGAGTGGAGGGTGAAGGCGGTTGGGCTAAGGGGAGCGGCGTGCTGCGCTTTAATTTCTCAATGCATATCCTAGGCATTATCCCTGCCGCTGGTCCTTGTGCCCGTGTCCTCGGCACTTATTATCATCTGCATCATCTGGTGTGGCGTGCCCAGAACCACTTGAGTTTTACAATCGAATTTTCGTTGCTTTTGTGGCTGGTGTGGGAAACACATCCTGTGAAGCTGAGCATATGCTTTTTCCTGCCAACTCCATCTCCACCTTCTCCTACCCCCTCGTTAATGGCCAACGCCGTGTGCACTATCAATTTGAACGGCCAACGGCATCTTCAATTTTTATGCATATTTGCAGTTGGCTGGTCACGTGCCGTTTTAGGTATCTTTGGCCAGTCGTCCTCTTTTTTTTTGGCTCGGTAACCTGTCACAATCACACTTGGCGGCATGCTGCAGCATTGCAAATAATATAAATTAATATTTTTAGTCGGCGAGTGTCGTCTTTCTATGCTTCCTACCCCCCACTCGAGAGGGCTCTGCTTTTTGCTTCGGGTGTGTGTTTTATTTGAGGTTTTGTCTGTTTATGAGATTGCGATTTGTGCTGATACGATTGCCCAGATTTCGGTTTGCTTCCTGATGTCTCTCTGGGGAGGAATCACACGCACAACACTGAGAATATTAACGGGGATTTGGAGGGAAAAAAGATAGAAAAAGGCACACAAAAAAGGGTTGGGCTTTAAAAAACTCATTGTCCTTAACAATACTACAAAAAACCACTTGTTTAACTGTCAACTTTAGGTCAAATTATATAAAAGTTTTGAGTTATTTCCGCAAGAAATCTTATAAGAAAATTCACCTTCTTTTTCAGTTCTTTCCTATCCTCAATTTCGCCAAGTGTATAAGATATCGGCACACTATTTGCGAAATCCTTTTGCGCCTCCCCCGCTTCGTTTCGCTTTCGATTTCGATGACAACAACAAATGCTACTCATTTCCGTAGCGTCTTAAAGACACGTGTCCGGATGACAGGGCCAACAGCCGACTGCCAACTGGCAACTAATAAAACTGCAGCGTGCAGATTTGTCAAAGATTTGAGCCAGAAATGGTACACAGGGTTGAGGGCCACTTAATGCCCGAAAAGGGAGATTTTGTGGGCTTTACAGATTTCACACAGCAGCGACAGGGAGGAAGCGGGGGGAGTCTACTGTCAATGGGAGTTGATGAGCCGCATTAGTGCTAATTGTTGTGGGTGTCAACGGCAGAGCACTTGATACATTTAGTAGACAAGCAGGCAGCAAATCATAAAAATAAATTAAATGAATGAAGAAAGAAAAGGGAAGCCAAGTAACTAAAAGGTGTCAACTAATGCCGCGAGTGGCGTGTCCAGGCTAAATTATGTACCCAGACATGGATATGGATACAGGCGCATAAACAAAGGCATTAGATGTCGAGTTGAAGCGACGCAAAGTTGATTGGTGTCAGCCATCTTACTTCCTACCATCCGCATCCTGCTGGCGCCAAAGGCTTTGAAGTCTGGCGTCAACTGATCTTGGTACTTGGTTAGACACGCAGGCGTTGATGGACATCTTGTCGCTAGACGCGACTTGACCAGACCAAAATGTGTCATATAGCCCAGCCAAGACAGACTTCAAGCAGCCAGTTCAGTCCTGAGTCGGGCGGCAATCGCAAAGACTGGCGTCAAATGGTGCTTAGCGGCACCCACTCGGCTCCAGACCAAGCCCGACTCAACATCCCAGGCTCCAAGCTCATTTGCATGGAAATGTGCGCGGGTGTTGGCCCAGACCCAGGCGCAAACAAAACCACAAAAATGGCCAAAAAGAAGCCATAGCCAAATGCAGGAAACCTATTGTCTTTTCGGTTCGGGTTCGGTTTCGGCTGCAAAATATGCAAAGCTTAAATTTATGAGAAATTAAAGTAAATTTATTGCATTGCTTTTTAGACCTCGACAAAGCACAAAACACTTTCTGTCTCTGTCTGTCGTTTGTCCCTTTGTTCCTTTTTCCTGCTGATTGTGTGATCGATGGATGTTACTATATATGCAAGAAATTTCATTTCTAGATAACTTTCTCTCTTACTCTCAGCGCATATAACAAATTTAAAGAGACTACGAATTGGAAGTTTAAATTATGCAGAAGTTGTCAAACAAAATTTTCTTATAAACAATAATAATTAGGTTAGTGAGCAGACTGTAAAAGACCCAGTGCATATCATTTATTTACTGATAAAGTTCCTAGTTAACCTGTGGTAATTTTAAAGACTATTTACTATATTTTTTATTTTTAGTGGGATTCTTTTAGCTTTCATTTATATTTTATATAAATTTTATATATTATTTGTGTGCTTAACGACTAATTCTGAGAATTTTCTAGCTTTCAGTTCTACACAATCTACTCTTGATACTTTCTGACTCATTACTTTCTCTGGAACAATATTTCCAATGCTTTCAAATGTCAAAATCGTAGGCACTTAAAATGCCAGAGATTCAAGTTGACCAATGAAATTAGGTAATAAGCTGGCCACATATAGAAATCCATTTATATGCCTCGCTGCACTCGCTCGCAGTCCAAGTGCAACTCACTTTTCATTTTCAAATGGCAACGGCAAGTGCTGCACAGCACAACGAGTTGCAACGAGTTGTGGCTGGAGTCTTACAGGCAGTTATAATTTATAAAACTGGGACTGAGACTGGGACGGAGACAGACGACCATAAAAGTCCTGGACTGGCGGCCTGCAGGCGGCTCTGTCAGTCGGACTGTCAATTGACTGCAACACTTCGAGGCAATGCACAGAGCACAAACAAAGCCACAAAATCGGACATGCGGACACTAAAATGAATTGAAACTAATATGCCAAAGTGAGTGGAGCAACAGTCTCTGACAATGGCTTCATGATTCTGAAGACAGCGCCACGGGGCAAACAGGCTAAAGGATACACACAATGGACACAAACTATGTGCATGATTACCTAATGCCACAAACTTGGACTCGACTTGTTGCTGTTTTTGCTGTGCTCACATGAAAGCCTGGAGCCTGTGGTGGTCTTATTTTAAAGTGTAATCCCGATAAGTGGCATATTACACGTATTTTGAGACGATTTCAGTTGTTTAGTCATTTAAATGCCATCAATTTTAAAAGCAAGACTGTTTACTACAAGTTTTAATAAAACTTTAAAAAACTAAAGACTTTAAGCAGCCTCATTAATTATATTTAAGAAATCTCTAACGCTCTCTAGCTATTTAAAAGCGCATTCAATCTTCGGCTACAGATGCGATAAAATAAAGCTAAATTTCCTGCTTGTTATCGCCGCGTATTGAGTTGATTTATTGTCAGCTGATATAAATCATTTAAAAATTGGCCAAAGCAATGCGAATTGCAATTTTAATTATGCAGCGCCAAACAAAGGTGTCACGAATGCCAAGCGGGCATAAATTAATTGAAAATCAATTAGCAACTATAATATTTTTTTTGTGTATTTATTTCAAGCCAACTAGCAACTGTTGGCTCAATGAAATGCCATTAAACGCATGCACTGAGCCATTGAATTATTGTCAACTGCCAATTGGCAAATGGTTGGCAATTGGCCACCAATCCAAGGCGACATTTATGGCTAAATGTGATTATTAATAATGCGACAAACGGCAAAATTTCCAACACACAATAAATGGAGTTTGAACGACTTGTGATTGCGCTGCTAATAATTAAATTTCAACACAAAACATTTAATTATATAGAAACAAATTGAGTTGGTAAACGTTGAATTTTATTATCGACTGTTATCGCTATGAATCATGAAAAACTAGTTGGAATTGTGTAAATTTGTGCATTTATTATTGTTAAAAATCTCTGTTAACTGTTTAACTCCGTTTTTTATTGACTACAGGGTATTAAAAGTAGTCAAATAAAGTTTTCTGCTGCCGCAGGTGAAATAGCAATACTAATGGCTCTGACTGTGAGTACTTATATATAACTATGAGTGTGTGTGTGTAGATAAGTATTTATGACTGGGCCAACAAATTCAAAGTGCATTGCCGTGTATGGCCAATAAAATTTTATATTTGGCATTTTGCCTATGAAGTAAACTTGATTCGTATTTATTAATTAGAAGAGAGAAAAAAAAATTATTTAAATACCTGCTATGTTCCAAAAAGCTCGTTTAAAAGACTTGTATATAATTTCGAATGCGCTGAGGTGTTAATTGCACAGTGGGTAGCTCCACACGCTGCACTGTGGTGCATTTTGGCGCATTTTGCCCGCCGGTTGCAGTTTGCAGTTTTTTTCAGCATCGATTGAAAGTGTGAAATTGCTAAGCAATTGTGATTGTTGGTCTGTGTGACTATCGACTATATCGATTGTTGAATGTGCCTTTTTCGGCTGTTTGCAATTGGCAAATTACGTCAGGTGTTCCACAAAAAAATATAGAAATAAGTAACATATGAGTGAGAGGTGGGGGGATTATGATTTGTGTGTGTGCTGATTAGCTGTGGGTGTGGTCCAATGATTGGGCACGTTAACATACTGTGAGTGAGATTAGACGGCAGTCAAGTGGTAGTTAGTAGCTTGTACTAAATGATGCAATACTTGTGCTGCTAATTAAACTCGACTGATCTAGTGGAATTTACTAATTTGCTTTCACTTCAAATTGAGTTCAAATGAAGCTTATTCCAATCAAAATTCCCTTTAAAAACAAATCAAAATTCAATCTTGATTCATTTGATATTTAATTTTAAAACTGCTTTGCTCTAAACTCCTGCCTGCTTCGAGCCAAAAGGTCAAACAAATGCAAATGCAATTTATGCCCATATTCTACAGACTTTGGCGACATCATTAAAATGCCTCACATTTGCCTGGCCAAGAAAGTACTTGAAAATTTTCAAATTAATTCATTTTAATAAATCAGTAAACTACTATCGACTTAAGTTGCAGTTTAAGCCCATTCGTAATGCAGTCCATGGATTCTTCCGCATTGGCCAAAGGGGGCCACAAATATTTCAACAAAAATGGTGGAGCAGAAAGTATGGTTTACTCCTCACCGGGACATGGATTGCATCCATATTCGTTTTCGTTTGCCCTGGCGAAATTCGGTTACAGATTTATGTAAATTTAGAGCATGACACACACGGCACTGGCTTAGGGTTTGGGTTTGGGATCTCAGACTTTGGGCACGGGACAGTAGTTTGCTGCTACTGTTAGTCCCGCTGCCGATTGGAGGTCAAAGTGAATCACGCTTTTCTACATGACCATTAGTAGATTTTATTTTTTTTTTGCTCGGCTCTGGAACGTGCAGCGGCATGCGAAATTAATTTTTGCTCTGCAGAGTCAACAACAGTCGGTTGAATCTCTCAAGTATGCACCTGGCTGCCAATTAGCGTAAATATTAAAGATTCCATGTGAACTGCACTACACTAACCCCCCCCAAAAACGCCCTGTAGCCAAGCAATGCGACCGACAAGTTCCAGATTCTTGGCGCGCTTTGTTTTGCAATAAAAATTGCCATTTTCATAATTGCCAAAGCAGATGGTGGCAGAAATGTCGCCTAATTGGCTGCTGGTGGGTGCTGAAAGCCCACTGAGCGATAAGCCAGCTCTAAAGCTGGTCTTTGACTTGGACTGGGACTGGGTCTTGGTCCTGCTCCTTTGCTTTTGGCCTCTAACGGCAGAACAATAGAAAGATGCCAAGTCTACCTCTCTCTGCCACTCTCTCCCTCTCTCTCTCTCTCTCTCTCTCCTGTAATATTTTGTGCTGCGTTTGCTGGCAAGCGAGCTACTATATCATTTATCAGATGTAAGTTTCATGGTCGTACTGGCATTGCTAATGCTCTCAGATACCCTAACTATAAATGGGGACTTTAAGCTAGTCATAACATGAATTTTTAAGAGTTTTGTAGCACTAAGAATATTATATAAACTTATTTTATACTTAATTCTATTAAGCTCAGTGCATTTCAAGTTCGTATTGCCAAACATTGATTATTTCTTTGTCTTTATATTTTAGCTATTTTATTTTTATTTTTAATACTTGTTATTGTTGTCGGCAGTGTGTTAACATGATCTTTTATTACGACTACTTGCAGCGCTTTTGGATTTGTCTGGGACTGCGAAACTAGCTAACAACGACTGCCACCGGGTAAGTTTATTTACCGCTAATAATGGTCATTTGAGTTGATAGTCCCCCCATTTAAAACCCCCCAAACATTGACGATGGCGTGGCTGTGATAAGACAGAGCCTTGGTTTAAGCGCATTTGAGAGCTCATGAGCAATGCCAAATACATTTTGATCCGAGAGAGAGAACAGAAATCACAGAAATTTGTAAAACGCGATTTTTGAATTTGTTCGGCAATTTGCTGCTTAATTGACAAAACACACTATGACCGGCGACTGACTGACCAACAGCCAGCGGCGTTTTACTGTACTTGTAGTTCAGAAACAACAACTTTAACACACACTCACTCCGCTTTGCTAGACAAACTAATAAAATCATATGTATGCAACAAATAGTGGCAGACAAAACAGCCAGAGACCCCAATGAGTCACCCAAGAAAAACTTGGCCAAAAGCTTTACTGGCCCAGACAGCTGCACAGACTCTGCGGCCCAGTTAACTGGCTAAAAAGGAGCGGGGGTTGGAAGCAGGCGAATTGAATACGTAAAGTGATCTGTCTAGTGCTACGGGGCGTGTTTCTATAACAAAATATTGTATACATATGAATGAGTATATGCACATATATAATATAATGTGCAGCAATTTCAAACATTGCCTGCATTGTGTGCTCTGAGGCAAATAGTCAAATCGCTTAGATAACAGGCGAACAGAGAAGATCAAATAAATGTAGTCATAATGTTGTTAAAAGAAAACAATTTTATGATTTAATTAAGGTGTCGCTTGAATTTACAAATTAAACTTTATGTTTACATGTACTCGTTGTGGATTATTTAGGTCTTAAAGCTTTAAAAATATGGCTGTTGCCAATCCCATTAGTACTTAAACTTTACGGCATTATGGGCTACATAGAATCTTCTATCATCATCACTTCATTATTTTCCAGTACTTCAAATGTGTTTTAGGAGTAAAGAAGGCCAGAAAGCTTATGTTTATCATTCAAAAATGCATTTATAAAGACGTTGAATTATTAAATTACTTTTTTAGTGCTACTTTATACAAAGTGCAGTCATTATATACGTGTACCCATATACCAATCCTAGATCGCTCCAAATATATACCCCTATGTGCATTAATTCACTTGCTATCGCTATCTGTAACATCTAACACACATTCCCGTGTAAAATCAGCGAGCATTAGAGGCTAATGCAGTGCCAGCATGGCATTTTTCACAACTCCAAGTGTCCCTTATGTAGAGGAGTGAAAAGCAGTGGAGAGAGGGGAGGGCAAGTAGTTAAAAAATTGCAGCTATTAATTTATGACATAATAATTCTCAAAGCGCAAACAAAGCCGCTCATAAAAACGTAAACTTTTGGCCAAGAGGTAGACAATGCACCGCATTATGCACTTACGAGATTTAGATTGGAGAGAGAGAAGGGTGCCCCCCCCATATGTAGCACATGCCCACTGGGGGCAGATGGTGGACAATTGTCGAAGTAGCTAGTGGGGTGGGGGTGGTAAGGGGACAGAGTGTGGGTTAGAGCGATTGCAATTGCAAATCAGCGCGACAAAAGTTGAAAGACCAAGACAATTGAGAAAAGGGGGCGCCAAGTGGTTGCAGTTGTCGTTGTTGTTCCAATTGTGATTGTTGTTGTTGTTGTTGTTGTAACTGTAGCTGTTTGGGCCAAGTGTCCATGCAGCTGTCAGAGATTGCCACCGTCGCGTCCCGTCGAGTGGCAAATAAAAATCAACAACGACTTTTGGGCCAGGCTAAATTATTTAATATCACATTATCTGGCATCATAATTATCCACACTATGGCACTCTGACTCATGGCAATAAATGTAGCTGGTAGCCAGTGGTGTGTAGGGTATTATGAGGGGGAAACTGGGGTCTGGAGAAAATCCACACAGTGCACAAGAAACTATGAAAAATCACTTGCAATTTGGTTTATCAATTTGTGAAAATTATAAAAAATATGCATACGTTGAATATTTTGGCGAAATCATTTGTAACATTTGCAACTGTCGCCCACGCCACGCGATTGTGGCGATGTGGCAACGCTGTGCCTAGCGCCGCTGAGTGGCACCCGCCATATCGCGTGGGTTTCTGGGCTGCAGCAACAGGCGCCAAAAGAGCAAGAAACCAAATCTATCATCGGCTTATGCAACTTTTTATGTACTCTATACTTACTCTATATATTAAAGGGTATCTAAAGTTAGTCAGGTGATAACAGTATAAAGTTAGCAGTTTATTAGAAGACAATAATGGCTAACTTTTTGTATAAAGGTTTAGAGGTATAAAAGACAAGTTCATTTGATGACTTATTTTAAAACAAAAAAATATTTTCTATAATAAAATTTTATATTCTTTCAAGTAGAGCATAACAGACTCGACTTGTTTTAGGTATTTTTCTTATATACTTTATAATTTCTCATATAATATTGTATAGATTCAAGTAGAGCATTGAAGACTCGTCTTGTTTTCGCTCTTTTCTTATACTTGTTGCCATTCGATACACTTGACGCTGTTTCTTGAAATTAAATATATACCGAGTTTATATAGAAAATGCGTCGTGAGTCAAGTTTAGGATTTCTGGTTACTGTTGCCACCCCCGCTCACATCCCCCTCTCAGCTCTCTTAGACTTTGTGAAGCAGGAGAATGGTAAGAAAAGCAGTTGTACTGTAAACTTCTTTACTTCGACTGTTGGTTGGCAACAGCAGCAGCAACAACAACACAAACACAACAAATATTCGTGATTCCTGATAAGCATCATTTGTTGTTGGCCGCTGTGGTCCGCAAGTCTCTGCAAACATTTGGTTAAACAAATGCCGCTAAAATGCGGAAAGCTAATCAAAAACGCGTTGAGACGCTGCTGTTGCCTTAAAGTGGCACCAAAAAACCCAAAAAAAAACGAATCGATTCGAAAAACGTTAAGTTCCAAGAGCCAAGTTCAATTGCCAAACAAATTTCGCGTGAATGAGCCAGGCAACGATTGCTGCCGGTATTTTTAACTCGTAGTACTACTACTACTACTACTTGCCAAGCAAATTTTCGGAAAAACATTAACCGTTTTGTTCCGACTCGTTTGTGGTTTGCTGTTTGCTGTTTGCAATGCTGTCCTGTCTCGTGGTCCGTGTGACTTATGTGCGACATTAGCGCAACGTTCTTTGCTTAATTACGTAAAGGTTTTTCCCCCAAACCACACCCCCTTCTGCCGCACTTGTTCCACTTGCTTGCTTTTCTGTTTGGTTTTGTATGTACGACAAGTTCGTGTCCTAAGTCTTTCGTTTTGCGCCTTGTTTGCAACTCTTGTCACAGTGCCGTTTTTTTCTGTCTTTTTTTTGTCTACTTCGTTTTTTGTGTGTTATGTTCTTGGCTGGTTGCAACAGGTTGTAACTCGAAATTAAAGAATTTGTTATGTTGATTTGTCTGCTGACTTGTCCCTACATTGGGTGGCAATGCCAAAGGTCTACTGTAAGGACAATTGTTGTTAAGCTGAAGGTGGGTAAGCTACTCTATAAAAACACTATTAAGAATCTCTTTGGCACTGAAAACCAACTTCAAACCTTTTAGCCATAATTTTTCCATAAACAAGTTAAAGTTCTGTGCTCTGCTCCACTTCTTTTAGCCCCAGGAAACACAAACAAATATTTGCTAATTTGCTCTTAAAGCGCTTTATTAATCATACGCCATGTGAGCCGACAGACAATGCAAGGTGCTTTGCCGAAATGTTTTCTCCATTTGCTAAAAGGAAGAAAATTAATAACTTTTTCTCACGCTCCATTAAAACATCATTAATCTCTGACCAAATTGAAGGCAACTCAAGATGAGGAAACTAAAGCAGAAGATGAGGAAGCAGTGGAAGCAGAAGAGCGAGTTCCATGGCGCCATTACAAGAAAGTCGCCGTTCGTATGCGTATTTTGAACTAATTTTAATAAACTCATACATTTCGTATGCCAAGTCGGTGGACTTCAAAGCGCAACAAAGTGAAACAAGTACAAGCAAGCACACACTTGTTGTGTAAAGTTGTTGAACTCTGTCGGAACAGAGGAAATTGGGGAATTGAAATAGTTGTTGCACAGATATTGACAAATTATTGACAGACGGCCCACTGCTGTTCGAAACTAATTAAAATCTGTTTAAATGTTACAACGAAATGGAAAAAAACAGGTCGATGAAATAACATAAAATTCGATTTATTTTCATTTGTTGTACTGCGATTGGCAATTTTTCATGTAAATGTGGTAGCTGTTCGTTCATTTGTTGTTGTTGTTGTTGTTGCTGCCATTTACAACATAATCTAAATGAGGCATATGGAGCTTGGTTTGCCCATTATTCATAAACTGGAGAAGGCACAGCCGTGAAATGATCAGAAATGAGGCGAACGCTATGACTTAATAGGCCCTGGCTCAAACAGTGCCTCTTGTTGTTGTTGTTGTTTTTGTTGTTGTATTGGCCACCCAGTCGGACTTGGCTTGAAGTCGACTGTGAAGTCAATAAAGGCACCGTTGGTGGTCAACTCAAAATGTTGCCAACTGTGGACTATGCGCCAACTCGACAAGAAACTTGGACGTCGTCGCTGCCACCGTCGTCGTCGCTGCCTCTGTCGCAGCTCACTGCGAACTGCGCTTGGCAAGACAAGATCATTAAGGTGGCATATAACATGGCACTAAAGACACACAGACACTTGCCGCTGACTAAAGTACCTGTTTCGCATTGGGAAACTCAGACATCGCGCTGTTGTAAGTACAGTAAAGTTTGCCTATAGGAATCAATCAAAAGTTACACCTAAAGGCTTGAGGGCTTTCAAGTTGTGTTTGGATTAGTAAAAGGAGGTTAAGACAGAGGTGGAAAGGTTTCATAAAACTTGTAGTTCGCACCTTAGCCAGTGCCCACTGTAGCTAGCTAGTTAGTGCTATTGCAGTTAGAGATGTTGTGCCTGGCGCTGACACTTTTGATTGAATTCCCAGCAGCGTGCGTTGAATCTGCACCTACGTCAGCGCCATCGCCATCGTCATTGCCATCGCCGTTGCCGTCGATTGTAATCAACGCGCGGAGATCAATCAACTAACTTGGAAACTGGACGCCACACAGCAGCCAGACTCGAATCAATCCATCAAACGTATCAATCATGATGACAGCCCGAGATCAGACCAACGTCCTGCTCCATGGAGCTCCGTGTCCAGTGCTTTTAGCTACAGGTAGCAAAGTTTTCCTAACATGTTACTGCAAAAATGTTGCTGCTGTTGTTGCCTCACTTGTGAAGTCTCCACGCGCGTTGCGCCCATTAAATTTGAATAATCTTAGTTTTTCTCTCCTTTTATTTCTTTTTTTTTTGCGGTAGTTGTTTTTTCCCCCACTCTCTGTCTGTCTCTGTCTCTCTTAGCTGCAACTGTCGCATGCAGCTGGACACGGTGCAGGTTTTAGTGGCTTGCGTGCCTCGCTGCAGGCAGCATCAGCATCAACAAAACTGATTTGAAATTCTAAAGTGATTTTGATTACTTGAGGTGTTGATGTTTTGACTTGTACGTTGATTAGATAGTTGAAGGCTTGTTAGATGCATGTCAGGTGGAGCGACAAGGATGCGAAGCGTAGTGAAGTTGATTATAATTTAATTATAAGCAATCTGTAACAGGCTAATGGGCCGCAGTCTCACCTGCCGCATAATTTAGCGTGCAGGTGTGTGTGTGTGAGTGTCTGAAATGGCTTCATTAGCTTAGACGCCTCAGAGCCACAGGCAGCAAAGAGAGTGGCAAATGTTGATGAGGTAGCGCTGCATGACTAATAATAGTCATGGACCTGTCACACTCTCTTGCCACACTTGCCATTGGCAGCATCCCTTTCTCTCTCTCTCTCCCCATTCACTGTCTCTTTTACACACTCTTCAGGAAAATTTGCCAGCTTAAATTGTAGTTTCAGTGTTTGCTGGCAATAGATACGACTATTCAAACGTACGCTTTGCTAATGATAATGAATACTCTGCGTTTTAGCCGCTAGCTGTAAAATGGCTGCATCTAATAGGAGGCTTTTGGCTACAAGTTGATTGTCCAGTCTTTTAGTTTAACCAAAAATTTATCAAAGTGAGAAAAAATATGCAAAATGTCTCAAAATAGGCTACAAATTTCCGTATTTTTTTACTTTAAGATTCTTTTTACCTCCAAACTTCAGGTCGAGCTGAGCCTAAACCTACTTATTTGACAGATTGACCCTTAATTAGTTAAGTTTTATGTATTTTGCTGTGATTTATGATCTGAACTTCAAGTTCTAAAGACTGCCGTCATCAATTAGTCTCTCACAGCTCATAAAAACAGTTCAATTCCCTTAACTTATCAGTTTATAGGGCCTATAAGAGTAGACCACCTAGCAGTAGAGTCTTAAAAAAAGAGAAACGAATTAAATTTGGATTTGTGGGGACACTTTTGGACACTTTTGGAATCATGTCATGGTCACTTGCTCGTATTGTTTGGATTTATTCTTGAATTTCGAGCGACATTTGTTTATTTACTTTATTTGGTTGAACATCTTGAGGTATTTCTTATTGTGGGACCCACTCTAATCAAATTATTCTAATGCCATTTTGAGATACTCTAGGCTTTTGTTTATTTACTTGGCATTCGTCGTATACAAATTGTCAGCACTGTACATTTTGGAGCTCATTTAATTGCCCGGGACAAAACGGAAGAGGCAACAGCAATTGTTGATTTCATGTGTGGGCCGTATTTTCCAAGTACTACATACACATACACATAAATCTAATATTTTGTTTATATTATTAGAAGTGTTTGCATTTCGTAATTGGAACGTCAAAATGTCAAGAGACGCCTCAAGGGTTTCCAATTTGTTTACCAAGCATTCTTTCAATTCAATCTCTAGCAAATGGATCTACCAATACAAACACACACACATACGAACATGTTACAGCCATAATTCTTCAATTAATTAAATTATTTATTTCTTATTTAAATGTCAGTCATTCGTAGATTTTTAATTTATTTATTTGTATTTTTTTATATCCTTCAACACTGGAGTTCCACAAATTTTCAATAAATATTATGACTAGTATAAAGTTCACCTGTACCAGCATAAAAAACATTGTACCTGCTGCTGCTGCTGCCTTGGGCTGTGATGCATATGCTTATAATAATAATATTATTACCAACATTAAAGGCGAGCGTGTCTCAACGGGGTCTAAACAAAAGTAGTTGAAGTAGTAGAAGAAGGGGCTAAAAGCGGCCGGTCGTTGGAATCAACAAGAAAAGATCAGAGCCAGCAGCACGTTCACTGCGGAACGTAGACCTCAATGTGAACCTGCAACAGGCAACAACAGAAACAACAACAACTCTGTCGACCACAACAAAAGCAACGACAACAGGTACTTGCAGTCGCCTCTAGGCCATGGATGCGAGAACGAACCAATAATCCACGCACAACCACAATGCGGCTGCGGTTTCTATGGAACCTAAACAACATCGTGCCCCAGCAAGACTTTGACTCTGACTCTGAGTCTGTGCGCAGTGGGGCAAATAGAGCAAAACTGTAGTTAAAGTATAAGAGAAATTCTTTAAACAAGTATTTGGAATCCAAAAGTTGTGGGAGTTGTGCAATAATGAAATAATTAGAAAAATACATTTATTTCATAGATATTTATATAGCTTTTTTAGAATAAGATTAAGGTTCTATCTGCTGACTTGACCATTAAAGCCTTAAGTTAAGTAAATTCTTCTCAAAAATTCAATAAGATTAAAGTATGAAACTAATTAGTACACTGTAGGATTAATATTTATAGGTAGTTTGCTCCACGGTGCTGTGGATCCAAGGGCGCACGGGCAATTCTCGCGAAATGGAATTATAAAAGAATGCCTTCGACCCGGGCGCGTTTTAACGAGTTGAACAAAATCGAAAACTCGCAATGGCTGAGCGTAGGAGAGCTCTCCTCAGAACAGAACAGCAGAAAAAAAACAGAACAGAGCAGAAAATAAGTTGAAAATAAATAAAAATAATAAATAAAAAACTTGAGGCCGAAGAACAAAAGCCAGAGTCAAAGTCAAAGCCAAAGTCATGAGGGTGAGGGTGATGTCGGCTATCAGAGCCAGCGTCAGCGTCAGCGTCGGAGACAGAGAATCGAGAGCTGGAGAATCGAGAAACATACCCGGCTGCTGAAGCGGGTGCCCAAGAGAAATAAATACAAGTACAAAATGAACCGAATTGCGAGCGAGCGAGTGGCGACCGCAAACCCGCAGCAACAAGTGTATAAGTGCCATGGCCAGAGACAGACAAAGGGACGGAGTTGGAGAAGGAGTCTGCGATGGAGATGGAGACTAAGACAGAGACAGAGTCTCGAGCGCGATCATTGATCGAGGCAATCGCTTGAAATGAAGTCGAAGTGAGAAGCGAGAGAAAGAGGGAGAGAGAGATAGGGAGGCGACTGAGACTTGGTACAAAAGATAGAACAGAGGAATAACGCGACGAACTGAAAACCTTTTAGGGGAAAGGAGAGTAAGAGGGAAAAGGGGAAATGAAGCAAGTGCGATCGATGGATCGATGGGTTGTTGGGATGAGGCTTTATGGTGGCAATTGTATTTGGCCAGTGATCGTAGTGTCGGCTCAATTGTTGTTGTTGTTGTCTGCCCGTACATTTATGCAATTCATTGTTGCATGGTGTGAGGGAGAGAAAGGGAGAGAGGGAGATGGGTGTGGGGATACAGCAAGGGTAAGACATGATCATCTTCAACACCTTGGACAGGTTACAAAACAAAAGTGGCAACATTATTGTGCCTCATACATTGTTTCTGCCCCTCCCTTCTACTCTACTCGCCTACTCCCCCACTCCTTACTCCACCCCCTGCCTAGCCCACTGTTATCGGTCAATTTCTTGTGCGTACGTGGTTCAAGCTTTTAGCTGCAGATTACGTAGAAGCTACGCTCATCTGTCTTTCTTCGCTCTCGTCGTCGTCTTCTTCCACTTGGGCTCTGGTTCGGTAGTTAGTGCTTGATGTATGTAATTCGTGTTGCGCCCGCATGCAGCTACCTGCGGCAAATACGTGGCCCACGTTGACCATACACACGGCTCATAGTTGTATCGAGTACGAGTACGAGTACGAGTATTTCATAATGCAATGCAATCTTTATGGGTTCATCGCAAAAGGTGATCGAAAAGAAGTTCAGCTAAATGCAACCTGTTGGGCTAGGTTTATCCAGAGAAAGCTACAACATTGTGAGAATACCTGCAAGCGAACACAGCAAAAAAATCTTAATAATGTTCAGAGATGGAGAGTTAGAGGATGGTAGAGTTGATGTGAATTTCATAGAAGATAAAGAAGTTTGGTTTAAATTAGGTCTAGACTAGATATACTTAATTACTAATAAAGAGAATCAAAGAACTATGATCCTTTTTGAACTAAATACTTTTTTATGATAATCCGCAGCTCTTGAATCGCTTTGTTGGCCAACAGAGACAGGTATATAGGCAGGGAAAGAGAGGCAACAGCACAAACTGAAACTGAACTCGGTTCGTCTGATCATAAGGAAGAAATTAAATATTTCTGGTTGTTCTGTTGCTTGGAATTTTAATGATAATTTCCTCTTCACGAATTTATGGTATTTTAATTAAAAGTGCCTAAAAGAATAATATTTCGTTGTTGTTTTTTGCTTCGTGCCACAAATACGAGTTTTAGTCACGTAAATTAGCCAAGTTAATGCCGTTTTGGGCCGCTTCCTGTTGCGCTCTGAACTTGGCACTGACACTGTACCTGTATCCGTACCAATGGCATAATCCTGAACCATAAACCGTAGCAGTCTCAAGATTAAAGCTCCAAGATTCCAGCTTCGAGTCGCACATAAACGTCAATTTGGCCAATTATGGAACGCACCAAAAAAAAAAAATGAAATGGAAAAAAAAAATAAACTGAAAACTGAAAACCGGAGCTTGAAGACAAGTGCATTGGACTTTCGATTTCTTGTTCTCAGACTTGGGCTTAAGCTTAACTATAGTTGGAGTTCTTTTTTTGTAGCCTTTTCTGCCACTTGCCACTTGTTTGGAGCTTGATTAATGCTCCCGCTCCCGCTCAGTTGAGTCTCTACTGCAGCTTCAGCTCGTGCCCAGCCCATCCCCAAAGTCTGTGGGCTATTAATTCTATAGCCATCGTGTTTTTTGTGTTGTTGCTGCTGCTGCCGCCGCTTTTGGCCATAAAAGGCAACGTTTGTCGCCCCGACGAAGCGTCTCAAGTCTCAACAGGTTGCTGTTAATGAACGCCCGCGCAGTCTTCACAGCAAAATGTAGGTGGAGCGACTGGCAGGAGAAGGCAGGCAACTGAGTGGAGTGCAGGGTTGAAGGGGGAGGCCAGTAGGTGGGCAGGCGGGTAGGGGAGGGAGGCAGGAAGTGGTGCCAACGCAAATGGTTAGCAATTACTTTATGCGTTTTTGCCGTTTGCCAACTGATTACAAGTCCCTTTTGGGCAACAAAACACCGCACCTCCATCCAAGTCGGGCTTACACTCACACTAACACACTTACACTGATTCTTATACTCATTCTCAGCCTTATCCTCGACCATTTTCTCATCCTCATCCAACGTGTGCGGTAAAATGCACGAATGCGTTCAATATAATGAAATTCATTTGTTCAATGTCTGTCTGACTGTCCGTCCGTCTGTCCGTCTGACTGTCCTGTTTGTTGCTTAGCTTCTCCACCAATTCCAAGGGCCATTGCAATTCTGTCTGGGCACGGCCTGAGGTGCGTGGCAGACCTGTCCAGACAATCTCGAGCGTGCCACGGCGGCTAACCTTGAATTTTAGCATCTCAAGTAGAAACGAGATTTGTAGCGCACAGTTTGGCATACCCTGTAAATTAATAAATAGGAGGGAATTGACAATTTGAGTAAGAGTTTTGTTATAGACAATAAAACAGACTAAAACTTATGAGCAAACTGTTATAACTTTATAAAAATGTGTACAAAGTTTACATATTAACTTCCAATACTGAGTATCTAGTAGTTTAGCATTGCCGACTAGTTTTTCTTATCGCATTTTCGTTGTTGGTTGACTCCTCCGCTGCTTGTCACTAAAAAAACTTGTTACACCGCAAAAAATTCATATGAAAGAGACTCGAAATAAAAAAACACGCCCTCGCCCTCCACTTGGCATCCACTCGACTTGCAGCTCCACTCGCACCTTGCTGATTCATAGGTTCACTTCACAAAAAGCTCCAAAAGTAAAAAAAATATACATATAACTCGCCAGATTTGCGTTGATTAAACGTTTCTGAGACTGAGACTTATGAACGGATATACGAAATGGTTGTTGATATTATTAATAAATTTGAGCTTAAACAGTTGTTAAATAATCGATTTTATTGACCAAAACGACAGTCTGAAGTGGAAATGAAACTACGATCATTGCAACTCAAGGATATTAAGATAAAAGTGCCATCAAGCTGAGATTTGAAGTACGCACAACTCAGCTAGTCAAGTGTTTTAAGTTAAGGAAGTGATGCGAAAAATGTAAATAAGTTTTTAGGCTATAAAATTAAAGAGAGTTCCAAATATAAACTTGAGGAAATAACTCTTATATACTTAAACAGGTGGAGAAAAAGTCAAAAAATACAAATAAGTTGTTAAGAACTGTTTTTTATAAAAAGGAATTTCAGTTTTTGACAAAAGGCAGCTCAGATTGTGAGTGTTATTTCAAATACTAGATTTTTAGTCCATTGAAAGTTAGACAACTTTGTGTGTGACTATATCCTGCTGTGGTTCTGATCCAACCGGCATTAAATCAAACTTCAAAAGGTGCGCCAGATGAACGAAGTACCAAAACAGAGAGAAACTTTCACCCATAAATGGCGCGAGTTGGCCATAAAGTCAGTGTTTGTTGACGCAATGCCTCCTAATGATAACATTAAAATTGTGTTAAGAAATTAGCTAAGCGCAGCAGCGGCAGCAACGGACAACTAAAAGTCGTAAATCATGTGAAAACAACAAGTTGTAGAACAGCTTGCAACTTGGACAACAGCAACTTGGAACTAGGAACTAGCAAGTCGCCACTAGGAACTTGCAACTTGCAACCAGCAGCATTTTCACATTACGCGATAGCGAAATGTGCACGTCAATTAAGATACGCCAAGGTATGCCAGACAGGTGAATCAGCAGGTGGCAGAGCAAGGGAGGGAGCAGGAGCATCAGCAGTTTAAGTTGCAGTGGCTGGGACACTTTTGTCAACAGAGTTTAACAGTTTCTACGCCTGTCAGCTCGTAAATCTCTTCCTCTTCACACTTGTGCTCTTCCCTCCCTCTCTGTATCTCATAGAACTCTTCAGTGTACAACGCCCAAAAGCTGGTAGCCAACTACAACGAGAGCAACAAGTTTCGATTGCGTTTAATAAAAGTCAATAAATTAATAAATTATCGCATTAAAATAAATTGCATCTAAATGTTCTAAGTTGCACATTAATTAAGCAGATTGCTTGATTTATTGGCGTATCAAGTGTCGCCATGCCACAGTCTGTGTATGAACGTGTGTGTGTGTGTGTGTGTGCCACAGTCTGTGGCACAGTCAATGCCACATTGCCTTGTGCACTTTAGCTGATTTTTATCATCATCGTTGGCTGCTGTTGGCAACTGTTGCTGCCGCTGTTGTTGCTGCCTTTCATATTGCAACAGCAACAAGTTGAACGTCTTGCTCATCAACAGCTGAAGTTGCGTCTTCTCAGCCCACCCCCTGCTCCCCGCCCCTTTCCCCCTTTTTAGCCAGTAGACATTTTATGTGTCCATTTACGTAGCTCAAATTGTGTGCATTCTAGGCAACAACATTTTCTGTCCATTCTCATTCTGATTCCGATTCTGATTCCCATCCACATCAACTGCAGACCGATTCCCATCGTCTTCGCCTGCTTTTTCGCACTTTGTTGTCATCCGACTGACTTCTTGTGCGTGCCAATTTTCTCCTTATTAATAAAGATAAATAACTTAATGATTATTACGTTTAAAGTGTTTAATTTGCAGACGTTTAGGCGCTCTTCGCGTTTCTTTACTGCCATCTTATCCCCCTTCCCTCTTTGCTCCTTTGCTTCTTGTGTTTATTGAAATTAAGTTATTAGCTGCTGTTGACTTCTATCTGTCTATATAACAAGTGCTTCTTCACGGGCTTATAGTTATATAGATAAGAGCTTAAATAGTTATTATGAGCTGTAGAATGACATATGGAATAAGGTGTTTTTAAGTTTTGTAAATATCCTAAAACTTAGGACAGTTATCTTTCTATGGATTGGCCGTGTTAACAAGTGTAGTTGGTAGTCCGAGTACCTGTTAAACCAGACGAAACAACAACGGTGACAACAACAACACCACAACGCTGCCCACTGTTGCCAGAGTTGTAGAAAATATGGCACACGCTGCCATGTGTAATTGTAATTTCTTTGGGCCAGACATGGGCCACAACAGCACTGTCTCTCTCTTTCTAACTCTCCCCTTCCTCTTTCTCTTTGGCGCTCTCACTCACTCGCTGTCTCGCTCACTCGGTCTGATGGCAAAGGTGTCAACGCGCATGCGCGCACGAGTTGTCAGCACATTAATTTCATTTGCATTTCCGCTCGGCGCTGGTTTCGCATTACAACTCGAACTTAAAGCTGGAAAAACTAGTGCGATTTTCCAAAGCAAAATCAACGGCAAATGCACTGGAAGAAAACAGAAGTAGTAGAAGAATTAGCAGCTAGAAAATCATGCTTTCTGTTTAGAGGAGAAGCGCTTTATAACTCTATGATATGCTGCTTCCAATCAGCGTAAGGTTGCTTCACTTGTAAGTTTACTTTTCTCTCAGTGTAGAGCAAGTGTTGCCCACTTGGCATCGGCTCGTGCCTAGAGTCTGGCACTCTGGGTCTGCCTTTAAGCCCGTTTGCTGGCCTGACTTAGGCTGGCCCACTCCTGGCTGTTACCAACTGAACAACATGAATCACACACGCACAACGCAGCGAGGAGGCATTTTTTGATTATTTACATAGTTTTGCTATTACTACAAATTTTTATTTGCCGCGCACATTCGAAGGCCTGTTTTTAATACAGTTGTTGCTGTTGTTGTTGTTGTTGTTGTTGGCCATCGTCAACTGTCGTCGTTGTGGTTGAGTGTCTGCTGCTTTTTGGGACCCACTGTTTAATTGTGGCTTAAAGTGGTAATAAACAAGCCTGGCGCAAGAATATTAATAGCCCATGTTATTGATGGCAATTGCTCGTTGAATTTGGCGTAATTAAGTCGTTGTCATCAGTCGCTCTCTCTATCTCCCTCTCTCTATCTCTTTCTCTGTCTAGCCCAGTCTCTGTCGCTCTTTGTGTGCCTTAGTTTTCTGGTTTTGGGCTTCATTTGCGTTTGGTAACTAAAAGTAAACAAGTGACGCTTTGGGTCATTAAAACAAATAAAAATTACATAAAAATTGTATCAACAGCTTTTGAGTTGCATTTTAAAATAGTAGCCCAATACCCTATTTATATATTTTTGAAAGAGGTTTTTCCTTTTGCAGCAAAATGACATAAATAAAGGGAAACTTGAGTTGTATAATCTGAACATAAGTTACTTGCTGTTGTTGTTGTTGTTGTTGTCGATGTCAATGCTGCTGGGCCCTGTGGCTAGAAAATTTTCTCCCACATTTGGTTGACTGACATTTGATGGTTTCGTGATGCGGCCTGTTTGGTTTTTGCGCCAAAACATCAAACGAACATCAAACGCCCAATGGTCAAACAAGTTGAAAGTTTCTCCAAAGCCAAAACTAATATGGGAGACAGCGCAGATCTTTCACTGCCTCTAACTCTTTGGGTCTACCTCTTTTCTTCCCCTCTCTCTCCCCCTTTGGCGCTTTATTCTTCTTTTTACGCTGTTATCAGGTTGGCCAAATGTAGACGAGGCTTACAAATTAGCGCGCTGCCAACTGCAACTGTCCGAGTTGGCCCAAAAGGCAGGCTCCAAGTCAAATGACACTAACAACAACAATAAACTACTGTTGACATCTGTTGTTGCTGTTGTTTGTTGTTGTTTGTTGGAGAGTGCAAACCTCCTACTACAAACAACACACAATGGAACACTTGCGTCTTGGTCTTGGACTCCAATTCCAAGACTGACTCCGCGTCCAATTCCGATTCCTCTGGCGCTGCGTGGGGGTGAGCTCTCTGTCTCTCACTCCATGGTGTGTGTGTGTGTGAGTGTGTGTACTTTATGGCCACGCACCAGCAAAGTCCACAGTCCAGTCCACACCACAGCAGTTTCCATAACTCGACGGTGACTCTCGTGTCCATGTCAGCATCGTATGTATTCATTTCCAAAGGGAATAACTTATGTACGCTCTGGGCACAATAAATTCTTGCGCTGAAAATGTCAATTAGGCGCAGATTTTTCTTCTTTTTGTTGTTGTTGTTTTTTACTTGCTTTGTGTTTTTGTGTAGCGTGAAAAATCTAATTGGCTGGACATTTGTTTTCGGCGCATGTAATTGAATTGTATCAGCCCCCAATCGAGTCACCGCCCCAAAAATAAAAGAGAGAAAATACTCAGATACACAAAGGTAAGAGCAGCACAGCATTTATTTGAATTTACACTTGCTAAAACGTTGAATCCGCAGCGCAACAAGCGCAGTCGGTAGCTGCCACTTAGCTGTGAAATGATGACATAAAAGAACATATGCGCTGACACATCAATGGAGCAGACACTCGACCAAGTGGACACTACAGAGTACGCTCTCTCTCCCTTATTCACTCTGTCTCTTTCGCTCTTGGCAGCCTTTGTCTCGCTCACTTTGGACTAATAGGCACAAGCGTAACCAAGCCAAAGCAGCGCAGACAGTTTGCAGTTGTGTTTGCTTATTGACAGCTTTTGAGTAAGAGATGAGACTGAAGAAGAATTAAGCACGATAGTTTTATTTGCATAACAAATTATGATAACTGATATTATATAGTTTAGATAAAACTCCATAAGAAATATAAAGGTAATGAAATTTACTATGATAAAATAGAATTACTGGGGTGGAGAATAATGGAAGTATATAAAGTATATACTGTGGAATGAATAATTTAAAAAGTAGTTTCATTATCGGTTTATAATTGCAGCGTTTATTAAACTCTTTTCCGCTGGAATATGCTTTTTAACATCTGTAGATTAAACGATAAGTCACCTCACGACTCACGCACACATCTCTAGCTATTACGCACATGGCAGTTGAATGTGGAAGCTGGCCAAGTGCCAGACTCAGAGCCAGAGCCAGTGGCAGTGGCAGTGCCAAGTGTACAATGGCCAAGTGCGTCGCTGTTCACTTCAACTGCAAGTGAGACTCCAATCGAATCGAATCGAATGGAATCGAGTGGAGTCTTTGGGCGAAAAAATCGCAAAAAATCAAAAATAATTGCCAACACCGAGCGACGGCTTGAGAGATGCGTATGGTGTGATTATATTGAATTTTTGATACGCGTTGGCCAAAAGGGCTCTCTGGATGGCTTGTTGGTTGTTGGGAACGCTTTGCGATGCTGTGGCGACATTGACAGGTCAATATTGATGGAAACAAGATTTATATGACAACGGTGGCTATATTTTCAAATTTAATGAGCAGGAAGATCGAACACTGGCCACAAAGTAACCACAAAGTGACCACAGAGTGTGGAGGACAACAAGAGCTGGTCTCCTCTTGACGGCCAGAAGTGTCGAGTAACTCGCTTAAATGATGTGCTAATAAGGCGCACATAACTGTGCAAAAATATGATGGGTTTCCTCTTGACCTGTCCCTGCTCCCTCTACCGCCCATCTCCCTGTTCGTCTGCTGGGACTTTACACACTGCATATTTGGCTGGCGTGTGGAAATTATGGCAAATATGATGTGAATTTGTGTTTAATGAGCAGGTGACTAATGAATTAAGCCGGTAGTGAGAAGACAAGTTAGGTCAGTGGGGAGAAAATGAGTTACACAAAGTGCGTAAAAAGAAAGGAACTTTTTTCAAATAAATATTATGTTACCTAACGCTTTTTATGAACATTTCAACTCAAAATATATCAAAGATTAATATAATTCTGCCTCAAATTAGTCACTGTTCGAAAAAAGTCCTCTTTATAATGGTCATCACTTGAGCCATAGCGCAACAAGATTCCTGCACAGACATCCTTGACCTCTGCCGGGCATCAAGACAACAGAACAGAAATAACAAAAGTGCAGACAAGACACCTACAAGTTGCAAGTTGCTTGCAATCTACACCCACAAGCAGCAAACGCCTTTAGGCCTTCAGGTGAAGAGTGGCAGCATCGCTTGTTGCAGACGTCAACATTCCTTGGGTTCTCTCTCAGTCAGCGTTGCATTATCGTCGCACGTCATCACGCAGAGCAAAGGAGACAGAGAGGGAGAGTGAGGGAGAGCAGTATAGTGGGCTGCAGGGAAGCTGCGTGTACCGCCCGTCGTCACTTGTCTGATATATCACCTGTGCAACAACAAGTTGCAAACAACATGGCATAATGCACATGACAACAAGCACAAAGACAATCGCAGTCTCTATATGCATGCCAAATTGGAACAATGCGACCAAAGCGACAGACTGGCAGACAGACGGACCAACCGACCGATCGCACCTACAGACTATTGTCACCTGGATTTCAGAGTGGACTTCAGACTGAACTCGTGGCGTCTCTGGATTCTGAGCGAATCAAATGCATTAATCCAATTTACGCATGCCACAGTGCCACAAGCGTTCACTTGCCTCAGAATTTGTGCTGTGCCCCCGCCAAAGCTGTCAGAAAATAAACTAGAAGGAAAGGCTGCAATGAGGTGGAGACGACTAGAAAAGACCCTGTACTTATTCAGAAGCATATATTAAAACTAAAAGATTATGAACTGAAACTTAAACTGTCTGATCCGTTGGGGATTTGGCTCTTCTAGTCTAGATGGGCTTAATCCACCCTTCTCTTTTTTGAATATACTTCTTTACTTTTTTAAGTACAGGGTCTAAAAAGGAAAGGCGTCTCCGCTCGTCCTGCGACACAAAGATTTCTGTGTAAATTTGCAGATTTTTCAAAAGTTGGCAGCACAATTTAAGAGCAACGCAATCAGCATTAAGCAATCTCAGGTGTGAAATGGAGGCAGTGTGAAAGAGACAGCAAGGCAGTGGGAGAGTGAGAGAGGGAGAGAGAGAGAGAGAGGAAGAGGAAGAGAGAGACTCAAGTGCAGCGCTGTTGACAATTTTATTTATTTACAGTTGGCAACTGTCTATATAAATTGAGGTACCAGTAGGATGAAAGGATAGAAGGTGTGGCTTCAGCACAACTCCCTTCCCTCTTCACCTCAGGTCCCCTCTTTGCGCTGCAGACAATGTCAACATAGTTGCAATTAATTTATAACCGATTATCATCTTGAGGTGCCAAATAAACTTCTCTCTCCCTCTCTCTCTCTCTCTCTCGCTCACTCTTTTACTCCTCGAAACGTGTTGAGTGTCCTCGGTATCGGTTTTTTTTTTTGCATATATGTAGGTACAACCGCAACCGCAACCGCAACACTCGCATCTTTCGGTCTGCTTTATGTGCAACATGAACACATAAACAAGATGCGAAGCCCCAGTTACTGGAGAACCAAACCAATCTGCGATATACTCTCAAGTTCTTGCGACTCTGTAGACTCTGGAGTCTCGGGAGTCTAGACTTTAGACCCTGACAGGTTGCCAACACTTGACGGATTTAATTATTTCAATATATTTTTGTTGCTGGGTTGGTGTTTGTTGCGTGTTGCATTCCACATGCATCATGTCCGCATCGTAATGAGAAAATATGGCATTTGGGTGACAATAAAGTGTGCTTCGCACTTATGTTACCCACAGCACTCCCCCTCTCTCTCTCTCTCTCTCTCTCTGTCTTTCCTTCCCTCTCTATTTCCAATTTACAAATCCAATCCACAATCTTGGCAGCATTTTGCATGCGCCTAAATTATGTTGACAACTGTCCGTAGTGTCTCATTGCAACGGTTGCTACTCACTCATTATGCCTGCAACATGGACTCGCACTCGTATCATATCTCCCAAAAGTCCCCCTCTCCAGATGCCTGATGCCTCATGGTCATACAACATGCAACATGCATGCAACAAGTCGTTGGTCTAATGCCTGCACCATTTATTAAATGTCTCCACGGTGCGACAATAACTTTATCAGTCCAAAAACGAGAAGAAGCTGCCACAGCAAACACAGTTGCAACTTTTGCAACAGCAGCCAAGTGGACACGGGCCACAAAAAACTGACCACCAGACACGAGCCACAGCAAGTAGAAGAAGATGCAGCAGACTTTGCATGTCTGCAGCTCAAGAGTGTAGTAGACTGTAGTTCTGAGTCTCCTTGGTCTGCCAAGTGCACAGCCTTAACCCACAGCTGGCCATTTTTCCAAGCAGAATTTTTCTAGTCAGAATTTGTCTAGTGTGGTAGTAAGTAACGGAGGAAAAATAGAAGTAGATATCTAAAGAGTTAGGTAACTAAGGAGAAAACAACTATCTTGTTTATATTTTATATAAAATTATATTTTTGTATTAACTTATTGTACTTTTCATATATTTATTTAATGAATATGTGATTCGGTTTGAGGTGGTGCACAATGGGTTAAATGTTGGTCAGGTGTAGAGTTACCATGGCTTGTGTTATAGCGTTATATAGAGTGGAGCAAAAGCCACATTTACCAGCTCATTAAAAGCCACTGCACCCACCAAATGTTGTCGCCCACTCCCCACTCGCCGCCGCATTGCGTGTCCATTGAACTCTTCTTTCCAGCTTTCCAAGCAACACCCGCACCCCCTACTCTCCCCCTTCAACTGTTTTGGGTACAAAATTGGCATGTGGCGGCCTCATAAACCGAGCGAAAAGCATAAAAAAAAGCACACACACTGAACAGCAAGCGGCCATTTTGTGTGTGTGGAGGCCTTGTAAATTTAGAATTTACACAAATTAGTCGAGAAGCTGAGCGCTCATTGTATAAATTCTAAACGAGTTCGCGAGTTGACAAACCTGTCGGTGTAGCCAATTTAAAAGATCCCCAAAAAAGTAATTAAATAAATATATATATACATTCAATTTAAAAATGTCAATGGCGTTTTTCGCAGCGAAATAATCATATCAAAAATATATAAATAAATTTGTGGCGCTGATTGAAATAATTTTGTTGTTGAGTCGCCTCCTAATGACAATTTCGTGTTTCTCAAAGGCGGCTCAACAAAATGCCAGCATGCAAATTGTGTGTGTGTGTGTGTGTGTGTGTATTGTTTGTGTTGAGGGCTCATAAAATAAATATAAAGTCAAGTTTTCTCAGCCTCGGCTCAATGTGCCATAAATTCTAAGAGTTTATTCCCATTTTTATTTATTTTTGTTTCATGGGGTCAATATTTGCGTTAAGTCGCCATTTAATGAAAACACGCGCTTAATCTCATTTCATTCGATTCAATTCGCATCCATTCGCTGCTTTTCGCTCTGAGCATCCTCCGTTTGTATTTAAACATTTGACAATATCATTTTAATGTGTATCTTTTTTCTTTTGGCAACAAAGTTGCGACAAGTCGCATTTTGCGGCTCGTAAAAAGTAGCTATAAACATGTCAAACAAGCACAAAATCCAGCGCTGAGAACTCATTATACCCTGTAGCCATTTTGTTGGGGTATGAAGAAGATTTCACTGCATTGAAGTCGCAAAAAAAAAAATAGTTGGGATTTTATTTAATTTAATTGGACAAGAAACTTTCACTAATAAAACAACCAAATTATTTTAGGTGAAAGTGTGTGCAGTAAACTTTGAATTATTATGAGTTTGAGTTGAAAAAGATAGAATTTGACTTAGAAAATCTGTGTTTAGTTTTTAACACATATTTTATTAACTTAATTAAATGACAAATTATGTTTTTCTCTTAGGTCTATGTTAGTTTATGTCAGTAGAAGTTATAAATGTACAAAGAAAAAATATTTGTAAGACTTTTTTGAAGTTTTTGCAATAAGTTTAAATGTTAAAATTCAGTTTGTATTCTCAAATTATTGCGATTATTATAACAATGCTTTAGAAGTAGTAAATTAATCTTATTTCCTAACATAGTTTTACCTCTACGCTAACTACAGAGTATCTCTCCGTCAAATGTTTCTGATTAGTTATGCTCCTTAATTAGTTGTCACGCTGACGCTAGAAAATCGAAAGCTGCACACTTGTCGCCATAGTGTGTGCTCACAGTAGACACTAGGCAACATAACACTGTAGACAGACGACCGCCCTTTTGGCCAAGAGACAACGAATCAGGTGTTGGCTATTTCCAATCCATAATGGAGTCTCAACTCGTCTCGAGACTGAATACTAAAGACTGTTGTCGCATGTCGTTTCATGGCCAAAACGATATCAAATGGCGTCTAATTTGACTAAATTATGCAAACAGCCACCGCCACCGATCAACTTGTTTTCCCAATCAGTTTTGTCGTTGGTCCGTCGTAAAATTTGTATAATTTTTACGGTATCATAAAGTGACAGTCATGGGTATTTAGCTAGTTTGTTGTAGCTGATGAGACGATCAATATAAAATGAGCGGCCTTTTGTCTCTTTGATTTGATTGCTCGCATTTATATAAACATAATTTTCAAAAAAACAATTTTCAATTCTTAAAAATTCTACACGTATTTGTTGTCAACTCAACTTGATTGTTTTTTAATGAAGCTCCGCTGGGAATGTGTAACGAAATTTGATGATTTTAATTGGTTACAGCTAACCAGGCGAAGTAATTATCAAATAGTCGAGACGAGTCGAGAGATTCAACTTGACACGGTCGATCGGTCGGTTGATCGGTTGATCAAAGATCTTGTTTGTAGACAAATGTTACGGAAATGTACAAGATAAGAGCTGAGATTGAAAATTTAGTCAAATATGGCGTGGAAAATTAATTTTACTATCCACTGATCGAACTGACTGAAAATTTGAATAGAAATGAACGAGAGAAACGGGAAAAGCTTTGCTTGTTAATATTGAGTTATATTAGCTTTTTCTTATGAATGAGTTGGCTACTTTTGTGAATGGATTTCAGTTGTTTTTGCTCCCAAGAAAATTCAAACTGACAAGACGATTCAAAACAAACTTCTCCATCAATTTGGGGGGAAACTCCACTACAGCCTGGGACAGCTTGTCAGAGCTTCCTGCTGTTTGTTAGCTGTTTTTGCCGCTGTTCCACTCTTTTTCCGCTGTCTCTGGTCACCAATTTAATTGAAACGCCCACGTCATAAACTCTAAGGTTGTTTTACCTGCCATTTTGCCCCATTGCGTGTTCGAATGTTTGCCATTTGCACCCACGCCCATTCTGCAGCGCCCAAACTCCAGCGGCAGCTTCATCTCTGAGTAGGAGAGGGGAGAGCGTGAGGGAGAGCGCACAAACTTCGAGCGGGCACTAAATTTTTTCGGATAAAATTATTGTTATTACACAGAAATCGTTTATTATTAATTTTAATGTATGGCAGCAGACAGACGGTAGTACTAAGTGTAGCGAGGGGAGTGGGGAGGGGAGTTTTGGATCAAGGGGAGTTACGCTTTGCATGTGGCGTGCGTGACGCGGTTAGACGACCGAACAGACCAGCCCATGAACGCGTGCACTGCGCTGTTAATGCATTCACTTCCACTTCCAATTCCACTTCCAATTCGAGTTCGAACTACACTGAAATCCGCAGCAAAGACGAATGCGTCACGTGACTCACACACAAGTTCCGCATTCATTTAAGTTCAGTTCGTCCTGCTGTTGTTTTTAATGGCATTTCGGTTGTTGTTGTTGTTGTTGTGTGGTGTGTTGGACAAAGGATGTGCCCGGATGGGCGCAGCACATCGGTTTATCAGGCAGGTAACCTAACGAAAGCCCAACTCAGCGTTGAGCACGCGTCTAACAATAACAATACGCTCAACCCTCAACGAGGGTTCTTTACGGCTGCCCTGGTCTCTCTCTGTCCTAGGGCTGCAACTTTTTACGCCTAATTGAAACGACTCCGAGGCAAAGTTTTCACCTTTTGACGTGAGCGCACTGCTCGTGGACTCATTAATTATAATTTTCATGTCGAGTGGGTTGCCAACAGGTAGAACAACAGGCAGGCAACAAAATTATGCTGCGTTTACACTAAGGAAAGTGTATTCACTGTATTTGAAAACGAATACTTATGGGCACAGAGTCACAGCTTATTTCGTACAGCAATAAAGCACAAGAAACATCCAAATTTTATGTTAATGTTATGTATTATAACAGAGCACTGCTAATGCTACCTCACAGCTTTTTTAGTACAGAGGTCCACAACAATTTTAATTTCCTTCAGCAGCATTTTCATACATTTGTTGTAGTTTTAGTTGTTGTTAATAACATTTAGAGTTTAACAAGGTAACAGAAAACTGAGTGTGAACGCAGCATAATCGGCAAAGGGTTGCATTTACAGGGTGTGTTGTCGGCACACACGCCATAAAAGCTAAGCCGACAGAAAATGCATAAAAATTTATCTGTAATTTCAAATGTAAATTAAAAACATTAAATTTAACTATTTCTTTATGTTTAGAATATTTTTAAAATGAACACTCAAAATATTTTGGTGTTGTTGCAATTCGCGTTGCACACAACAAATGATGAACTGACTCCTTCCTTCCTCCCTTCATTGAGAGACCGAGGGTTCAGTTCAGTTTTGTCTGTCTGCCTGTCTAGCTCTTCCTCTTCCCCTTTTTGCTTTCTTCCTTCCCTTTCCCTTCCCTTTGATAGATGCGCAAAAGTACTTAATCATTGTGCGGGCTAAATTAATCAAGTGGCTTGTACTATGTGTAGTCGCTACTGTCTGATTCAGGGGCTAGAACTCCGGACTGCGGACTGCTGAGTTTTTAATTTGTGCAGCTCATGGAATATTCAAAGAGCATATGGCGGGACTGTGTTGCAATCCTTGAGGCTGCATAAAATTAGGCAAAACACGTAGGAAATTAAAAATGAAACAACAACAATTTCTAGCCAGTGTCATATGGCTAGAAAAGCAGCAGAAAGTAAGGTGGGGGAGTGGGAAAGGCACAGCGGTCTGCTTTGAAGGACTTGATATCTTATGATTAATTGAGTTCATCTGTTAGATTGTTTACCATTTCTTTTATATCTTTGTGCTCTGCTCTCACTTTAATACGCGTAAAGCCATAAAAATTTCTCTGGCAACTCCGATGATTTCGTTATGGTTAATAGTGAATGGAAAATTGTTAATATGTGGCAACAGCTTGGCCGTAACCGGCAACAGGTTCATTGTTCAGTCAGCAGGCAAAGCAGCTGGCATTAAGAAAAAAGTTGAGGAATTTTAAATCATGGCGACAATTTTCCGAAATTCCTGGCAGAAAGAGGCAAAAGTTTGGTAAGCAAATTGGCAGAAGAAGCTGCCAACTTGGCCAATTGTTTCATTGTGCTCCTCCAGTCTCCGATCTCTTGGGTTATTGTGGCATTTCAGCAATCTTAAGTACGCCTACAAGAACATGTAAATAGACTTTCGGTATCGAAACAGGAACATGGTATGCAATTTGCTCGTTTGACACTTGAAATATGTGGCAACAATACAAACAGTACGACTACGAGTTGGCTTACTCCACACACATAAGTATATGTATGTATATGTATATAGAGTACAACATCGGAGAGTTGCAAATGCATTTTCTATATGCGAGTTGAGACTCGCGTCGCGGTTGTTTATAGCAAAATGTCAGACGACGTCGTCGCTGGCGGTGACAATGACAAGTCAGGATAGAAAGAGAAAGAAGGAGAGATAGAGGGGGAGAGGGAGAGGGGGAGTCATGCCACTTGCAACGACAAGTGGCCAAGTAGCTGCCTCTGTATTCAAATCGACTAAACAGAATTTTGTCTCTGCTGCAAAACTGCACTGGACTTGTTCAAATGCCTCTCTGACTGCCTGACTCCCTGGTTGATTGCCTCCCTGGCTGAACGTTGCCTGAACTTTGAACTCGAACAAAATATGCGGCCAACTTGTTTTCGATACACGCCCCAAAAGCAGCTGCTACGCCCCCAACTCAGCGCAGGCTCAGGCAGCGTCTGCTCTACACTAACCAAAGGGGTAACAAGACTTTTAGAGCAGCTGTGAAGAGTAGTGTATAAACAAAGCTACAAAATTTCTATGCCCGCTAACTCTGGAGTAGAAAGGAATAGTAAAATAACGGAGCGAGCACTTTGCTCCAATTTGTGTCCTTTGCTTTTGCAGAGTATTTAAATAGCTGCATTTTGGGTTACAGCTAGTTTTGCAATTGTTGTTAAGGTTGGTTCTGATATCAACGCTGAGTGAATTTGTGTGTTCACAGTTTAAAAGAGCAGGCGCGAAAGTGAACACTGATCCGGGCGCTGGCTTAAAACCCAACTGAGGCCATGTTACTGGGTTTCAAGCTAAAGCTGCTGCTGCTGCTTGGCTTACAATAGCTCAAGAATACCGCTATCATTATTCTTAAACTTTTGCGGCATAGTCGGCGTCGGAGGCGGTGGCGGTGGCGGTGGCGGTGGCGATGGCGGCGACTCCTTGGAGCAAAGAGACTTTAGACTTTAGCCAGAGTCGATTCTCATTTTAATGAACCGCCGTTCTATTTTTCGCTGATCTTTCGCCACTAATAGGAACGTGTTCACGTCGTCGCAGTTGTTGTCGTCGACGTTGCCGATTTTGCTCCTTGGTGAGACAACGACACCAACAAAAAGGAAAAAAAAAAGCAACGGCAGCAACGACAGGGAGCAACTTTAGCAGCAACGGCTTAAATCTATGAGGACGCCTTACAAACTATGCTTAAGTGATTGTCAAGTTAGGCTTTTAATTTATCATCCATAGACAAGAGCAACAGCAACTGCAACCGCAACTGCAGCGACGACCACTCGGACTTGGGGCTAAGTAGAGGTTATGCCTGGGTTAGGCTACCATTTTTTTGTAGACCGCGTAGACAACAAAAAGTAGAGGGGTATACAGAAAATACCAGTGCGTTACAGCCATTAAGATATAAGATATAGAAATCATCAAGTCTATAATCTATATGAAGATATGTCAACATAACTAGCCCCAATCAGGAAAAATAGGTCAAAAACTGATGATTTGTATGAGCAATGTAATCTACAACGAGTGCTGGGTTTTTTACAGTCGGTTTGCTTGCCTTTAAGTAGTTTTTATGCACCTAGTTTTCACTGTAGTCTTGTGCCGAGCAAAGTGTTTCGCATTGCATAATCTCGCGCTTCCTTGACGCGACTCGAGCTCGAACTGCACTGAACCTCTGTCCTCTCGACAGGTTCGCTGTTATTTCATTTTTTGTATTTTTTTGTGGCCTGCTTGGGTGTTCGATCGTTCCACATTCCGGCATAATTGATTTTAAGCAGAGCCTTGCTAATAAATCGTAACTTTATCGCATTTCTTTTGGATTCTACTGGTTTCATTTGAGTTCACCCCTTTCGCACCGCTCACGCCGCCCACTTGCTGTCGTTTTCGGGGGCGTTCAACGCTGATTGTCCAATAAATAATGATAGCAAATGTTAGAAAAGCTTTTCACACAATTTGGCCCTTGACCGTTGACTGCCACGTACATTATCCAAATGTTGCCCTGCACTTGACGATTTGCTGCTGCTGTTGTTCCCTCTTGTTGTTGTTGTTTGCCGCAGTTCAGCTGCAGTTTAACAAATTTTAGCTCGTTTATGGTCAAATGGCATTGCACTGGCACTGGCTCCGTGGCAGACACAACGGCAGCTGCATTGCCCGCCAATTATCCGTACAAGATGCAACAGCAGCCCCCGCAAAAAAACACAAAAAGTCTAAAAAAAACCGATGACGCTGCCGAACCAAAAGATCCCGAAGATCCCGAGCTTTACAAGTTACTTTGCCTTGCTGGTCGGTCCACTCAGCAGCATCAGCTAAAGTGCTTTAGTTGGTTGTTGTTGTTGTTATTGTTGTTGTTACTGGTTGTTCATTCGTTGTCTTTCGCTGTTGTTGTTGTTGTTACTTTGTCGCCTGCTCTTTGCTATCTGGCATTACTTGTCCCAGGCTTCTTTTTATCCTATGCGTCGGCTATCGTCTCCAGTCTCCAGTCTCTTGTCTCCCCTCTCTTGTCTTCTGTCTTAAGGCTTCTTGTCTCTTGTCTATTCTCAGTCCTCTTTCGCAGCTCCTAGTTCCTTGCTCTGTTCTGTTCTGTGTTCTGTTGTATTTTATCGCAAAAATACTACTTGAGTAGCTTTATGGCCCATGTTGGCCAATAAAAACCTGACAAAACAATATTCCCTCCCTGGACACCAGAAATGGGCCACCAAACAAGGCAGCGAACAACAGCTAAATCTAATTTGCTAAATTTGTTTCCTAGAAAAAGGGTAAGATCCCTTTAAGGTGTTTGATATTAACTTGAAATGGTTGCTAGGTTATTAAGAATTGTGGTCAGGTTGGATAATATTCAATAAGATAAACTTTTGACTTAAATTTATATTAAATAATTATCATATTTATTCATAAGTAGTTCAATGTAAGACTTTGCCTCATCACTACTATCAATTCCTTGTCCTACTCTCTTTCTACCTGTCTCTTTCTCACGAGCTAGTCCCTTCCTGTTCTATGTTTGAATTAAAATTTCGAATCGATGCCGAAATTTGATCTTTTATTAATTTAATATGCACGCCCGTTTGGAGCCAATAAAGTTGCTACATTTTACGCTGATGCTGAGAAACTAAGGCAGCTACCTCAAAAAAGTTGTGGCATAGGGGGCGTGGCAGTTATTTGTTATACATATTAGCTGTAGCTTTTGTTGTTCTTGGGCAGCGGCTTAAATCAAATAGAAATTGATATTTGGGTCTTTGAAAAGGCGCTGAGTTTTTGGAGAACAGGAAATATAATTTAGCTGACGCGGCGTGTGGTAATTAAAAGGGCAAAGCAGGTACCCAAATGTGGGCGTGTACAGTTCGGTAGCGATTAGTTAAAAAACAACAGCAGGAGAAAAAAGCGAAGGCACAAATCAAAAGACTTAGGCAACGAACTCGCGAAGCTCTGCTACAAAAAGTTCCCACATAGTTGCGAACATTGTCAATGATATCGGCAAAGACAATAAAATTAATATACATAAAACGCCTGTCGACAACAACAACAACAAGAAGCAGGAGGAGATGGAGACGGAGAATTGGCAGTTGAAGACCCAAATCTAAGACCATAAATAAGAAACGACGAAGGGTAGCGAAACATGAAAACCGCGTTGGCTTTGGCTGCTTGTTAACAAGTTCACCAACAGCAGCCCCAAGTCCCAGCAACAGCAGCAGCAGGTAACAAAATAATAAAAAACGGCAAGAGCAGGACAGCAACAACAAAGTATCATCTCTACACTTGGCCCAAAGATCAAACGCATACATTTAAGCGGCAGCTTTTGATAATTTTTTCTGCGTTTTGCCGAAACGCAACATTTTTCATATTGTTTATTTTAGTTGAGATATTTTTTTCATTTGGTTTCTTTTTTTTTGTTGGGTATATACGTAAGTAGTTTCTTCATTTTGCGCAACTGGCGCTCGCCCCCCGATGTCGGCATCATTAAATTAAAACGAAATTTAAACAATTTCACTGAAAATTATACACAATAAAGAAGGTGCCGAGCAGGAGGCAGCAGCAGCAGCAGCAAATGAAACTGAATGAAGCTCCGACAACCTGTCCAAAGGTCTGCAGGCATACAACAGAGCAAAGCCTGTCAGTCAGACAGACAGTCAGTCAGTCAGTCAGTCCTAAAGTCCCTTGTCCGTCTGGAAAGACGACGCATTTGGTCTGGACAGGTTGATTACTGTTAAAATTATCACTGATTGTGATAAGCGATAACTGTGAGCACGTCAAGACCCAAGAAGTCGACGAATTTTGATGGGGATGATGCTGATGTTGTTGAAGCTTTGACTTTGACTTTAGCTAACCAATGATGAGTTTCGGGACTGTTTGTGTTTGCGTTTGGGTTTACTCTCTCGCCTCTGGGGCCACAAATATGTTGAGGAGGCGCATAACGAATTGTTACATACCTAAATGGAGCGGCTCGTTAGTCCAACAAGTTAATGTGCCTCAAGTTGCAGTTGGTTTGGGATTGGGAGATGGAGTTGAAGTCTTTTGTGATATGTTAATAAGCATTTGCCACTTGTTTCTCTCTTTCGTGTGTCTAAATGTCTGATCGTTGTGGCTGTGCTTTGCTAGGCATACAAATTATACGAAGCAACTAAACTTTTACCCAAATCTGTGTGGATTGGCGCAAGGCAACAAGTGTTTGGCAACACCTACAACATCAGAGAAAGTTTTCTCTGGAATTTTTGTGTTAGATTCGACCTCCTACTCCCCTTCCACTCCTAATTTGTATGTGTAGCATGTGAATGCTTTTTGATGTGCAGTGTTAGCGTGGGAAATGCAGTTGATTTTAATCGATTGCTTTTGGCAAATCATAAAGAATTCATTGGGAAAATATGAAATTGTTGTAACACATTTAGTGCTATTGAAATATGGCGGCTAATAACCGACTCTTTACAGCCCCTTGCCCCAACTACCAATAGGAGTTAAACGGCTGAGACGCAGCTAAGTCATTAAATTAAAATAACAAAACGCATCAGACAAACAAAATAATCATAAAAACAAGTTAAATAAACCTTTAAACGAAAACAAAACTGTAGCAGACGGCAGCCAGAATTTAAATACAAAATACCGTCATAAAAATTCAAATATAACACACAACAAAAAAATTTAAATTATTGATTAAGATCGACGAAACAAAATATTAAAAAAACCTAAAACAAAACTCGAACTGTGAAGCGTCAAAATAAAGCCAGGTGAAATTTGTTGATCAAATTTTGTGAATAGCTGACTAATAGATACACTTAAAAGTCGTTTTGGTTCCTGGAAGATGTGTCATCTGAAATATTCAAGCTTTAGAGATGAGTAAGAAGAGTTTGAAACCAGAAAATTGTAGCTAAGAGAAGAGTATTACCAATGGGCTTCAAGGGAGTGACATTATAAATTTATTAAATTTATTTTAATTACAACTACAGCTGTTAGATAAAAGCCGCCATAGACTGAATGAAAATGGGTAGAGATAGGTAGAGATATAGAGGGAGAGAGGGAATGCTAGCTGCTGTATGATTGAGCGATGCTTTACGATGGCATTGAAGCGCTGAGCATTTTGTTTGGAACTATTAAAAGATCCATAGCTGATTATATTGGTTAGCTGAGAGCTTTATGTATAACCAGACAATAGCTACATAGGTATATATTTTTATGCAAAGGAGATTTGTAACATTGTGTTGAGACATGAGTCTCGTTTCGATGCGGTTTCGCTTTGAATGGATTAACAATGAACGAGAAGACGTTTAAGTGAGTCATAAACCAATCACACATTGCGTATACGCGATTTTTATTGAAATATTAGCCTCATCGTAGGGATTAAACAGTTAGGTAGAAAGATAAATTTGGGACAAAGTAAAGGAGAGATTTTGCCTGTTGTGGCTACCCACAGTGCCGACAAGCAGTCGACGACGAGTCGACTGGAGGCAACCCACTTGGGCCACATTTGCATATGAGTTCATTTAGCAGTTTAAGAACTTGGCACAAATAAACTTCTTCTAGCTGAACGATGTATGTTTAAGCCACGAAACGTGTGCTAATTTACATGAGATCGCATCGGACCACATCCTCAAGCACATCCACATCGACATCTCTGTTTTCTTTTGGGTGTGCACCCAAAAAAGAGAAAAAAGAAATAAGGCAGCAAAATTAAATCAAAAGCGCGATACGCCAACGTGGACCCGCCGCTAGCAACCCACTCAATGATGATGAAGAGTCTATCGTCGCCTGGCAATCGCTATCGAGAATGCCCCCTACATACCATAAAACTATACACTACATAGGTATATATATCTGTGAGTTTATCCTAGTGTACTGCAAAACTTATTTGGTATCTTGGAACTAAGTAAAAAGTGGTCAAAATATGAAAAATAGTTTATGAGAAGCATGTGTTTGATATAGAATTTTATTATATAATTTAAAGTAATTTATATAAAACATATAATTTAACTGTACTATTATTATACTGTAGTTTATACAGAGCAAAGAAAGATCTAAAAACCTTCTTTCCACAATACCTTTAGAGACATTTAAAGCTTTTCCCAACTATAGATTTTCTTCCAGTGTATTCAGCAGGCGTCACCCTGTTTAAATCGAACCTTTTTGGCCAGGCCCAAGGCAATGCATATATATATCAATGTTTTTTTATTTTTATTATAGTTTTTTAGCTGACCAAGTGGCAAGTGCAGATTGCGAGCATTAGATGAAATATTTATATTGTCTATATGAATTGAGCTGGCGATCTGCCACTGAGGCCACAGTCAGCTCAAAAATGAAAAAAGTTCTCGCAGCAGGATGCCAGTCATATCGCACTGAGTTGGAGTCTCTCTGAAGTCTGCAGTTGGGAGTCTCTCCATGGGCACATATGGGCACATGGAGTTGGAGCTGGGAATGGCAATGGCAATGGAAATAGCAATGGGAATGGCAGTGAGAATGGGAGTGGGAATGGTCGGTTGGTCGGTCGCATCAGGTAGCGGTAGCAGACACAAGTGTCCAGTGAAACGACAGAGATATGAGCCCATTCTGTAGTCACGTTTTATTTAAATATATGCGCGTGCGGGCAGCTGCTTCCTCTGTTTGAGCCAAGTTGCAAGTTGCATGTGGCAAGTTAACCCGTTGTTTCAGTAGCTGCAGCTTCAGCCTCAGCCATGAGCTGCCCTTGGGGGTGCCAATGAGTTTTTGCCCCATTGTCGTTGGCTACTGTGCAGTGCCAATGGAGACACAGTAGTTGAGCCTATTGAGAAACCCATTTATTCTAGACCAGTATTGACATAACTGAAGCATAGTACAGGGTCAACAATAGTCAGGCTACCCTACCTCAGACGAGCTATGAAAAACTAGCCCAAATGTAGATGAGTACAACAGTACTGTACTTGCAACTGGCTCCATTTCCATTCGATTCCCTGTCATTTACAGTTTCTGGCCCTGGCGGCGACAAGTCTGCCCAAATTATGACTCAGGCTCTTTAATTGCTAATCGTCTCTTTTGGCCAAGTTCGTGTAGTGCATAGCTGTATTGAAATTTCAATTACTTTAACATCACGCGCAATCAACAGCTCGGCCCAGAGATCGTCGCCTTTTGCTCCTCGCTCTATGGATGATTAATAACCAGCTTAGGCATTCAATTCTCATACTCTTCTGCCTGATGCATCGCGTGTTGAAACTACTACCAACTTTAAAAGCCCTGTGCTTTGACCAAATTGCAATTGTTTTTGATTTTGGCAAGTTGTGTGTTGAAGCTAGGCAACTATTGGCAATGTTTGGTAGCAGTTGGTTGGAAGAGTTATTAATTTTAAATAAATACTTTAATTTAGGTACAAATTAGTATAAGTTTCTGTAGTTCCTTTTAAAGTTGTTGTTATTTTAAAAGACTGTAGCTAAATATCAGTTGATTCCTCTTACAAATGTCTCAATTTAGAGCATTTGCAATTCGCTTTTCTACTACTTGTTTAAGACCTATGGCTTGTTGCAGGCTTAGTTTATTTGCCAAGCGGCTTTTGACACAGTAGTTAACCAGGCACATAATAATAATGGAGCACTTCGTGCCGGGAAACCAAAAACAGGTAGCTGCCTCATCTCTCCAGCAATTGCAGTCTCCCATTACATTTATTATTTATTAATAACATAATTTATTGTTTCATGGCATTCATGTGAACTTCATGAGCTGCTACTACCGACTCTGTGCCTAAACAGTGGCTGGGTTAGAGAGAGGCAGAAAGGCAGCAAAGTAGGGGTCTTGGCTTTTGAATTAAATGCAACCTGGTGGCGACTTTAGCCACGGCATCGATTGCCAAACGGGGCATTAGGTCGACGCCAATTGTTAGACGAAAAATTGGCGCTAGTTTGGCGCGACGTTTGCCGCCTGCTCTGCCAAAGTTTTTTTTCTTTATTTCTCTGTTTCGGTTTTTTACTTTATTTTGTTTTTTTGTTGGTCAATGTCCCTCGTACCGCTGCTTACGAGTAAATTGCGCAAAAGATTCTTAAAGTTAACGGCCCTTCATAAATTTTGTTATGAAATATGTGCGCGCTCGTTTAATATGCCATCCGTTCAAGCTCCCAGGCAGCCAAAAGCAAAGTCAGCCAAACCAACTGGTAACTTGGCAAACTGGGAAACCTCTCTGGCGTCTGTCTTTGGTTTTCCCTCGAGAAAAGTTCTCAGCATTTGCCAGCATTTTCCCTCAATGCTTATTGTGGCTTGTTGCTGTTGTTGTTCACTTCTTTTTGCTGGCAAGTGGCATGACAATAAAAATTTACGATTGCTTTTATGGATTTACGAGGTTTTTGTTACCATCTTTGCCAAATTTCTTTGCCTCCCTCAACTGATGGCAACAATTTCGTCGTTTTTGGCCTTTTGCACGCGTTGTAATTTGACGCTAATGAGTGTCAAAGTTGATTGTTTGATTCTGGCAAATGGCGTAATTGTGGACCACGAATTGATGGACAGTTTTACGCCCACGCGCAGCGAGTTAAAGAATTCCATGGAGAGAAAAGTGTACAAATTTATATACTTTCAAATTATGATGTAAATGTTTAACTAATTCTTAGAAAGATCTAGAGAGAAGTTTACAAACTAGAAATAAACTATCAAAATTAAGATACTTTTAAGAAAACTAAAGAAGCTTTTGATCCAAAAACTGAGTTAATTTGACTATAAAAGTTACACTAAGTTTAGTAGCTTTTCTATTTAATATATAAATAGCTATAAAATAAAAAAATGCCATCTAGAGTATTTACAAATATTTCTTAAAGTTTGTAGAACACTTTAGTACTTTATTTGGTAAATAATTAATTCCTGTTGTAGTCAGTTTCCCACCTGTCTCTAATCTTTAAGCAAATAAATATATTTGCCACATTTTGTGGTAGCAATTTGCTGTGCAGTGGACCGTGGTCGCTTTCACTGTTACCCATTGCGTTAAAATCAATTTTATGACTTGGCCAAGAAAGAAGCCACAAAAAAAAGGAAAAGCAGAAGGAGCTGAAGCTGACTGTTTTGGGGAATGGGAATGGGAAGCCGAAGTTCTCTGCACGGCCTGATGAACTCTGGCCTGGCAAAAATTTTCACGCCGCTGTCGGGGGATTTGCGGACTTGTGGCACAGCCAATTGAGCCACTGCATAATTTCACCTACCGACAACAAACGAATCTTTTGGGGCATTGTCGTCGCCATCGCCATCGCCATCGCAATGCAACTTTTGGGATGCACGCACGCATGCAGCAACTTTCATTGAATTAAACCCTAAAAATATGAAGCTTATCACAAATCAGGCAGCATTGGAGGCTTCATCACCTACTTTGAATGTTGGCTACCGCATGAGGAGACGTTACTGCTGCTACCACTCGATTTGCTGACCTACATTCGTGTCCACAGATGAGCTAAAAATGCAATATACAAAAGCCGCCAAAAACAATTTACCAATTTATGTTGAACTGTTGCGGTTCACATTGTGATACTCCACGGTAGTCTGCCAAAAGTTAGCAACAAGTCGTCTGCTCATGTTCAGTCCGCATCTTTATGCCGATTGCAAAGGGACTGTCTGTTCTGTTCCACTGACTTGACTTGGCAAATCACTAAATTTATATGTTTTCTGATTCAAAATATTTATTGCCAAACCAAAAAGTCAAAACCAAAACCAAAAGCGCAAACGCAAGCGCAATCGAAACTGCAGCTCTTAACTTGGCCCAAAAAAGGGCAGCAGACCAAGTGTTGAACGCAAAGAGACGGAAACTGTGAGGGTAACCGAAGTTGCGCTCAAATTGCCTGAAAAATGGGAGGAGGACATTAAAATTCAGCAAATGTATTTATTACGGCACCGAAAAAAGCAACAACAACTACAACAACAACTGATGCGTCGACCGCAGCCCACATACAAAAATCTCTTGGCCAGAAAGAACTGTGAAATCTTGGCTAAAAGACAGACTTCGTCTCAGTCTCAATCTCATTCAGCGTCTGTTTTTGGTAGAGGAGTCGAAGACTCTTGGCACTTGGCGGCGGCATGTTTGCAGATTGATTTGCTTCGCCCCAAAGATACCCTAAAGATACCCCAAGCCAAACACTTGCCACAGACAGACGCAGACTCCGACTCCGACTCCAACTCATACGGAGACCGCGAAACGCAGAAATCAATTGTGAGCAAAAAAGGCATTTAGTGTGAGGCATCAGGCATCACACGGCATCAAAATGTGCACTCAGAGAAATTTTTAACAATTAAAAGCTTAGTAGGTAATAAAAGTTTTAAGTTTTAATGTTTAAATAGAATATAAATTGAAATAAAAACTTTAAAAGGATACAGTAAGCTAGTGAGAAAGAGTTAGCCTTTTAGAGCAACAAAAGAATAATAAAGGATAGGAATATTTTTTATAGAGTTTGAGCTAAACAATATCAACTTTAAAATAAGTAATGAAATGAACATTACTTTAATATTAAATAAATGTTATCTGCCTTCATAAAACTTACTTAAAAACTCTCATTTAATACAGAAAACTGGAACAAATGAGGAGAGTAATTAATCAAGTGTAGCTCATCTTGGTAATGATAAGCATAATTATTTTTTAAAGTGTGTGCTGGCGACGAACTCACAACACGCTACAAGTGGCCGCCTAGACGATGTGCCTTACAACAACTAGATTCAAGCCAAAAGCTAAAGCCAAAGCCAAAACCAAAGTTGGCCAACGAAATTTATTTCGATGCCCTGCAGCTGAATTATTTAAACCGACGAATTCAATTAGAGACAGTGACTTGGTTTTTGCGCGCTAATCCAAGAGCAAGACCAAGGGACAGGGGCAAAGGCAGCAACTGTAGTTGGGGATGGGGATGGAGCTGGGACTGGAACTGGTACTGGCACTGGTACTGAACCTGGAGCGTCAGAGTCAGCGACTAAAATGTGTTCATTGAATTTGCGTTGGCGCTGAGGGCGAGTCCGAGCAGCGGGTGCGGCATCAACGACTTCACGCAGATATTTTTGTTTGAGGAGGCGTCGATTGAGACAAGTGGAACTCTTTGCTATACCCTACAAGAAGGGTGTTATAAAATTGTGAGCAGTTTCATATAGCAACACTTAGAGGTATTTGAATAGTTAGTCTTGGGAACTTCTGCAGACTGGGCTCTTTTTAGTCTAGCACACTCTTTTATATTTTACACTTAATATTCATCACTCATTTTGTTAGCCATCTTTCAACATTAAGTTACCTAAATTTACTCGCATTTCTTTATATTAAACTTGTATTTATTTTGTTAGTTCTTTTAATTGGATTTAATTATATGCATAAACTCTTCACCACCGCCCCTGCCAACACGCCCCCTGCTTTTGCTACGCTTTCGTTCAGAGAGCCGTCTAAAGGGGGCGTGTCCATTAAGACTGTGCCCACTTTTCGCTGCCATAATATTTTCACCTCCCCAAAATGTGACGTACTATTTTTGGGTTCGGTGCAAGTTTGAAAAATCACCGCTTTCAACTTTTATATTAAGTATTATTATTGTGTGTTGTGATGATCATTTAGCTTTTTATTTGTGCTTGATCGCATTGTTGTTGTTGTTGCGTTGCTTGTTTGGCTGCTCTTAGGAGTGGCTTGTTAAATTTCACTTGCATGTCAAGCCAAAATCTTGGTGTGAGGTGTTGGGCGTCGATTTATGCGCTTTTCACTTGTCTGGCCTTTGGGGAGGTGCTAAGCTCACAGAAGAGAAATCTTTTGTACTGGAAAAACGATCGCATGCAAATAGCAAACGATTTGAGGTCTTAAAAGGCGGCCTAATGTGGGAAAATTCTGGTTATAAAAATAGCAAAATAATAAGAAGAAAATTCATATTAAATGAAATATTCATATTATTATCTATACCTATATTATTACTTATTATTAGTAATAGAATGTCCTAGGTAAATGTCTCAAATTATCATAGAATGAAAACCATATATAGAGTAACCTTTAATATATGAAGCAAAAAATAATAATAACAGTATTCAAATACTTCTTCAGCACTTTATTTAATTACACTTTTCGCATACAAGCGATTAAAGCAAAGTAGCTCAAGTGCTCCAAATATTTGTAGAATCATTTTAATACCCTTTTTTGATCGACACGAATCTCTCTTAAAGATTTCTCAAATAAATTTCTGGTACAAGACATTGAACATAATTGTAGGTGAAGCAACACGAAGTTCAACACGAATCAGCAGCCAAATGATTTATCACCAAAAGCATATAGTAATCAAGAAAACAAAAGCATAACAGATCATGTAGCATACAAGTGCAGCCCCTTTAACATTGGCACTCCCCATTCAATGTGGGACTCCAACTTCGACTCCAACTCCGATTTCAGTCACTTGGTCACATACCAGAAAAGGCCACTAAACCGCATAACTGTCCAAGTGGTTCACTGTATTTGAAACAAACGAAAGAAACAAAACCAATTGACGATGACGACGACGATGATGACGACGACGACGACGACAGGTGATTAATTGTTTCAAGTGTGTAGACGTTACTTAACGCTCAGTCTTTGACTCGTGAGTCTCCATATATGGGAAATACTATATACATATATATATATAAAGGTGTATACATATTCATTGACTTGTACACAGTCTCACAAGTGTAGAGAACAAAACAAGTTGCATATGAGAGGGAGGCTGAATGAATGAACAGTTGAACAGTTGAGCAGTTGAATAGTTGGCCAAATGACTGAATGATACAAGCACCTGAAATTCAAAACAAAACAAAATTCAACACGACAAAACAACAAGAAAACAACAACAACAAATCTCATGCGCAATGACAGCAGTTGAAGTCATGTACATGCACAGAGAAAAATCGGAGAAGCAAGACTAGACCCAAAGCATAATTTAAAATTCCTTTAAAGTATATTAAATCATTTCTAAATTTTTATTTTAAACAAATTCACACACTTTGCTACTGTTCTATTTTCTAACCCCTTTTTCTCTCAGTGCATATATATTTTTTCTATGTTTTTTGTAGCTTCGAGTGCTTGAGAGATCTTGGGTTACACTTTGCTTCCATTCCATTTGATTTGGCGTGCGTCGTGGCTCAACCAAACTCAATCCCCACCGCCATTGTATTCCCCCCCGGTATGATCTATGTGTATGGCAGTATGATCCACTGATTGCTTGATTATTATTTTGATTAATTAGCTTAGATTTGGCTAGTTCAAACTGTACGGCCCACGCCCGAAGCGTAGATCTCTGGCTCTGCTATTGTCTGACTTTTTTGGCTCATTGGCTCAGGTTCATGCGTTTGCCAATGATTGATTGAAGTTTTGGTTGATAACAGCTTACAATTGAGAAATTATTTACATGAGCTATAATTAAACTTGTTTGTTGTTGCCTGTCATTTGACGTGTTCACTGTACACGTCACTGTCTCCATCTTCATCTCCATCTCTGAGTCTATGCCAGCTTTATAGGTTCAGCACTGGTCTGGTTTATTGAACCGACTTCAATTGAGTGTGGGCAGAAGCTAAAGCTTAATCAAAATAAATAGTCAAGTGAAGACTAGAGAGAGAGAGAGAGAGAGAGAGAGAGAAGAAAGAGCCGTTGGCAAGTGATGTTACCAATGTGCATAAATAATCAGGAAATTGCTTAAGGGCCTGTCAGATGCTTTGAGTTGATTAGCCAGCTCATAATGTGTTTAGTGCGAATAATCAGCATAGATCAGTGCAGGTCGTCTAACGAATGCTTTTAAAAGGTACTGAAAAGTTGGCCAACAGTAAGCTTTATATATTATATAACTTAACAGTCGTTAAACAGAATATTTTAAAATTCAAATTATATAAAATAAAATTAAATTTATGTCTCCAATGGTGTGACTCCGATCGCAGCGATCGTTGCTTAATTGGAACTGATGTTGAACGAAACCTGTCAGCCTCTAGTTGAATTTGGAGTTATCTTGTTGGCCATTGGCATTTAGCTAATTTGCTGCCAAATGTAAATGTGTCAACTGTGTGTCAAACTGGCTATCGTCATGCTCATCCATATGCCCGCTACTAAGTCACGCTCCAATAGAAACCGGTGTGTCTAAAACAACAGATAGACTCCCTCCAGCCCCTCTGACACTAAGCCACCTCCTTCTGGGCGCCCAACTCTCGTTTGTTGTGTGGCCCAAAGTTTGTTGTTTGTTGTTTGCTGGATGCGTGTCGGTCCGTTGAGCTTCTGCCTCTGATTTGGGGTTGGAGTCGATGCGACACGACTTTCGTTGGCGGCAGGGCATTGTCCAGCTGCCTTCACTTGCCACGGCAGCTTCGACTCCATTTGGAGCCAAGCGAAACATGCAAAGTGACAACAACAACAAGACAGTGACTCTGCCATATTTGGCCAAATTCAAATGCCATTAACACGTACGCCATTTGTCGGGTAATGTTAATGGTGGTAAAACAGTGGGAAGGGCGTGTTGAGGGGATAAAGACGGTTTTTGTGGGTTCATTTGTCCAGTTACTGGTGTTGGCCATTTCCGTGTTCGTTTGTGTCAAAGCCGCTGCACGCATTTCCCCCAATTCGACATTTAACACTTGTAAATTTCTTGGCCAGCATCGTTGGCGCATTTATGGAAAGGCCGCAGATTGGAAACCCCTTTAATTTTTTGGCCTTTCTGTTAGCTTAGCTGGCGGCAAATCGTGTGTTTCTCCTGGCATTGGGCTCGCATGGTAACCTGTCGTGATTCTTGTTTTAATTTGCTTTGACTTGTGCGCCTTTTTGGGCTGCCGCCGCGTCTTTTGGCTTTGTCTCCTCTCTCAGTTATTAGGCCTAAATGCAAAAGGTTTCCATTTGGTTGTTTGGCTCATTAGCGGCCTTTTGTGCCAGACTCTTCTCTCTCTCTCTCTCCATGGCTAATTTGCCACGTCTTGCTAACTAACATTAGCACTTTGCGATAATGAAGGAACCCAAAAATTAAAATTAAAACTAAGTACAAGCTGGGGAAACTATGGCAAGATCTAAACTGATTTAAACATGCCAAAATCTTGTACGCAGACATAAATATGCAAAGTTATCTGTATACGCGAATCGTGCGCTTGTTTTGAATACCCTGTACACGTACTCAAAGTTTAAAAGGGTAGCTTCAGTTACAAGGTTTTTTAGACTCTTTAAGAAAAACATGCTGTTGTTTTACCTTATGGATTATAAGTTTATATGGTAACTGCCAGTCGTTCTAGAGCAGGTTTGGTTTTGTCTTTTTTTGGCATAGATTGAAGCGTTGCCGCTGCCGCCGACGTCGCAGCTGACAACGCTGACAAGTGTTAATTGAATTCATGTCTCTGGTAATCATAATAATAATAACAATATCATGTTGTGCCAGAGCACTGAAGTGCCTCAAGACAACGACGACGACGTGCGCTGCAAGCTTTTGATGTCTGTCCGTCCCACTGTCCCTCCGTCCGTTCGTCTGTCGTTCATGTCCGTCTCGCCCGTTGCCTGGCAGCACCGACGCCGCCGCCATCGTTATAAATTACTCAATTAATGTCAGCGTTTATGTCAGCGGCAGCACCCAAAAGCAGCACCACTGAGGCACCACCAGAGCAGCAGAGCAGCAGAGCAGGCAGATAGTCACATTGGCTTTATGCAGATAGTCCAACATAGATATGACATGGGCGACATGATAATGGGGCATGTTTAGTGGCTGTCGTATGTTTAATTAAAAAATCTCTTGTCCCCAGCAAGTACAGTGAACACTGCTGTTGTGTGAAAACCCTAAGGCAGCGCTTAGTTTCATTTACTGACTGAGTGGAGTTGAGTTGAGCCTTTAAACGGCTGACAAGTTGCGCAACTTGACACTTTGCATGTAGGCCCTTAATAGCAAGTTCGTTGCTTAAGTCTTTTGTTTTCTACAACACAAAAAACGTGCAAATTATGATTTTTATTTTGTTTTTTCTGCTTGTTTCTTATTTCTTATGTTGTTTTGCTTTTGTCTGTGGCTTGTGAAGTTTTAACTGCTGCTGAAAGCGAAATGTCAATTTTTGTGACGGGATTGCTTTTGTCTCTTTCAACGCCCTCAACTTGCAGCATCGGCGCCCTTACAAGACACGCCTGCCTCTTCAACTGTAAATGTATAAAAGACTTCTGGAATAGTTTACTAAACACTTAAATATTCCTTTCCTTGAATCTATGCCAAATCTTAGCTGCTTTTATTGGTTCATAGTTTCAACTTTATTATTAAAATTAATTATATTGATTTCTTAAGATTATGATTGAATAATAACCTCAAAGTCTTGATGTCCACGTTGTGTAGTTGCTTTGAATGGAAAGTGATTTGTTGCTTTTTTTGAAACTAAATACACGACAGGGCAATAATTAAATCTTTTGACTCGCTGCTTTTGTTCGTAGCTGTTGTGTGTCTGTGTGTGTGTGTGTGTGAGTGAGTGTTGTAATAATAAGATAAATCCGTTTTAACTGGTGAACAGGTTGCTCACGAGTCCAACACCTTTGTCCGTAGCGTTGTGCGGGTTGAACGCCTAACCAACAGGCGTTTGAGAACAATGCTCGACGTTTTGCCATAATATAATACGTTAAATACATACAAAACTTACGCTATATATGTGTGTAGTGTATTTAAAAATCGTATTTAAATTTTTGTTGTTTTCTTTATATTTTTCAAGCACTTAGCGTGCTGACAAGTTGAAGCTTTTGCGTGGCCCGTCAGTCAGGTGGCTCATAAGATATATAAACGGACTTGGACCTCTTGCAAAACAGACTCAGTACCTTATGACTGTTGTTGTTGTTGTTGATACGATTGTTGTTGTTGTTGTAGACACATTTCAGTTTTGATATGTGCTGTCGCCCATTTGAAGCTTGCGTCTCTCGCTCGTTGACGTGCCGCTTTGGTTTTAGCCATGGCCAAGTCTTTGGTGTGGGTGGCCCACACACACACACACACAAACATACAGTCCAAGTCAGTGAATTGGACATGTACCTGGTGCAATTGTTGTGCCGCCGGCGCCTCAGTTACCTCAGAGTTTGGAGTCCGATTCCACTCTCGGACTGCGTATTAAATTTTAAAATTGGTTTTTGTTGCGGTCGTTAAGCTTATTTCCGTATTGAGTTTTGTTTCTTTCCAGTCAGCTCTTTTGCTTTTGCTCTTTTGCGGTTTGAATTAATTAGCCTGCATCGAACGACAAACTACATTTTGTTCTTTTGCATATTAAAAAGATACGGCCCCAAAAACAAAACAAAACACAACATAGAAACGCCAACGCAGTTCCCTCAACTGATTCTGAATTCAAATCTGTAGCTGAATCTGTGAGTCTGACGCTGAGTGTGTCTCTGAATCCAAATCAAAACCGAGACACAATGGTAATTATTAATAATGCAAATAATTATATCGATTTCATTCAGGGGCGTTGCCTGTGATTTGTACAAAGGTTCACTCTTTTCGTGTTCTTTTCGGTTCGCCTTTGATCGTCAAGTGTGGGAAAATAAGCAACAAACTTCTCATTTGCCACTTGAGCTTAGAATTCTCACTAATCTTAGTTAGCTCACAAGTTTTTTGTTAACTTATTTTTTTTTAGCTAATTTGCCTGCGTTGCAGTTGTTCGGCTTTTGATTAATTTGACGTCAACGAGTGCATGGCAGTGGATTTATGGCGTCTAAAAGTTTAGCTGTTCAAAGTGTGGCATAAATTATGACAAGAGTCAAAGAGTGCGCAATGACACAAGCTGAAAATCTGTTTAAACTAACTACAAAATTGTATGCCTTTAAAATGTGTTTATCTTCAATTAAAATTTGTGCAACTTTTACCATTCACCGCAGCTCAAATTGCTTAACTTGCGCTTAACTATAAGCCGGGAAAACTGTTGCGAAATTTTGAGCACTGACTACATATTTTGTAGTCCATATTAAAGTTCGATTAGATCTAAAAATGCCGAAACGAGCGAAACAACCATAATTAAATATTAATTTACACCCAGCGCGTTAAACAAACAACACGTACAACCAACAATAACAACTTTAAGAACAACAAAGGTGACTACAACAATTGGTATCTGCATCAGGTCTCGAGTCAATCAACAGCTGCGACAAACGGCGCCTGGTATATATCATACTTCCATAATTTGTATACCCTGTAGACAGTGGAACAAAGGCAATGAGTTGGCTTGATTTAGCAGGGAAGTTGGCGCTTTCAAGCCCAACTTTCAAGTTGGAAAAGACACAGGGTGTGTAGCTAGCCGTGTACACTTCACTTCTCAACACTTATGCGCATTTAAAATTATTAAATGTTAATAACAAAACGTGGCCTGCATTTCAAATACAAAATATATTTAAATTAAACACGAAAACGAAAATTAATTTCGTAAAATTGTGAACAAAATGCATTTATAAATACATTTTGGCGATAAAAGATTTAATTTTAATTGCCAAAGCGAGGAAGTTCGGGCTCAGACTAAGGCACATGATTGGGGTTTGGCCCCCAAACTAAGTAGACCATTAGAATCAAGGCGTGTTTCTCTTAACTTCTCGTTTTCTATATTTTTTTTTGGCGGCAACTACGAAATGCCAATTAAGCGCACATTGCACGTAGCTGCAATAAATGAAATGAAATTCGAGCAGCAACAACGTTCAAATATTTTTGTTGTTTTCCTTATTTTTCCGGTTTATTTTGTTAAATTTTTTTGGTGCCATAAATTAAGGCTCTAAACGATTTTGTAGGCACTTGTCACCGGTTTGTGGAGTTTTCTGGTGAGTGGGGAAACGATCGTCTGATTTAACCTTTGACCAAATGCCGCTACCACAAAAATTGCTTGTGCCACATGTGCGTTGGCCATTTGATTTAGGGCGTGGCAACAGCAGCAACGGCAGCACGCGCAGCAAGTCAATGCGCCTACAGAGACAACAAACTCCATGATGACAGCTAAGCGTAAGTTTTGTATAGGAAAGGGGGGCAGGGGGAAGGGAAAGGGGCTCAGCTGGGACTGGTAAAGGTGGCAACATTGTCCTAGGTTCTTGGCAAATGCAATATGACTTTCCTAGTCGCAGCTTCGGGGCCTGTGGTGTGTTTCCTAATAGACCAAAGCTACCGCCTGACAAGTTACAATTCGTAACGGCAAGAGGTGAATAAAGCTAAGCAAAACGAATATACTATACTCTAACACTATCATATATATAATATAATTTAGTAGAGATAAGTAAATAACAATTGAAAATATTTATTTGATACGAGTAAATTAAAATAATTAATTTTAGAATATATGATGTTTATTTTATGCTTTGAAACTACAATTTACAAATAAAAAACCTTTGAAACAACAAAAAATAATACCAAATCTATTAACATTTCCAATATTTTCCTGCTCAAACAAATTCCATAATTAATATGTATGTCAGTTGTCAAAGCTTCAACTCAATTATCAACCACAATTTAAGCCAATGCTATTGATTTCTAATTGAACTATTAAAATAAATGTTTATTAAGCCTAATGGCTTATTAACTATACTTTAGGTGCAAGGGTATAGCATTTGGTTTAGGTTCAAAAGCAAAGGCAATGCCGAAAAAACGAAACTGGAAGTTTGTAGAGCGTAAGAAACTGCGTGGACGGCATTTATAATAATGCGGCTTGAGGCAGCAACGCGTTGACTTTGGGGCAACAAAGTAAGGTGCGGCAAAGCTGCACAAAATCGCAGCAATGGCAACGGCAACAGCAACGACAACTACAACGACAACAGCAACAATAGCAGCAATAATGAAAATGAACTGGAAAACGCGTTTAATTGAAGCAAAGCCTGATGACTGCCCACTAGCGCCATCTAGCTGCGTGCGGCTGCACTAAGCTGTCTTGGCCCAAAACTTGTTGTTGTTGTCGTTGTCGTTGTTGCTGCTGCGGTGGTAGACCCGAAATCGATGATTCATCGGGTTGTTTGTTGTTTTGAGTGGTTTTTGCCGCCGCGTTGCAGTTGCTAGACTTTTGTCGTAGTTTTCTTGTTGTTGTTGTTGTTGGCGCTTGCCGCCTGCTGTTGCAGTTGTTGCTGCCGCTGCTGTTGCTGTGGCTGTTGCTGGTGACGCAGTTGCAATTGCAGTTGCAGTTGCAGCTGCGCCAATTCTCCATCGTTTGCCTGTTTGGCGCTTTACGTTCAAAACAATTATTATTCTGGCAATTAATTTTGATTTAAGCAGCGATTTGATATTTTCCCCTCCACTCGTAGCCACCAAAACCACCAAACAACCACCCACCACCCGCTGTTAGTCGCAGTAGTATCAACAAAATGCGGCAAATCTTATTTCTAGTTGCCGGCGCTTTGCGAATCAGCTGCAATTTTTGTATGCTATAGATAAATAAAGAGACACCTACGACTCCAATCGATGCCTCAGCAAACAAATGAGCATCCGCAATGAAGGCAACAAGTCTTTTTGCCAGACAAGTCACGACGACAGCGAAGACAGTCCAAAAGTCGATACAATATTTTTATTTTTGGGGAAAATATGAAAGTGAGAATTGGTTTTTAGCCAAATGCAGCGATGGTATAACAATAGAAAGAGACTTTTAAAAGCAGGCAATGGTATAACAATAGAAAGAGACTTTTAAAAGCAGGCAAAAGCTTTTCAATGTATGAAAGTGTAAGAAAATTAATTTTTAATTATTGTGAAGGAATTTGATGTGTCTATTATAAATAAATCATTAGAATAGACTCAAATATCAAAGCGGAAGCTGATCCCAAAGAACAGAAATAGTTGACCATTCTTTTAATGAACATTCAAAATACTCAAAAAGATTTCTCTTAAAGTTGTTCTATTATAATGATCCAATATTCCCAGCCCATTCGAAAAGACTTCCGTTTTGCTTTTGCTGTTTCTTTATTGGTTTCAATTGATTACAAATTACATATGTTAAAAAATAAATATATATTTATGTATATACAATAAATTTAATAAATATAAATAATTAAGTTAACTAAAAGATAGAATTATATATAAACTTAGCTATGTACTCGCACCATTTCGGTTTGTACACGACAATTTTCAACAAGAAGAAAAATATACAGGCAAAAATTTCAACAAAACAGATGATAACAACAAAATGGCTGCCGTGTATGCAATGCTAACCCTTGACTTGGCCCTATAAATCATTGAGATAAATATACAGTGTCTAATAATAATAATAAATATAAAATATTTGTTAGTTAAACGTAGCTAAACTATTGTTGATCCTAACGAGCAATAAAATTGCTTTGACTAATTTTTGGCACTGAATTTTCTGACTGAGTGAAAAACTGACTAAACTGACTAACTGACTGACTGACTAATAAATACCCTGTCTAACCTGTGTGGGCATTTGAAATTCGTGTGCTTCCTCTTCCTCTGCGCCGCTGCTGCCCATGCTGCCCGCATAGTAGTGCTGATGTGGCGCCTCCTCGTAGCCCTGTAAATGTTGTTGTAACTGCTGTTGATTGAAACCCCCTGAGGGAATTCCACCCTGCTCAGTTTGGCAGCCAGTCTGCAAGTGTTTGGCCAGCAGTGACATGCGGGAAAAGGATTTGGTGCAACTGGGGCAGGAATACTTCTTCACATCCGAATGGGTTTGCATGTGAGCACGCAGATTGGAGCGATCGGCAAAGGCGCGATTGCAGTGCTGGCAACTGAAGGGTTTCTCACCCGTGTGTGTGCGTATGTGGCCCTGTAGTAGCCAGGGACGGGAGAAGGCCTTGCCACAAATGGGACACTTACAGGGCAGCGTGTGTGTGCGTATGTGCATCTTTAGAGCTCCCAGAGACACATAGGTCTTGTCACAGTTCTTGCAACTGAACACCTTTTTCACCTGATTACCCTCAGCGGAGGGGCAATGGAATTGTTGATGCTTACTGAGTCCCGAGTAGGTCGAATAGGATTTGCCACAGTCCTTGCAGTGATAACGTGGCACACCCACTGGTTTCTGCATTGATTGAGCCGATGCAGCGTTTGCTGCTTGAATCAGTGCCGATGCTTGATCTGTGCAGAATTCGGTTTGATCAACGATGGGTGCTCCACTGGCGGGATTACTGCGTATGATCTTGTACTCGGTGCTCTCGTAGGCGTGACTCTGTTGATGCTTCACGAGACCCGCGTAGGTGGCATAACATTTGTTGCACTGCTGACACTGATAGTATAGATCGTTGCTGCTCTTGATCTTCAGATTGAGTTGATTCTCCTGATTCTCTTGATTCTCCTCAAACTCGTTGTCTTTAAGCTGTGACAGTTGCTGCTGTGGTTGCTGCTGCAGCTGTGGCACCATGTGTTGCATGCTGAGCAGGGCACGTGCCACATTATGCAGATTGACATTCTCGCTGAGTCCACGTCGTTGCCCCAACTCGGGATGCAAACTTAAATCCTCTGGCTCTGCTGACATTTGATAGGTCTTCTCTTCTTCTTGCTGCTGCGGCTGCTGTGGCATCTTCATGCAATCCTCATAGTCCGCAATGCTCTTGAGCAGATTGTTGTTGTAGTTGCGCAGACCAAAAGACTCCTCTGACTGCTCCACTTTAACGATAGAGCCGGGTAGCATAGGCGGGGGCGTTATGCTGGCATAACTGCTCGCTGGTGGACTGATCTCGGGTTCCATGACCTCATCCTCGGGTGGCAACTCGAAGTCACCGTAGCCCAAACGCGCCAAACTCTTGGCGATTTCTTCGCGCGTAAAGACATCGGGAAAGGCACGTGCGATTTCGCGCGTCTCCTCCCAAATGCGTCGAGCTAGTTGCTCTTTGGTCTGGGACATGGCCTCATCGAAGCGTCGACGTAGCTCTGTTGTCACTGGCTGTGGTTCGGGCTCCTCCTTAATGGACCACTGTGGAGACACGGAAGCTGCTGCCACACTCAGATCAACGGGACCTTCATCTGCAAAGAAGAGAGTGAGAAATGGTAGGAGTTAAGTAAAGCATTGATTTTCTCCATGATATTTTGGGGATCGTTTTTGGGAGCGTAGAACCTACCATAACACAACTGATCCTCTTCTAGGGGCTCCTCCATTTGTATGGGTCGCTTTTTGAGCGGGCATTTGCTGTACTTGAGTTTATCCATAATCACTAAATTTGTTTGCTTGGAGGATCACTTGGTTTTCTCACAATTTTCCGATCGTTTTGCACTTTAAACGTTTTAAACTTTAGTCAGGCAATTGCTGATCATTTGCAGCTCGCACGCGCGTCTCGATCGCTTGCAGTTTCGTATATGAATGATGCAACCGGCGAGGATCAGTTTAATTTTATATGAACTCGGATGAAACCAAGCAACCCCCAGAATTTCACAATTGTTTTTGGCAGAGCAGACGTCGAGGCAGAGCAACCCCCTTAAGTGGGTAAGGAGCATGAAAAGGATCTGCTAGCTACCTACTTCCGATTCCCTACGCTGTGATCGCTTTTAGGGGATTCTGTACGGAAATCAACCACCACGAGCCATAGCCACCATAGCGCACAATTCAATGATCTTCCCTCTCCGATCTCTCCTCATTGCTCTCGCAGCTGTGATTGTCGCCTGCCTTTACAGCTGTGACGTTCATTGAACGTTGCTCCAGCTGCAGACTTTTTGAGTCACAAGAGGCACAGAGGCACCGCCAACAAATCTCCGTTCAAAAAGCGAGCACGTGCCACACTACACAACACACACTCGCACACACACACACCGGTTGCCGGCGTGTAGTGCTCTCTCGCTCTCACTGAGCAGCGCAGCCAACGATCGCCACCAGCTGCCACTGAGATTTAATTTTACACGCTCAAATTTCCCCTCAACTGAATCGCCGTTTAGGTGTGCGTGTGTATGTGTGTGCGAGTGCGAGTGTGTGAGCGGCAGCTGTCGAGCTTATATACAACTTGCAACGCAAGTTTATTTTTAAATCAACGCTTGTTGTCTCTTTCAGCACACGACGTTCGGCTTTTCTTATATACACACGACACGAAGTTGGCGCTCTCTCAATCGTTCGCTCTCTGCGAGCAGGTGAGCTTCTTGCTCTTCTTACACACTTAAGAGCAGCTTAAAGCTGCCAAGAGCACTGGAGCATATAAATAATTGGCGCTCTGTTGTTTCTGGCGCTCTCTTCGTTTCATATTCCATTTGTAGCGCAGTCAATTCTTTGGGGCAGAGTTAAGAGTGTGCCGTAGAAAGAGAGACACGGAGTGGGATCGTAATGTGATGAGCTAGAAGACTCTTTTGTGACTTTAAGCAGCTTAAATCAATGATCCTCTGGCTTCGCTTAGCTTCACATCATCTTCATTAACGATCAGCTTAAGATTAAGCATTTACACTCAATTGAACATTATTTCTTCAAAGATTAAAGCTAAAAGTTGTCATTAAAAAAGAGCTAATATTTCTGGGGATATGAATTTCATCAGATGAAGCTTCTGTTTCTTGGGCCAAAAATTACTTCAGTTGTCATAAATGTCAGAAGAGTTCAGACCAGTAAATAGAGTAAAACAATTTGTAGCTTTTTTTGATTGAGGATCAGCTTAAATGCTAGATAAATTTATTGTTATATGATATCATATATGAAAGTACTTTCATTTTAAAATCATATATTGCACATGATCAACTTTCACATATCTTTATAAAGAACAGAGCTGATCTAAAGTTCGACTGATAAGTATCCTATCATGGAGATCGAAGCTATACTTCTAGAAACACAGAATATTAAAAACATACTGTAGTTTTTAATCAAGTTAAAAGTATTACATTTGCATGTACATTTACTGACACTTTTAGCTTGTTTTATGACAGTTTTAGCTTTATTTTGCTATTTTTACTGGCGATCGGCTCTCCAACTTTATTCAGTAGGGCCTACGTGACTTTCTTGGCCAGCTAAGAGCAATACTCTTATATTATTTCAAGGCTTCACAATAATAATTAACAGTGAAACAAACAACCAGAAGATCGGCTGTATAAATCAAGCGCAATTGTGTGTTTTGGCTTGTCCCTCGCTCCTTCAATCTAGGTGCAATCCCTAAAGAGCGATCAAAATTTTGGTGTGCCAGCTGCACTGTAGAAACTTCCATTAAATGGATTTTATGGGGTGGTTGCGCCGCCGCATTTTACCTGAAGTGGAATGAAGGAATGCCTTGGAATGCGCCAAAAAGGTATGTGCAAAACTACCTGGCGGCAATATTCAACATGCCATGTGCCCCGTGATGCAGTTGGTCCACCCCAAAAATGAAGCACGCACCACATAGAGAAAGAGAGAGAGTGAGCGAGAGGGAGGAAGAGAGAGGGAGCAGGAGCATCACCAGCCGCCTGGTGGTTGATGGTGTTGTTGGTGGTTGAATGTATGGAAACTGCAGTTGTTCGTTACTTTCTCGGGCCACAACCCTTGGGCATCGTCTTGTTCTTGATCTTGGCAGAAATCTCAACCTAAACCATTTGCAGAGGGTTGTCCCGTGCCCCTCTGCCACTATCGAGCACTACAGTGCCTCTCGCAGCTGCCTCCTTGACACGTACCATGCAACTGATTTGTTTTCTTGAGAATTTGGCGCCAAATATCCTGTAATGAACCGGTGTGTCCTGCTGATCGCTCAGTCACAATAACACATCTATAACAATACGAGACAGTTTTAATAAATAGTTAGAAAGAGCTCAGAGTTTGGTTTACAAAAAGATGGTATCATGGTGATACTCTCTTGGGATCTATTGTATTTTAAATAGCATCTTATAGTTATAATCAAAACGTAGAGAAAAGTAACAAGCAAAATTACTTTTCTTAGACAAATGGTAGTTTAAAAGGTTTCAGTCTAAGGTTTGAGTCTAAGGCTATAACAGACTTACGATATAACTAAAATTATTTCCGATATGTCTTGAAGCTAAAGATCACTGTTTGTCTAAGGGTAAATTGTTCTATAAATGTTTAAGTATTCCCTTTTATCAAAACCATAATAATATTTTCCTGTTATCTTTGACTAAGTGCAAGTTCAGTTTGTCAGCTGACACCAGAGCTTGGAATATTCAATGTTTAGCTAACTGCACATCACCTGGCGGCTAAACCGCAAACTGTAGCAAACCTCACAGAAGAATCAGAGTCAGAGAAAGAGCTAGACAGTGAAGAGACATGGATTAGGGGGAGAGACTCTGATACAGCTGAGTGCCTCACTTCAAAGTGTCAAAGAGCCGCCAAAGTCGCATAATGAAGTGCAAAATGTCATTAATTTGCCATCGCTGCAGCTGCAGAGACAGCAGAGAGAACTGACACCAAAAGAAAGTCGCTTAGCCACGATGTTAGAGGAAAAAGTGTAAGAAAAGTATGCAGAAATGCAGAAAGATGAAAACCCAATACCTCCAGGAGGTGGCTCGGGTTTGCTTCGCTTTGCCCACTTTACCTGGTTTACCTGGTTGCATGCCACACGCCGTTGCCGTTCATGTCGTTGTTTGCTTGCTGCACAATGTCACGAGTTAAAGATTTCTCAAGCCACTGAGCAGACAGAGCAAAAGAATGCGCCGACTCTGGAGACGCTGGACACTGGGACGGCAATCAGAACAAGATCTTAGAACTATTGGCGCCTGATTTGTAGACAAAAGAGACAAAGGAGGAGACACAGAGAGAGAGAGAGAGGGAGAGACCGAGACGGAGACCAATGGACAGAATGTCCAGGTCAGTGAACATAAATGCCGCCGCCTATTGAAATCTGATATTGTTATCAAAGCTAACGGTAATTATAAACAAATAAAAGCACAGCAAAGCAGAGGAGGAGAAGAAGAAGAAGAAGACCAAAATGTAAAGAACACACAAACAGAAGAGTTTGAGGCTGGGGGGAGTTAGTCGCTTCCGACGCCGCATAATTTAAGCCAAGTTAGAAGCTACGTCTATAATTCAAACTAATTTGTTTTATTGACAGCGTGTGCGCTTCGTAGATAAGGCTAACACACACACGCACACACACTAGCACACACAAATTGGTCAATTATGAAGCCAAGAGTCGATTTCATTAGGGGGGGTCCTAGAAGTGACAATAAATTAAATTTGGTTGGCCAACTAACTAATTAAAATGCGCTTCTAAAAGTCGTCTCTCAGCGCTCATGAGATATTAATCTGCTTGGGAAGCTTACTGTCAGCAGACTAGCTTAGACTTGGAGTTGAGCGGGAAGAAGGGGGCGTGCCAGGGGGGACCACCCGCTCAGTCAGCGACATAGTCAACTTCCATCGGTAGCTCTCATCTTGACTAATACGAATTATAATTATCAGCTGCTGATTTGATTTAATTTCAAAATATACAATTTATTTTTTTGTTGGTCTCTTGGTCTTTTCATAAATGAATCATGATAATGAATTGTTTATGCTGCGGCGAGTCTCTGCTCTTCATGGGAAAAAAAGATTAGCATCAGCGTTTATGTTAATGCCTGTGGAAATATCATAAAAATGATATATATTTTCAGCTTTATTTTTCGCTGCTTGGCCGCTGATTCACTTGCAAATATTAATATGCGAATTTATCGGGGAATATATAATTTTTTTTTGTATATTTTTCAGGCAAATTTGCTGTAAAAAGTCTTTGCTTGTCTTATCGATGGCAAACATCCTCATGATTATTTCGAGTGTTTGTCCAAGTCAAGTTGAAGGGCGTGTTGAAGTTCAAGTTCGGTTGAGCTTCAAGCCGGGAACCGAAGTTGGGAATGGGTTGATTACTCAAAAACTTCTAGAACGTTTGCTAGACTCTTGAAATTCTAATCCAACTATTCACATTACTACCAAAATTAGTAAATTTTAACGGAGCTCGCAACCCTTGTGACTAGCATATGGTTATTGTTATAATTTTGGGTCATAATCGAACTGAAATTAATAGGTATGAGGAGGGAGGAGACGGTTAGACACTGACACTCCTTGCACTTCAAATAATCAATTAAAGGCCATCAATTGTGCGCTTAATGGAACAATTCAATTGTGTGCAAATGTTCCCATGACCAGGCGAATTTACACTTGCAGGCGACCAGCAGCCAAGTGCGTGAGAAAGAGGGTGGTGGGAAGTAATAAGGAGTAGGTGATAGGAGGGTGGTTGGTGGCTGATGGCTGGTGCCTGGTCACAAACTCAGCAGGAGTGTGCAAGTTGACCAATAAATAAAAGGTACCCACGATATCAAGTCGAATATTGAATGCGGGCGCGGATTTTGGATTCAAGTTACAAGAGAAAGGCAGGGAATGGGATTGGGAGTGGGATTAGGAACAGGAACAGGAACAGGAGCTAAGGGATGATCCTTGATGCATTATTTGTTATTTGAATCACGTGACAAGTTGTTGGCTAGCCAAAAAAAACAGGGTTGCTGGGAACAGCGCACAGAAATCATCCCACGGGATTCAATTTATGCGTGTTTGAATGTTTTTGATTGCGCGTTGCTAATTCAAATAAAACTCAACTCTGACTCAGGTTCAGGTTCAGGTTGTTGTTGTTCCTGTGGTAAGCTGAGCTGGCAGTGAGTGAAACTTTTCGACATCTACAAATTTTTGCTGTTGTTGTTGGTGGTGTTTGCTGCAATTTCAACCTCATTACAAAACATTTGCCTTTGTTCTATGAAACTTAACTTACGCCTTTTTGTTGGCTTTGTTGGAATTGTACGTTCGTTTTTCGGGGGTGCATCAATTTCAGTGACAGCTTGCGCCTGTTGGCATTAATAAAGTCAGTGGAAAGCAGCCCAGGGGATTTGTAATTAAACAAATTAAGCAACAGTCTCCCTCAAGAGTCTCTGTCCACAAAAAAATATACAGAAAATAAAAGCTAAACTCCAATTTTAGATCTCACACTTTTGCCATAAAAATAGCTGCAAATGTCTCGCTAATTATTACAAATGATTTCATATTTCATAAATTTTTTCCTCTCTCATTTAACGAAATTTTATGTAAATTTCTGCTGTTGTCAGTTTTGTTTTTATTTAGACATTTTCGGGCTATGCAAATACCAGAAATTCCAAATATGCAGAGTAATAACTGTGTAGCTGTTCAGTTATGAACATTTAGATACGCTGTAGTTGAAAATAATTTTATTTATATAATAAAAATAATATATAAAATATTAAGGCCTAACTTTAGTTACTAGCGGTAGCTTTTATATGTTTATTACATAACACACATGCCCCTTTGAGACGCTTTACAGGGTATTAGATAAGCGTTTGTGTCGCTCTTGACATGCACCTGAAGTAGACCCCAAGTTGCCGTTGCTGCTGGAAATAATGTCTTTAGTCAGGCATCGGCATCGGCATCGAGAAACCATATAATTGATTTATGGCCAATGGATTGCTAGCTTGAACTAAATTTAGACACAAACGAACAACTAAAACAACTAATTTAGTGAGAGATGTGAGCTGCAAAGTTTCATGTTCTTCACTTTTGTCACGTTCATGGGCATGATCTTCTGCTAGTCTCATCTCCCTCTATCTCTGTCTCTCTCTCTCTTCCCCTCTCACTTTCTCTGATCGCTACTGTCAGTGTTGAACGTGTCCGTTTGTTTGTTTTTGTTTTGTCAGTGGAGCTAAAGAGGGGAATGGGGAATGAGAATGGAAATAGAGGGAGTCTTTCGTCTGGCAGGCAACTGTCACAATTGACACTGACGATGCGGCAGGTACACGAAGATGGAACTAGAGATGGAGTAGGAGAAGGAGACGTGCCGTTAAGTTGTCAGTGGGTGAGACGGAGAAATGAAAAATTTTTGGACACACTCAGAGTTTTTCGGTACTCAATTGTGCTCTCGTCTCATCTCGTCTAACGAAAGATTAATTGAACGTGCGCCAGAGAGTTATTAATCTTATCGAGCTTAGTTGGGGACTACATTGTTTCTAAAATATTGTATGCTCCTCCATTCGGTGTCAGCTAATGGGACACCGCCACTTGAGCCAAGATTTCTAAAATTTCCTAGAGCAACATCTGCAGCTGCCCTCGGTATTGCTTAACTTTTTTTTAAGGTCTCCCCTCTAATTTGTTTATGGCTCTGATAATGCAATTTTTTAGTTGCCCCTCGAAAAAAAAAGCAACAGGCAGAAGGGGGTTCAGGGAGGGGCAAATCTGAGCCCAGGGAACTGCAATAACATAAATATATCCGCCGATCTGGCGGGAGCAATTACCGGGTGAGCCATATTTTGTCACATTTCGCTTCGCTTGCTCTGGGTGAAAGTTGAGGCGTTTTTATGTCTGCCCATAACTCTCAATCCAGCACTGAGCGAGATATATTCAGTGGTAAAAGTGGGTCCAAAAGTGCAGGCTCTACGAGGTGTTAAGAAAACATTACTAGGATTTAATAGGATATAGTTGGGCTGGCAGAGAAATGGGGATAGGAGTAAAATAAGCCCTAAAGGTATTAAAATGACATTAGTTTAATTATAATTTTGGATAACTGTCTTTCAAGAACAGAAAAATTCATTAATGTGCTTTAAGTCGCAGAATACTTAAACAATTATTTTATTACATTTACACCAACCAAAAATATGTATTTATTTGTAAAATTCATCATATTTATTAGTTCTCGTAACTGAGTTAACAAATCAACATTAATGGATGCATTACACTCGAAATTACGATTTTGAGGTCAACGGAAAAGTAATAAATAGAGGTGTGTGCTATTAACTTAGGTAATTGCAGCTATTATAAAGTTGTTACATTAACTCAAACAAAGTAATAAAAATATTAAGTGAGCTAAGACAAAACGAAATCACTTTTAAAAGTTTAGAGCTGACATAAATGGTAGTTTAAAAAAGAAACAAAGTTAAGTTTAATTTAATTTATCCATCAACCTTATCAGCTTAGGGAAACTACTCCCAACTCCTGTTGGAAAATGAAAACTATTGCGCACATGCCAAAATGAAACCACTATAAAATATTGCGCAGCTGCTGCTCATTGAATTTCACAAGGCAACGCAATTTGAAAGCTTCCCCTCTGCCAACACACACACACACACACACTCACACACAGAACTCTAAATTTACCTTCAGGTACTGTAAGTGTTTTCGTAAAAAGTAACAAACACCTTGAGAAAGAAAAGAAGAAGACACATGTATTTATAACTAGCTTGAAGATAATAAGTCGCACCACCAATCGCACCACCGGCAAAAAAAATACTTTGGAACCGGTATGTCACACTGGGAGGGGGAAGTTTTCAGTTTCTATGGAACACCTGGACTCAGTTTGCAGGCATTTAAGGTGCACGCTCTTAATGAGCTCAGTTAAAGGCGCAACTTTCTGTTTTGACGCAGTTGTGTCTGATACGAATTGAAGAAATGTACAGGGAAAGGGGTAAAACTGATGTGTGTCTGTGTGTGTGTCATGGGTAAACAGAAAGATAAATTCGATTTTTGGTTTCGTTTCCTTTTTAGCAAATCTATAAAGAACACTTGCGTCATCCGCCGCTCATGATGTGTAATAAAATGTAAAGAGTTCTCGTCGGCTCTTTATTTATCTTAGAATTTCTGTAGGGGTTGCGGCAGTAGGAAGTGCACACCTTACCCCATTAGCATAGCATTAACCTCAGGTATCTTTATACAATTTTATTTTAGATATTTCCCATCGTTGTCTGAACTTGTTTATTAACATGTGACAATTATGGTAAGCACATGCAAATTACATTCCGTTCAAGACTCCGTCGAATGCAATGCGATCCACTTCCTTGCTCTGAATTTAACCCTGGATTTAACCCTTTACACTTCACTCTTAGCCCTTGTCTCTTTGCTTTTGATTTTCCCAGACCGGATGAGAGCATGCAAGTGTTGTTCCATTCTATTTGAGAATTATGCAAATCTTTTATGGTGTAAACTAACCTCGGACATGTCCGAACACCTGGGCTACGGAAGGAAGCTAAGCCCTACGGATATCCCTACTTTTGAGATCTTTCCCACAGTTTCAGTCTATTTGCTAATCAATTTTGAAAGGGATTTCATTGTAAATAAATGTGGAATGTAATCAGGAGGTTTTTAGTGACCAAGTCAATTAGGAAGTATAACCTTACACTACACAATCTTTACTAAAAATTGACTAGATCAGAGCACAACAACTTTGTTTAACCCATCAAAATTCATAGAGTAATATCCAGAAAAACCAAAACATTCGCAACTCTTGGCCCAAGCCACCAAATTCAAGTTGAAAACCCAAGAAATATCAGATGAACAACAGCAATCAAACACTGCCCGAGGCAGCAAAATGAGGTCGAGCAATTTAACCGAAGGTTCGGAGCTTTTGGATGTGTCGACGCCCCGTCATTCTTTGCTCTCGGGAAGATTTAAGCAGAGTTTCGCCTATGTAGCGTTACAATCACGAATGCCCGGCATAATGCAACAAGTTGTGAACACCCTGCACAGTAATGAAGCCGATTTGGTTAAGATGTATGGATCGGGTGTATGGAAGGACATTAATATGATTATACATTCCATTGAGCGTTTGAAAGATGATTTGAGTCATGATCGCAAATTTGCCTTGTTCTATGGCAATGAACCGGACAAAGCCGAATGGAATGCATTTTTATCGGAACTTCCACATCCAAAGCGATCGTATTTTCGGGCCAGTTGGCTTCACTCTGAATGCTATTTGTATCGGCGTTTGTTTTCCTTCTTTGAGAGCAGCAAGCATTTAAGAGATTTCGACTATTTTCTGGATCTAAAACAGGAGGATCTCAGGATAAGCGAACGTGCGATTGTTTGCCTGACCCAAGCAACCAGAAACCTTAGCAAAGACTTTGAGACATTTAGAAAATTAATGCATATTAATTTGTTTAGCAATCACTTTGAGATGCAATTGAACTCGTACAAGTTTGAGAGACAAGAGGATGGCGTCGATATCAATGTGTTGACTCGTGTCGCGAATCTCGATAAACGTATTCTTATCGACGAGTCCATTTTGGTATGGAATTGCCTGATGAAGGTGAGGGGTGAGAAGGAAATCATCGTGGATTATGTATGTGATAATGCTGGATTTGAGCTATTTTCCGATTTATTGTTATTGGAATATTTACTGGAACATCGTCTGGCCACTCAGGTGCGCATGTATGTCAAGGCTATACCTTGGTATATATCGGATGTAATGGATCATGATGTCGAATGGACTGTGAAATATTTAATGGATCATGCTAACGAAACAGTCTCAAATTTGGGCTGGAAAATGCAACGTTTGATGGCAGAGAATCGTATTGTAATATCACCAAAATCATATTTCTGGACTGGACCACACTCCTACTTTGTTATGGTTGATTCCAATCTCAATTTGTACAAACTACTTGCACAGGCCGAGGTGGCCATCTTCAAGGGTGATCTCAATTATCGTAAATTGCTTGGCGATTACATTTGGGACTCCACGGAGGAATTTATCACATGTTTGCGGGGATTTCGACCCACAAATATTTGTGCATTGCGTACGGTGAAATGTGAGGTAATTTGTGGTCTATCCGAGGGAACTGTCGATCATTTGCTAAGAATCGATCCCACGTGGATGATATCTGGCAGTTATGCTGTTATCCAGTATACGGATAGCTTAAAATGCAAATGCGATTGCCTGCATAACATTTCCACGTCGATGGAAAAGTCAATTACTGCAAACCCCATGGAGACTAAAGTAAAAGGTCGTTGTGAAAAGTAACTTTTCATTTCAAAGAAAATTGTGTCTTCTTTCTACGAGGAGTGCCCCTTGTAATCAGTAGCAGACAACACATTGCCGGCAGTTAAATTATGTAGTACACAACTATTTCTTAACATTTGATTTGCATTTTATTAAAATCATAAAATGCTACTGGCCTTAGAGAGTTTGGGGAGAGGATGCGGGCAGAGGACAGGGAATGTCTTAATTTGCATTATGCTCCTAGCGTAGAAATCTCGCAATTCCCAGAGTAAATGATTTAAAATTTGTCAGCTCTACTTTGACCAAATCAAATTGCATCGTTACGCCCACAAAACAGAAATAAAGGAGTTTATTTCTGTTGTGCCTTTGGGTGTATTATGTGTGTGTGAGTGTTTTTGCCACCTGCATTTCTATTCCAACTGCAAGTTGAGCTTAATCTATGCCTGAATTAGCCTACAGCTCAATCTTGAGCCTGGCCAATTGCTGAGTGACTAATGCTGTTGATTTTATTGATGTGGTGCACATGCACCGCTATTTTTTAGAGAGAAAATATAAAAGAAGCTATGCCTTTCGATTTTGTGATCAATTGAAAGTGGAAAGTTGTAAAAATCCACAACAAGGCAGGAATCACAAATATGTGTGTTCGATAAGAAATGTCTTTAAGTAATTTTAAAAAAATAGTGCAAAATTAAAATGATATTTTTAACATTTCAGTAAAACTACAACTATTTTTGTATTAAAATATATGCAAGATTTTGGTTTACAGAATGACTAACAATTGAAAATTATTTATTTTAATTCCTAAAATTTCAATTAATTCTAATTCAATCCAATTCTACTACTAAAATGTTTTTCTTGGTAAATAAAATAAATAAATTAAATAACATAATTAGAATGTAATGAATAAATATTTGAGTCCATACCAATTGCGGATCGAACCATTGGAGGCTTTCGACATGTGCAATAACAGCAAAATATATTACATCTATCAGATCCACAGCATGGAGTTCCGAATGAGCCATCATCACAATAATGATCAACAGCAGTCAGCTTTAATCTCTATTGGTTGGAGGATTATGAGGAGTGGATGTTGGAGAATTAGCCATGTGTATGACATTATTATTTTAGTTACTTCAAAAGAGTTTAACAGATCCAATCTAAAATCCACATATTTATACTATGATATAGCGCATTGAATTATTTTATTTAATTCGTTATACAAACATTATGTGATTAAACTGTAACTGATGCTTAGCAAAACAATTAAAAACTCTAGAAAGACGGTTAAGGCGGAAAGGGAGTATTTTGACCGTTTAGCTGTCTAACTATACAATTTTGTCGTTAATAGTTAGTTTTATTAAGAAATTATCATACTTTTATTAAATCAAACAAAAATAAAGTATTGTCTTATGCAGGTTTATAAAATATATATCTTATACACTCCAGGATTTTACAGCTATGGTAGATATGCTATTTATATGAGATTAAACATTTCAGAATCTGACAGAAATCTAAATTTTTTACTGTGGTTTCTAAATCAATATAAATAAACTGGATTTTCAAGTAGTAAAATAAAATGTAACGCCGTTAGTCATAGTAATTTTTGAAATTCATACTGCGTCTAAAAGCGAGTTAACAAAATTAAATTACACAACCAAAATGTAATGATTAAGTTTTTGAGTACATACCTACTATGACATTTGTGCGTGTGACCACCAATTGCCGATCGTCCCATTACTCGACATGTACATTGACAGCAAAATATATTACACTTCCTATATCCACAGCAAGGAGTTCTATATGAACCATCCGCACATCTACCAAATCTTGAATGACAGCAATCAGCTTCGATCTCTATTGGTTGCAGGACTATAAGGACTAGGAGCTGCAATGCCAATAGAATTAGCCAAGTGTATGACATTATTGTTCCAGTTACTTCACAAGAATTTAGTAGATCCAAACAGGAATCTAAATATTTATACTCTGATATAGCGCATTACATTAAATTATTTAATTAGTTGTGCAGTATGGAATTAAAGTCTAACTAATTCTTAGCAATACAATTAGTAACCCTCGAAAGACGTTTAAGCCAGAAACAGAGTATTTTGACCGCTTTTCTAAGAAACTATTCATTTTTGGGAGGAATATGATAAACTTTGTTCATACAGACGGACAGACGGACGGACGGACGGACGGACAGACGGACATGGCTACATCGATTCGGCTATTAATGCTGATCAAGAATATATATACTTTATGGGGTCTGCCACGCCTCCTTCTGGCTGTTACATACATTCCAACGATTGCAATATACCCTTGTACTCTACGAGTAACGGGTATAAATATTGCGTCTACTATATCCACAGCATGAAGTTCCGAATGAGCCGTCATCACAATAAGCACCGTCATATGATCAACAGAAGTCAGCTTTAATCTCTATTGGTTGGAGAATAATGAGGAGTAGAGGTTGGGAATACAATGAACTTAACTCATTATTATTTTTTATGTCTTGTAAGTTATCAAGTTTTTCAATCAAAAGAATATTAAGAAACGTTCTTATTTTAATCAGACAAAAAAAGCTTCCATTTTGCGTGACTTTTAAAGATATATATATTATTCTTATCTATCTACAGTTACGGTCAAGAAACAGCATCCCACTGGGCTAGGTAGTTGTTCTATTTATTTGAGTTTAGCAAACTCTAAATGCATCAAAATGAAAATTGCAAAACACTTGGGCAAAAGCAATATTTTTACTTTATTTATTTTCTTTGTATTTACTGAATGACCAAGAATAGAACAGCATTTATTTGAAGGCACATAATATTTCCATTTTAGTTCCAATAGTTTTCTCTACAAATCATTAAACACAATTAAATTAAATTACCAAAATGTAATGATTAATTTTTTGAGTACATACCCACTATGACATTTCTGATTTCGTTTGTGACCACCAGATGCCGATCGTCTGTTACTTCTTTTACATCTGCAATTGCAGCAGATAAAATTACACTGGTTAGCTCCACAGCATGGATTTCCCCATGAGCCATCATCACATCTGCCTGATCCACAGCAGGCAGCTTCGATCTCTAGTGGTTGCAGGACTATAAGGACTAGAAGCTGCAATGCCAATAGAATTAGCCAAGTGTATGTCATTATTGTACAAGTTACTTTAGAAGTATTTAGCAGATCCAAACAGACTTCTTAATACTTATACTCTGATGTAGCGCGTTTAATTAGTTGCGGATTATGCAATTAAACGGTAACTCATTCTTAACATTCCTAATAATAATACTTATTAAACCTTGAAAGACTGTAAAGGCTGAAAGAGAATTTTACAAACACTTTGCTAAGAAACTGTGCAATTTTGGGGGAAATGATTTTGGTATTTATCGTATTTTGGGGTCAGTTATTGGCATTTCTGGAGACAAAATTCTATACATAAAGTTGATTGATTTGGATCAAACTTGGTCGTCTATGTTCGCCATAATTGTGTGCGTCCTGTGTAAATTTTGTTCAGATAGCACACCCAAAAAAATTGTATTCCATACTAAAACCTGCTATTTTTATCCGTTTTCCTTTCCATGAACACAGAAAGCCCTAAAATGGGCGTGTAAACTAAATTAAATAAACTTCAACTGCTTGGGAGTTTTATAATTTATTTGAGTTTGAAAATTTCTTATTGGAATACACATGGCCCAAAGCTAAATTTGTACTTTATTTACTTTACCAACCCAACAAGTGTTTCACTTTTTTATTTATCTCGATTTTTTGTATTTATTCAATGGACAAGTAGAGAATTGTATTTTTTAAAAGTTACATAATATTTTGAGCCGTTAACCATTTTAGTTTACATAGTTTTCTCTATAAATCATTAAACAAAATTAAATTAAATTACCAAAATGTAATGATTAAATTTTTGAGTACATACCCACTATGACATTTCTGACTGCGACTGTGACCACCAAATGCCGATCGTCCGTAACGTGTTTTACATCTGCAATTGCAGCAGAAAAAATTACACTGGTTAGCTCCACAGCATGGAGTTCCCCTTGTGCCATCAGCACATCTGCCTGATCCACAGCAGGCAGCTTCGATCTCTATTGGTTGCAGGACTATAAGGAGTAGAAGCTGCAATGCCAATAGATTTAGCCAAGTGTATGACATTATTGTTCCAGTTACTTCACAAGAATTTAGTAGTTCCAAACAGGAATCTAAATATTTATACTCTGATATAGCGCATTTCATTAAATTATTCAATTCGTTGTGCAATATCGAATTAAACTGTAACACATTCTTTGCATAACACTTATTTAACTCCATATACACGGTAAAGGCGAATAGAATTTTATTTAGCAGCAGAAAAATAATATTTCACACAGTAAGTCCATCTTAGTTAAAATTTCTTTCTTTACAAATGAGTTTAAAAAATTAAATTACATGGAACAAAAGTAATGAGTGAATTTATGGGTACTACGACACTTGTGTCTGTGTCCTTGTCTGTATCTGTGACCACCAATGGAGCATGAGCAATTACAGCAAAAAATAGTACATCTATCGTATCTGGAGGATAATGGGGAGTAGAGTCATGTGTATGACGATATTCTTATTTTAAACGAATTATATCTTATTCCCTTCTATGTTTACAGTTGTGTTCAAACAAGCGCTTCCCACTATGTACAATTTATTTGAGTTTAAAAAACTCCAATTGGAAATTGGAAAAATGTTTATTATTATTTTCTCCAACCCAAAAATATTCCACTTTTTTATTTATTTAGAAAATATTGTGAGCCGTTAGTCCATTTTAGTTTTAATAGTTTCTCTATAAATTATTAAAAAAAATTAAACTGCATTACCAAAATGTAAAGAGTAAATTTTTGAGTACATACCCAATGTAATACTTCTGTCTGTGTCTGTATTTATCAACTGCCGATTGACGGATTGTTAAAACAAGCGCTCGACATTTACAATTACAGCAGAAAATATTACACTTGTTAATTCCACAGCAGGGAGTTCCAAGTGTGCCATCAAAACATCTACCATGTCCTCCACAGCACGCAGCTTCGATCTCCATTGGTTGCAGGACTATCAAAAATATAAGTTGCAAAACTAAAAGAACAAGCCATGTGTATGACATTGTTGCTCAAGTTACTTGAGAAGAGTTTAACAGATTTAAACAGAAATCCACATATATATATTATATATTAAGCGCATCAAATATTATTATTTTGTTAGTTGTACCATGAAGAACTGAAGCAATTGATCAAATTTGATATGCACTGATTTGCGTCCTAACACAACAATTTATTATCATTTATTTAGTTATGCATTATGCAATTGATCTGTAATTCTGGCAGGCATTTTTTAAAAATTAATTCACAGACTTGCAGTCGAGTTTAAATCAGTGCAAAAGTGAAGCAAAGTTCGTTTTACTTTGGCTAAATATTCAAAAGCATTTCAAAAACAGTTTCAAGTTGATGATTGAATGAACATTCCCACAACTATTAGGAATAGCTGAATTTAAAAAGAGCAACATGAGGCCCAAATTCCGATGCACATAAATCTCAGGTACAGTACACTCATCCAAACATGTGAGAGCAATTAATCAACAACATTGCAATGGAACTGTCGTGGTACGAATTGGAAATTGGAACTCACATGAGCAATAGCAAAATTTCTACATTATTTATATTTTCCCACCGATCAAAAAGCCACCCCAAAATTAAGGAATTCTACTGCGCAGCTGCAGAATACAACAAATAAAAGCGAAAACCAGTAACAGCTTCTTTATCCAAAGCAACTGGCTGTTGTCCACATGGTTTCCTTCATTTGGCCCAGTGGGATGAGGTTGTTTTGCCCTGCAGATGCGCCCTTGAAAATAAAATACCACCCCGACTACCCGATGGGAGGAGTAGTCAACAGTGAGCAGTCACCAGTCAGCAGTGCACAGTCACCAGTTACCAGGTTGTTGCTGGTGCTTTTGTCCCTGAGAACTGCAGAGGGTTGAAAAAAACTTTGTATGTCGACGTGGCCAGGTGATGATTTGAGGCTTTGATTTGCAGCAACCACCAGAAATATTTCAATGGCTTTAAGCTGTGCGCAGGTATTCAGCTAGAAACCAGCTGCCAAAATTTGAGTTCCTCATGGAATTTTATGGAAAGCAAGGTGTGAATACTGAATCAATGTATATTTTTATATACATATTGATCAGTTTTCTTATCGTTGTGTTGCACCCTATATAATGTGATTTACCGGATGCGGAGCTACAAGTGTTTGAACACAAATATTGAATAATTATTATTGGGGAGGCCAACAATCGTAACTATCGTCTGAGTCATGCTAGAGATGGCAATTCTGACACATAAAAATTAAAGCAACGGACATGTATAATTTGATCATTTTATACGAAACTATCGCAGCATAAAAACACGATATTCTTACATTTCTAATAGACAACTGAAATTCTTAAATTCAAGCTACGATTTGATGATTCAATGTGTGGTTATAGACTATAAATAAATGTGTGATACACTATAAATATCTAGCAGAGGGAAAGAGAGCGGGGAGTGGGACAGAGACGGAGTGAGAAAGTGAACAGCCAAGCAGCAATCAGGCACTCAAAGAGTTGATCACCCATTAGGCAAAAGTTGTGTCTAAATTATGGGGTAAATTAAATGAACTGAGTTTGAGTTTTGGCCAGCAATTACGAGTATCTAAACTTCACTTGGACTGCGACTTCGACTCCCAACTCCTTGGGGTGCTGCAAGCAATGGCCAATTGGCAGTTGACATAAACCTTTCGCCCGAAAATGCCGCCAAAGGCGCTGACAAGTGGCCAAGAGGCAACGGCAAAAAGGTCAACATTTCGTAATCACCAGTGAGTGCAAGTGAGTGTATGTACGTGTGTGTGTGTGTGTGTGTATACACACGTAACTATATGCTTAGAGCATGTCATCCTATATTTCAGCAAGACAACAAGAGACTGAAAGACTAAAAGACCAAAAGACTGAAATACTAAGACTGGGTTAGGCTGCCAGGCGAATGGCACTGTCAACTGGCCAGCAAAATTTGTTGTCCCACAACAACAAGAATAACAACAGCAACAACAACGAGCACAACACATTCGCCAAACTGACCAAGTGGCCAAGTATTTATAGTAGTTGTATTAGATATGTATATTCAAACGACTATCACCCGCTAAAATTCAAATTCAAATTTGCTTAAAAAAACCCAACGCCCCTAACCCAACACTCCCTACCCTCTGTTCACTCTGCTACCCCCCAACTCCCCTGTCAGCAAGCCAACAAAATATCGAACCAACGACCACAAAAATTAGCCATCGACTTGGGCGCTAATCTGGTTTTAAACTGCGACCAAAGCGAACGACGCGATCGACGACGCTGCCACGATGCGGGTGTGTTCCACAAAACGCAGCCAGACGTGGACGTAGACGCAGTCGCAGATACAGATACAGACCAAAAAGCTATATGCCACCACACCAACAGGCAACACCATAGATCTGGGCACAGTCCGACAGACGGTCAGACGGACGTACAAATAGACGGTCGTTTGGCCGTTTGGCCATCGCTGACCAACCAGTTTGTGGCACCCGCACCTGGCCAACTGCCCAACTTACGACTTTGCAACTCAACAAGCGCAACAACAACCAAATTGTGCCCCTGCCCAGCCAGCTGCCTTTACTATCCCTGTTCCTATGCATCCCCCTGCACCTCTGACCGTCCTGTACAGTCCCAGTCCCCTTTCCAGTCAGACTTCAACTTAGTTTCGTTAGCGGAATTGCGTTAGCTGAACATCCTACAACAACAACAGTTTTTAGACCAACTTTATATGCATTTTGGAAAAATTTTAACTAAGTTAAGTTAAATAAATCAATCTAAAGTACATAAGTCGCCTTCTTGTATGCCAAATTTTAAGTTTACTAATTCTTAACTTAACTTACTTACAGCACAATATCAACAAGTCGGTAAGTTTTTTGTTTAAATATATATTTGTTACTATTTTGAAAATCTTATTCCATTTTTCCCTTGTTTGAAACATGACTCCAATCAGTTTTGACACATTTTCCATTTAAATCTTTCTCCAACGTTGAGTTTTACACCTCACCAAAGTCGATCAAAGTGTTGACTTAAGTGTGCATAAAAATTAATTTAATATTTGCTATTAATTGTTAGTTTTAATGTTGTCGACGGTGTTATTAGCCAAGTGCTTTACGAAGGCCATGAAAATGCTGTTAAGTTATTAAACAAGGCCATGAAGATACGGATATAAATGGGTTAATGGGTTTATGAATTGCATTTCTTGTGCATAAACATTAACGAATAGGATATGTGCAAAGTGCCAGAGAAACTGCAATAGATTACATTTTAATTAATCATAAAGTTGTGCATACAAATTGCAGTTATTGATATTTAATAGGTGTTTGGATTGCCAATGAATGAATGCAAATAAATATTAGATGTGCACTAAAAGTAAATCTTAGACAAATCGATATTAAATTTAACAAGTTGTGAATTTGTTAAGGTCATTTGGCGTGGCTATAGCGTTGGAAAAGCTTTGAAAGTGGGTTTCCCTTCATAAATAAAACCATTCTTTAAAGTAATTGTTCCTTTTTCTACACACCGCATGGACAGCTTGAAACTCGTGCCAAAAAGTGCGATGTAATTCGTCTACTCAACGCCAGAGTGCGATTTGCTGATTAGCAACACTCTTTCCGTCATATTCTGAAAGCCCAATTACAAAGGCCAACAAGACAAACGGCCAAACAGTTGCAGTCAAATCTGAGTTGCTTTTGTTGCTGTTGTTGCTGTTTTCCTTTTCATTTTGGCCACGTGAACACCCTTATGCAAAACAAATCAAAACAGCATTTAAAGTCGTAAATCTGTGCCAAAAACAAAAAACTTACCATTCGACCAAAACTCGACTCCTTTAACAACAAAAGCGGCTGTGCAGCATGTGCCATAGACCAGGCCCAGAGTCGCAAACCTCTTGGCCAGCGACAAGAAAAAAATCAGAGAGACACTTGGCCACTCGAGACGCCGACTGCTGTGATAAAATATGAGACACTGGGGCAGACAGTCAAATGGGTTGCTTCAGCGGCTGACGATGTGAAGGGGTATAATGCCATGATTCAGTGAAAAAATAGCTAAAAAATAGCCAACTGTAGAAAAAGGAAATATATATAAATATGTACGAGTATATATAATGTGTAGACTGACCAGACTCTGACGTTCAGGAGGTTGTTGGTTATTACTGCATTACCAATGACAGGCAGCCACCGCCGAGACGCCACCTAGCGGCCTGAATGAGGCAACTAACCTACCTGTCAGCCCAAGACATAAGAAAAGACTTGGACTCTTTGCCGGCAACAAAACTCTCTCATATGCAGATCTAACACACGCGCACACCCAAGTACACACACACACGTATGTGGGTTCCTTATGCGCCGACTGGCAAAATGTCATGAATTTGTTGCTGTTGTTGTGTTGTTGTTGTTGCCGGCTTCAATATTTATTTATTTGCGAGTGCCGCGTTCAATGCATTAATGGCAATAAAATAAATAAAAATTGAAATTGACTACGTCAGAAAATTTTGGCATTCATAATGCATAAGTTTTGATTTCTTAGCGACGTCAAAAAGCCAACAAAAAATAAGAGAAATATGGCAAACATCAGAGCTGAGATTGGACATAGAGATACCCTCTATATATATGAACAGAATATTAGAGAAATTATTTTACTCTGCTCTGGACTCAATGACAGAAAACTTAAGATCATCCAAAGTCAATTATTAAATTCCAAAACTTAAAAATATAATAATTTGAGAAGTCATAAACGTTTTTCCAAATTCTAAAATAAATTTATATTTTTATAATTTAATTTCTCACTGAACGGAATCTCTTTCAGTTTAGTTAATGCCTTTACTTTCTACACACTTTTTGCTAGTGTGCACAACTTTTTGTAGTCAATTTACAGGGTATGTTAGCCCAAGCAAAGTGCAAGAAATCACTTAAGTTTGCTTTGAGTCCATTGCAGATTTATGTTAACTACTTGACTTGTTATAATTGGTATATTAAATGATTTAAAAGCTTGCCAATGCGCCAACACAAACAGAAATCAATTGGTAAAAAGCGAGAGAAAAAGCAAAAGCTAAATCTATAGCCAAATCCAGCCAAATCCGCAGTCAAGCATATTTATTTGGCTGTCAGTCTGTATGGAGAGGGTGTAGGCAATTGGGCAGCCAAAAAATGCATATTCAAAATGAAACTGTGAATGTAACTGTGACTGCGACTGCGACTGTAACTGTGACTGAGCTTCCCCCACTGCCTGTTTGTATTACTATTATATGTGAAACTGGCTTAATATTATTTATGAGCCCAATGTGCGCGATATCACGTAATAATCACGCACATAAATGGCCAGTTAAATGCTGGAGACCTCTCGCGAGCTCCTTTTTGGCCAAGAAACTGTTGGCCAAGTTGCATTTCATATTTCATTTCAAGTGTTATTTGCAAAACATGTGCGAGTGGGGCGCAAATAAAAAATTAAGTAATAGATTTTGTCGCAGCGATAACAAAAAAGTGCTAAAATATTTTAAAACGCGTCAAAGTTAATTTATAGGACACATTTTAAGCCGAATTGGACCACCACGCGCAAGCTCTGAGTGTGTGTGTGTATTTTTTGAGTTGATCGGGCAAATTGACTAAAACGAAAGTTGATCTATCGATAATCCACTTGGTTAACTGCCAGCGTATCTCATACATTAGTAGGTAATTAGTAAGTGCTGGATTACACAATGTTAAACCTGAGCAATTAATGGCTAAAATCAGCTGAAAGTTGGCTGGGAAACTTGAACTTCAAGTGGCTAATTTTATTGGAAATAAATATTTTGTTTAGACAATAAATTAATGAGCTGTGCTTAAAATAGGTCTTTTAACTAGTTCATACCATACTACAAATATATAAATATAAATTTTCTATAAATAGAGTACTTTTCTGAGCTTTAAACAAATTTTATTCACTATATACCTTTACGGGTATTTAATATTTCTGGGCAGATTAAGTCGCTATGAAAAATATTGTTTGCTTTTTAAATCTTTTCTGATATGTTTTCTGTACTTGTTGTTGTGGTTGGCAGTTCAATGTGTTTGCATTAATTTTGTACATGATTCAGCAACAGGGCAGCAGTCAGATAGCCATTAAAATGTACTGCGAGTCAGCGGCAGAAGATAGCTTGTCAATTGCCCTTCAATAGCAACAACAAAGCAAGGCAATAACAACAACAACAGCTGCAGTAACCACAGCAATAACAACAACAACAAACAATTACATGAAAATTGCCAGCGATTGATGTTCATTGGCATTCGCAATAGGCCGTCATCATAGCAGTTCGCATCCACATCCACATTCACATTCACATCCATGTCCACTTCCAATTCCAAGTGAAATGCAAGCCGTGACTGCCACGGCAACAACAGCAACAACAACAACTGTCCAAGTCCAAGTTGAGCTGAGCTCTGATGCTGCGAATGACAGTTGAATCACCTTCATTTTTAATGGAGACAAGTGTCAGTAATTTATGCACAAAGCCAGCTGTGTTGCCAAGCCAAAGGGGGGTAGAACATTGAGTAGGAGCAGGGGGAGTGGCAGAGGGGATTGGGGCAACAAACAAGCGCAGAAATTGATGCACAAGTTAAACAAATTAAAATCGATTGTCGGCTCAAACAACACTCGACCATAACTGTGAAGCTGAGAAAGAGACAGAAGGAGCAAGAGAGAGGAGAAGAGGTAAGGAGCAAGGGGCAGCCTTAACCAGGGTCAGTTGCAGTGCGCGGGGTCAATGTGAATTGTGTGAAAATGACCGCAGCCACTAGAAGATCAATTGACCACGACTTGAAGACTCGACCGGGCTGTCTTCTCTGCCCCTGCCCCCCTGCCTCCACTTGGAGTCCCTGGAGTGTAAGCGATCTTGGCACTTCATTATTCACGCGCGTGCGGCGTTCAAGGCTCGCGGAAATGTCAATAGCAAATCACTTAATTTGTATGGCAATTTTCGCCAGCTAAAGAAGAAAACAAGAAACAGAAACATCAAGCCCAATCCGCCAGAAACGTGTACAAAATTGTTGTTGTTAGAGCAGCAGAGGAAAAGGAGAATAACAACAACAACACGCGCTCACGATGCCTTCAACTTGGACTTCAGTTGGGGCAAATTTGGTCAAATAATGTACAAACATTATCCCTAGTCAGTACTTGCTGTACTTTTCTGGGCTGTGATTATTTTGGCTTTGTCTGCCCTGCGGGGATGAATGTTTCGTGCTTTGGGTCAATCGGGTCAATAAAGTGCTGCAATTGCTGCCAGCTTTATGCCAAACAGATTTATGAAGCACATAGAAAGGTCCATATACGCGGCGTATGAGGGATGAGCTGCATTTGAGAGCACTAAGAATGGAATTAGTAAAGAAATGAGTAACACTTGTAGAAAAGTAATCCAGAAATCTTAACTGTCCCATATTTAAACTCAGAAGTCACAGCTTATTTCGTACAGACGGACAGAGAACTGAGTATCGTAGAGAAAGGATACAACAAAACCTGCCAAGCTTTCTTGTTTTGGAATACTTTTCGAAAAGAGAAATCCTTCGAGTCTTTTAATAAGTCTACTCCAAACCCACAATAACCGAACTGAGAATCTCCTAGAGCGGCGCTTGAATAACATTACAAAACTCAGATAAAAGATCAGCACTGCACCACCAGCTAGCCACATGTCGTCACACACACCGACACCCCTAACAGGCACACCCCTTAAGCCCCGCACACCCCCGCCCACAGCACAAGCCCAATTTCAATTCCAATTGCAATCGCATGTCGCGTGGCGCTGGTCAGCCCACAATAGAGAGAAATGAGTAACGTAAGAGGACAGAGGAGAGTGGAGAGAGAGGAGAAGCCATGAGATGGCAGCAAAGCGATAGAGAACGACGCTCGTTGCGCGTGTCAGAGAACAACAAGTCAAAAAGCGGAAAGAAGAGGAGTTAACAACCCAGCAGGAACAGGAAAGGACCTGCATCTAAACTGGAATGCACTGCACACTTTTAGGTACAGGGCCGGAGAACGTGCAAAGTGTGGGTCACGTGTCACATATTAAGCATTGAATGCTGCTCAAAACGTATGTCAAATGGCAAGAACAGTAGAAGGGTCAGGTCACAGGTTATAGGGTGACTGGGCCAGAGCGAGGGTGTGCAGGCAGCCGTGACGCTTTGCAACCCTCTCTATGTTACCCCCTCCTCCCCACTCGACTCCTTCACATTTGACTTACGACCAGTGTGGCCAGACAGCAAATGATGTGACTTGGGACAAGTACGAGTAAATAATATCATCAGCGTTTGTCGCTCATTAATGGATCGGCGTATGCCAAAAGAAGAGGAAACCTCTAAAACTACCCTCGTTGACAATGACTCAATGTTACCATTTAATTTGAACTAATTTAATTTCTGTCCTCTGTTAACAGTAGCCTGAGGTTGAGGTCTCATCTCTGTTTGATTCCATTCGCGAATTGTGATTTGACAATTGTGGGAATCTTTGTGTGTGCAATATGCTCGTTGTCATCCCTTGAACCTTCAACCTCTCCCTGATCATGTGCAATGGGGCGTTTCCTCTGACGCTTCCTGTGCCTTATGTGGGAACACTAGAAGTGAATCTCCCACTCTCCTTTCTCTAATTCTAACTATCTATTTGTTTGCATTTGGCAGTCAACCCGCAACTCAATTGTTGACATTCATCTATTGACGACTCGTAATAATTGTTAACTGTTTAGTCACTGTCTGATTTGTAGAGGGGTCAACTCCTAACATTTGTTAATTGTTTTAGAGACCTCTTCTGTTTCACATAAGTAAAGTGTTTTTATGGTTAATGCACAGCGAATAGAACAAATCATTTTGTAGCCTAGCGTGGGAAGTTTATTGAATTGTTCTTCCATAACAGTTTATCAATTTATGAGTTATGGATGAGAACATTGAAAGGTGTGATCACAACATGGGAAATAAGGAAATGAGATTTTAGAAACTGTTAGAAAAGGTTACAGTTGAGCAAGCGGAGTACAAAACACCCTGTGAATATTTTGGAAGCTTAAAAAGGTCTTTATTACTTAGTTTAGTCTTTCAGACACTGTTTTCTTAAACCTTTTCAATGGAGGTTAAAGTACAGTTATACCTCAAAGATGCTCAATCAAAGTGATGTACGTCTTCAGCTTGAAGTTCAATGCTCGATTTACATTTTGTCTTCTCAGAGCATTAATCTGCTCTAAGTGTTGCCATTCCTTGACCTTAGATGAATTTTCAATCAATCGCCATAAAATTAGCACTTAATGTCACGGGGTTGAGGACTCATTAGAGGGCAAATCTATGCATGTAATTTGAAACGGGCTAAAAAAAAAACTTAAAACTAGCCAAACTTAAACGCTGAATAGCGAGGGCATTGGTTAAGTTAAATGGGTCCATCTGAAAGTTGAAACCATTACAAGACCATTACGAGCTGAGACCAACTAACAACAACGAGCAGAACTGCAAATGGGGCAACTACGGGTTAGAGACAGAAGAAGAAATGTTTAGAGCCAAGTCCAAACTAATTTCAACCACCCTCAGGTGATGAAGACAATTAAATATTCGTGATTTAACGATCACTTTGCAATGCTCCAACTGTCAGCCGTCGTCGACGTCGACGGCGGTCGCCAAATCCCCCGAAATAAAACCTCTAAAACTCTAAAAAAAATGTGCACAAAGTTTGAACCTCGAAATTCCCATTTGAGCCAAATGTAAATGACTGGCAAACGTCGATGGAGCCCTAAAAATTTCTGAGACCCGATAAAGATCACAGAGTGGACCGAGAACTAAACCAAAAGTAAAGCTAAAATGAATGCTGCGCATCACGAATTTTCCACTCGCAGTTGCAGGAGTTGGGAGTTAGTTCAAAGGAAAAGTCCCCCCTCGGCCCACCTGGAGAAAAGAGGGAAAACAGGTTTTCCACGCTTGTTGTTTTTAGGCTTTTGCATTTTGCCAATTTGCCTATCAACAAGCGATCGATTAAGTACGCCTACCAGGCCAAAAGCTTTTCAGAGAGTTCCAGTCAGCAGTCTTCACTGTACAGTCTTCTGTCTTCAGTCTTCTCTCGGTATATTGGTCACAAAGTCAAAATGTTAATAAATGCAGTAAGCTGGCTGAGATTTTGTGTGGATTCTGAATTCTGGATTTTCTTCAAAACTTCGACCCACCCACAAGTACGTGGGCGTTTTTCCTCTTTCTTCTTCTACTCGTGGTCAAGTTCATTTCTGCGACTGCGAAAGCGGCCGCAGATTCCAATCAGGTGTAATAATTCTTATTGGCAACGCTTCAAAACTGAGTTCCACGTTCAAGTGGAAGTCAAGACGTCGACTTTCTTTTAATATGCCCCGCACATCATTTACTGTTAGCTGGCCAAAGTTCTCTCTTTCTCTCGCTCTACCTGTCGCTCTCTTCACTCTCTTGTTCTTTTGCTTCACGATTTTTGATTGATCGTGCATACTAAACTATAAATCCATCGTGATACATTGGGGCGATCAGGCGAGGCTACGTCTCAAAACGTCTCAAACATCGCGTTCACGTCTTCGTTTTATTTTTTTCTCGTTTAGTTTTTCTTTTTACCTTCTTTGGATTTGCATTTGCAACAGTTTTTCTCAGTTCCGTTGCCAGCGGAGTCTCATTTTCATATTAGCAGTGCACACAGAAAGTCTTGAGATGGGCGGCATTTTGGGACAATTAGAATCAAGTCGAAGTCTTGTAGTATAACAATCTTCGTAATAGCAGCAGATGAACAGTTAGTTGATGTTTAATTTGAGATAGGTAAAAAGTAGTAGTATAGAGATCTCTTAAGTTATCATGATTAATGTAAACTACTTTTTCAGTAAGAAAATGCAAATCTTTGTTAAATGTAGACAGTTGATGCTTAAAGTTTACCTAAAATTTATTTAAAATAAATAAAAACATTTTTAAATTTATAAGTATTTAATTATATTATTTTTATTAATCTTATATGATTAAATGTCTCAAAAAAATAAAATATTCATCAATTTTTGCTTGCGAGTACTTAAAAATAAGATTTGTTGATTATTTCTAGCTTTTCAGATTTTAATATAATTTATTTTCTTCTTTAATTAACTCTGAAATTTATATCACAGCACTAACAGTCTCGTGCGGCAGTCACGACACGTGCTCATCTCTAGCTGCAGCCAGAATAGACTGCAGTTTAATTCTTGGTATTAATCAGGCCGCCCAACTAATGCAGGCCGTTAATCGTTCCAGTGTGCACTTTACACGCCTTTTGCCTAATTTTGGGCCTTTTTATCACACACAGCTGCAGTTGGATCACCTCTTCTCCTCCTCGCCCTACAGCCAATGGGCTCCCCCTGATATACGGCCACCCTACAAGAGCCTCAGGTTTTTATGTGCCAAGTGACACCAACGACGCATAAATATCTGGCAGGCAACAACTAATTAGTGAATATCTCAACTGGCAAACTGAATGGGGTAAAGATACAAAATGTATCTACAGATGATGTTTGCTGCTGCCACTGGGCAAGGTGTCGCCCCATTGACTACAGCTAGAACAACTAGAAGTAGCAGAAGAAGCACAGATACAGATACAGATACATATTCTTAAGGCAGATGAACAATGTTAAATCAATTCCCTGGCGTCGCACTTAACTCGCTCCCCATTCTTGACACACATTACAAGAGCTGTGCCGAGTTGTATTTTTGGTTTGACTATAGGAAATTATTGAAATTTTTATATGGACGCTGAAAGAAGATCTAAACTGTGGCTCTGCTGTAGAAGGCATTCGGTATTAACGCTTGGCATTAAATGCGATTAAATTGATTCCTTCAAAATGCCATCAAATTGCCGACGTTTTTATGTATATATTTTCTTTCTTCTTCTTTTCTTGGGAGGGGCTTTCTCACCTTTAACAACCAAGAGGCGGTTGTTGGGAGGAGGTCGTGCAGTGTATCTGGGAGGTAACTGTGACGTATTGTCTCCAATTCCAAACATTTATTGCACTTGAATGCGAGAAATGAATCCATCCTGCTATCGTAAAAGTTGTTTTTATTATTTGTTTTATCATGCATGTATATGTAGATCTTTCTGCACCGACTTGGGGAGCACTAGAATTGAGGGAGCAAAGTTTTATGTGAAACTAAGCCAATTTGAGCGATTACGAGCCATCATCGGTGTGTTTGCAGCCAACAAAACATAACAAAAACACTATCAAAGTCGACTGAAAACTATAAGTTTGTTTCATGAACAATACGTTGGGATAAAGCTGGAAAGAAGTCCCAAAGACATCTGACAAATATGACATTTAAACATATTTTTGAAAGCCAATTTTTATGTGAGAAATTTTGAGATGTTTGGAGTAACAGTTGTAGCTTAAAGCAGTTTTAATAGCTGAGGATTAAAGTTTTATAAATTTATAAGACTTAGTAAAGAGACCTTTTAAGATAAAGAAGTCAAAGTTTAATTATTATTAAGCTGATCACAATGCTCTTTTATGATAGTTTTTGATAGAAAATGGAGTAAAAATATTTAATAAATATTTTTCAATACAAATTTTGCATATTATTAAAGACAACTTTATAGACTTAAACTATAAAAATAATAAAATTCATTTTAAAATTGTTTATTTTAACTTTATTTTCTTTTAAGTTCAAACTTACTAAGCTTAGACTAATTGGTACAAATAATAACAGTAAAAAATGGATAATAAAAGGATTAATAGCTTTGTTTACTACTAATTTACATATTAAATTGAAATGGCTAAGTACTTTTATGAACAGTTAGTTTCTACGGGCTGAGCACATTGATAAATATCATCATAAAATAATGATGTAAACATCTGTTGTTAACTCATTTGTGGAACTCGCGACTGTTGAGGTCGAGTGACGATTGTGTCAACCCCTTTGCAGTCAACGTGTTAAATGTCAATAAAGTTGCCAAAATCAACAAACAAAGGGCGCGAGAGAGGGGAGGGAGAGAAAGAGTTGAAATTGGAGGCAATTCCAGTAATAAGCCCGCTTGCAGCCAAATGGAAACAATAAATTGCTGAGAGTACACAGTCCATGACAGAGGCAGCATGGTGAGCTAAGGGGAGGAGTGGCTGAAAATAGGGGTATGGGGTGGTAGCAGGGTGTAAACTGAAAGTGCAATGGTAATTAGAAGTGCAACGAGGCAAAGTGTGCCCTGTAATGGAAATTGAAAATAACCAAAGTGAAAGAAATTAAAAGAGAGGGAGGAATTAAAAGGGGTGTATCGATTAGGGTAGTGTAGGTTGTGTGGGTGTTGCACAATTTTTGGTGCGGCGCCGTCAAAAGCAAATAGCATTAAATGCTCAACTCAGCTCAGACAACAGGACGTTAATTAATGATGGTCGGTAGCCCTAAATAATGCACCCAAAAATATATGACAATCCCACTTTATAGGGGTTGGGGTAGTTGGGGAGTGGGCGTGTTGTGGGGGGAAAAATTGTAATCACTTTTTGTGAGTTGTGTGCGGCGCATTAGAATAACTCACGTGGTAAAAAAATCGAATGCGGCGTGTGAAAAATCAGCTTGAAAGGATGCCGACGACATAGGAGAACAGAGAGAGAAAGAGAGAGGGAGAGAGACAGGAACACACACGTGTCTCAGGCTGGCGTCACTAAATCATCGCCGAATGCTTATGATTAGCGTTCCAATGGCTCGACACGCTCACTTTATGCGGGCTCTTCATGTTGTTTTTCCACAGCTTGTAGCCGATCGCATTACACTGCACTACTACCAGCGAGTTAAGAGGCAGCTGGGACAATGTCAGCTAAATATAGTTTATAAGATCTCGAGTTGAGTTTTCTTTAGTTTTTTTTTGTTTCATTCCCTTCGTTTTTTAATTAGAAACATTTGAAAGCTATTGTCATCTGGTTGTGTGCAACACTTGTTGCCAGCGATCATTGCCAGGGCCAAGATATAAGATAAGATATATGGACTCAAAAAGAAAGAGGAAAGAGAGAATGGGGAGAGATGGGGCTAGTTATGCTTTGGAATATGTTTTTGGGGAGGCTGTAGACAAGGCTCACTAGCTACAAATGAGCCTGTCAGAGTTTCCACCTAGAGTGGAGTGGAAAACAGATGTGGAAATGAGGAAAAAGGAAAGGAAAGAGAAGTGAAAACTAAGCTAATGGAAAAGAGAAGAACGTATGACTAGATTGTTGGGCCAACTCAACTTTAACAGTGTTGGAAAAGGCTTTGAGTAGTTGAACATTATATTATTACAGAACTTAATCAGCCGTCATCTCCCACAACTACAACAGTGTTGAACAATCCTAAATACACATCGTTCTACTAGTTTTCAAGCAAATTTCCACCCACCAATTTGAGCACAGGCCTCAGGATGTTTTCTAGCCTTGACCAGAGATCTCTCTGCCATTAACATTATCATCATCATCAACATTATCATCGTCAGCATCAGCAACAGCCACTTGGATATTGAGTTGTTTCGCTGCTTGAGCTACTTTTTAATTTCAAAACCTTGAACTTTTTTTTTTTGTTTGCGTTGTTTTTGGTTTTGCATTGCAAAATTGCATACCAATAAAAATAATCGAAAAATACTCGTAATAAAAACTAAAGTCTTGCTGCAAATATCTGTAATCAGGCAGCCAAAATCACCAGCTGTGGTTGGTCGAAAGGAAAAAACGGCCAAAACAACTTCATCAACACACAACAATGGGCTAATGAGTCAGTCAGTCAGTCAGTCAGTCAGTGGAAAAGAAGAGATACGAGTGTATTCGTACAGTTATTCATTCATTCATTGACTGGCCTATACCATATTCGAATACGTATTCAAAATACTCGTCGGATACGAATCTATTTTGGCCTGTGTCTGTCGGCATTCGACTAATAAAACCATCAAAGACATTAAACGTTGTGGGTGCCATTCATTTGATTGAACTTTGAACCCATGAAAACCACAGGCCGACAGTCGGCAAAATGCATCTGACCATGTCTACAAAGTAAAGAAAACTGCAAACTTCAAAACTGCATTAAAATAATAATACTTAATAATAATAACAAATAAAAAGCTTAAAACTTTAACGCAGATGCTGCAAACGAGATACGAAAATCGTTTCAAAGAGTTGCCAAACAAAAACGTTCATTCAGTTGCATTTTCCAATCGGTTTTCAGTTTTTATACTCTCTGCAAGAGTATATTGGGTTTGTGAAAATGTATGTAACAGGCAGAAGGAGGCGTGGCAGACCCAATAAAGTATATATATTCTTGATCAGCATCACAAGCCGAGTCGATATAGCCATGTCCGTCTGTCCGTCTGTCCGTCTGTCCGTCTGTCTGTCTGTCTGTCTGTCTGTCTGTCCGTCCGTATGAACAAACAGATTTCAGAGATGGTAAGAGCTACAAGTTTGAGCTTGGTCTCAATCGATCATATATTTAGTCAGTCAATACAAGAATCTTTTTTTTTTTCGATGCCACGCCCCATTCGCCCACAATGAGCAAAAAACTAGACACACCTCGGGAAAAATTGGTGTTTTGGGCGAATATCTCAATAACTATTGCAAGTAGGATCACCAATTTTGGTATGGAGATTCCTAGCGCCATCCTAAATGCATTGACATTTAAATTTTTGGACTGCCACGCCCCGTTTTCCCACAATTAATAAAAAAAAATTCTCAACTTTCGCTCCGTTTTTAGGCATTCTTTAATATCGTGCAATATTTTAATTTATAATTCGTGTGGAGCCTAACTATGTCAAACTATCCTGAAAGGCGCATTGAAATCGCACAATAAACAAGAAAACTAGAAGCGTTGCAATATTGATAACCGAATGCAATATCATGTATGAGTGCAAGTGAGACAGAAACATACAAGCACATGTTTGAATGTTTTCGTTGCTTGCGTGGCGGCAGCGTTGCCCGCAGTCGCTGGCGGCGCTGAATACACACATACATACATACATGTATATGCATCATGTATTGGCTTTCGTATGTGTATTCCCATACAGACAAACAGATGTATGTGTGATTATGCTTAGATTGTTTTTGTTTTAACGTGTTTTAATGCAAGTACTACACATTGTAATATCTCTAGACCGATTTTAATAACTTAATCGGGGAAAAATGCAGAGAGTATACTACGGTCGGGCGTGCTCGACTGTACTTTTCTTTCTTGTTTCTCTCTTTATTAGACCCCGTACTCTTTAAAAAAGAGTAAAGGGGGTCTATTAAGTTTGTCAGAAGCGAGATGTGCGTAACAGGCAGAAGGAGGCGTGGTCGACCCCATAAAGTATATATATTCTTGATCAGCATCAACAGCCGAGTCGATATAGCAATGTCCGTCTGTCCGTCTGTCCGTCTGTCCGTCTGTCCGTCCGTCCGTCCGTCCGTATGAACACCTGGATCTTTTAAACTACAAGAGCTAGAGACATCAAATTTGGAATGTAAGTCCGTTATTTTCGCGAGCAGATCAAGTTTATTTCAAATTGTTGCCACGCCCCTTACCGCCCCCGCAATGAGCAAAAAACCAGACACACCTCGAAAAAATTTGTGTTTTAGGCGAATATCTCAGTAACTGTAGCACTTAGGAGCACAAATTTTGGTATACAGGTTCTTAGAGACAGCCTTAGTATAATGTCATTCAAAATTTTGAGCTGCCACGCCCCCTTTTCTCATAGGAACTAAAAGACTCTCCAGATTCAATGCCTTTTTGAAGGCGTAAATCAAATAGTACAGTGTTGTAATTTAACATACGCTTAGAGACTTACTATTTCTAACTTTCCTGAAAGTGGCATCAAAATCCTATGTCAAACAACAGAGAAATTTCGGTTCAAAGTGCATGTTATTTTACTGCAAAATCACTGCATGCGCGCAACACATACAAACAAACACAGAAACATACAAACATATGTTCGAACGTTTTCTCTACCTGCTTTGGCGGCAGCGCTGCCCGGAGCCGCTGGCCGCGCCGAACAATGCTATGCATACACACATATGTATGAGCACACATACATATTTGCAAATAATCGGAAGAATGATAGAAGAGGGTCGTGGTGCAACTGGTAGAGTTGCGGCGCAATATGGAACCTTCGTGTAGATCGCGGGTTCGATTGCTGACAATGACGATTGTTAATTTATTTACTTTTTAATTTTAATTTAAAATGTAAATATTTCATTTTAATTTTTAATTTCATTTTAAAATTTTAATTTTAAGAAAATGGGCACTACTATGGGAGTACGGGGTCTTTTACAGTCGGCTCGATCGACTGTAGCCTTTCTTACTTGTTTTTTACTATTTTTATTGTATCTTATAGTTTAGCGTCTCTTTGGCAAGGTCTGCACGTGCTTCGAGTTGTGGTCCCATTGTGTACTCAACAGTTGCAGTTGCATAATCAGACAATTGCCCCAATGGGGCGACAAATCATATCAAAATCAAGGAGTTGCTACAAGTTCTAGCTACAGATTTTAAGATAAATTTGAAATTAAGGCAGTAACTTGAACATAGAAGTATTTTATATGGAATTATATGAACAATTGAAAATTGTTAAATATAAAAGAATTAATATATTCCAATAATTTTAAAATATGGTGATTGAATAGAAGAAAAATTCTTGAATAATTTGATAAATGATATTTTAAAATATTTGTATTACATATTCAACCGATTTGAATGAATAAGGTACATCTTCCTCATAAACTGCATGGACATTTGGCTTAAAAGAGTACCATAATTATTAGTTCTTACTTAAAAGGTATAACGGTAAAGTGAATAAAGAATTTTAACAAAAGCTGTATAGTAGAAATATATATCATAATTACATTCTCTTAATAAGTTTTCCATTTTGTCGAGTACAAAGTAGATATAATCAATTAATGATTTCTTTTCTTCAGCTGCTTTCAAATGGATTTGAAAAACTTAAACTAAAGTACTGTATATTGGTTTGAAAACTGTCTAGAGTATTTTATCTTAAGCATAAACAAATATAAATCATCTTAATTGTATTTTGTTTATATTTGCTTAATTGTGAGGCCATTTCAATTTCATTTAAGTTTGAGTCGCCCGCGGGTCATGTCCAACTGTTCAACTGTCTGACTGTCCGATTGTTGACTGTCGACTGTTGACTATCGATTGTCGATTGTCGCAGTGAGGCAGTAAGGCAGTTGTCTGTTTTAGCTTGGGTATTGTTTTTGTGGTTTTTGTGGCAAAACATTGAGACTCCAAAGAGATCGTTATAATTTGGCTTGAGGCGCCGCACCGCAGTGTGGCTGCCACCACGTCCTTCGCATCGAGTGGGTGGCTGCTTGTGTTTTATTGTTTTTCCTTTTGATTTTTTGGCTTTTCTGGCTGGTTTTCTTATTTATTATTTGCTTTTTCGCTATTTGCGCTATTTGATTTAAATTATAATTTTATGTAATCATGAATTGGGGGCCGGCTGCGGTGGCTGTGCTGGTTGCGGTGGCTGCTGTTGTTTGCTGCTAGCCTCAATTAAATGCACGTTTTGTGCCTGCTACTAAATGCAATCGATTATTGATTATTCCGATACGATTCGTTCATTTTAATTGCCTTCTTTGCCTTGGCCAACGTGAGAATCGAAAATTTTATTTTTGTTTTGAGTTTGAATTAACTGAAAGGCAAAACGGATCAGATTAAACTCGGATTTGAAGAGGCTAGTTAAGCACGTGGATTATTATAATTATCTTGGCTTTAAATTTTGGCTGGGAACTTGAGGGATTTTAGCTAGTTTAGAGCTACATTTTGATTTTATTCCTATATTTTCTATCCCTATTTCCATCTCCCTCTTTCTTCCGTGCCACCAGTCTAAAGCAAATCACAGTCTCAATCAATTATCAACCACACGATTTTTCTATATTTATAGAAATCAGTTTTGCAGCTGCAACAAACCCTTTTGTCTGTCCCCATTGATTTGCTTCCTTCCTGCCTGCTAGTTCCAAAAACACTTCCTCGAACAGGTGTGAGTCGAGTGTACACACACTGCGTGTATGTGCGTGTGTTTGTGTCTGTCTTAAAATCCCTGTAAAACTCGTCTCATATCTCAAACGCGTGTCCAACTTGTGCCGTTTGTCGTTAGTCAAAAATAGGCATAGGCGACACGACAACAACAACAACAACTAAAACAACAATAACTACAACAGCAACAAGGTGTACGACTACAACAACAACAAGAGCAATAACAACTCAAGTGACACCTTTAAGCCAATGCATCTGCACAATTACGAGCAGAGCTGAAAAGTATCAGATTTCTGTAGAAGGAGCAAGAAGCAGCGCCGAGGCACCACCAGCAGAGGCAGCAGCACCACCACCGCAATCACCAGCAAAACTCCTTTCTTTTATGCGCCACTGACAAACGGCACATTGCACATGTCCTGCAACAACAACAGCACAAGCTGATGCACTGAGAGGCAGAGAGAGAGACAGGGAGAGGGAGACAGACAAGCTGCCTGCTGCACAATCGCAATCAGTCACCCCCATCAGAAAGGCAGCCGTGAAACAAAAGGCGTGGTGTTTGCTGCATGTTGTTGCTGTTGTTGTTGCTGCTGCAACTGCAACTGATGCTGCGGGTGCGGGTGTTGTTTGGACCTTGGCCTCGGTATTGATTTCATGTTGACGCTGCAATATTTTCTTAATGAAAACAAACAAAAGAAGCGTTGGAGTTGCCGTTGTGGAGTTGCTGCTGCCCGCGGGCAGCTGTCCAAGGAAGATGCAACGGTTGCAACTGGCAACAGGAGGCACACAAAGTGCGTGTTATTAATATTATTGGCCTGGCCCAAAAGTCTTGCTGGCCACACACGAGAGTGCCTGGCTCTCAGATCAGTATGTAGATGTGTGCTGCCAGATAATTGTGGGCAGCAAGTTCGTGCCAAATTCCACACACCCAACACACACACACACACACACACTCGCTACAACTGTGGCCAATTTAAAACCAATTTAAAGTTTAATGAATTCATAAAGAAATCACTCGCTCGCTGCACTTTCAAAACATAATCTGCCGACATTGAGAAGCAAGAGAGAGACAGAGCAAGAGAGAGGGTGGGAGGGTGAGACATAGGGGGAGGTGAGTAGTAGCTGCATTCACCTCCATGCTGTTGTATAGCAGGCAACTGCATGGCGTGCCAAATCTCATAATCAGTCAATAACTTTTGCCGCCTTTTTCTCGCACGTGGCGACCTCGACTATTGGGCCAGGCCAAGAGGAGCACAAGAAGGCCAGAAGACCATAAGACCATAAGCGTTTCTTTATGTGCCCCATAATCGAAGTGAAATCAATGGCATTGCCTGCATACCATTAACACGAAAGTCGTTGTGAAATCTTTGTTGGTAGGAATGGTAGGAAGTGTGGCCCAAACGCGACTCACAGTTGGCTCTTGGACTGGTCTCCTTTTGGCCAAGTTGCAAGCTGGCTTTTGGTGCGTTTCCAGCTTTGATTTGAGTTGTACAAATTTTCATTATTCGTAAAGATTTCAGCATGACAGTTATTAATTGCAAATATCGCTTAATTCATCGCTTAAAAACGCGACAACAACTCGCATAGTTAGTTCTGGTCCAGTCCCTTCCCTGCTCCTGCTGCTCCTCAATCCACTGCAGCAAACAACCTGTAATCACGACACGATTCATTCGTTACCAATAACTGATGTACTCCGCTCTCTCTGCTCCCTCTTTAAGCCCTCCCAAATTGGATTGTGGGGATTGTACGAGTTGTTGCATTCCATTGACACTGATCATCAGTTAATTTGTTGCTTTATTGCACACATGCCAAAGGAAATAAAAGTGAAGGCGCATCGTTTGTTTTGGGTCTCTGGGACATTTGTTATCCAACTGCGAGATCTGTTTACCCCTCGGGAATTTTAGCCTTAAGGTGTGTTTAAGCCCAATACACCTTGAGCAACTGATGAGCCTAATTGTTAGCATAAAAAGCTAAAGGAATTAATAATTATAATTATTTATTAAAGTATTTGGTTGGCAGTTACTTCAGATGAGTTAAGAAAGCTTTAAAAAGTAGCTAAATATTTTTATAGATGGTAGCCTTTATTGTAGGTTAATTAATTAATTTATTACTTGTGCTTGTTCAGTCACAAAATTATAGTCTTCAACAAAGTCAACTAGGCCGCTTAATATTGTGGGCTATAATTAAATAATGGCCAACAATAAAGTTGTCTTCCCGTTTAAACAGAGCTGCCAACTCAATAAAAAGTAATTGTGACAGTGTTGCAAAACAAACAAAATAAAACCTCTGCTATTATTACAAATTGAAAGCAACTTTGTGACTGTCAACAACAATTTGCAAATTAATTTTCACAACTTTTGACTAGCACATGAAAAAGCTAGCAAAACGTGGCTAAAACAGCCATAAAATGGGTTGCAGAAAGAGGGGGAATGAAGTTTTCTGCATAATCAAATCATTAGTGAAAGGTTTTAGGGTACTTGATCGATCGGGCTGCTCGTTAAGGTCCAATAAAAGCACTTAATGAATAAAAACAGCTCAAATATTTTCACAACAAAACTGTAAACTACTCAAAGTCCCCGCCAGATCCTGATGTAGTTTGAGGAGACCAAACAGATTGATTGTGTCGACTGATGGTGTTTTTTTCTGGCTTTTTTTGAGGGTATTGTTTCTTGGCTTCTAGGTTGCAATTGGCAAATTTGAATGTTGTTGATGTTGTCGACAATAGTTGCCGCAAGTTTTTAGCTTGTTTTTGTTGTTGTTGTTTTTGCAACAGTGGCAACTGCCAACAACTGGAGGAGCAACGATATCGTGATGGCCCCGTTTTATTGATGGATTAAGGGCGATTACGCGATCGTTGTCAGTGGTCGGTGCCCAGACCAAAAAAAATATGCAGCTAAAGGGCCAATTCGTTAGCCAATTGTTTGTTGTGGGCCAAATCAAGACAAGACCAACTCAGAGATGACGATGATGGGGACATTGCGCAATCGATAATCATGCTGCCGGCTGATGGTGGGATAAAAGGGGGCGTGCGAGGGTTGTAGGCGGCGAGACAGAGACGGAAGAACGGACATTGGAATTGAGCTGTCATGTCAGGCGGCAGTTAATCAATGCAGCCAAACATAATCAAATTAACTGCCACAGAGAAGAACAACTAGCGGTAAAGTAAAGGGGGAAGAATAGCCAGAAATCTGGATAAAGTAGGCCACAGCGTTAAGGCAGTTAACGACGGTGATACCCTGTAAACAATGTAAAACGAGTTAAGTTTCACCAATTCCTTTTTACAGGGTAACTTTCAGTCGATTCCTCACGCTTTTTACTGCTGTTGTCTAACAATCTTTTTGGCTAGCTTTGGGGCAACAAGTGATTTGATTGGCGACTACCCACCAAACGCTGTGTTCACTGTACTCAGCACTCGGTATGCGATTTTTGGTATCCACTGCCCACTGGCCAGGGAATCTTTTGACTCAGTTCAAACAAGTTGCTGGCGGGGAGTTATGAAGTAATGCATTATAATTTGTACTGCCAATTGGGCCCCGTTGAGATGCACCTTATCCAATGTGGTCGGATTCGGACTTGGCTACGAATTTTGTACTCGAATTTGGATGGAGGCATGTTTGTTCACTGTGCTGTGCATTTTTCCAACCTCCTCTCTCTCTCAGTCGCTTTCTGGCTCTTTGCATAATTGTGGGAAACAACCAGCGGCCTTTGGAAGTAGGCTAAGGTTCATTATGGCATGCCGAGCCACTGACTCAGTTCAGGCGAGGCTCTGATTTCGACGCTGGCCCAGGCTCAGGTATTTGATAAATTATGCATCCAGCTATCGACACAGCAAAGTGCAAAGACTTCAGATTGGGTTAAGGGAAGAGCGTGAGGGGCATGTGGAGTAAGGAGAGAGATTTCCTCCCTTTGCTTATCGGTAGAATCGGCGTGATTAATACCTCAGTCTCATCAAAAGCTCAACCCTCTGTTTCAAACTGGAACCTGTTTGCCTGCACTTGGCGCCTTCAACACACACTGTAATCCTCTGTACACACACGCACTCACACACTCACCAACACACTCACACACATTCCTTGACTCATTAGCCTCGTGCGCGCCGTTTGCTCTGTCTGTCTGGCTAATCAATTGTCGGAGTATTAAGGTCGCTGGCTCCTGGCATTCGAAAGAATCAACCAGCCAGAGGTGCCTCAACTGACTCGGGACTGCCTGTCTACTGTCTGCCCAACTGGATGGAGTCCGTGCTATCAGCGCTGCTGTGACACTTTGGCGCTTCATTTAAATCATAAAACAAGTGAGAAATGCAAAAGTTTAAAATATGTGACTGCTGAATGCGCTACAAAGAAAACTTGAGTTATATCAAACCTGTTAACTAAGTAAAACCCTATAAGCTATAAGTCTAGAGGAATCCAAAATTGATTTTCTCAGTGTATCCAATTTAACATTTATTTAAATAAGAACTGAAATTAAAGACCTTTAAAAGCCTTCAATTTGTAGGGTATTTTAGCCAACTACTGCCGCGAGAGTGTGTCCATTGAGGCGGATGACAGTTTGCATTTTTTGGTCTCGTTGCTTTTGCTAAATGTGACACTGAGGCTACTGTTCGTAATGGTGTTGGCATTAAAATGGATTACACACTGAAAAGCTGAAAAGCGGCTGCCTGCGCTTTCGCCCAGGCCCACACCACTACACAGCTACACCACATCCTGAACGTTGTTGGCCTGGTCCAAAAAAAAGCGTACCAAATCACAGCGAACTGGCCAAGAGTCTTGGCCTGACTTTGGCACCTGTGCCGGCATCAACTTCAACTGCCTCAACTGGTTCTGGTTTTAAAGGTGTTCCTTGTTGGTGCGTCTGTATGACACCCCTGTTGCTCCACTCCAAGCCCCCCTCCCTCTCAGTCTTCTGCACTCTCCTAGTGCCTCGAGACTTAGTGCAAAGCGGCATTTATTCACGGCATTTCGATTTCAATTACGATACAAATTGTCATTAATGTTGGAAAGTTGTTTTTGCACATTTAAAAAATATAAATGCATAAAAAACGAGTGGGGGGAGTGGCAAAGGGGGTGGGGGAGTGGAGCAAATTGGTTTTGCTTTTGATTTTGATGGAGTGGATATATGAATATAGTCATAGAATTACTAATAATCTCAACCTGTGTTACATTTGATTGACTTTCAGACGTTGCGGGTCATAAAGCCTATCCCCCTCCCTCTTTCCCACTGTAGATGCATTAAAAGCTCATAAAGCTCTATATATAATTTCCATATATCATACATTTACACTAGATATATATGCTTATAAATGGATATATATGTTCCATATGTGCACCCAAAAACCACACCTCAGAATCAACGAAACGCGATTTACTTGACTTGCTGCCTGAGAGCTACTCATAAATAAAACATTTTTTAATTTCCCATAATTTCGAGAGCGAGACGCATAAAATATTATAAAAACAGAACAGCAAAAAGGAAATTTAAATGGGTAGTTCAGCGAAGACTGAATGCTCTTTTGACTAGAAGTGTTGCTAAGGAAACAATATAAAACTACTATTAAGAAGTTGACTTTATGTAATAGAAACGTTTAATTAGGGGTTTGTAATTGTTTGTTCTTGATCTAAGGACTTTTTCAGTCGAATATACTTGTATCGCACTAAATAAGTGTCTACTGTCTACTAGTGTCCAGTAGGTTACACATTAATTGTCATATATATGCTACCTTCTTGTAGAGTATACAGCTAAAAATCGACGAATACAAAACAAATCAAGAAATTACGTAGAAGCAAAATGATATAGTTGAACACACACACACGCACACACTCATACACACACACAGAGACACCAGTGTAGCACATGATGATGATGAAAGGCATACGCAATCAAGACTAACCTGCGACTTGTCTTGAGCTTCTCTCAGTGCGACCCAACCCAAGCCATAAGAACCGGACGACGACAACGTAGACGACGCTTCCGGGACTCGGGGCAGGCACGAGCAACCAGCACCGTTATGCCTCATTGCCGACAAGAGGGAGAGAGGGAGGGAGGAAGAGCCACCCCGCACGCTTAACCCCATATCAAACTCAAGCCCATATACCCAGAGATCGGTTGCGATCCTCACCTTAAGTCAACGAATTGAACGGACAGCGCCTTACTCGTAAAAAAGTAAGAAAATAAAATAAAATAATATAAGGTTGTTGTATTTGGATTTGGGGCTAAACTGTCAGCGTTTCGTATGCGATATTGCGTACTTGTTGTTCAAAAAATATGTTTTCGTATGATCGCCTCACCGCACCCTGCACTTCTCCCCGCCCACGAGGCAGACAGCAACGACTTGGAAGTTGGTCGATCGCTGGTGCGTTATTGAAGCGAAACAAGTGTTTAGTCACCCAAAGAACGCGACTTTTGCAGGTAAAATGGGTGCTCCGATGACAAGAGGTTCTTCTTCTTCTGGTTCTTGTGTGTGAGTGTGTGGAGGAGCACACCCCAAAACTGTCAGAGCATTCCATAGGTATCCACAGTTCGCTCACTGCGTGGCCTGCCTTATTTGGTTAGGCTTCATTGAAGGTGCACCTTTGTTACGCTCAATGACCGATCTGTTTGTCTTCCTCTTCTTACTCCTCTTCTTCTTCTTATTACCTCTTTTATAGCTATGGGTAGTATCTTGTTCTTGCCCGTTGCCTGTCTTGAATCATCGCTTTGGGTTTGTCTCTGGGTCAGTTTTTGGTGTGCCTGTAGCATGTGTCTTGGCCTCATGATCAGCAGGTTGGTGGTATGGGTATCACTGGTTCATTTCCGCGAATCAGGAACATAATTAATGTTGCCTGCGGTTTCCGGTGATCGCTAATGGGTTAAACGAGTAACGAGCGAGTGTTGGAGTGTAAAATCATTCAAGTATTCGATTTGTTTAGAAAGTGATCTCATTCAGAGTGATCTTTAAATTCTATGCTCTGCGATCTTTACTAAGAAAATAAACCTGAAATTTTTGTTATTTATTCTGGGGGTATTCCAGGTTAAAAATAGTCTACTGATTTAATTTGGCGATCTTCTTTAGACTGCTCCTCTCTCACCTATTGAACGATTTTTATTAAACTTTCTGAGCAAAGTTCAAGGATCACTTAATCCATAAACGAAACTACAACTAAATTTGTATTTTAAGTGTTCGGATCAATGATCCATGATTCAAGTCTGAGATTTACGATCGCTTTATCATAATTTATGCCGAGTTCCACATCCGAAAACAATTCCGTATAGTGACAGTGACCCCTCGAAAACTGCTCTCACTTTCAATTGCAAAATGATCGAGAGACTGTAGGAGAGGTATGAGAGCTGGCAGCTGGCTGGAATTGTCTGTTAAATATATATATGCAGACATATCTGGCCGATCGATCTGGGTAAGCGCATCTACCATAAACCTTATGACATTTTTATGTTAATGCAACGTTGGAGGCGACTTGAGGCCTGTGGCGCCGCCGATTGTCGATCGCTGATCGTCGTCGTCCCTCCGTCCAACCGTCAGTCTGTCTGTCTGCCCGCCTTGTTTTTATTACCTTCTAAATGTTGCGTTAAGTCCGCCATTAAGACGATTGCCGTATGTTTACAGATTTGTCGTCATAATTGCTTTTTAATGCCTTATCTATGAAACTGAATTGAGAGTTGGGTTTGGGGACAGATCACCTCCGTCACCGCCAACATCGTTATTTTCACAAAGATGATCATCATGAGCATTAGGCGCGACACAAAACTCGTGGAAACCCAGCCGCCGTTTAATTGTTTCAATGAGCTTTTGATAGCATCTCGGGTTGCCAATGGAGCGCTACCTACAGCTGGAGCCCTATGGACTCCTCTTATCACTGATCTATACGAATTTACGCATTCGATTAAGAGCAGCGTCTTCTTTTCTTGCGTGTGGCAATCAGTAAAGTTCCTTCAGTTTGTGGGAAAACAATTTGAGATCTCAAAACACAGCTGAAATGATAGACGCCCATTTCTATGCTAATTTAGCTAAAACCTCTGAAATCTCTGTCTGCATTTTGGCCAACACTCAACACCTCTTAACCCCACAAGTCAGCTACCAAAAGAGTTATCGAAGTTATCGCTGCTATCGTGTCATAAATCAATATAAAAGCCGCTTTAAATTGCTTAATTATCGGACATGCACGGGCGTCAAATTAACCCATATGAAATAAGTCATTTCGCTCGGTGTAATACACTCGTATTAATTTCAATTACACACAACATACAATGCAATTATGCGTCGTTTTTTGCCCCACTGTACAAGGGGTGGGGTAGGGTAAGCATAACTGGATATCTGGTCCCAGTGTCATGTCGTGTGTATAGCGAAAATCTGGCAATTTATGTGATCAGCGTGTGTGATTTCAATCAGCGACAAAGTCGAGATTAGTTTGAGTGTGCTGAGGAGTAGGTGGGACATGGGGTAGTGTATATTTTTCAGTAAAATTACTCAACACCTTCTCGAGGAGAGAACTCCAAAGCGACCGGACTTAAAGTCAAGCCAAGCCTCAGGGCGGTCGGCGTTTCAAATTTCCAGACTTGATAGAAAAAAATAAAAAACTTAAAAAAATTACAACAAAAACAACAAGTTTAATTAAAGAACACCATAAAAGTGTCGCCCGTGCGATCGTAATTATGAATTTAATCTCAATTAGAGCGTTTATCTTGATTTTTCCACTGGTGTAGAGTGTGTCTACAAGTGTGTGTGTGCTGTGTGTGTTTTGGACTTGTCTGGCTGGCAATTTGTTTGCCCAACGTGGTTTTTTTTTGTGGTCTCTGAATTTATTTGCATTATCCTGGTATGAAAAACCGACCGTCTAGTCTCGAGTCTCGGGTTTTGAGTCTCTCGGGTCTTTGGCGTCAAGTGGTTTTTATTTTTCACTTTTTATTTTTATTCGCTTAGACATGTGCAAACACCTTTGTTGCATTTAACAGATAAACAACTATTTCATACACGTTGTTAACTCCATTTCCACTTATCTATCAATTGGCAACATTTTTATTTTGCTTTCCACTTGGCAACGCAATTTGTCTTGCATCGATTAAATTGTGGTTGTAATATGTTTTATGTGAAATTTAATAGCCAAAAACTGGCGGAAAATATAATTAATAAAACAATAAAGATGTCGGCAATGCTTGATTGTATAATTAAGATAACTTTTGATAAGTTGGCAATGGCTTTAAATTTTAAATATATTTGGGGGAGAACTGAACAAAATCTCTAGTTTTTAGAGCGAAAGTAAACCAAACTTTTACAGACCTCAATAGAAACCAGTACAAAACTTTGAACTGTTTGCTAAGATGCTTCAAATTTGATGTTTTTAGTCTGAGTCTGCGTTTGAATTTGATTAGTTATATGTCAAATAAAAAGCATAATATATGATGCATTAACTTGGGCAGAAGAAAGCTTGATGCTGTCTATCATTTATCACAAAGAGTCCACCTACTCACACTCGTGCCCAAACCCAATGAGTACACTCAGCAAACTACACTCATTCATATAGATTTTTCACAAAAAAAAAGCTTAAAAGGAGGCTTACAAGCAAATAAACGATTATTGGCTTGTAATTTCCAACTATTAGTAACATTTTGCGACGACAACAAGCGCAACATGAAATGATCCACAAAACCGCAATGTGAATGAGTTCCTCTCGTGCTCCCTCTGTCTCTCTCCCTCACTCACTATCGCCGTCTCTGTCCTTGTTCCGACTGTGCAAATTTGACGGCAAAAATCAATTTGAAAACGATTTAAGACGAGGCTTCGCTGGTGCTCTCTGGTCTCTGCTCACGTAGGCGTTGCCCAAGAGTAGAAGAGGAAATGCCAATATGACACGCGCAGCGAGTGCTCCACAGTTTGGCCAGTTTGGGTTTTGAGACCCTGTATTCAAAAGGAGTAGGAGTAGTATACAAATATTGTTTGCAAAGCACTATAGCTTGAACATTACTGTCGTTATCTAGACCAATTGTGTAGTCTGGTACTAATAAAACCAAATCTTTAGTGATTAGTAAGAAAACCAAATCATATAGTTGACATAGGAACATACGTTTCAAATTCGTTAGCCGATTTTAAGTACTATAAATACTAATGATAATTAGTACAGGGTCTTCAACAGTCGTCTTACTCAATTGTAGCAATGCCTACGAGTTTGATGTGGGTTTGATGGGTGGGTGGACGCAGCGGGGCAGGTTGCTGGGTGGGAGGTACTTGAACTGCGTATCGTGTTACCAAACGCGGCAAAAAAAGGCACCGGCAAGAAAAGGCATTAACCAGCTATCGACGCGTCCGACGCTGACGGATGGGCCAATGCCTAGAAACAAAATAAAAATAATAAAAACAAACCTCTTTGGCTGCGATACTTCCAGATCGAAGGCAGTTAGACCCGGACCCGAACTCTGCTGTCTGAGCGATAACGCGGAGTAGACGCCGACGACTACGACGACTCCGACGTCAAAGACAAATGCGTCTTGTGGGTTCAGGAATCGCTGAGATTATTACGATTTTCATAATAAATTGTGGCAAATCAGGCGCGCTGGCATTATAAGGCATCATTAACAACGACAACAACAGCAAGACGCTCTCATTGGGGCATGCCACAGGTTCGCGTCTGATCGCTGTTGAGGATGAGGCGCAAGTTTACACTGTAGGCCAAAGCGTTAACAAGTTGAGCCTATGACGTTGCACGTCGACAACATTGTTGTAACTTTGTTGTTGTTGTTGTTGTGGCCAACTCATAACTGCACAACGAATGAGCGAACAAACAAGTGGGAAGTGCAGCCCAGCGATCGATGCACAGTGGTGTCAGTAATAATGATAACAGCAGAACTTAAGCAAAGGAAAATATATTTTAAGTCTATCATTTATGAGTGTCTATTATGTAGTGTGCTAAGTTTTTTAATGTTAATTAAATATTTAAAGCTTAAAACTAATTATCACATTACCTTAATACGCAACTCACAGCTTATTACGTACAGCAGGAATGGAGTGTCATGTATAAGCTGTGAATTCAAGTTAACAGTTTTCTGTTAAGTTGTTAGCTGTTATTTACAACAACTAATACTACAAAAACTGTATGAGAAAATCACTCATAATTTTTTTAGCCTAAACAATTTGTTGAAACCTTTGTACGATTTAAGCTGAGACCAGAATTAACAGTACTCTGTTATATTACTTAACATTAAACGTTATTTACAACAGTTAAAGACACAACAAACATATTGAAAGTCTGTTACTTGAAAGTGCATCACGAATTTATTAACATTTTGCTAAGTTTAGCTGTAATTCAATTTTAAGAATAGTCTGTTACTATGTACGCAATAAGCTGTAACCTTTGAAGGCACCACATAGGTGATAAAAGGGCCTCTTCTATTAGAAAATTGACTCCACTTACTTATCGTTAACACCACTGTGCCAAGCTGGGGCTGGCCAAAGATCAAGCCACCAAAGAAGGCGCCTTGGCTGGTGGTGCAGTGCGGTTCAGAGTGGTGCGTGGCTGGCGCTTTGTCGGTTTTTTATGCCTTTGAAGTGGCACGCGGAGCGACCAACGCGTCGTCCATTTAGGAAAACTGTGTGTGTGTGTGTGTGTGAGTGTGTTGATGACGCCACTGTCAGAGTGTGTGTGAGAGCAGTGTGCATGCATCTATTGGAGCAGAAATGCGAACCCACCTAGGAACCAACTGGCCACACTAACAACAGCAAGTAAATATGCAACTTTCTACCCTCCAACAGTCTGCTCGACTCTGAGTTGCGGTGCAACCAAAAACTCAACCATGTGCTGCATTTACTTGTCAATTTGTTTTTGGTCAACGTTTAAATAATGAACTCATATTTGCAACATTTGCCTGGCTCTTGTGTTGCACATGCGGCGCATGTCATGTTGCATTATGTGCTTGCCAGTTAAGTTTTGCATCTTGTTGCAGTTAATGTTGTTGTTATTGTTGCTGCTTTTTTGCTGCACACAGCGAGTGAGAGTTTGGACCCCTGCACTTGCCGTAACTCTACTCCAGGAAGACTTTTGACCGACCGCAAAACTAGGAAATGTCATTGTGTGGCAGAGAGACAGAGACAGCGAGACAGAGGCAGCAAAAGGGGTTAATTGCGGGCGGATCATTGTCTGACACGGAACTAAACAACTTCAGTTGACAATGCGTAACTGCAGTTGGCAGAGAATGTAGGTTTTGGAGGAACCTACTGGAGGTTATACACGTAACTAAGTTAGAAAATAAAAACTTAGAAATAAGTATAACTCCTTAACTAATTTACATAACTAAAAATTATTGGACTCTTTACTTTCCGGAACTGTAGCTGTCAAAAATATGTACGTAATCAACTTGCATATAAATTATGCTATAGCTTAGCGCTCCCATTCAGCCTATAGGCTAAGTCACACTCACTTGGCAATTAATCACAACAGCAGATCAACTCTATAGATAAGAAATTGTGACTTTGAACTATTTAAAATCTATATAAAAGTTGCCCAAAAGGCAACTGCAATAATTGGCGATATTATCGGGCGTCGCTGGCGACGCGTTTCAATGACAGTTTGACGGTTCCTAACTCGATGTCAATGGTTTTTGGTTGGACTTATTCTCAATTTTATGTTTATGGTTCTACCAGCAATCAATGCTAAATTATTGGAATAAAGAAATCAGCGAGATACGTTGTGGCTGTTGGCATTTTGCTTTGGGGGCGTTTGCATTGTCAGGCAAATTTCAATTTGTTTAATGCGAGGCCTGAACCTGGACTTGGCCTGGGCTCTAAAAGTTCTGTAACTGCAACTGCAACTGAAACTGTAAAATGTAGGGGGGAGAGGGTAGGGTAGGGGCTAAGGGGCGGTGTACCGGAATGGGGCTTGGCCACTTGTTTGCATCAATTTGAATTTTAATTGAAAACTTTGTCCGAGCTCGCCTCGGAATCTGAGCTTGATTCTGGCGCCAGTTTTTTTGTCGACTTGTGTGGGTGATATTTGATATATAGTATAGTAAAACATATTGCCACAATAGACACGTACTTCGATAAATGTCCAACTATTTAGATATTCGGATTTGCCAGTTCCGCTAACACAGGTTACAAGCCCGCATTTAAGGTGTTAATTTGAGTTTGTTTCCATTTGCAGAAATGTAAATTCGTTAATTAATTGCATTCACCTTTTGATATGCTAATGAACAAACATGAACACAACAAGCCATAAACTACACCAAACCAATTGAACTTACACAGAAAACTACAAGGAAATTATTAGTAAAGGCATTAAAAAAGTCACTTAAAATTATTTTAAAGTCATCTTTCGAGACTGCATCCCTTTAGCCTAGATACATTTATATAATAATGCTTAGTAATTATAGAACCAGATTTTTAAAAATGAAGCCAACTCATTATTTCAGTTAACCAAAACTTAATTAATTACCAACAGGTGTACCTGTAAATCCTGTCTTCTACTACTCTCTTTCTACACTCCTATCTCCACAAGTTTTTCTTCTGTTCAAACCCTTTAATAACCCCAAAGTACAACAACATACAACCGCTTATCCAAACACGATCAAAATATATGCTGAAAAATGCAGGCAACGACAGGCGCAGACATGATGAAACACAACTCGAACAGGAGAAAGAGAGAGCGAAAGAGAGGCACTGAAACTAGTCGCGGCCACTAATAAATGTCGGACACACCCAATAAATTCAAGAGAATGCACAATCCTTTTAACAATTCCACGTAAATGGTCAAGGGGCAAAGGTCTGGGCCAACTGCCCACAACGAAATGTATAACGCGAGGATAATGAACCCCGAGTTTAAAGCCCGAAAACTGAAGCGAATGAATTCATTAGGGACATAACAAAAAAACTACGGGCCAAGCATTTGGCCAACTGTTGTTGTTACCAAAATTGATGAAAAGTGAGCGTTGCTCTCCCCCGCACAGCAAAGCCAACTCGGCGCACGTACGGCACAGGGTCAAAGCGTGTCGTGTTAATTGCCACTAACTAAGCGAGTTCAGAAAGAGAGCAATGATAAGAGAGCGAAAGAGTAAGAGAGGCAGAGAGCCGAGTGGTAGGCGTGGGGCTGAACGCGAGGCACGATTCGAGACAGGACTCGAGTCAGGAGCCGTGCCATATGGCGAACAAAGAAGATGTATCTATTTTGGCTCAAATGAAATTAATTACAAACTGACCAAAATTTGATGAGGCCGCCGACAGCAGGGCATAATCCTAGACCCAAGTGATCTCAATGAAATGATCATTGAACCTCGTGATCAACGTAGTTGGCTACTAATTTAAGGTCTCTTAAACTGAAGAAGCCGACACCTGATGTTTGATACCGATAGAGAACCCAAAAAGGAGCGTTGTCTTTCGGTTCCCCGGGGTAAAATTTACGGTTTCACTTTCAGCACTGAAATCAGAACAGGTAACGAAAGAATCGATAAATCGACAGACGGGGCCAACAGTTGTGCGTTGACTAGTAGATAAAGTTAATTACCAAAGCAGAAATAGACACGTTTAAAACCATTTTACAAACTGTTAGTTTACGATGTGTGGCAGACACTCACTTCTGTGTGTGTGTGGCTCATAAAATGCATTTTTGTTGGGACAACAGTGAAGGAGGGGAAATGAGCCGTTTAGACGTCATCATTGTTGCAAATTGTTAGCGGAAACGGAAGAAAGTTTTTCTGTACATTCCCCTCATAAAGGTATATACATATATATATACATATATAGTAGATGTACTGATATATAAGTATAACTCATGCATATTTCAGCAGCTTGAAAGCTTAACTCAAAACTTTGCACGTCATCCAGGTGCTACTCAATAGATCATTGAGTCGAAATCGATTTGCATAGCAACCAATTGTCTAGCTGAGCAGAAGAAAGCACAATCTTCACTCTGCACTGGGCAGAAAGAGGTGGAACGCTGTAAGAGAGAGTGAGATAGAGATAGCTGATAACATGTGGAAGGGTTCAACACGTGAATATATCTCTTGCAACAGATTTTAGCATATATTTTAATAGAATTTTATTGGATTGCATGGCATCATCGACTACCGTTCTATGCACTTCTTGGAATTTAAGTCGACAAATTTCTTGGAAATTGTGGAAGTAAACAAATGTACACTGCAACAAATGGTTGATAGATTTAAATGAATTCTATGTACGCTAAAAAGTGCACTGCTTGCATGCAAAATGTTTATAAATTCAAGTGGGTAAGGTATTTTAATTTATTTAAATTTACTTCTAGGAATTTTAAGCCTTTCTGTATAATTTCCTAGTCAATAGTAAGTGCACATTCCACTTTGTACATAGTTTTCCTGCCTCTTTTCATGGGGTAGAGTAAAAACTGTTTAAATTTGTCAGAACTTAAACAAATTTCATGCCGTATATAAATTTGTACAATTGTTTGATAGCCGTGTAGCAACTAGTATGTAAACGTAGTCTTTCTTTCACTTTGGATCTTGTCGCTGGCTGATCATCGGGAGGCATAGATCCAGGGATGGGGAGAGAGGTAGGCCTGCTTTCAGTAACGGAAAGAAAGTCACATACATAAATCATTTTTTGTCGTAGGCTTTCTCAGTGCTCAATCTGTCCAATTGTCAGTGCGTCCAACTGTCAGTCCGTCCAACTGCCTGTCTGTCTGTCTGCCTGTCGGCGTCTCATTTCTGTATCGATCGGAATTGCTATTGCTAGTTATTTTTGGATCGGATTGCCGCATTGCTCATCGTCGGATCGCATCTTTATTGGCTTTGTTGGCAATGTAACTTGGTGCTCTTTTCACATGCGAGAGATATATATTTTTATTGTAAATGCTATCGCATCGATTTGCGTGCGATGTGTGTCAAGTAGATGCAATGGAATCGATTTGCCTGCAAATTAACGAATCGGATATGCTCTCGGGGTACTACGGGGTACTACGTGCCACAAGAGGCGCTACTTTCTACCCTTTTTTCTGCTTTTTTCGACAATTGTCTTTATGCAATATTTATTTTTGGATTTCGAACCTTTATGAAATTCAAATTGAATGCCGGCAGATGCGTCCGGCGTGCGAAAAGCAGGAAGTAATTTAGGCTTTTTTGGTTTCTTCATTTTTGGGCTAATTAAACCGGGTATCGGACAAAAATCATAGCCACAATTAACCGTTTGACTGAAATACCAACTTGTCAAGGGCAATCAGTATGTGGCAAAAGTCCAACCACGATCGCCTCTGGATCTAAGCATCTTTTGAAGAACTGATGTTGCTGTTGCTGTTTGTCTTTGAACTCATTGATCATGTCGCTGGCGCGTCCCTGACGATGATGATGAGCCATAGGAAACACAAAACGACATGTCAACTATAACCACCCATCGATCGGCGATGTTTGCAACGATTCAGCAACAACAAGAACTTGCAACAACGACAAGTAACAACATTTATCAACGCTTGGCGATCTACAGCAAAGCCAAAAGGCACGAAGTGACAGAAAGAGACATTCAAGCCCTAGAGATGGGCTTTATAACATTACTTTTCTATTTATGGTAGGTTATAGTCAGGAGTGCATAAAGGAAAAATATATTTTTAAAACTAGAAGAGGTTTAAAGTTGAGAAAAATCGGCTATTATATTACTCTATTCTTATATTGTTATAGGTGGATTTAAACATGATTGGCTAGTGTTATATGTAGTTCGTGCCTTGACACGCTGTCATCTCTAGCTGAAGAACTACAACAAGTTGATGCTGCAGGACTGAGACTGAAGACTGAAACTGGTGACTTCGACTGGTGACTTGAACTGGAGACTGACTCAACGAGTTGCACTTAGCGACAACTAACGCCACGTTTCTTGCTGGGGCATGAAACTGGAGCCTTGGGGCGCAGAAGTTGATCGCTCAGCCTAGAACTTAATGCGGTCTGTGGTTGGCTTTACAGTTAAGGTCGCTCACATTGGCTGACTGACACAGGCTGACAGGTATGTCTAGCTACGAGTACTAATACTAATACTTGTGTTAGTGGTAGTATAAAGGGAATGGGTGTCGAATGCTGGCCACGATCATTTTGCATATGCTAAAGCCATAAAGTACATGTTACGAGTGCTCAAGAAGAGTACTCGAGAGTATCGAGACAGTTGTCCACGACTATAACGACAACCACAACGGCAACGGCAACGACAACAACTCGTGGCTCTACTGTCAGCTGCAATTTCTCCTTAGGCATTTGATTTATGCGCTGCGATCGTTGACGATCATCATCGTTCACTTGTCGAAAGATAGATCATATCTCGACTTTTGCTCCACATTTTGGCGCAGCGATTAAGCAATATGTTTTTGGCCATGTTAAGAGTTTGGCAGCAGCAGCAGCAGCGGCAGTAACAGCAGCAGCCCCCACATGAGACACCCGCTTCACTGATAGTTTCATTGCTTATCTACGATCTACTTTGGCTTTGAGGATTACGAAATCCGAATCCAAAATCCAAATCGAAATCGAAGGCAAATGCAACTGGGACTGGGACTGCGACGAGTGCGCCAGAGTTACCAAGATTAATGTTGATGCTTTTTCAATTACAACTCTGGCAGCATACAAATTTGGAGTAAAACGTAATCGTCGTAATCTCAGACGTCCTAAACGACGACAAAGACCACGACTGTGACTACGACTACGACTACGACTTTCAGCTTCAGCTTTGGACTCGGCCCAGGCCGGGACTGAGTGACTGCCTAAGTGGCTGTTGCGACTGTTGTGACTCGTATTCGTATTGCATTTCCTAATGTTTGTTTTGCATGAGCTTTGTATACCCTGTAAATGGAGGGAGTGCCAAAAAGGATGAGACAGACTTGTAGAGGAGATGGGCTTTAAATGAAACAAAATGTTTGGATCCATCATGATTTTAGATACATGCTAAGACACCTACCAGTTTCTATGTGGCTTACAGGGTATCTGTTAGTCGTGCGTAGCTTACACTTGCTGCTTTTTGGTTGTTGTGTGACATGCGCCGCCGCTACTCACTGATTGCCCCAACTCTGTCTTGTGGTTCATTCTGCTCGCAATCCTACGATGCTCCCATCTCCTCCTTCTGCTCCTCCCATTGTGCTCCCCTCTTCCCTGCTCCACAATGTCGGCAATTACAAATGCTGTGACTTGTATCATGGCCAGCAATCGATTTGTATAGCCAAAGTCTTTTCGTTTGTTTTTTTAGGTTTTGCTTTTTTTATTACTTTTTAGCGAATTTGATCGCATCTTGTTCCCAATTGACTCGACTAGGGTTCCTCTTGTCAATTGCAATTTGTTATCTGCTCTCCAAGCAGATCCCCAATAAGCAATAGCTTCAGGTGGCTTTCAATTCCTACCCACAGCTCTCCCTTCTTCACTTGTTCTCTTTGCTCTCTCTTCTTATTATTGTTTTGTTTTGGTTAGTCAATCAAAGGATTTGGCCTGACTTTTGTGTTCGAGGTAGCACGGAGTGTGCGCTCTGTCTGCCATTTCTGTGCAATGATTAGCTACGAGTTTTTCGGCCAAGCAGGACAATGCCAAAGTCAAAGCCGGGCCAAAAGGATGCCGCAACAAAGGCGGCTTAGATCACACGGCTTGAGCTCAACAGTTGAAGCCAAAGAAATTCTGTAGACTCGGTTCAGTAGGTCAGTAGGTGACGTGGCAACAGAGCAGACAACAAGGCGACAACAGGTACTATACACTGCAAGAAATTTGCAAGGAATATAGTATACAATTTGATACTTTACTTGCAAAGAAAGTGTTAAAATTAAACACTTGTTTCTATTCTTATTTATGAAGTTGGCTTTAAAATTCCTTAGTAATAGCAAATATTGTCTAATTTATTGCAGTGTAAGCAGCTGTAGCTGATTTTTGCTTGGCTTCTTCTTACGCTCAAGGTGTGCAAGGTGTTTTTTCTCCTCATAGCGGTACTCTCATTGTCCTTTTGCTGCTTCTTCTCCTTGTTTTTTGCAATTGCACATGCGACGCGCTCTGATTACGACTAAAAAGAAAGATAAAATCAAAGAAAACTCTAAAAATGAAATGATTGTTTATTGTTTAGACTTTTGTTGTGTGTTACGTCAAGGTGTAGTTCTAGGAAAGTGCATGAGTGTGTGCGGGTGTGTGTATTGTGTATTTTATTTATGGTAGAAAGGTGTTGCTATTGCAACAATATGTCACTAGCGTTGCTATCCTTTAGGACACTTTTTGCCGCCAAACACATGCTTGTAATCTGCTAACATAGCTAACCTGTAAGAGAACTTATCAAGAGAGGCAGAGGTTCAGAGACACAGGTAATTAAGTGCAATCAGCATAAGCATTATCAAACTAAAGATACTCGAACAAATGTTGTTTAAGTGTCTCGCGATAAGACACGCGTATTCCACTGTACTTGGCTCTACAACAGATTTAAGGACCACTGTCTGCCGTCTGGCATGTCAATCAACCAGTTCAAATACGAGTTCGATAAGCAGCCGTTGTCCTTGTCCTTGTACACGTACGCGCACTCGTCCTTGTGCCGATTGGTTTTGGGTACGTCTATCACCTGCGTGTTTTCCATTACAGGCCAAAAGGATTGCTGAAAGGAGCAGGAAACCTTTTGATATTGTCAAAGGGGCAGCTAATTAAATATTTGCGTTTACCAAAGGTGCAAAAATAGTTCGCTGATGAAATATTGAGGGCGGGTTAAAAGGAAGTTAAGATTATGGAAAATGCTGTTTGCTCTGTGAAAAGGTGTTTTTCCGCTTATGATGAATTTGATATTGTGCTAGTTTGTGGTAGCGATTGAACAGTGCTTCAAAATTGTATACTCTTGTATGAAATTTGAGCAGAACGGAAGGAGGAATTGCATTTCCGTCTTAAAACTGAGATCAGCAGAGGAAACATGTGTTTCTTCAAAGAATTAACAATTGTATAATTTATTTATAAAATTTTTTGTACTCTTTATACTATGAATATATCAAATATGGTTCAATAATTTTTCTTAAAATATTTTTCTTTTAGCTGAAAATTCCTGAAACTTCCTTTTAAATCAGAAAACAATTGGTAAAATTTCTTTGTTCATGTTTTAAATTTTATTTTTATAAAAATATTAAATCTTAAAATCTATAAAAATCTTAACATAAACATTTGCTTAAATGTATGTGCTTAAATAAAACTTGTATTTAAATAAAAACTAAGAGCTAAACTTATGATTTGGTCAAATGCTGTCTGATAAATGGTCACAAATGTACATAATGCTTAAATTCAATACCTTAATTAAATAAATAGAGTATTATATGTAGCACCAAAACCGAATAATAGAGCTTAAGCTAAATACAAGTTAACTATGAGTTCGGATTAACTTATTGTCATCTGTTTTTGGATTGGGTTGGATTCTAGCCAGCGGAATGTGTCTGCTTTGGTTGTCTTGTGTTGTGGGTGGGGAAGCACAGCCCCCAAATGGCAGCCAGTGTTGTGCAACGCCAGTTTAGACAATTGTAATGGTACAATTGGAGCTGGCGTGTTTGTTGAGCAAACTCATGCGAGAGAAGGATTTATGGCACACTTGGCAGGCATATTTCTTCACATCCACATGAGTTTGCTGATGAGCACGCAGATTGGAGCGATCGGCAAAGGAGCGTGGGCAATCTGGGCACTGAAAGGGCTTCTCTCCCGTATGGGTGCGTATGTGTCCCTGCAGCAACCAGGGACGGGAGAAGGCCTTGCCACAAATGGGGCACTTGCAGGGCAGCGTGTGTGTGCGTATGTGCATCTTCAGAGCTCCAATTGTGGTATAGAGTTTGCCACACTTCTCACACGAGTGCTGCTTCTTCTCCTGATTACACTCAGCTGCGGGGCAGTGGAACTGACGATGCTTGGACAGACCCATGGAGGTGGAGTACATCTTCTGGCAGTTATCGCACTTGTAGCGATAGTTCTTTGCGGCTGCTGCCGAAGACGACGAGGCGGATGAGGAGCTGGCATTGCAGCTGCTGGAACCAGAGCTCTGGGAGGCGGCGTAGGAGTAGGCGGAACCGGAGGATGATGCCTGATTGCTGCGTGCCTCATCGAAGAGGTGGAACAGCGCTGGCAACGGAATGTCATTGCGCACGGAGAGATCCTCGGGCTCGGAGCTAGCATCCGAGCCGGGACTCGATGGTGGCGTCATCTGTTGATAGCTGTACACTGAATGCGGTGATGCCAACGAGCTGGCTGGAGACGGGAAAGCGGCCGTGTTCAAATGTGGCTGATAGCTGCTCCACAGTGCCGAGATCGGATTGCAGCCAGCAGCCATGACAAAGGCTGACTGGTATGGATTCGTTGTGTAACCGGCTGTGGCAGCTGTCAGTCCACGCATGTGTATATCGGTGGGTTGGTAATCCTCCTGGCTGGACTCGGCTGGAGGTGAGAGCAGCGCGGAGCTGAGCGGTGAACTGGCACGACGTGTGTTTATCGGTGTCTTGGACAAATTCAAGACATATTCACGCTTAATGGGCAGCTCGTAATCCTCAAAATCCTCCATGGCGCTGGCCTTGCGTTTCAGCGACAGATCCTGTGGCTGTTCCTCCTGTTTTGCCGGAGCAAACTGTGAGCTCTTGGTCAGGGCCAAGGCCTCCGTTTGCGGCAGTTCATCCACAAAGACAATGGGACGCTTCTTCAGCGGGCAGCTCTTGTAGTTGAAAGCCATGTTGATAATGTTGATGATCGTTTAAAATATTTCCGAGCACTTTACGAGTTTTGAGATCGATTTAAGAGACGAGTGTCGTTTGCGAGAGACGTGAGACGAGAGAGTTGCTTACTCAACGAACGCTGAGGTTGCTGTGACAGGTCGAGTTCCGTGCGAGCTCTTTTTATATGCCCGGGTCTCTCTCGGGGCTGCTGTCAGATGTCTGGCCCATTTGGTGGTGGTTCTTCTTCAGTTCACACACAGCACACACACAAGCACACGCTAGGTAGCAGCACCAACAACAACAACAACACTTTTCCCATACCCTTATTGCGTGTTTCCCATTCGCTCTCTCTGTTTCTCTCCCTCTCGCTTGCTCTACCTGCGTGCAGTGCTACCTGACAACGCTCTCAGGGAAATTACTGTATTGGAAACACGCCGTAACGCAGGCGCACCCTCAAAGTTTCTGAGTTGCCCAGCTCCTAAGTTGCTCAGCTCCTCAGTTCCTTAGTTCCCTCAATTCCTCAGGTAATGATCCAAGCTCCCTGTGATCGACTCTCATAACTTATGACAGCTTCTCGCTTACTCGACTCCCAAGTACTCTGCTCTCTCGACCTCATCGAGTTCACCGAGCTTCTCCTATTTCTTTCCCAAACGCACATCCGTGCCGTAATAACTTGTGATCCATCTGCAACGATCTCCAACCACTTGGCATCGCCTTGTCAGGTATTGTCAGCATCCATGGAATTTTGTGAGTTTCGCTAGCTCACTCTCAAACAATATTACTTGAAGTTTCTATTTATAAAGTTTTGTGGCATTTTTCACAAGTCAAATTGGATGATGATTCCCTCCTTTGCCATCGGGGGTAGTTTTCATCGTATTTTCCACACATCTGCTACATGAAGGTGCCTCTTAGCGTTGTCGGGGAGTGGAGGGTGGGGAGTTGGGAGGGAGGTAAATTGAACCTGAGCTCTGTTGGTTTTACAATTGACATTACACCTAAAAGTAAAGCTATAAATAGTCTATGTACTTTATTGGCCGCACTAGGGAACACTTTCTTCTAACTTATTATATAGTTAACCTAAGTGTGAACGTATGCCAGTCTAGTCTTAGTTTAGTCTTAGTTTGCAGGTTAAATTAGTCCCAATTTTGTCAATTATTTCTCTAGTTTCTCGCTTTTCCCAGGAATCTTTGATTTTAGCCTTAAAAACTCCTGTAATCCCAATAATTCTCCTGTTTCCTTGAAGTGTGTTCTGTTGTGGGGACTATTAGCTTTAAAGTGGTATTAAATTATGAGTAGAAATGAAACTCAATGAATTCCTATGTGGATTTTAGGATCTAGAATGTAAAATGTGGTTCCCACAACGATAAAAAAGAATATAATAAAAAATGTTCGTTTTAAGTAAAACAAGAGTTGTAGATTACATATTCATTCCCTTAAAGACATAATTGTTTTATAGCAGAAACTTTAAACTGTTGTCCTTCAAATAATATTATATTCGGTCTATCAAAATTCTCTTATGTCTTTAGTGGCTCACAAATATTGTATAGATTTTAAGAATTTATTGAAGCAATAACAATTTTAAGTCTGATGAATCTGTATTGAAAATTAAGGAACAAAAGAGTTCTAGTCTTTAAAAAGATTTAAATGATTTTAATTTTTTTAAACACGTTTTGAATGATCCTCTAATTTAAGAACATTTATTTCTTTGTAGGTACTTTTTGAACTATGCACTTTCAACTGAAAGGTAAGCGTTATTAAGCATTAAGAAGTATTTACATAAATCTGTATGCTGGAGCTACTAAAATTCTCCCGCATTCGCCTTCAAATTTTCCCACCTCTTACATCAACTTGCCTCACATCACAAAAGTTCTCAAAGGACTCTCTCCCACTCTGACAAACAACCAAGCAACAGGAAGGCATTTGATTTGTTTTTACCCATATTTAGGAAAAACAGTCTAACCCGCATATTAGTAAAAATTTGATTTCCCAGTCATCTAAACACCAACAAAAAAACCAAATGTATATTCCCCGATTGCAGTTTCCCAGGGAAATGTGTGAAAAAGAGAAAACCTAAGCAAATGTAGCAAACCCAAAAGTTTTGATAAACCCAAGGCAATGACAAAAAGGGAACCAAACTAAAAATTCCAAGTGCAAAATTCCAATTTCCGAAAACGCGATCGTGTTCTCACATTTTCGCTGACCAATCGCGAGGCATCAACTGGGTGTGATGATGCCGTATTTCCATTTTGTATTTTCCCTCTCATGGATTTTCCTTTTACACTGTCCGGATGTGGATCAGCATTGGATTTAAAGTAATTTCCCAGCTTATCCAATTACGCAGTCAGCGAAACTCAAGCAAAACACGACGACGATTGGTCCTACACTCCTGGGGAATTTTCTCTAGCGGAAAGTTGCCTTCGGGGCGATCCCCGATATTTCGGTTATTACGTGTGTTATTCCACACAATTAACAACCATGGCAGCTACAGGCAAGTCCTAGACCAAGACCAATACCAACTACCTAATGATCACTACGCTAATATACTCGCGGAATTGCCCGCAGGACATCGCGAAATAACCCGCGATTTCATTCATTCACTCGGAAAATCCAAGCTATCCTTTGGAAACTCTCGCGCACTTGTCGTCCTCGGTGTACCTGCTCAAATTTCCAGCGGGTTTGTCCCTCTCATTAGCATTAGGTAGAGATTAGGGTATCGCGATATTACCACTTCATTCATCAGGCAATGAGTGCGGAAAACCCCTTTTTGCCTAGCTCTCTTTCGCTCTCTTTCCCACTCTCCCGCTCTCTGTCTTGTTTTTTCCTGATTCCGTTAGAATCTGTGCAGGTGCGTCCCTTGGGTTCTCTGTTGTAATATTTGCAGACAATGATCCTGTCCCATTTTTGCACCTTGTCTTCTGCTGGCATTTGTTGCCAACGCTCACAATGCTCTGAAAAGGCATTGGACTCTTTTGTTGGCTGAGCAGTTATAGGTCAGCAGCTGATCGGAACAAATGGAGCGCAAAAATCTAGCAGAATGTGTTCTATACATAGAATACTCTATATAGAAGAGGCTCAAGACTTTGAATTAAATGAGTTTTTGGATCAAAAATATGATTTGTTATGTAAGAAATGTAGTTGGATTTGTCTCTTTACTCCTATTTAAAAGAAAGCTTTGCTTCTTCTCGAAGACTTTGCTATAAAAAAGTATTAATATCTTTAAGATTTGTTGACTATAAGATCTACTTGTTCCTTAACTAATTCTAAAAGCAAATATATTTGATTATTTAGCGCCTGCAAACTTTCTTTCAAACTCAAACTCTTGATTTCATTATCGTTTTCTTATATATTGCCTGAAGTCCTGCCGTCAGTTTCAGGTTCTTCAAACGCCGTTTAGTTATTACAGACTGGCCGGGTGCACGGGCACACCTTTTGCCAAAAACAACAGACATGTACAGAAATAATATCAGGCAAGAAAACAAACTATAGGCCAAGATATACGATGTGTGATGTCGTTGACAATGAATGGTTGATTACTTACCCCCAGAGCAGATCTTAGAATAGCAGATCTTTTTTTTTGGCACAGACAAAGGGACTACCAATCCATAAATCGAAATCGAAGCCAAAAACTGAAAGAGACAAGAGAAAGAGAAGCAAAGAAAATCACTGCCACGGGCCTTGCACCGGGTGTATTGCACAATCAATAGACACAGGACCTCATGACACAATAAAAAGACAGACGGACAGACTCAGCAGACACATTGGAGTAAATGTTTTGAAAAGCCAGCGAAAGGAATTGTTTCCAGGAATACCACAGCAACAAAAACACGTAGAAAAAAATATGCCTGTCGGCGTATCAATGTCCTTAGCCAGAAGAAATCAAAAAGTTGGATCACCTGGCTGCATCGAGATGTCTGTCTGTTGATTATTATGTGCGGGTGCCGTTTAATCCTCAACAGTGCTACCTGTGGCCCATTGTGCTCGCCCAATTGTGAATGACCCCGCAAAAGGGGACCTCTACCCCACCCCTAACTCTCCTCCGCCCTGTCCCCTTTCTTAGCCTTGGCTGAAAGAAAGAAGCTCCGCATCTTTAGCTGCCACTTGCCATCTGCGCATCCCTCTATTGACTTCGATTCCTTTTCCGACTTCATGCCACATTCGCGCAGGTCTCGACGTGCCTATTCATGCTTCGTTATCCTGTCAATGCCCGGGCATTATCCACATTGTCTGTGTCAACGCGTTGTCTTCGTTTTTTACTAAACTGATTTTTGTATTTAGTTTTTTTATGCTTAATACTAAGCGTGCTGTTTAGCCTATTAAATGTGTCTCCTAAAAGCGGAGTATAAATATTTTATGGTGTTGTTGCGGCGATTAACAGCCAGGAGGTCTGCAGGAAGGGGAAAGTTGGTACTAAGGAAGATTCAGACTTACGAAGGATAAGTGAAGAGAGCTGAAAGCGGAAGTTTTATAATGTAAGAAACATGATTTGAGTGTCTAAATTTAGCAGAAAGGTATAGTTAGTCTTTCTTATTTAGGAGTTGAAAAGGAAATTGAGATTTCCCATTACTGCTTTTAGCTCTACAGAGTGCTACAATAATTTTAATAGCAGTACAAACTTATAGCAAAATCATTTTAATAAAATTTAGACCACATTTCCTATCACCTAAAGAATTGCTACCGCAACCCACATCAGATATAGAGCACATTCTGCAGCCATCACAAAGCTAGTTTGGGTTGAGCATAACGCCCATATTAACAGCATTTTTAACACCTTTCGGGCAGCAGGACATCGCAGGCGGACAGACTGCAAAAAAAAATCGTTTATACTTTATAGAAATACCCAAAACAAAAGTAAAGTTGAGCAAGGCGAAAAAAAAAATGTGAGGCAAAAACTCATTACACCGGTCTCGGGTCAAACCCAACAAAGCGAGGAAAAACTGAAAACTAAGGAAACTACGAGCACAAGGATTGCATCTGCGTTTTCCAGGCAAAAAATCAGAGAAGGGAAACACAAAATACTGTCAACCTACAGACAGGGAGATGATGATGCGGATTCGGATATGAATTCGAATTCCTATACAGGGCTGCTAATGCTCTTGAGGGTGTTCGCTGGTGTTGCTGTTGGTGGCTTGGCATTGACAGCTGCTCCTTTGGCGCGACTCGACTTGGCCAGGGCAAAGATTTCTTCTCTTTTTTGGCAAGACGTGCATCTGTTTGCATGTAGAGCGAGATGATGGTAGAGTTAGGGAGGGTGAGAGCGAGCGAGGTAGTCATCGGACGTTGACTTGCATCTGCGGGCGCACAATGGGCAGCATGAACAAAACGTTCATCAAAATAATCACAGCATTCGATGCAGGGAGCAGGCCTGCAGAGAAGGGGGAACATTCAGTGTGTGTGCGTGTGTGTGTATGACAAAACAATAGTGCACCATTCAAGCAGCGCCTGCGCTTCGCTTCCTTGCAACACATTTTGGCGGCATGCCACCATCAGAGTCCGTCTCCGCCTCAGTCTTCGATTCAAACTCCTTGTATACCTGAGTCCTTTTGTTATTCCAGTCTGCCCTTTTGATTCGAATATACCATATATGTATATATTCATATTCCTCCCCTCCATTGCCATTTCAATGCCCTTTTCTAGGGTATTGCAAACCGCAATTGTTTAGCATTGTTTATGCTCACATTTTGGCATGTGCACAAGATTTCACATTACATTTGCTGCTCTAGGTAAATGAGTTCCTGATCCTGTTCCTGTCCGTTTTCTTTCAAAATTCATCTGCACGCTCCAATTCTTATGCAGATGCATTGAGATGCAAAGATTGTTGCAAAATTGCACAATAGCAGCTGCTGGAGGAGAAAACTTAAGATTGCTAAGAAGTGTAGAGAGCAAAGAGGTTTTAATTATATACTTGATTGAAAAATTGTGTAAAGGAAGCAAAGAAAACTATATTTAAGTGATTGTCGAAATTTGAATATTTATTAAATAAAAAATAGCTTATTTTGTTTATATTTAAACTACAAGACAAAAGAACTTCTTGAATTTTTTCTACTGCCAAAATATTCAAATGATCTTGGCTCCTTTAAGTACTTATCTACCGAAGAACTTATCTCAATAAATTAGTTCCTTTCAGCTCATGAATTTTGTCTTTTGATATAAACAACTGATGGGTATCTCAAATGATTTCAAAACACTTTAAGCCAAACACTTTCCCATGAAATAACCAAATGAATTCGTGTGAAAATAGATACACAATAACTACTGACCAGTGCCCAGTGACCAGCATCCTTCGTAGAAATTGCCAATCCTTTGAGCAGTTAACATAATGTGCCCACATTAACAACTGAACGAACATCTATCAAAACCAAATCGAAATCAAAATAAAAGTGCCTCAAATGAAGATGATTTTCAGTGGAATTAAACAATGAGCCCAGTTGACAAACTCTCGCGTATTTACAATTACAAATTACAGAGATACAAGTCTAATGGAGTGGGTAGCGCTACTTGACTGACAAATGATCAGTGATCGGCGACTTACCAATCCAAAATTCAATTCCCATTCCCGTTTCACCAAATTTGGACAATCAATAAACGCGTTAAAGTGAGAACAATCAATCCAGCACGTTCTAACGATTTACATGTCAACTTGACAGACAGATAGACTGAGAAAGAAGAGGGGTGAGGAAAGGAGACAGAGGGGAAAGTGCTGTAGCTAAGACAATGAATCCAAGGGTTTTTTTTTGGATTTGGAGACTGGCGCTATGTGTGTGTCCAGGTGTCCCTTTGACTACATGGATTTCACTTTCATTTGTCAGCGACGTTTGACACCTTGTTGTAAAGAGCATTGCAAGTTTCGATATCCATCTATGGACAGACCAAACCGTAACAGCGCAACGCAATCCTACTGAGAATCGACCCTCTGTGGACACAGTTGTGTCGACTTTCAAAGTTTTATATGCCTCCCAAAAAAAGATTGACACCAGCTGGTGTGACAAAGTGAATCGACTGAAAAAGGCCCTGTACTTGACTTATAAGAAGACTTTTGAGAAGCATCTGTGTTAGATATCAGAAAGTATTCCTTGAAATTAACTGAGTTTGTATCGATTGAAACCTCTGTTCAGTTTTTCTGTTAGTTTTTCTCTCATCTTTGCCTCTCTCAAAGGTGCCCGTAACTTCTTCCTTCCTTCCTTATATCAATACCTCAACAAACCCTTTAAATTTTGTCAACTACAGGGTTCTAAACGAACAAAATTTGATTATGCTCGCGTGATAATTATGGAAATGTAAATGGAAATGAAAACTTGTGGGGCAATCGAGGCAAGCATCGAGTTAAGCTTCTGGACTCGATGACAATCGCACTCATTGTTTCCGTTTCCCACCAATTGCCTTTTGTATGAATTGCGTCTTTGCCGCTTCTTCTTCTTCTTCTTCTACTGCTTCCACTCAACAACAACAAGCAACCACCTCAATCAACCGTCCAGACAAACAAGAAGAAGAAGAACCGAACCATACAGCTGCGTGGCAGACCTCATGACTGCCAGTAAATTTTATGTTTAACTACGCTCGACATTTGTGCTATTTAACCTTTTGTGCAACGCTTATCGAAGCTCCGATTTCCCCCTCTCTTTTCACTACTCCTCTCCACTACCCCCGACTCTCTGCTCCCTTAACCCATTGATTGCCCCACGTGCGTTTTGTTTACCTCTGTGGACTTGCCCTGTTTTAAGTGAATCTGTGTATAGACTCGTACTTCCACTGGTATGTGTTTGTGTATTTATAAGTATGTTAATTCGTGCCAAGTGTTCCGATAATAATATTTTTGCCGTCAACTGAGTTGTACTCATTTTGTGTAGGGGCTGTAGCTAATGATGATGATCCTAATATAATAATGAGCTTAGTTTTATCAAAGTTTAGCATTGAAACAATTTTAACTTAAAATCGGAATGTGTAAAACAAAGTGATTGTTATAGTTGAGACTACTGAATGCATACTAAGCTGTCCTTCAGGGACATTTGGTTGTGTCCTGGCGCGATTTAGGACAGTTTGACATCTAAGAACTGAATCTCATAAAAATTAGGCTATTTAAACAGACTTAAGATTCTCTGCTCCGTTCAATCTAAAATTTGTATGATAACTTAGTTGTTATTTAAATTTATTGTGCGGAAAATCAATTCAAAGTCATCCATGGGTAGTTTTTGTAGATAGTTTTTTAATTTTAAAAATATGATACTCAACAATTCATATTTTAAACATATCTTACTTCAGAAAACTATTAATTTTCACAGCTTTTCAGGGGTAAGCATTGAGCCTTAACTCGTATTTTCAAACATATATAGAAACTTTTATACTACCGATTTAATTTCCATGTTATAAGCACGTTCTCCTTTCAAATCTCTCAAAATCAAGAAACACAAATAATTGAAAAATTTCTTTAAATTATAAAAAGCACAAAAAAAAACACAGATTGGCTCTCGGACTGCTTTCATTTATTGGGCAGTACTACTAATTCTTTTTGGGTCCGTATCAATCATATTATGGAGGAGTACTCACGTGAACCCTGTCCATATCGCATTGTCGATGACTCTGGTGGTGCATTTGCCATGGGCTGCATTGGCGGTGGGATCTTTCAAGCCCTCAAGGGCTTTCGTAATGCCCCACAGGGATTTAGTCGTCGTCTGATTGGCAGCATGGCGGCTGTTAAATCACGTTCCCCGGTGATAGCTGGAAATTTTGCTGCCTGGGGCGGTATGTTCAGTACCATTGATTGCACTTTGGTGCATTTTAGAAAAAAGGAGGATCCATGGAATTCCATTATTAGTGGTGCTGCCACTGGTGGTATCCTGGCAGCCCGCAATGGTCTGGCATCCATGGCTGGCAGTGCCATCATTGGCGGCATACTCCTCTCACTCATCGAGGGTGTTGGCATTCTGCTCACACGCATATCGGCCGAACAGTTTCGGAATCCAGTACCGCCAACCGATCCAAATGATGTCAACATAAATATGATGGATTCGGATTCAACTAGTGCATTTGGCTTTGGTACTCGAACTCCAAATGTGAATACCTAAATCAAAATTTGTTAACAGTTTGCACTTAGAAAATATCATGAAAAGAAACCCACAAATATTGCTCGAGTTTTATAAAATGGCAATATATAAGTATATATGTACATTGACTATTCCCTATTGAATAGAGTCTCAGGATCAGTTTGGCATTTTCTTTTTCTATTCAAATTACCAGGAAAAATCAACAGCTTGTTATCGAGACTTAATTAACTCAGAGAGCTTGGAAATAGATGCAGAAGAAAAAGTATTTTAAGAGTACGCTGAGTAAATGCTGTAAAAAAATAGTTGGTTTATTGAATTTTGTCACTAGATTACAAGAAAATTATTTAAAAAAAAATAAATTTTAAGTAAAGGGAAATGTTTGAATTATTAAAAGGAAACAACACATAAAAATAATGACTAAGAAAAAATTCTACCATTTTTTAGTCTTATAAAATAAGTATAGTAAATATTAATAAAAATATACCCACAGGAAATAGACTTAGAAAACATTTATTAATATTTTAATTCCATAATTTCTTGCATTAAATTTGTTTTCACCTCCCTTCATAGTTTTTAAGTTCTTTAAACTTTATTTAAAAACCGTTTGGTATGCAAATCGCAAGTCAAATCAACAGGTATTTAAACAGGAGGATAAACACACACAAATTTACACACATACCCAACCTGGACACACACTTGACACGCGTCGAAAGCAACAGGCTGTATTTATTGGCAAATGTTTACCTGTTGAGCTCGCAGTGTTTACCTGTTGTCCCGCTGCGAAGAGTACAGAGAATGAGCCTGCGCCGGCGCATAGAGTCAAGTGTCAAGTGTGAAGTGTGTGGCACAGTAGAGATTTGTGGGTGTGCCTAGCTGCTTTACAACCTGTGCACTTGAGATGACCACAGTTGTGTGAGAGACAGGGAGAGAGAGAGAGAGAGGGGCATAACCAAAAGTGATGAAAACTCATGAGCGGTGCTAATAATGATCGCATTTCCCAGTCCAAGCTACTGGCCACGTGTTGTCCTCAGTTTGCATTTCCAGCTCAGGTACACTGAGAGTCAGGCATTTTCCCAGCAGCGGGCAAAAAACCAATATCAAGGATTTCCCTCACACATGGAAGCTGGCAAACGGTGGGAAAATGTCGCCCAGTTATAAAATTTGTCTCTTTATGATAATGTCGCTGGCTAATATCGATAGACCGTTTGGTATCGATGTCCATGTGAGGAAAAACCCGATGGAAATTTCTTGAATAACCGGGAGAGGCCTGACGACTGACGAGACAGCTTGGTGCCTTGGGAAAGATCCTTTAGCACGAACCAAAAATCTAACAACATATGTAACTTTGACTCGTGTGTTTTTTTCCTTTATTTTTCTGTTTTTGTTTTTCTTACAATTTTCAATACCAAGCGCCGCTACTCGCGTAATGTGTGTGTGAAATTCTTTCTGTTTTCCTTGAGAAATCCCTTGGTGGTGTTGGTTGCACGCCTGGCGCTACGGGAAAAGCACAGTTTAGCATTATCATGTGGCACAACAACAGATCGCACCTACGATTCGATTGGTACGTGGTACCCTTGTGCCATAGTACGTGCTCTTCCCCGTTTTAGAGTTTTCCGCAAATGTTCCGCTTGTTTTTCCAATCATTTTCCATAACATACGTTGCCAAAAAGGTAGAGGCGCTAAAATTTGTTTAGCATGGCCCTGCTGGAGTTCACATTTGGCGGGAAATTTGTAGCCTCAAGACCATGGGAACCAAACCTAGGAAAGTCGAAGGTGAGACTAAGGCTAAAATTGGGTATAAACGCATATGAAAATGGACTGCATGTGAGGTGTGAATTTAAGAGAAGTACAAAGTCTAGAATAAATACTAATTTAGTTTCAAATGGTGGGCAAAAGTAAGACGACTTTTTTAAAATAAGAGGTGAAATCCTATAAAGAAACTATCACTCTACTTTATAAATAGAAAATATTTTATATTGTCAAAATATACAAGAAAATGTTTAAATGTTATGAACAAATCACTACTTGCTATGAAAAACATTTTGTTTTTGACACAATCTGTAAACTTGATTGGGTTTATCAGTTTCAAAATGACAGCCCCTGAAGGAAAGGGCTGTACAACCCCTAGAATCACACCTACACCAACGCCTGTATGGTGTGATGGAAAAAAATCACACACACATGCCACACACATGTGTTTGGACAGTAGAATGAGCAGTAGGTTTTCTCTAACGTCTCTTGATTTTTGCATGCTGTGTCCGTATGGCGCTACATTCGAGAAAGAGTGAGAGAGAGAGAGAGAGAGAGTGAGAGAATTAGAAAGAGCTGTTGCTTGTTTACAGATTACAAGAAAAACTGATGGGGGAGACTGTTCAGAACAAACCTTGGCACATGTCAATGCCAAACATTGAACTTCTGAGATGCGCATTAAAGGAATTTTGCCGACTTGATGGCACCTTTCGATATTTGGTGGTTTATGCAATGAAATTAGAATTTTGTTTGCATCGATCACAAATTTCGTATGAATCTAGAATCGAGAATTGGCGCCAAAAATCTCATGCATATATGACACACATTTCGCACAGCTCTAGCACCATATCTTTCTCTATATAGATATACATTGTACTATATACGATATACGATGTATACTGCAAGCAGGCAGCTTCGGGCAATGCATAGAATTACGCGTATGCTCGTATTGTAATTTTGGATTTTATAGAATATCATAAATTAAGAACAGATTCCAGTTCGAGTCGTCGTGTCAAGTCATTCACTGAGTTCAAGGTTATAAAAGTGGGCCTGATCCAACACAAATCTGTTCAAACTGAAAACAAATCTAAACACAAAATCCATCGAGCTACTGTAGACTACTGTACAAAAGTATCCCACACGAGTTGTCCCTGAAAATGGAGTGCAATGCACTCAAATCCATATACTATATAGAAATCATGTGATATATTATCCAGTTGTGCTTTGGCTATATCTCAACATCTATTGCAATAGTTTCGTTAGCGGCGCAATGACTTTGGATGACAGTAACACACTCCTCTCCGATTGTCGATTGCCGATTGGCGATTCTCCTCCATCATTTGCATATGGCATGTCGCATCGATAATCGTTTCTCAATTTTCGACTACCGCCGATTGCAAATCCATATGTAATTTTGGTTGTATTTGTTTTCTTCTTTACGCTCTGGCTGATGAAATCATCTCTTGTCTTACTTTTGGGGTTTATTTTATTCTTCTTTTGTTTTTTACTTAAGTTTGGACTGTGTGTAGTACAATTGACCTTAGCCCAATATTTTGCAGGCAGTGTACAAATTTTTGTGGGTCAGTTCCATTGAAGTCATTAATATAAAAATCATTCAGTTCAGAGATGTAAATATGGCTGAAGAACTGTCGAAAGCGAAGAGTAACGTGGACATGAAGTAGATGTAGACGAAGAAGAAGCAGAATGTTTTCCAACATTTCAGGTGTGATAAAATTCCATATCCAAATGATTTCTTCAGAATTGAACGGTTTTTCAATGCCACAGACTCTCTACAAGTATAATGAAAGTCACGTTGAAAGTAAAAGTAAATTGGGGGAAAAGTAAAAATAAAAAACGAAAGTGGAGTTCATACATAAAATTGACACTTCTCAAGTGCAGAATTCGGTAAAAGTCCGGGAGTTTTGATTAGAAAATTTGTTTAATCAAATTTATTAATTTTTAAAAATTTTTGAAAAATATAAACTGCGAAATAAATAATTTTGTAATTTAAAGTTCTGTTAAAAAATTATTAATTCAATATTTGTAGTTAAATAATATTAATGTTTTCCTATAAAATAATTTAATTTATCTTATGCATTATAATTACGTCAGAATTATATTTATTACTTGTATAAATATTATTGACTAGAAATATTTGAAAATATTTTTTTCTGTTACTTGCAGCCAAACCTTTAAGTTTCTATATTTTAAGACCTCGTACTCTTTTATTATTCAGTATACTTTTATTATATCAGTAAAAATAAACTTTCAATTCAAACAAATAACTTAATGTAAAAATAGTATTGATTAGTTAGCTAAGAGTTATAAATTTTTTTGTAAATTGAACTACGACTTTCGATAGTATAAACTTCACTTATTAAATTGCAATAAATATGTAAAATGACTTGAAGCAATAAATTAGCTTTAGCTCTAGCAGTTAGCTTAAACTTCTCTCAGTTTATTTGATTTGTACTTTTATTATATTTTTGACAAAGTTGAATAACCGATTTCAATCAAAGTTGAAAGTCGCAATTCATCTTGGAAGTTGAGCACTTTCCTAAATGTATTTCTTCAAGACAATTTGTTGAAGTCTTGCCATTGCTCATCACTCTGTGCACATTGTCTACAGGAGAATTGAGTTAGAGTCATGGGCATGAACCTGATACTGTAGAGTGTATACTGTACAGTGAATACTACTAGCTAGTTATTGGATACTGTGGTGCCTTTGTGCACCGTTACAAACTCGTGAATCGGCTGCCAGAAGACGCAGCTCCTGAATGTTTGGCTTGTTTTTTATTTTGAGAAAAGTTCGTGACATGGCATCAACAGTTTGTCATTAAACATTTCGACAATAATTTGCTTTTGTGCTCGTATTTATATATATATAATTTTGTATAACTTTTTTTTATTCGCATTTATTTTTCATTTTCCTTATTTTGATTGTCTGACTTCCCGAATTGTTGTAACCATAGACGTAGACGTAGAAATTGTTATGGCAGGTAATTTACATAAAAGATAAGTGGATGCAGCACTACTTACGATTCTGATTAGTCCAGGAGAGAGAGGGGTAGGGAGTGTGAAAGGGAGACTGGGAGACAGGCAGATACCTGTCCATTGTAGCCACGAAATGCGACTCTTTTGTTATTGTAAATACGCTTATGTGACTTTTGGCTTTTTGTCTGCTCACAGCGACTTCCTAAAGGTATTAAGAAAATATCAACAGAAACTGTAGAATATATTTAGCTACTTGTTGCCGCGTTTTGAATTGTTATGGAAATGCTTTGAGTGCTCAGGTTGCGTATACGACGTGTGTGCACATTAACTCATGTGTGCGAACTCTTGACACTGACTGAGAGTTCCTCCTACTCCCCCCTCTCATTCATCATTACAATGGAGGCTACTTTTGCCCAGTGGCATTCAGTCCCTGACCCGCTTAGTTAGCGTTATCGGCAACCAATCCGAGTACGATTCCAAAACCGAGCCCAAGTCGAAGTTGCGCCAATAAAACAAATTAAAGTCAACAATTGACGGCAGTTAGGACCTCAAGCTACTTGCCTTGAATAAGCCAAGTCTTTTTTAGTCGTTTGGGCCAACTTAGCTGCGTCTTATCAGCGACCTCATCGATTCAGCGCTTAGCCAAATCATTTGGCAATAATATTTTCTGCCTCAATTGTTTGTCTGTTTTTTGTGGATTCGCGTTTTTGCGTTTTGCATTTGCATTTTGCGACTCCAACGCCGCCACCGCCACCGCCTGACAGTGAATAATTTGCCATTTGAGTTCGTTTTTGGCGTCATTTAAGTTGGCTTTAATGACTTTGAAAAGCGCAAATCAAAAACGCTGCAAGCCCTTTTAACAAGCCACAAATAAACCGTTTAAACCGTTTAAGCAGCTGCAATTGAACTCAAATTTTCTTAACTGTGCGAAGAGAAGACTTAATGGTCAGCTAAAGTGATGAGGGAAATGGAGTTAAATGAAGCAACTTGGGTATAAATTATGAGGCAGATAGGAGGCTTAAAGTAGGGAGTGGGATTTTAAATCACAAACTAATAAGGAATATTTATTTGATAAAAACTATATGATCTAATAAATACTAGACTTGAATTTAAAGATTAAAACCTTAACAGTTTTCATTGAACTTTTAATAGTTGTTTGTGCCTAGACTGCTATCAATGTCCGTTTGTTTGTTTAGTTATAGATAAAATAATAGTTATTTTTATGGTTTTGTAACTAATCAAAACAAAGGAAGAAAGAAAGCACTTGAGAATTGTGAAGTGGGCACTTGAAGTGGGCAACTTCTGTCTGCTGATAGCCCAGTAGTTGACACAACAGTCAATATTTATGCCGATACACACACACACTCGCACACACGGTGCGTCAGTTTTTCTTATCAAAAATGTATAAAGAAATTTTCATCGATCGACTTTGGTATGTAACCCAAGCGGGTGGCGCCTCTGCCTCAGTCCCTACGCTCTGCTCGCTTCCTCTGGGATGCGGGATGCTGATGAGTGTATGTATGTGATTTTGTGTGGCTGTGTGTGAGTGTGCGTGGGTGTGAATACGCATTCGGCGAGCTATGCGCGTTTTATGTTTGCCTGAAACTTTTGGCATTCTTATCATTTCCCAAGAGAGGCGTGTGAAAATCGATGCCGAGTGAAAAAAGCATAGAAAATGTGACGTCATATCAAATAGGCAGCGGTAACACCTCTAAGCATTAGAAATGTAGAGAATGAGAAGCAGAAAGAGAGGAATGTGAGAGATTCACATTAGCACAAAGATAAAAAATACTGAAAATATGACGTCACAGTGGCAGGAAGAGGCACGAGCTGCATTAGAAATCGAGAGGGAAGGAGGCAGCGAGAGAGACACAGAGAGAGAGAGAGAGCGAGAAGCTGGCACACTAAGTGTGGCATTAGCTCAAAAATGTGACGCGCATTTTGATAGTTTGCGAGAGATGAAGAGAGGGAGAGAGAGAGAGAGAGAGAGAGTAGGGGGAGAATGTCGGCATTTCTGGATGCTTTCTCTGGGTCTGCTGCCTCCGCAGCGCTGCGTCTCTGTTTGTCTCTCGACACGAACCGCAAAACTTGTCCCGTCGCTGTGTGCGTAGCCACAACAAAACCTTTTGCACCACTGAGACACACACCCACACACCCCTTATCCACCCACACCCACACCCACTCACTGCGCTTAGTATGCGTGATGCTGTTGGCAGCTTTGCTTGCCTGTTCGCCTAAACTGCGTGTCGTTGTGATAATGTGTGCCACTGTGTGTGTGTGTATAAGGGTGTGTGTGTGTACAGTGACTAACATCCCCAACATCTGCAGGCACACACTCTCACACACGCACGCCCCTTACTGCCGCTCTCTGCGCGCCGCATACATTTGAGAAGTAAAATCTTCGGCAAGTCGCGCACTTGAGCCAAACTCGCTCTCTTTCTCTCTCGCTCTCTCACTCTCCACGCAGGAAAATAAAATGTTCTATATAGAAAAAAATATATTTAGTTATGGCTTGTAAATCTTTAACAAAGTGGGATTATCTCTGCTCGAAAAAGACTCCGCGGCCGAAAAGGAGGGAACTGATTTTTAGCAAGGACTCAAGTGAACCCAACTCCAAATCCACCACTCAAAGGCCGCACACCCTGGCAGACACTCAGACAGCCAGACAGACTGTGGCAAGACCTGTGGCAGTCACTGTGGCAGCGACGCTAACGGCGACGCCGCGTTGCACGCACACAACGAAAAATGTTGAATTTTGGCGCCTTCGTCGACCAGGCAAACAGCGAATTTCACAGGCGGGAGATCAAATAAAATGTTACCATGACAGCAGCAGCAGCTGTAGCGGTAGCTATCTGTCTCACTCACTCAGACTACCCGTCACTGTCTCACACGCACTCTCACTCACACTCACGCGCTCGCTCTCGGTGTTGTCTCGTGTCCTTGGCTCGTTTTGTGGCTCAAGGACTCGCTCAACAACTCGTGCTAAATTGTTGACCTTGTTTCCCAGTTTCCCTCTCTCTCTCTTTCTCCTGTTCTCTCTTTTGTCTCTCTGCTCTTTGTGTGTATCCTGCGATTTGTAATTTACGCTTCGGAATGTGGCAGCTTTCAGTCCTTTGCTGCTCGCCGGGGACTAAGGATACTTTTTGCGTTTGATTTCAGGGACAAGTCCAATGATTGATGGAAGCAGTTGCTATGGCGAAAATATGCGACAGCAGCTGAATGGGAAAAGGATACAGAGAGGAGGTTAGAAAGGGAGAGAGGGACAGAGGCAGACAGAGTTAGAGAGAGTGTGAAAACAGGAATATAGGACATGCAACAAGTTGCGCAGTTTGTGCTCAACTGGTAGAGGAAAAGAGTGAAACAGAGAGAGAGCGAGAGAGAGAGAGAGATGGAGACAACTAAGCTGAGGTGACGTCATTTTAGGAATTTCCTGAATGTATCTTGTGAGGAGAATGCCAAGAGAGCTCTAAATTGTCAGGGATGGGTGCGAAAAATATGCTTAAAAATATGTGCAAAATTTTGTGCTTTAAAAGGGATTTGATAGCAGGAAAAAAAAAATTACACAGCATGTAATAAAGAGAACTTAAATAATTTAAGGCAATTAAGTTTAATTTAAAATAATTTGAAGAGTGTAATGTACATAAATAATTTGAAAAACTATAAATTAATACAGGAACACATCTATAACTTAAACAGAACTTAGCACTGAAACTTTTCTCAAGCATTTAAGTTATATTTTTACCTTTAACATATTACCCAATATTATTAAGAAATATTTTCTAAATGATCAAAAAGCATTTCGATTTTTAATAACTACAATGTTAAAAATTTCTTATTTATTAATTAAAATAATAAGAAACTTAAAGACATACACGAATTTTAAAACTCTACATTTTCTTAGTCCATAGCACAACTCCCCCTAAAATAGTAAAATACTTTAAGCCCAAAACACTTTGCTGTTGACCTTTACTACTAGCTGTTTCCCTACACCCCCTGCTACCTTTCCCAAAAGCATTCCCCCCTTTATCTCATGCAAATGCCTCTGTAGATATTGGCACAGATTGCGGAAATGCCCAAAACTCGAAAACAAAATAAAACGGAAAACATTAAATATGAATAAAAATGTTTGGCTATTAAGGCTGTCGATTCCCCTGCCGCTGCCCCTTTCAACCTCCTTTTCCCCTTGCCTTGGCTAGTCCAGATATTGTCTGGCAGTCTCATTGATTGCATTCCATTAAAAATATGAAATTAGACTTTAAATTTGTATTTTATTGCTGTTGTTGTTGCCGTTGTTGTGATAGCCCTGGCAAAGGTCAAAGGTGCAGGCAGCCACTGGCCAAGCAGCCGGCCAGTTGCAGCAGCAGCAGCCGTAGCAACATGTGGCAGCCATAAACAGGCTGCAGCAAGCAGTAGACCCTGTAGTTTAAAAGAGCAAAGAGTGTGTTGAGTGATTGAGCGACTTAAGTGACTATAAATTAATGAAAATTCTATTTTCCTTCGTTTTCCATTTAATTTCCTTCTTTAAAATTGTCAGAGCACATGTACAGAGTCTTCTAAAGTCGTGTTTACTCTGCTTAAGCTACACATACAAGCTTATTTAATTTTTTCTGTGCATTTTCTGGTGGGTGGGCGCAATTCTCCTCATGCATTTGTGCATGCGGTTGATTCCCCTCTCGCCATCCACTACCTGCCGCCTCTGCCACTCCCCCTGCCGGACGATTGCTGCACGTTTTGCTCATTTGACTAACGTGATAATAAAGTGCAAATAATATGGCTCAGTTTGAAGTTGCAGTTGCAGTTGCAGTTGCATTTGCTGTAGCAGCGAACCAAAGACAATTGTTGCAGCTTCAACTGAGATCTGTGATAGGCAGCAACTGTTGCAAGTTTTTCCGCAATCGATGCAACAACAACAGCAACAACAACAACAAATTATCGCTGATGGAAATGCACCTGACGCTTGATTTGTTGCTGTTTTTTAGTTGTTTTTATTGTTGTTGTTGCACGACTTTTGCGGCTGGAACTGCAAACTGAAGTTGGGGCGTTGGTTTCGACGTTCTAACGCACTTGGCCAAAAAGTTATGACCAGGCCAACGCCAACGCCAACTTCTTGCCAGCATAGACAGCTACACAGTGAGAAATTTACTGAACTCGAATGTGAGCCTGAAGTTTTGGACTTAATCTTAGACTACATGAGTACAATTTTGGGATATATTTGTTTCTTAACGCTAAAGATTGATTTTCTTACCGTGTTACTATCCCCCTCTCTCTTCTCCCTCTCTTCCTTCGTTTGCTGCTCTCCGCTTCTCACAATTCGCAGCCTCGTTATGCGCCAATTACTTGGCAAACAATTTTTACCTTTAGCCCCAAGTTCAAATTTCAAAATCAAAATCAGCAGCAGCAAAGAGAGCGGGAAAGAGAGCGTTGGAGTGAGCAGAGAGAGAGAGAGAGAGAAGGAAGCTGGAGGTAATTGCTTGGTTGGGGCAGGTTTTCCCATGGGTAACCTGTTGCAGCCACAACAACGGTAATCACTCACTCAAACCAGCGACTGCAGTGAAGCTTCTAGCTCTCTCTCTGTCACACTGCAGCTATCGATCTCTTTCACACACACACACAGACACACAGACACTGTGTGGCATCTTGGCAAGGTGTTAGAGCCGAGTTCGCATTGGGACACGAACTTCAAATCAAAGCCAAGTTAAGTGCTAGTTGCGGTTGCCTCTTGTCCCCTCCTCTTTACTCCCACAGAGTGTTGGCTGTCCAAAAAGGGTCCACAAGTCTAGCCAGATTTGCATGTGGCAAGTTCGCTTGATTTTAAGCCAGCCAAAATTATAGAGAACTTGGCCAACTAACTGGCGGTAGGTGGACTGGCAAAAAGCCGTCTAAATACTTGGTTATAGATGGCTGATTCCATTGCCGCATAGCCTTGGCGGCTGCTGCAACTTCCTCGGGTCAAAATTTGCACCCAAACATACCACGCAGACAGCATAATTTACCTCGGGTTAATCAGACTTTGTGCAACATGTGGAATGCGATTCATTCAGCGCTTTATTGAGCCGCAATTTACAAACGATTTAGCGAGGAATGTGCTGCTACTTAAATTTTATTGAAATTATTTAAAGATGCCACAATTTAAAGCATAACTTTAATCATTTGCTAGATATTCATTTTCACCTTTTGTTATGGGTGAATGCAAGTAGAAGAAGAGGTTTAACCTCCTGGGTTGATCCATGGATCCATGAGACAGAAAGTTGGCCAATAGAAGTCATATAGTCGAGAGATGATGGGATTTGAAGTCCATCCAGACTCGAACTCGTCTTGGTATGCAGTTCACTTTTTACTTTATCAGTTTTAATTCATTTAAAAAGCCAATTTAGTCAGTAAACTTTTCTACATGTCAATTACAGTATATCAATTTATTTTGTATACATATATAAATAATATTAAGTAGTTTCAGTTTTTGTATAGTTTGCATTCAACTTCGAACATTTAAAAGAAATTTTAATAGACATAACTTATAAATATTATACAAATTCTACAGGAGTTATAAACTAAAGCGGTAAAAAGAGTCGTAAAGTATTCCATACATTTTGAAAAATATTGCGAATAGTCAACAAACTTCTGTGATGAATGTGCCATGTTCTCCCACTTGAAGTCTAAGAAATCTATTTAAAGTTTACACAATTAATTAAATACAGTGTTTGGATTAGAAATGCAAAGTTTTTCGCATTAAATTGTGCAATTTGGAGTGAAATGCGATTCCATTCATGGAAAAGGCTCGTTCAACAATTCCTGGAAATCAAGAACAACTGTGGCCCCAATTCAAAGTGTGTGTAGGTGGGAAAAGGGTTGGTGGGGGGACATTGGGCAAACAATCCGATCGACTCTTGACTTTTCTGATGCCTGCCGCCCACAAATTAGCTGGCCAATAAAATTGGCAATTAGCAAAACATTTTGTACGCACTGGCAAATGTGTTGCCAGTTGCCATTTGTTGTTGCTGTTGCTGTTGTAGCTCGTGTTGCTCTTGTTGCTGGTGTTGTCGATGTCAGTTGATGGCCAAAACGTGAGCGAGGCGTGAGCCATAAATACGATTGCAAATGGCAGCAATTAACGCGAGTTTCGAATCTGAAACCGAAGTCAATAGACAGAAATACGCTCCTTAAACAGCAACACTCTGCCTCTTCCCTCTCTCACTCTCTCTTCTTCTCTCTCTTTTTCTCTACCTACCACCTCTCTCTGTCTCCCGCCACTTCTGCTGCAGTTCAGCGATCGTTTTCATAAACATAAAAAGCCAATTTCAATAACATTTTCTCAACTGCAACATGAGGCGGCAACAACAGCAACAGCAGCAGCAGCAATATGTTGCTGGCAACAGTTGCTACAAATTTGTTGATGCCACTCGACAATTGTTGCTGCTAGAATATCGTTTATTGAAACATTAATTGCCCATGTGAAAATCAATTTCAAATAGTTCAACAACTTTTCAGGCAGCCTAATGTTGCTGTTGTTAGTGTTGCTGTTGTTGTTGCTGCTGCTGTTGCTGTTGCTTTGGTTATTTGCATTTTCTGGCATTTCGCGTGTTCGCCTGAGACACTTGTTTAATTTTGTGTTGCTTTAGTTGCGTCTTGCTTTCAGTTGTTGTTGCTGTTGTTGCTGCTGTTGCTGATGTTGCTCTCGTTGAGGTCGTCGCCTATTGCTCAGTTTTTGCTTCCTTTTTGCCACTGCGATAATTGAAATTTGATGTTATTTGGCTTTGGTTGTGTGTGTGTGTAAGTGTTAATTGTGTTCACTGAATATTGAAATGGCTGTCAAGTGAACATGGAGGACACACTTAAGCAATTGTTGGCATAATAAATGGAAAGTAGAAATTAAATGCATTTATTTCAGACTCAAATAGTTTTAAATAAATAAAATTAGTAAAAGGGTACAGCAAAGTGACCATGGAGGACAGTTTTTAAGCTGTAGATAGAAAAGATACTAAAAATGTGTACATGGAGGACCACAATTAAAACTTAGCTATGAATTTCTGGCAAATGATTAATTTAGCATGGGATTGTCTGAGTTATTGGCAATTGTTTATGCACTCAATGACTGCTGAAGCTAGTTGTGAGTCGCATGCCAGTTCCCGTTCCCGTTCCCGTTCCCGTACCAGTTCCAGTTCCAGTTCAGTTTCAACACCTACGGAGAAGTTTCAACTTGAGTTACACAAAACGATTGACAACCAAAAACTGTCAACGCATTTGAAAATCGCTTTGACTGAGTGCCAAGCCACGCCCCTTTTTCAGCTGTTGTTGTTGTCAATGCCGGTGGCAATGGGGAACGACACTTGGCCCCAAGTCACAAGTCGCATAATGAAAATGTCAACTGAGTTTTCAGCCAGGCGCAAAGTCCGCTTGAGTCTGGCAAATAAATATGGCTATAAAAACGGCTAAAAGCGAACAATGTATACCCTAATTCGGGCTAATTCAGCTGTAAGTTTTATAAAGCTTTATACACTAACTTAGAATTGGCTTCTATTATTTGGAAAAAGAACCATTGAAATGCATTTTAGCTTTAAAGAGGCTATAAATGGAAAAAGTAGCTAAATGGTTCTGTAGGTGAACTAGTTTATCTAATAAAAACCGATATAAAATGGCAAAAAGTACTTAATCATTTTATTAATTCAGCTTTACTCCCACTAGTTCATCTGTGAATCAATTGGAATCAGCAGGGAACCAGTTACAGTTAGTTCCAATTCTATAAAAAGATTTGTTTTATGGTAATCATATAAATTAGCTAAACTACTTTTAATTAATTTCTATAGCAAGTGAACTAGTTCTTTTGATGCAGTTTAGTAGAGGAAAGTTTTGGGCAAACTACGAAAGCGTTTAGATATCTGGTTTTGAATAGTTCCATGCAGCAGATACCGCAGTACCTACTAATTTGGGACATTAGGTTTTCAATTGGAACTAGTTCTTTTATAAACTATTCAGCTTATCAAACGAAACAATGTTCACAGTGTATTCAGATTTGAGACTATGAAACTAGTACCCACTTAAACCATTTCTTGATTACTTGATTCAATTGAACTAGTTCCATGATAAATGCCAAAGGCTCTGAGCAAGTGTATTGATGGATAAACGAGACAAAAGTTCAGCAACTGCAGCGCAAATATCACGCGTGATTCATCGCATGACAACAACAACAGCAACAGCAACAAATGTTGCAGAAAACACCCACACACGCACACTCACACACACACATACCAACACACTCATACACATGTGTGCACTCGTATGCAAATATTGCTGCTGTTGTTGTTGTTGTTGTAATTGCTGTTGTTGTTATTGTTGTTGTTATTGCTGTTGTTAACTGCAACACTTTGAATTTCAGTCTTTTCTGCCTTTTTGCGCTGCTTACACAATTATTCGTTTAATTACGCGACTTTTAATAGACGCTCTTTTGTCAGCAGACAAATCGAATGTACTTGAACCCCCGCACAAAACAATCGATAAACGATAAACCAAAGTGCAAATCAGTTGAGCACAAAAACATAACACAATTTTTGGCATTCAATTTCAAGCAATTGGAATTAAAAAAGTCGCTGATTTTTCCATTTGGTGTCGCGCGATTAGAAGACAATTTTGCGATTTTGTTTGCGATTCTGAGTCTCGCAATAGTCGAATTTTGGCCAACTTCTCAGCTCGTATTTCATTGTGCCCTTGCCAGCTGCAGTAAGTGGCAATAAAAGGGTATATCAACTCACAGAGGCTCTTTGATCTTTCAAACATTTGATCCTACAAAAGGTTTTTAGGTTTTTACTGCTGTCTTTTAATCATAAGATGATTTTAAACGGCTTTTTTGGCCTAAATTGTAGACTTTCCAGCTCTGTGTAGGGTATGTGCTTAGTCGGTTCGATTGGTACTTTGTTGCTCTTAGTATTTTAAGGTGCCGCCGTCAAAAGTTGCGCTCTCGTGACCCGCTTGGCTGAAACTCCCCCGCTTCCCCAGCCCCTCACACGCCCCCTCGTGCCCTTAACAGCTGGCATAGGGCTGACAGTAGCAACAGCAACAGCAACAACAATAACAACACTGGTGACGACAATTTGGAAATCATTTGCATATCGATGCAATGATCGCAGTTCGTTTTGAGCTTCAAATCGGGAACGTTTTGGCATTTTGCATATGCTTCAGTCGACGTCGCCGCTGTCTTGGCTGCTGCTGCTGCTGCTGCTGCCTACATAATAAGCGATCGTTTAACTTTTATTGCATTTCGGTGTTAATTTCAACTTAATTGCTATTTAAAATTGTCGCGTCTTTTTGATTGTTTTCCAAAGCACTTTTTATCGGTGGCTGCTGCTTCTTCTTCTTACACCCCCACAACTTGATCATTTACGTAATCGTTGTTGTTGTCGTTGTTGTTGTTGTTTACGTTAACAAATTCGACGCATAATTTGATGCTGAGTTCAATGTTTTGTTTTCAAAATATATTTTGTCTACAAAATCCTTGAAGTGAGTCAATAATCTTTTACACCCACACACCCAAACACAAAAACACACCCACACCCACACACCCACCCTTAACCCCTCGATTCATTTACAAATTGTTCAAATTCTTCCGCAAAAGAAAAACAAAACAACCAAAAAGATAGAAAAAAGGAAGAAAAAAACACAAGTTAAAAGAATCAAATGAAATTTCGTTTTCTTTTGTCAGACGCATCTGATTATTCCGATAGGCTATAGGCCTATTATACCCGTCTCTCTGTCTCTGTCTTCTTCGCCCTCTCTTTCTCACTCTTCGGCTCAAGTCAACGCACTTTGCTTGGCTGCCTCATGAATTTTACTACAATTGCCGCTTTACGCACATTCGGTGATTGATTTGTGGAGTCAGCCTCAATCAGTTGTAGATTTATTCATTTGACGCGTTACATGCATACATAAACCTGATGAGGATATTTCACCAAGGAGTTGGCAGCTTAATGTTTTCAAAATACAAAATAAATTTTTTAAATTCGAGTTTTTAGCGTGAACTGCTTGCGTGACAACGAAAGCAGTTTACTGCTCAGTGCCGCTACTCTGCTTGCAAAGCAGTATGTCGTCAACTGCTTGTTAATCGATGCCACTGTTGCCAATCACAAATTAGTAGCGTTGCCAATTATCCGGTTTAAAGTTAACAGTGTTCTTTTGCTATGTGTATTAAATGTTAATAGTATTTCGCACCTATCACTTATATTTACACACGCTACTAACGAAAACTCTTCTTTTATATAGGTCTTTAAAAGTGATACAAATTGTAAATACTGCTTGCACTGTTAATAATAGATTAACTTAACATTGCCCATCGAGTTGAAAAACAGCTGAGTTCATAAAACTCACCACACGCCCGCTTTTTGCGTGCGAGCAATTCACCAGCATAAATTACTCTTTGGTTTAACGCGGTTGCGAACGAACGGTTTTCATTTGCGGGTCCAACGGCGATAGAAATATTCGGTGTGTCGGTTAAATAAAATTGCTTATTAATATCGCAATAAAGCAATGGGCAACTTGGACGACGACGGTGCTACTTTTGACTCGGGCTATGTCAATGCCAATGGCCATGAAAAAACATCGACTCCAATTAGCAATGGACACATTCTCAGCAATCACACCACATTTGTGCAGTACAATAATGTGAAGGCGACAGAGACAGCAACTGCGAAAGAGTCCCAGTCGGAGGAGCAGCTGCTGCGATTAAAAGAGCTGAAATTCTCTGCACCGGCGTATACTGAAATTCGTACACCTAATGGAGGTTTAAATTTCAAGGTGAGCCCCCAAGAAAAAAGAGCAAAAAAATGAACACAACATACAAAACGAGGCGAGGCAAGTGCCGAATAAGAAGCAGTGGAAGAAGCATATTATTCTCTTTGCTTGCCTAATTTTGCTGCTTGCTTTTCGCTCTACTGCTTCTTCTTGTTCTCCTCGTGCCGTGCCGGTGCTTCATTGATTTTATCAGTATGTGCGAAGAGTTGCGCATATGAGTAAGCAAACGCTTGATTGTGTGAAAAGAGCGCGGCGCTGAAAAAGGGCAGAGCTTTGTGAGTGTGTGTGAGTGCGTGCGTTAGAGAGGGTGTGGGGAGTATAATGCAGTTAGCGCCTCCTGCATTGCCTCAGTTTCTAGGTCATTTTTCAGCTGTTCTCTTGGCATCTCTAGCTTCCCCCACTCCCCTTTACTCGGGTGCGAGAGAGAAAGAGATTTACGTGCTGTTTGCTTGTGTTTCTCTCTTCTGTTTGTTTTGGACACTCTTTTTGCAGTTTGTTTTGTTGCTACGGCAACTGAAAACATGTGTCCTGCTGCCAATTGTTTGTTTATGCTCAAAACAACAAAAAATGTTATAAAATAAATACTGTATTATTTTATTACCATTAATTTTTGTTCGTGTAGTTCGGTATTTGCATTATTTAATTTACTGCCGCTACAATTACTGCACTCACTGTTGGTCTATAAGTGTACTGCTCCCACTTCCCCTATCCCCCTCTATAATTCTATTCCATGAGCTATCGTCACACCACCGCAGACTTGTTATCAGCTTAACACTCATGAAACATACGAAGAATTTCACGTAAAGCTTTTTGGAGAATGCGGTTTGGATGAATCATTTGCCCTCCCCAAACGCTATTATTCTATGTATTATAATGGTATCACTATTGGAATTGTAAGCACATACTCATACACATACGCAGACAAACACTCGTATCTTTTAGGTGCGTTCTTTTATTTATTAGATAATTTAGGGACTTTGTGAAGGCGTTTGTTTCTTATCGGAATTTCTGCTGCTAGCAAAATTGCATTAATCGATTTTTTAATTCATTTTTTAGGGGAACACTTATTGCCAACAAATCCCTTGAGCCTACTGAACAAATAACAGAGTTATGAATTAAAGATACAAAAGTGTGTAATGAGCCTCTTTACGGGCTCTAATTGGTTTTTGGCCCATAATATTTATAGTGTGAAGAGACTTGGTTACTTTAAGATATCAGATTTATATATAGTAAATAGATACAAGTTTATCAATTTACTTTTAGCTGTAAATATGCAAATTTACAACAGGAAAGTCCAACACGAACATATCTAACAAAAATACTCAACCAATTTCATTGCTATAAAAGTATAAATATCAGTTCAGGCTAGACTAATTGAGTAACGAAAGTATTCCCTCGATAACTGAGTATTTACTTCATTATCAGATATCTGAAAGTTTGAACAAAACCCCACGTTAGAAGTATAAATCATTATCTTGTACTGGGTATTACTCGCACTTGTTTTTATTTATTTATTTACTTTACAAGTTTTATATGGGCTCCAATTGGGTGCAACTGTACTACTCCTAGTGTAACTGTATTCGGATATTGCCCTGTTTATGTTTTGGTTCATTTTAAGTGTGCAATTGCGTGTAAAATACTGAAGTGAATTCTGCCGATTTATATATAAGTTTTATAAACAAGTTGGAAGTCAGACGATAATAAACACGACAACGTCAATGGTCGCAACGTCATTGTTATATAATTGAGTGTCGTGTGAATGGTGGGGGCCACACCCCCTCTACCGCCCACCAAGTAAATAAACATAACAATAAACTGGACACTTTAATGAGCTCTCTGCTGCCATTAAGAAGAGCGTAAATGGAGAAGAGAGAGAGTTAAATTCCAACTAAAGCAAATTTGGTTGAATTCTGAACCGATATTAGACTATCTTGAAATAGTAAATAACTTAACGCACTGTCGAACACAGGTGACATGCTCTACATATGATAAACATGACGATAACATAGTTAAAGCTACACACACACACGCACACGTCTAGTTAGTTATATGGCTTCCATATAAAGCACTTACTCTCTTTGCCTCTCTGGACGTGACTTCACTCTAGCAAAGAGAGCGACAAAACATACGATTTAAATACTTTTTTTTCCCCATTCTGGTAGTTAAATGTTAATTGACTGATTGACAATACAACAATGGAGTATGTGTGTGTGTGTGTGTGTGTGTGTGTGTGAGGTGTACTAAACGAGCGACTGATACTGTGAAATAACATTCGAGATGCAGGTCAAGAGTTGATTAACGAAAGGTCTTCGGATCTCCATTTGAGCAATCAAAGTTTTTCGACTCGACATTTTTGCATACACATTTTTTACTTTTTACTTTGCTACAAAGTAAACAATTTTTAACTGGGCTACCCCAACAAATTGTTTAAGTTTCATAAAAGGTATGCAGTTAATTTATTTCATTACAAGTTGAAGATTTCTACTAATGTATTCAAAGCTTTAAGCTTCAAGTAAAAATTTGTCAGAGATTTAAATTTTTTTGACCTTAAATTCCACAAATAAGTGCTGCATTGCACACAAATAAAATATATATAATATAATATAAAACACATAAAACCGAGTATGAAAACTTCAAAAGTTAGCTACCAAAATTTGAATAAGAGCCCAAGGTACACCCTCAGAATGTCAATAATCAGTGTTTAAATCTAAAATATTTTAATGAATATTTTATTGAACACAACACACGTATTTATTTCTTTATTATTATATAAAATATAAAGAAATTTTGCCTGAATTCATGGGAGTCTAATTTTTATAGCTAAATTGTTTTGAGTAGAACAAGTTTGATAATGATTTCGAGCTAAAAATAAATGTACACAGCTGGCAAAAATATAAGAAACGGCAGCAGAGATTGTATTAGAGTGCATCTGTACTTAAACCAAAGTGAACGTATGAATGAACCTATGAGTAAAAACAGATGGAAAAATAAACATATAAATCAAAAATTAAAGAAATAAACTGGCAATAAAAAATGATAATTCTTGACGAATTTTGATACACTTTGATGCAGAAATGAATCATGGAGTCATGAAATGTCATTTAATGTGAACCCAGAGAGAGTTTCAGAAAATACCCCTAACTGTCCCTGATCGTCTTGGAAAAAGGATCAAGGATGGGATAAACCATTGATAAACAGTTTTGGAGCTTCCTTAATTCTTTTGGAACATTTATGGAATCAAAATTACTGACCCAGTAAATTTTTAAGAATCATTGATTGGAAGACCCCTTTGAAAATTCGGATCTTACTTACCATTCATCTGTTCTAAATCATCCTACATCTGTTAGCAAACTGTGGCATGACTAAGTTCGCAGCATAGATTAATTAATTTGGCACTCTCACCTGTTTCACGCTGATAAGAAATTTAGCATGCGTGCGCTGATAAGAGCGCTTCCTCCAGCTGTGTGTGTGTTTAATCAAATGTGACTCGAGTTTAATTTGCAGTGTAATCTTTTTTAACACAGAATGCCGAAGAGGGCAGCTATCATCCGGTTAACGGCCATGCGGAGCGTACGGACAAGAGGAGCGATAAGTTTAAACCAAGTCAGGCGGACGGAATTCTCTCAGCGGAAGCGGAACACTATCAGAAGACCTCCTTCGAGGATGTGCCCCTACACACGGCCTGTCTGACGTACCTGGGCTTCTACTTGCTCATGATCCTTGGCTATATCAATCAGCTGCTCTTCGTGCCCAAGGTGGCCAAGGACATAGGACGCGATGGCTATGTCACCCTCTACGATGCCTTCGAGAGTTTCTACTCCCGTTATGTGTATCGTCGTGTGCGCGACTGTTGGAATCGTCCGATTTGTAGTGTTCCCGGGGATGAGCTAGTCCTCAAGGATCGCGTCACCGACGATTATGGCTGGAGCTTTAGGTTCACGGGCACCGAGACACGTTGCCTCAATTTGGGTTCCTACAATTACCTGGGCTTTGCCTCTGCCACTGGACGCTGTGCCGATGAATCCGAGCAGCGTGCCAGGGAAAAGGGTCTGGCTTACTGCAGCTCCCGCTGTGAGCTGGGCAATACCCAGCTGCATTTGGATCTGGAGCGTCTGACGGCTCGTTATTGCGGTGTGGAGGATGCCATTGTCTTTGGCATGGGCTTTGCCACAAATGCTCTCAATCTGCCCTCGCTGCTGGGTCCCAATTGTCTAGTGGTCAGCGATGAGAAGAATCACGCCTCAATCATTCTCGGTCTTCGTCTTTCGGGGGCTACTACACGTGTCTTTAAGCACAACAGCATGAAGGATCTGGAGCGTGTGCTGCGCAATGGTGTCTGCTATGGTAATCCCAAGAACGGTGGCAAACCCTGGAAGAAGATCATGATCCTGGTGGAGGGTATCTTCAGCATGGAGGGCTCCATTGTGCGTCTACCGGAGATTATTGCCCTGAAGAAGAAATACAAGGCCTACTTGTATTTGGATGAGGCGCACAGTGTGGGTTCCATGGGCCCGAATGGACGTGGCGTTGTCGATTACTTCAAGGCGAATCCCAAGGATGTGGACATTCTGATGGGCACATTCACCAAAAGTTTTGGCAGTGCCGGTGGCTACATCGCTGGTTCCAAGGTGAGAATCCATCAGATGACGGAATCAAACAGGAATTACTAACTTAGATTTATTCATCTTTATGTATATAGAAACTAATTGACTTCCTGAGAACGAATAGTCACGCTCACTGCTATGCTAGCTCCATATCGCCACCCATTGTCCAGCAGATCTACACCTCGATGAGCATCATCATGGGCGAGGATGGCACCAACACAGGACGCAACAAGATCCAGCAGTTGGCCAGGAACACACGCTATTTCCGTCGCCGTCTCGCCCAGATTGGTGTGATTACTTATGGCCATGAGGACTCGCCAGTGGTGCCCATGTTGGTCTACCTCTTCTCCAAGATTGGGTGAGAAATGGCACAAATGATTAGTTTAATGCACGGAGATTAATTTTATTACCTCATCACTGGATCATCTATCATCTCATTATATCACATCTATCTCATTAGATCATATTCTGTATAGGATCATTTATCTCATCAGTTCACAAATCGTATCTGATCGTGTTGGATCATATCTCTGACAAAATCATATATATTTGCGGGTCTTATATGGTTTTCAATCATATATTGATCATAAGTCCCATATCATTGGTTCGGATCATGTCAAACTATACATATCATCAAACTGTTAATAGAAATATTTCAGTCTATAGTTAAAAATACCACTTCCAACACACGATTAGTTGACATTTAATCTTATTCAGATTACCATCTAACTAAATCAGCTGATATATGATATAGAAACGACTGATCCATCAGATGAGCACTTAATTCTCATACCAACTAGTTTTAAGTCGAATTATTGTTATGTGTATTAACTTGAGTTACTTTCGTCTTTATGGATTTAGTGCCGTCATTCGTACACTGACCACGCGTCACATTGCTGTTGTGGGCGCTGGTTTCCCAGCCACGCCCATTATGGAGGGCCGTATCCGTTTCTGTTTGTCAGCCGCACACACCAAGGAACAATTGGACTATGCCCTGGAGGTGATCAACGATGTGAGCGAGAATTTGGGATTGAAATATTCACGCAAACAGCGTGATCCCAATCCAATTGAATATTGAGACTCGCACGCTCGCATTACACACTCAAACACACACACACACACACACACAGCTAGAACTTTAAGCACTGGAAATCAAAGATAACAAGAAAGAAATGAAGAGAAAAGCGAATGCTAGAGAAAATCAATGGAAATATATATAAATACTTTATTTATATATAAATTATATTAAATTAAATTAAAGCGAAGCTATTTGTTGTCCTCATGTTGTTGTACACTAACTATCGACTAATCCCCAAGGGAATCTGCCTAAAAATTGTAGCACAACAGCAACATGTATAGCTCTATGGAAAGCTATAATTACATATAATAACAATAAGCATGTAATACTGATCATATATGTATATTATTAATAATAATTATGTATTTAGCATTTAACACTTTCATTTGTAGTTGTTATTGTAATTTGTAATACTTGAGAATGTCTTCTTCTACCGCTGCTAAAACATTTATAACATTTAAGTTGTGAGAGATATATAAATGATAAAAATGTATTATGATCATCAGGTTTGCTTTATAATTCTAGAATAAATTAACAGATAGCAGAATTTTGCCAACAGCAGAAATAAACAAAATATTTAATATATTTATAAAGAAAAGAAAAGTGAAAATAAAAACTGTTAACAGCTAACGTAACGCCCATAGCTTTAGATCCAAAATAGATATATAAATCAACTATATTATAGACATTTTATTTTTCTATTGAGAATAACAAAGTACATATTTCTTTTGGCTTTAAAATGATTTTGAAAAATTTTAATTGTGCTAAATAGGCATAGAAAACACCCCTGTCCGAGAGGACCTGTTCTATCAGAAGTTCTGATCAGGGATTCTTAAAGCCTGTCTATTTCATAATTTAGTTCAAGTTGACTATGATTTTGTTGTTACTTCCGTCTCAAGATGTTTTATCTACAAAATTTTCTATTTATATTAAGCCTGCGATTTGGTTGCCGTCTAATTGCCTATGCCGAGATGGTCATTTACGGCTATGGAGTCTATTATATGGCCGACAAATTTGGTATGACATCAGCTAACTATATACTATAATACGATTTAACCATCCTTTGATTTTAGGCTTTGTTGAATTAATGGAATCCATGGTTATTATAGCTTTGGGCACCTCCCTTGCCTTGTCCTTTTTCATGTTAATCTCAACATTACAAGAACATGTGAGTGTGTATCTGTGTGTTACTACGTATGACTCTAAAAACACCTATTGTACTCAGGAATCAGCTGGCGTTATTTTCACGTATTTGATGTGGGGCATTTTCACTACCATTTTCCTTTCAATCTTTTACATTGTCAGTTTCACAAAGAAAACCATCGAATCGTCGGCAATATTTGCAGCACTATTGGTTTGCACAATAAGTGAGTGGGTTCTTGAACAATTAATTTTTTATATATTTTGCATTAATCCACAGTTTTCAAGGGTTATGCCATGCTGGTGGTGTTGTCTTTCATGCACATGCTGGTTACCTCCGACAGTGAGGATTCATCCTAAGAAGACTCGTATTTGCTTTTCGATTTACAATTTAACTCAGGAATATTTTCGAGTTCTTTTATTTTGTTTATGTATAAATGCATTTGTTATTTATAAAGTAAAGATCCATAGAAAATTTAATTGTCTCATTCAGGTACGACTGCTTCTATTTCGCTCAACCAATCAAGCATATTTTTATATCTTCGATTTAATGTTTTTAAAGTGTATTTTTTATTTAAAGAGTTAAGTTCCATGAAAATACTAGAATTTTTTTCTGACATACTTCGAAAGCTTTAACGAAATATATTTTAATAATTTTCTATTGCCATAAAGTAAACTGAAAGTATTTTGTTTTTAAGTTTTTCGATACAAACGTTTTGTTTGCTGGGTAAAAATAAGCAGTGGAAAACACTGCTTTAGTGTTTACTTTAGCAAGCAGTATAAATGCCCTAACAAGCAGTTCGACTCTTCAACAGCGCGCCAAGTTTGAACGGACTGAAAATCACTGTTGATTAAGTTAAAACTATAAATAGATACAAAAAATGTTAGTGTGTTGTTAAATTCTTAAGTTTTGCTTCTAACTGTGCAACTGATTCTATCGCTAGTCGTCACTTCATTGCAATCGATTTTCGGGCGGGAGGCAAAGCGTTGACTTAAACAATTTTCTAATTAACAGTAACTCAAGGCACTGCCACTGTCTGGCAGCATTTGAACAAATTGTCAGATAAATTCCAATTGTAATTGTCATACAATTCTAGAAGATTCACACAAAAACTAAAATTGTTGTTGTTGCACTGAATTAACTTTCAATTTTATTGCTCATGGAATATTTATGCTGCTGTTGCATGTTGCACACACACTTGGTGACATTCAAAAAGTGGGCGTGGTGGGCGTAGAGAAATGGAAATGTTAGTTAAAAACTGTATTTTAAAATCGATTTTAAAGCACAGTCGAAAATGGAATGCATATGTTTAAATGTGTGTGGGTGTGTGCGTTCCATGGGCTGCTGTGGGCGTGGTGTGAGTAATTGACTACGTGCGTATAAACTTTCTCATGGCATTTTCCCCAAGTGCAGCAACAACTGGACTTGGGTGTATGTGTGTATCGGTGTGGGTGTGTCTGTGTACTAAAATGTGTGTGTGTGTGTGTGCCATCATAAATATGCACTATGCTGGCCATTTGTCATGGCTTTTGCCCAGGCAGCAAAGTAGTTGCGTTTCAGCAAAATGCTGCAACTAAAATGTTGCTCAAGGCTCAAAACGTGATCAGAGAAGCGCAGTTTAATAGAGATTGATAAGGATAAGCGACAGCAACAGCAACAGCAGCAGCAGCAACAACATAGAAATAATAATATCCACTTGGAAAGCTGATGGAATCAGAAATAAGCAAAGTGTATAAACAGCTTGCTCAAGCTACAAACAGTCTAGTAAAAAAGTGACAGCTTTAAATACCCTGTATTTCAATAAAAATATTAAGAAATGTCTATAAAACTAGAGGTAACTGTTGAAAAGAAATTCTAAAATATAAATTACAGGATACTTGTCAGTCCAGCAAAGCTGCTAGTCAAAATTCGGCTACCTACAACTGAGTCACTTTATGTTTCTATGCAGGGTAGCTCTCAGTCAGTCACTACACATCGAAGGCGTATGCTACGTTCACAATTACAAGCAAATAGAATGCAATTTGCACAACAACAACACCAAAATAAAATAATAATTAACAAGTATTTGCAGTATTTGCAGCCTTTGAAATATCTACAAATATTTACCGTTGGCACCAAAAGTATCTGCACACTTGAGCAGTGTTGAATGAATTTCTCAGGGCAATAAAGATAAAAGTTCTCTTTAAGTTGCTAAGAACTTTGTTAAAATTTTTAACATTGAGACTAAAAAATTTGTTATTGTATATAAAATTTTAATAAATAGAAAAAAGATCATAAAATTATTAAAATAATATTTTTTTCTATAAGTAAGCTTTATGGACTCGACTGTTGGAGCTGATCAAGGTCGGAAAAGGCTCCTAGACCCCTTTACTCTACTGTAAAGTACGGAGTCTAAATGAGGAGACCTCGAAGCCACGCCCACTTTTGAAGATGCGCTCAAAATTTTAGGCTGCTAGTTTGTGTTTGATTTTCTTGATTGCCGTGGCTGCTTTTGATTTACTAAATGTGCCAGTTGTTGTTGGTTTTGTAATTGTTGTAATTCCTTTTTGTTGTTTTTTCAACATTGCTGTACAAATACAATTTTAATGCTTCCGTTCTACTTGCTAGAAAAATATGTATGCATGAGTTTTCTGCGTGTTTTTCCCTATAACTTTTCCACCGCCTGCTCGCTGCTACGCCCACTTCGCCTTCACCAACACACACCCAGACACAAGTATCGGTTACAGCTTTTGGCATAGAATATAAAAATATGGCGAACTGAGGAAGTTGCATTCTGTATAATCTGATAAAATGTTGCAGCAGTTGCTGCTCTTCCTTCATCTTTTTCTTCCCCTTGCTGCTATTTTTATTTATATTTTTTTATTTTAGCTGTAATTCTTGGGTAGATAGGTAGTTGAGGGGGCGTGGCCAAATGCAATCCGATTTGTAAATATTTGAAGCATGATAAAGCGCGTCAGTTTGTGGATTATGAGCATACTTTAGGCAGCCAGCTCCTTTAGCTGTGATTACAATCAAGACCAAACAATTTCGACTGCGAAATAGCCGTTAACTAATTTTAACTCGGCCAAAAGATTTATTTGGATTGAGACAGTTTCAGGAAAAACGTTGCATACTTTTGGGTGCTCTGTTTGGTGGTGTAGACAGCATGAAATATTAAATATTTAAGTAAAATGTGCTGCTTTAGATTATTTAAAGCTCGTTCACCTATCTAAATTACAAGGACAAAGTCTACAAGTATTCTATTCTAAGAAATTTGTGGGTTGAGATGGAACTCAAGAACGCATGTGCCAAGTATAATGAAATTGTGTATGAAAATATTTTTGATTATAATGTTAATAAACATTCTTATATTTTATAGGGATTCGGGTTCTGGAATAGCTTCAAAGTAGCTAAAATGGCAGCACTGTCTAAAAGTACTCGGATGTCCAGCGGGTGAGTGTCAACAATTTGAAGACCTTTGTTATAAAATACTATAGAATGCCTCTGTTCAGTCTGATGTAGTGTATTGCCTACATACATATATTGTATACCCCAACAGTATAAGCAACGGGTATTCGAACAGCAACTAATTAAAGACATCAGAGTTGAGAGCTCAAATAATTGCATGCATATTTTAGAGAGACAGACAGAGATAGGAGAAAAGAGAGAGAGACAGAGAGTTATGTATATTTAGATTTTGGCCAATGCCACGCCCACACAAAAACAATAACCATAAATGTTAACAAGACGCCCACAAAACTTAATGATGCCAAACAAAAGGCACATTAGACACTAGACAGGACATTAAGTCTGTGTGTGTGTGTGTGACAGGTGTTAAGGTGTCGTCTAGCTGCTCTTTCGCTGTCTCTGTCTCTCTCTCTCTCTGTCGCTTTGCCTGCCTGACATTAATTAGAAAACTGTGGTTTCTCCTTTTCTCAATGAAACATTTGGCAGCAAATTTAATTTGCGGTTATTTTGTCACAGCCAATGTATGCACCCCTCTCTCTCTCTCTCTCTCTCTGTCTCGCTTACTATTTGCTAGTGAAAATCAAATCTCGTCATGCCTTGATTAAATTTGCCTTATCCCAAAGTCCTTTGAGCTAGAGAGAATCTCGTCGAGACTTTGATGGATTAACGCATGTGCTGAATTGAAAGTGTAACACTGAGGTGCAAAAATGTGTGTACACTCCCCACAACTACCTCCTGCTGGCACAACAAAAGTCAAACACACACAGATTGGGGGCAACCTTTGGACAGCAGCGTCTCCTTAAGAGTAGAGCGCGTGCCACAAACGTGAGGAATGACTGATTGTCCTGTTGGCTACGTAGACCGTTAGCTCCATAACCATCCATAAATGCAATCCAGAGGGAGTGAGGGCGGGGAAGAAAGTCTCCCATGCGACACGTTCGAGCAGGCACATGAAAAATCGTTTTCGTTGAACTCGAATCTTATTATAAAACATGTGCTTAAGTAATAGCATCCAAGTAAAGTGTTTGACTTGACGTCTCCCCTCTCCACTCTCTTGTCATATAACAGATTGCCAATGTGCCACGAAAGGGTGAAGATTAATTTGATGTGCCACACACCAAACACACACTCACTGTTCTAAAAGAAGGCCAGAATTCTAGCGGAAATCGAAAATAGTTGTGGAAAATGCCTTCAATTGATTTTTGATACTTCCGTTTGACAGCATTGACAACAAATTGATGAAATCATCGTTTAACAAGAAACTGCTTTTTAAATATACTGTAGTATTTATGAAATTCTGTTAACAAAGCCTGATTAGCAACTGATAATGCTTAGGACTGATTCAATTATTTGCTTTATTGTAATCAGCAGACCGCCTTATGTGCATCTACTTTGATCTGCAGTCATTGTTAAACTAAACATTATACATAACTTCCAATATTAGAAAGAGATAAACAATATGTTAGTGCACCAAGATAATGTAAATTTGAAGGAACAAGACAAACGTTAGAATTCAAACCAATCCGTTCCCGAACAAAGCCCATCTAATTTTATCGTTCGTAGCTCTTCTTTGGTCGAATCATCATTTTAACTGTTTTCATAGAGTAGTCGTAGCCGCGTAAAGTCTTCAAAATCATGTCCTTGTCGTGGTTGGAAACATTGTTGTTGTCTGGCCAGTTGCTGTTAAAAATAATGTGAAAAAATAATTAATAGTTTCAATTGAGTAGTAGAATAAACATTTGTTCATACTATGGATAACAATCATTGTACCACAAGGCGTTTCTGTATCTTGGCGAACAATTCCGCGTTTGCCTCTCATCATCATTAAATAACATTCTCTTATGATATGACAGTAACTCGCCGGCAGTTCCACTGGCTTCACCCAGAGTTTGCACATTAATTTGTTCAATGTTTCCAATTGCGAATTCATTGTACTTTTCCCACTTTTGTACACCTTGGAAATCTTCAAGAACCAAAATCAACTCATGTTTCGTGTTTGTCGTAATTGCATGTAGTTTATCCCATCCCATGAAGAATTCACCGTTCAAATCACCAAATCCATCTCGGTATTCAGTCTCATCCCGATTGAATTCCAAATTACCATCACTTCTTAGAATAACAGTCCACCGTCCACCTTTAGTTTTCGCATCGCAATAAACTTGAAAAGTTGTATTACTTATTCTGGGGTGAAAAACATCATAAACTCCGCTTTCAGTCGCCTGATGACAGTTTATTATGATGTGATTCTGCTGTTCCAAAGCTAATTCAAGTCTTTGCATTTGCAACTTCAAGTTTTCAATCGCTGCACTCTCCGATTTAAGAGTTCCAATCTGAAGCTCAACTGCCTTAAGTCGGTTATTAATCGAAAATAAAACACTCGTCTCATTTAGTTCGGCCAATGACATTGCTCTAGACGCCGAGTTTAAGGTATTTACTAAAAACACTATATAAATTATTTTTAAAAACATTTTTGAAGCGTTGAAGATGCTTCGTTGTAAACTGTTCGAGTCAAACGTTTTACGTTCAGTTTATATAAGAAATTCTTAAGTCGATTTTGAGTATAATATTAAGTCCCTTTATCGCAAAAAGATTACTTAGAGTTCATGTAAGTGAACTCAGACAAAGACTTAGACAAAGCAATGTCAGAAGCACTGGGACCGTGAGGTCACAAGAATTGTATATAAAAATCGTCAATTAAAATAAGTCTAAGAAAATATGTGATAACATACACGCAATTTAATATATTATTAAATTGATAAGAAAAGTTTGCCACTCTCTGTCTCTCCAGGTCTCTATATCTCACACAGAGTGTTTGTGTTGTGCGAATAAAGTGAAATTAACTTACGAATAAAATCAAATTGCAGTTGGAAAATGCAGTCAATTTGGACTTTAATTGAATTAAATAAGTTTATGCATTGCATTTGTTGATTATAATAATCGTAATAGTTTGTGTGATGGTATATATTTAATTTAATGAGCTGCAGGTCGTTGCATGCACGGCGTGGGTGTCACGTGGCGTATGCGTAATTTGATTATTAATTAAATGAGCCACCGTTGTGAGCTCGGCACTTAAATGGGCCAATTGCTAATCGAATTAGCTGATAGAATTTTAGTGGCACTACATACAGCTAGAAAGGGAGAGAAAGTGTGAGCAAAAGAAAGGGCAAAACAATGGAAGTTGTGTAATGAAGGAATGCGACCCAAACGAACGGAAGTAAACAAATCAAATAAGATTTATTATGTGACACGCATAAAATAAGGACAAATGTGAGTGGGGAGGAAGAGAGTGGCACGTGGTTAAGGGGACGAAGGGGTGGTTAAATGGTAACAGCTTCTGGACAGCACAATGAGCCGTGACCCAAAGTCTATTAAATCAATTGAGTGTAAGATGGCACGCCGGAGATTTGAGCACAACTCTCTCAATTGAGAACATGAGAATGCTGGCTAATTAAGTTGGCTCATTAGGCGCAGTAACTGCCACTTCCCCTCTTAACCAACACAGCAATTTCTCTAACCACTCCCCACTTTGCTTGGCAATGTTATCAATCAAAGGTCTGCTCGATTGGCTTGGGACACTGGCCAGATTATAGAGCCAATTATGTGCAAGTGCTTAGCGCATTGGCGGCTAATTAGCCACAGGCAAACGTGGCTAACGTGGCCAACAGCAGCGCAGTTGAGTTGGCAATTGCAAGCCCAGCGGGAGACAGTTCTCCCCGTCTCTGTCTCTCACTCTAGGGCTGACCTCTTTTTGGGACAGTGCGGAATATGCATTTCCATGGCAACTACATGCGTTGCAGATGCGTCACGATGTGGCTGCCACCTGCCAGCTGCCAACAGATAGTGCCGGCTTGCTGTCCAAAATGGTCAACAAGAGGCGTTACTGGCTTACAGGCAATGATGGCTATGTTGATGCTGGTTAATGGCAAATGTGCAGGGTAGCTTAGGTGAGTCGGAGGGGGAAAAAACAGTGAAAGGGCAGGGGATTTCGCCCCAAGGGCAGCGACACTTGCAGCTGTGTTCGAGTGAAACGCTTCAAATGTCACAGCAAACAAGAAACTCAAATCATAAAATAAGCAATGGAAATTTTCTTTTACTTTTTGTCAGGAACGAAGGGCAGGGGGCGTTTCGGGGGCTAGCTACAGGAAGATGTGCATCTGGCAGCGACAACTGCCGGAAGTAATAGCAACATAATCGATTTGATGCTTGCCACTGCTGCAGTTTACAGCCGGATGACGTTGCTTCAAGTTGGTGGAGAGCACAGCAAAGTGGAGCAACGGGGGTAGGGGAAGATGACGGCAGCCGCTGCAGGAAGTCATTTCCCACACACACACACACACAGTCGGAAGATATATGTATATATATATATCTGACTGTCTGTGAGAGCTGCAAGAGATATTGCAAAAGCGTATTCAAGCCGAAATCTAAGCACAAACGGAATTTCAATCTTTAGCCACACAAACTCAAACGGCAAGCTTTGAGGGAATGTCCTTGAAGAAGGCTATAAAGTAGGATGCTTGTTCAGAGGGGCTAAGGAAACACGGGAGAGGAAAGGGAGTAATGACAATCTAGCAATTTTGAGAGCAGCATTTGATCACACTTAGATTTGTTGTAGCTAAAAACAGTCAAAGAAATGAAGGAAACACTTTGGGAAGAATAGTTTCCAAGTAGGTTTAAAATTAATTTTAAAACTAAAAGACAGTCTACGAAAAATATATCCTCAGCTAAGAAACGGCTATAAAAATGGCTGTATTAAGATTTAGTAGTATATATAAAATAGTTAAACGCTAAAGTTTATGAGACAATAAATGAAATTTTAGATACCGTTCACAGAAAATTGTTGGTTAGCGTAGAGTTTTCCAGCTTGGCTTGCTTTAAGCCCTACTTAAAAGTAGCTAAACATAAAAGAAACAATTTAAAACCAAGTCCAATAGTTTCCTATTTAATCTGCATGTCATTAACTGAATATTTGAGCTTAGAATAGTTGAGATTATTCCCAACAAATTTTAATCAATTTTTCGCCGTCAAGTGTTTAATTATTTATGTGCTCAATTATATTTCTGTGGCTTTGTCTATTCCATTACCTCTGCTCTCTATCTCTCTCTCTCTCTCTCTCTCGCTCTCTATCTCTCTCTCTCTCTTAGTTTCTCCAGCTGAAAAGCCACAATTTGTCATAGATAATGCTAGCAAATATGTAATTTACAACCTAGACGAAATCAGACTCGTAAACTTGTCTAGACGTTTGGGGCCACAGCTGTGTTTTTGGCAACGCCATTTGCCAAAGTTTGTACAACCTCTGACCTACCCGGCCACGCCCCCAACACCAACACCAACACCAGCAACCGTTTCATCAGCTACCTTAAACCGATGACAGCAACTGACACAAATCCAGCCAAGTTAAAAGTTAAACAAAACTGCCTTCTGTCACTGCTGCCAAGTCTTGAGCGCTTGTTGTCTCTCTCTCTCTCTCTCTATCACTTGATGTCTATTTCTTACTTTTTGCTCTGCGAGACTACTGTCAGGTGATGTGTAAAACTACAGGAAGTAACGCTGGTCTGGCATATACCCTATAAAATGTTAAATTTTAACTACAACTTTGTTGAAATATTGTTAGATAGTTGTCTGCTTCCAATTTAAATTAATATGCTTATATTTTACTTCCAGGGTATGTGTACTGCTAGCCAAAGTTTATCTGCTACTCCAACTTGTCTCATTGTTATTGTTTTTAGTGTTTTTAGTGCTATTATTTGGCTTACGACGCGATCTCGCGACATTGTCGTCATCAGTTTTGTCGCATTTTAGTTGTGCACGAGCATCATATTTTATACAGGGAATGTCAAGCGGGAGAAGTGAGAGTAGCTGGGAGGGGAGAGGTATGGGAATGTAGAGAAGGCAGCCAGGTAAGCAGCGGGAGCATCTGCAACGTCTTTGGTCTTTGGTCGCCTGCTGTCTTGCCACCTGAATTCTTGCAACATTAACACAATTTCGCTCAGCTGCTGCCACATAGAGTCTATCTCTCTCTCTTTCCCTACCTCTCTCTTCCGTTCTCTTTCTGTTTTCTAAGTCTGCTTCCCTTTGGCACTTTTACATTTTAACATAATCATAAATTTTTATGCGGCTCGCCTTCTGCAAGCAATGCTTGTAATTCCCGCACTTTCTCTGAGTCTCTCTCTCTTTTCTCCACCACTTTTGCCTAGTTTCGATAGTTGCCAGCCTTTTTTATATATATCCTTTTTTTGTGGCACTTGTTGCATGCGGCGTACTCAACAAATTGCGCCTCATTCCCAAGTTTAGCTTCAATTTCTTGAGTTCTCCCTTGGCCCGATTTTGGGTGCTGGCCCTTGGTGTAAGCGTAATCGTATATTGCTGGTGCTCAAGTGTTTTCCTTGAGCTGTTTCCGTTTCTAATACATTTTGCGTGCTTGTGGCACGTTTCGTGTGCCAGGCGCTACCAAGTGGCGTATACGTAATGTCTTCATTGTGTATACAAACGCTGCAATTTATTGCAAATTTATGCTGCAACCAATCAAAACAAAACCAGAAGCTGCAGCACGACAATTCGCAATGTCTATTTCTCTTCCTCCACCCCTCTCTCTCTCTCTCTCTCTGTCTGTTTCCATTTGCCACACGCTTTGGATTGTATGTCAATGCAAATCCAATTGACATTGCAGTGACGTCTCATCTTCCTCTGCCTTTCTCGCTCTCTGCCTCTCTGTCACTTGGATGGGCATTCAATCTTAGTCAAGAATTGTGCTTGCAACACATTTCCAACGTGTTGTGGCAACAAAACCAAGCAATTTTCACAGCTCAAATTCAATTGCAAAAGTGTCGAGCATTTGAGGAATCGCATCCTCTTATCTTTATCCAATTGATTTTGAGCTGCATAATTTGCTAATCTATAACTGTTAGAGAAATGAGAGAGCAGGAGTGAGAATAAAATTGCAAATAAAGTTGATAAATAGTTGGCAGCAGCAAAAGTTTGGAATTTTTTAGGCAAGTTATTTATTTGGATTGATGACATAAGAATTTTGATTTTATTATGCATAAAAAAAAGGAATTTTAAGAGTGTCGCATTTCTAAATGAATTTATAAGCTGAACTACAGATACATTGATGCAAGAAAAACCTGTGGAAATTATAAATTTATATAGATTGTTTACAGAATTACTTATTTATTCTATATTTTTCAGTTATACGAGTTGAAATAATTAGGTGAATACACAGATACAGAATTTTAACGGGCTGTAAAATTAATATATAGGTAATAAAAAAAATTAATATATATATTACTTTATGTATTTGATAAACTGTGTGTTTTAAAGGTACCTTTTGACCATACAAAAATATTATATAATACTTATTCATATATTCAATAATTTATAAATAAATTTTCATTAAAAAATTGTTCAAACGTTGATACTGATATACTAATGAGTTGACCTAAAAGTGCCATCGGTTGGAATCGTCAAGTGCTCAAGAGATTAAAATATTTTACCCCCCAGGGACCGTGAGCGCGACACAAAGTAATACCCATGATAAAAATTTAAAATGGTTTTTAAATTCAATTTCACAGTTTTTGAAATATTTACGCAAAAGAGAAAATACAAAGATGAGCAGCAAAAAAATTGCGAAAACGCCTCGTTTGCTGCATGATTTGAGGTCCAAAGTGGGGAAAAGTGTGGAAAATGTCAGGGAAACCGGGGGTGTTGTAGTGTTACAGCATATTTGCAATTTTAATTGCATAAATATGCAAAAGTCACAAAAAAAAAAACATGAAACAAAAGAAAAGCCTGAGCCTGAGCCTCAGTATGAAGCAAAAAAATTAATCCAGAGCAAACGAAATAAAAGGAAATGAAATTTGACAACAGCGAAGAAAACAAATAACAAAAGTGAGAATTTTATAACTTTTATCCTTTGTCAAATGAATGTAAAATATGGCCAAACATAATTTAATTATATTTCTTGTGTTTTATTGACAAGTCTTGCGGTAACTTGAATTAAAATTGATAAAAAATAATAAGTTAAAACAGAAGTTTAATGCGTTGCACAGTTGAGTAAATGATTTCACTCTAAATGTAAATAAAATTTGAATTTATATTTCGTTCTAATTTTATTTTAATTGATTTTCATATGCACTAATTAAACAAGTCAATCCGATAAAATTACAATTAATATTTGAGCAAGGAAATGTTGTCTCTAGATCGAATTTTAAATACTCTGTAAAGAGTTTAATTAGAGCAGAGTAAACAAATAAAAGTTATAGCTTTGCTGGGTTATGATGTGGTCTATAGTTTAACTGTATAAAAACTGAATAATTTTAAGCAATTCTATAATTTAACTACAGATTTTTACTTAAGGTGTTTAGTGAATTTTAGATTATTTGACTGGCAAGTTATTTAATTATGTAAATGTAATTCTTAACTGGTTTAAATGAAATGTGTAGCCTGAAAGTGCTGCTAAATATTTAACTAAAAGTTCTTATCTAAAAATATATACAAATTTATAAACGACTGTAGTCGTATTTAAAATGTTTAGTGCCAGACTTCGACTGCTAAATTCGCAGCAGAATTTTGCTAGTTTTTTGTTAGACAACTTTTGCCGAGTTGCCTTTTGCTGTGGTAATTGCCACAAGCTGCAAGCCAGAAGCCAGAGGCGGCTGCTGCTATTTAGAGAGAGGGTGTTTGAGAGAGAGTGGGAAGCACTACTCGTTTAGTCCTATATATTTAGCATTTAATTCAAAAATTCTATAAATTGTATTGCGTTTATAAATTGTGTTAAAAGTTGCGCCCATTGCCGGAAATTTTCGACAATCGCCATGCGATGCACGTAGACAGCACACAGCACAGCAAATGACGCACTCGTTGTCGTTGATTTCTACTCCCCTTCATCCCCTTCTGCCTTTTACCCAAATTCCTCTTGCTACTTACCCTCATTTACTCATTTCCTAAGTATTTGGGGAGCTGTGTGATTACTAAAAACAATTTCTCTGCTATTTTGCTAAGTAAAGTGTCTGTTTAAAATGTTTTCTAGTAATTAAAGCTTCTCTTAAATATTTTTAATTGATGTTATTGCTGGTTTTAAAATACTTTCTACTTCAAAACAAAGGTCTAATGATAAACACTACACAATATTTAGTCCAAAAAAAAGTTTATGCCTAACTTAAATTATTTTAATGATTTTTGTGAGTTTTCGTTTGCTGGAACTGCCTTGTATCTGTGTTAAATATTGTCGCTTTGCATGCTTAAAACGTTTGGCAATTATTTCATTTGCGACTCTGGTTTTAAATGTGTCTTTTCCCTGAAATTCTCTATCCCTCTCATCTCCTCTCTCTCTCTCTCTCTGTCTCTTGCTCTCTGCTAGTCACGATTGTTGTCGGAAACTTTGCAAAATGATTTCAAGTGCATTAAATTGGATGCTTTGCAACAAATGCGACTAATTAAAATGTGGGCTGAAGGCGTAGAAAAGCAGTTTAAATGCCTGATATGGGTGCGGTGATACTACGCTGCGGTGGTACGATGGTACTCTGCTGCGATGGGTGTTTGTGGCAACAGCATCTTCAAAGTTTCTGCGGCGTGTTGAGTTTTGAGTTATGAGTCGTGACTTGGCTCGACTGTTGTGTTCGCCATTCAGCAGTTCAACAGTTGAGCAGTTGAACGGTTGAACTTGTAGAGCCTACACACCTGGCTACACCTGACTTCTGACTCCTCACCTTGTGTACTACCAAGTTGGAAAAGCATTTGCGTAGCTAACCACAGACAGAAAGAGAGAGAGAGAGAGAGAGAGCGAAGCAGCGAAAGGATGTTGGCAAGTTTTTGTTAAGCATTTTGCACAATTTGTTAAAATAATTATCCATTTTAGCCAAATTCAAAGCGGCAACATTAAAACTTTTAGTTGCAAACTTCAAATGAATTAACTAACAAAAGCTTTCGACTAGACAATGCGGGACCTCAGCCAACAGACAGACAGTGAGTCAGACGATGATGACGATGCTACCAAAGCAGCAAATGATCCTAAACGAATAAGAGAACTAGCATAGAAAGAGAGGGAGGAGAGAGGGAGAGAGAGGGGAGTGCTCTCTTCTCTACACATAGCTTGATGATGGTTTACCCTTTAAATAGCACAACAATAACAACATTAACAACAACTTCCTATAACACAAGCAAAAAGACAAAGCGGCACAGTGGTTAAATGAGCTTAAATATGCGACAGAATGCGGCGATAAGCAATTTGATTAATGTGCAGCTATTAGCCAAATAAATATAGTGTATTTTTACATAATATTTACATTTATAATTTGCAAATTTTGTTATTTGCATATCAAATGCAGTGGCAGGCACATAAATAACAAATATAAACATAAAAACAAATGTTATTTATTTAAATAAATATTTGGTCGGACTAAAGCTGATAAGTACGATAAGTTGAGCTATTATAAAGTCATAAATATTTAATGTCTTTTTAAATATTTGCATAAAATTATGCGAATTTTATTAATTTAATCGCTTTTTTACTTGCAGTTTTTCAAAGGAATTTGTTAACTAATTTTGGAACTAAAGTTGGGGTAAGTGGCATAAATAAATTTATATAGTTTTAAACTGAAACTTATGATTCGAGTCAAATTTATAGTTTTTAATGGTATTTTGTATATCAAAATACATTTTTATGCTATAAATTGCTGCTGCTTTCGTCACTAGCGTGTTTCTCATGCCACTCTGACTTTATATCTTGTACAGCTGGTCACACTGTGCAGCAAAATGTTTACTAATTTCCGGCTTCATTACGCTTAAAACCATTAGCAAACTTTTGAAATGAATCCTGTGCTGAAGCTAGTCCGCACTCTCCTCGCCCCCTTATCACTCACAACCCCCGTAACTTTTAGTCGATGATACAGCGGGCATCTTTATTTCATTAGTAGCAAAAACTCTCAACTTGACTCGCGACTTTTGGCACCCAAACCTCTGCTGGGTTATCTATGTATGGGAATAGATATAGAGACGGGTCGAGACTTGTCTTTGACTTTTGAGCAAGGGACTACAGAGTGTCCTGCTCTCTCTAGAGATACATAGTGGAAAGGGGTTAAAGCACAGGGTATTACTGTGCTTTAGAGGGCACTACTGATAAGTGCTGTTTAATCAAACATGCCGAAATTGTCTAATCTGGCATGGAAATGTAAAATGGAAAATGGGCAAAGAGGTTGCGGTTGCCAACTTATAATTAGTGTTGCATACTTTCACGGAGGTTTCAGATAAAACCACAGAAACCGCCGAAACTCAATTGAAAACTGTCCAAATGCGAATTTAAATACACTTGACGCCGATTTATGCTACAAACTTGGCCAACAACTGTGGCAACAGCAAGACTAAAAGCTGCAAATTTATCACCGCAACGATGCGAGTTCGGAACCTTGGCAAAAACCGCAATGTACCCAGAGAGGCAGAGCTAGAGAGATATAGGGCAAGGAAGAGAATGAGATAGTAGTAGGGAAATAGAGAGAGAGAGAGAGAGAGAGTCTCGGTAGCTGCGGACTGTGGTTAAACATCAGCTGGAGAGTGAAAAATGAAATAACAACTTGAGCAAACTAAAGACACAGTAAAGACAAAAATCTAGAGATGAAATAATGTACAAGTTGTTGACGACATTTAAGAGGGAGGGGTAGGGCGAGTGGGCGTGGCAGCTGAGTCAGAGAGCAAACAACTTGAGTGCGAACTGGTCAATAGTCTGAAATAACAAGAAGACAATAACACTGGCAATAACTTGTAGCCCTCGAGTGGTAGCAGGAGCAGCAGTAGGAAGGACGGGGGCATGGAGGGTGGTAGGGGGCAGTAGTAGCCGAGGAAACCGTCTCAAGCTGTGTTGGCTCACTTGGCGCGTGGTCAAGTGTTTGACAGCAGCCACAGCTTCTGCTACAGCTTCAACTCCAGCTCCACTTCCAGTTTCAGTTCCAGTTCCACTTGCAGCTAGTTCTTAATTAATTTTTATGAATTGCATGAAATTTTCACAGCAAGTTTCCGTCAGTTTATCGGCAAGTGTTTGTCAAGGGGACAACACAGTCAAACCGACAAACAAGTAGAAGAAAAATGTCCAAGGGAATGGGAACCAGAATGGGAACAAGTTCTAGAACAATGGGAAACCACTCGAGTGGAGTAGCAATTGCCAAGTTGATGATTAAGTGTTTTTGGGGGAGAATTGCATTTAAATATCGCAACTTGGAGCGACTTCAAGACAAAAAGCAGTAAGGAAATGTAGAACGAATATTAGATACCCTTTAAATAAAGTAGAACTAGTAGACAAATGAATGAGCTCTGAACTTTATTGGGTTTAAGAGGGAAATAAATTAGGTAACAGGCTAAGATTTGTTGGGGAATATCATCGAAGACACTTTACAATAGTTATTAAGAACTACTTAATACTCTGTCTTATCTTAAGGAATTACAAGTGATTTGTAAAGAACTACTAAACACTCTGCATAAGTTTACAAGTTTCATTACAAGTGATTAAGCTGTCAGTAAACTAAATTTAAAATGTTCCCCTGACTTTACTTTAGTTAATGAGAAAGATTTTTAAGCAGAGCTTTCACACCGGTGCTATAAGCCCTACGCCCTACTCACTACTCAATGCAAAGTTTATCAGTCAGAAACACACACAAACACACAGAGAGAGCTATCTACTTGAAGTAAGTGACGTCAGCAGCTGGCACTTGGCCCATGTCCACTTCAATAACGAAAGAGGAAGAGCAATAGAAAGAGAAGCCTTGAGTATTTTGGTTCTGGCCAAAATGTATTACATGCATTTATATTAGCCAATGCCTGCAGTTTTCTGTCTCTCTCTCTCCCTCTCTCCCTCTTTAGTAGCTCTTATCAGCTGAGTTGTCTTCAAGTTCACTTGAAAATCAACAAAAATATATATGTATATATATTCTTGTGCTGTCAGAAACAGGCGGCCACAAAAGTTGGTTAGCAGCTGCAACTAAATTTAGTTGCTTGCAACCACTCGAAGAAAGTTCTCTGGACATTTGTCTAATGATGACAAATCAGTTGACTGCACAGGACAGCAAAGCAGAAAGAAGTAGAAGAAGACAACGTATGGGTCTGTTATCAGTGGCAGACTGCAATCTTAAATGCTCTTTTGGCCAAGTTATGAGCCAAGCAATTAAATGTAATTTAATTTGCCCTCAGCAATGACTTGACTTGAGCCAGAAAAACTAATGAATTCCACGCGAAAAGTCAAGTGCCAAAATTTATGACCAAATGCCAAGAGATTCTAAGGAGACAGAACGAGAGAGGGCGAGAGCGAGAGGGAGTGTTAGACAGAGGGAGAGGTACAGTGAGTCCTGACAAATGTTCGACGTTAGACGTAGACTTAGTAGCTCTAAAATTTGGCAATAAAACACTCGGCAATTACTGGCCCCAAGTCGAAATGTGGGAGTTGGCAGGCAAAGGGCGTGGCCATTACTGGCACTGCACTTGCCACCCACTGCAGACTTTATCGCCGCATATTTCTTTTGCTTTGGGCCCATAAAACATGGCTCAAAGCATTCTCGTTCGTTTTTCGTCATTTTCATTTTCATTTTCGTCGCCAGTTTAATTTAATGAAGACATTTCATTTAGCAGCTTTGATTTAGTCACGCCCCCCAACATCCAAACGCCCGCTTCTTTTGTCGGCTTACTCTACTTGGTTTTGACCAGCTTAAAGTCGCTTAAATAAAGCCGCAAAGTAAGCACTTGCAACAACAGCTAAAAGAACAGGCAACAAAATCCCTTTGATTGCATGATGCAGGCCGTAAATGTTTAAGAGCTATTATTGCAACAATAGTTGCAACAACGCAACAACAACAACCAGAAGACTACAAAATGACAAGCCTCAGTTGCCAGTTCCCTGCTTTTTTTTTGACCCATTCGAAATGGAAATCTGCAGCGTGCAGAGTGAGACAAGGGGCGTGGGTGGGGGTGGAGCTTGGGGGACTTTTCATGCCCGTCATTTATGCAAATGAGGCCAAGGATGCGATGCGTTGCGCCTGCTCCATTTAAGCGGCATTGTGCGTGCCTCTGATCGATAATTGTCACTGTCGTCAAATGTGCCAAATGGCCAACAACGTGACGAACGTGCCCCACCAGCTCTTTAACCCCTTTGCTCTCCCTCCACCTCACCCCCTCTCACGCTTTGTCCCTGTTTCTCGCAGTGGCAGTTTGACATGCAAGTTGCAACATTTTGCTGCAACATTGTTCGCATCGCTCTACAAATTGTTGGCAAATATTGAGTTGAGTTTGAGTTTGATTGGAATTTAGTTGCCGCATTCCCATTCAAATTCCCATTCGAAATGCTTTATGTGGCCCTTTAACAAGTTCAAAGATCATTTATAGACAATCAATCTGTTTGCACGCTCAACTTGTTTATAGCAAACAAGTATTCTCATTGGTTGGCAAAGAATCCCAAAAGGACAAGATTTGATGACATTTGTGAAATAAGTATGAAGAGAGTAAAGTATGGGATAGGAAAAGTCGATGGACATTTAATGTTAATATGGGAAAATTAATTTTAAAGTGAAACTGGTGGTCACATCGAGAGTTTCATAGTTTTACGGTGCGGATACAGTAGCTCAAGTTTGCAAGGTATTAAAATAAAGTCTCTATTTTGCCTTCAGCTGTTGGTCAAATATATATTTGCTCTATATAAGCATTGGATTACATTAGACGATGCTAGTTTTAGTTATTAATTTTACAACACGCTCTTGAGGAATTTCTTTCAAATGCCCGATAAATCTATTGATTTTATTAACTCTTTTTATAATAATTTTAGAAACGCTTCCTAAAGTCTCTTCCTTCCAGAGTAGCTGGGCATCTCAATAGACATATGTTTCTGTGCTATTCCTATTTAATTTCTGAAAATGTTTTTTAGCACTGAATAAAACTTCAAATTCTGCAATATAAAACAGTTAAAAGAGTTTCTCAATTGATTTTAAATTATGCTCGATTCAATAAATCAAATGAAATGCAATGAAATGAATATTTTGTTATATTCATAATGAAAGAAATGAAAGTATTTATAGCCTTTTGTTGTGGCTACACATAAAATCTATAAAATATTTTCATTTGGCTTTCATCTTTCGGAAGAAGCAGATGAAGTTGACCAACAGAGCAAGTGTAATTAGAGCCAAGAAAGAAACTTGCTCGTGTTTGGGGCTAATGAAAATGGTCCAATGATTAATGAGCCGAAAATGATGTGGCAGATTGGAGCAACAATTGCAACAACAACAACAACAATAGTAATAATAATAAAACAAACAGGATGAAAATAAAATCAATAGAATTTTGTAGCCATGTGTTGTGGCATGCGGCACGTGCCACATGCGCCGCCATTGAAACGAAATGAGAATCCATCTTGACTTCGCCTGCTGGAAAATTGAAAATCTTTTGTCCGACTTTTCACAGATGGCGCGCCATTTTCTCGATATACATTTTCATTGCCAATATTGGGCTATTCGGCTATCGCCTATGTTAATTAATTAAATTTTAATTAGGGCACTGGCACGCCCCCAATAACCCCGAGGGCTTGTTAAATGTCTTGTTCGTTGTCTGTTGCTTTCGTCTTGTTGCTAATTGAAAATGCGGCGTGTCATTAATTAATTCAGTGGCACATTTATTAATTTTCATTATACGCACCGTTTTACGCAGCCGTTGGTATGCCTTTAAGTGTATTGTGGGCGTGGCATTGGCCTGCATTTTATTTGCGGCCTCTTTTGTTGTGCTCTTGGCATTTGCTTAACCTATTTTCACTCACGTTTTCACACTTTTTCCATTCATTTTTAAATATTTTCTTTATTTTCTTCTCTTTTTTTTGGCTGCATGAAAACTTTTTGACCTTTTGTGTGTGTGTGTCTCGGTCTCTGCTTGTCTCTGTTTATCGCGTTTATCTTTGCCCGCATTGCCGTTTGTCGTTGCCTTTCGCCTTTCTTGCTTTGACACTGCGGCGACTGCAGCGTTTTCGCCATTTTCCTACCGCTTTTCCGCACAGCGCCCGCCTGCATCCCGTTTTGTTTTCCGTCCTTTTTCTCTCTCGCTCGCTGTGTGTGACTTTAAGTGTGTATAAAATATGGCGTTAAAATGCAGTTTCCCTGCCCCCACACACACTCACCACTCCCCTTATTCTACTCACACTCTTTCGCTCCCACTGGCACATTCGTTAGCAGCTCTCTTTTGGCTTCGCATGGTTTTTATGGCCACGTGCGATGTTTAAAATTTACTTGCTGGCATTTTTGCAGTCAAGTTGCTTAGCACTCAGCTCCTTGTCGTCCTCTTAGTCCTCTTACTTCTCCATCTTTTTTTGCATCTCTTATTCTTTTTTGCACCCAACAACTGCTTCGATTTGCTTTTTTTGTGCTCTCTGCATTTGTAATCTTTTTTACGTCTGCTTTCCATAGGCTGTTGTTGATCTTAAGCCGTGTGCAAATCAACTGTTGGTTTCTAAGGTTTGTTGTCTATATGTTGTTATGCATTTCTTGTGCCAACATTGCCATCAGATTATCCTGCGTCTTCTGCAGTCCTTGCCAGTTAATAAAACATGAAATGCAACTTTTTTTTGTTCTAGAGCTTTAAGTTTGCATTTAATATAACTAACGATTTAAATTGAGTTTTTAGTAAGCTTTCTTTAAGCTAGACTTGTTAGCTTAGGCTCTTCTTATAATTACATCTTAATGTCTTTAAACAAATGTTTAATGTGAAAACTTTAACGGTTTAATTCATTGAGTTGCCACTTATTAAAATGCGTCACGCAGTCAGCGCATGTTTCTGGCCGCTGAGGGACATTCAAAGACCACCGAATTTCCACTGTGCCCCTGCCAACGACTTGCGTAAGCCACATGGCCTTAGGACTGACCCGTGACCTCTGAACCGGCGTCAGTGGACGGTTTCACGTGCTCCAGAGATTTACTACAAATTACTGAGTGCTATCCGAGTGGCATATCGCAAAAGCGCACATCGCGGTGCCCAGTTGATATCAGCGTACATGGATCTTGGCTGCGGATGCTTGCGGATGTGGCTGCGGATACGGATGCCCAACAGTGGCACACAGAAGTTTTCATGCTGTCGCTGCTGCTGCTGATGTGGCGTTGTAATTGAACCGGAAAATTACATATTTCAAGCTATTTTTACGCCGAGTTTAATGGCAGACGTGAGCAGCGGCAACAACAAGCAGAAAATTCAACTGTTTGTGGTCAGCAATGAAATAATTTATTGTTGCCTACTTTACAGCTGAACCAGCACGAGTGGCACGTAGCACGAGTTGCGAGCTAAGTGGCGCAGATAAGCGAAAGATACGTTCGCCAAGGTATGCTTTATAATTGCATACGAATCGTATCGAATACATATATATATATAAGTTTATCTGCCACATAAGTATACAAGAAGCATAGGAGTACGCTTAAGGAGCCAAAGCAGCCAAAGGATTGCAATTGAAATCGAATGGAGGACACTCGATTTAGTCGATTTGAGTTGATGATTCACTCGTTTCCCCAATCGTCTGCAACTGAAGAACTAAACTGTCGTCGACATAAATGCCAGCTAATGGACTCGTAAAGAGGTTAAGAGACTTTTGCCAACCACCCACAGAGCTCACTTTTCAGACCTTTTCCCAACTGCTCACACATTGAATCATTCCGGCAATTGAAGCAGTTAATGCTGGGTCAGATAAGCACACGAGTTTCCAGTTTATTCTTGTTGCTTGTCCCAAAGCACGAGCACAATTGTCTGGCCAATTTGAGGTTATCAACTGATCACAATACAAACTACAAACAAATCAATTCCGATTGCATATCTATGAGTACGTGCATTGCGTTCTTCATTTAGAATGGTTGGCAAAGGGAAGCTCTTCAGATTTTTAGTGGGATTTATTGTACTAACAGTAGTATTCTCGTTACTTCTCAGTCGTTACTATATTTTGTAGTATAAGTACTTAAAAGTAACTGATTTCATACTCTCTTGTATGAAAGTGTTCTTTAAATTATTCTACAATTATTTATGATTTTTAAAGCAACTCGTTACTAAAAATGTTTACTCGTTTCTCTATTCCTGTTTAATTTTCAACGAGTAACCAATAGTTAGTTTGGTTCTTTCAGTTTGCCTTTAATTAAGAACAAATTCAAGCCAACTCGTTGCCAAATGCTGTTAATAGAGTTGAGAAACTCCACATTTCAAAGCGTTTAGTTCCGAATTTCCATGTTTCGTTCAACTATTGTTTCAATTATAATTCAGAGCTTCAGGTGGAAAAAAGTTGGAGCAATTGCTGTCCCTGGCAGTGTGAAAGAGGAAGGGAAATGGGAATATCGAATACTGATATCGAAAACCGAAATGCGAATCGAAATTCCTCAAAATGGAGCTAAAGGATAAAAGAGGTGCTCTGTAATTTGCACCGTGGCCTCAATACGACTCGAGTGGCTGCAGAAATAGAAAGGGAGAGGGAGAGGAGAGTGGCACTGGTAGCATCGACTGAAAAGTTTACCTGGCTCTGTTGCAGTTAGTTTTTAAATTAATTTCGCAATTTTAATTGAACATTTGGCACTTTGGAGCGTATTTAAAGCCAAGCTGGCCAACTGGGGAAAATGTAGCCAATTTGGGCTCTCCTCCACCCTCCCACTCACCGTCAGAACTTTAACTGACTGACGTCAGCTGCGATCCGCGCTTCAGTTCGTCGATTTGCAGTAAATAACTTTCGCCTGGTCAACCATTTTTATTGTTGTTTCGTTATTACGGTTCTTGTTGTTGTTCTGTTTGCTGGTTTCAGCCATGGCTATGAGCCCGGCTGTTGATGTGTGTGGCTCACCGCAGCATGCGGCCAAAATTTGTTGTTGCTGTCGATGTCGATTTCGATGTTTTTTCTGTTGCTCTTTTGCATGATTTCAGTTGCGTTGAAATTCGCGTATAAATCGTAAAAAACCGGGGTAAAGAAAATATTTGAGAGGCGGCAGCAACTGTAACTAATATATCAGAGCGAGAGAGTAAGAGGCAGAAAGCGAGCAAAAATATGTAAAAATATCTGCGTGAAGAGCAACGATTAATAATGGTGGCTGGCCGTGGAGCTGCCAACTCGTTGTGCTTCATGCGGAACTGCCACAACTCCATTAGTAGAAAGAGCCAGAAAACATATAGAGCTTTAAGCCCGTTAAGCTTAAGTAAATTTTAGTAAAAGGATCTGATGAAACTGAAGTAAAAACTATATGTAAAAAAAGTTCTTACAGCTATTCTTGGGTTTAAAAGTACCTAAATTAAGTTTATTCCCCTTTCGGCTACTTTCTCCCTCAATATACAACTAAATATTTAATCGAGTTGCCATTTTAATGTAAACTTGTAAATATTTACGCATTGTTCGCGCCGTTTGCAATTATTAAACTTAATCAAATGAAAACCGCTCTGTGGACCTCAATTAACTTGGCCATAAAAATCATTTTGTGGTCATTTCACGTTTGCCCAGCAGCAACAATGGAGAATGACAGACTAGTAGATGCACTGTAAAGTGACAGAACTCAAAAATATAATTATTATAACTATGCAGGGTATTGGCATGGTTCAAACTGTTGATTTTTACAAAAGAAATTAAGCAATAATTCACTTAAAAATAAAAAAAAAGTTATTTTGTGTTATGTTAACCGCAAATTGATATCGACTTTGGAAGCGAATTGTTAGTCGAGTTGTAAAATTAATGCGATTTACATATGTAATTATGTGTACATATTTTAATTTGCATAATTTAGTAACTGATGTTGCAGCTGAAAAGATACTAAAAAATAACTACAGCAGCGTGGGAGAGGGAGGGAGAAAGTTCTGTAAAAGTATTATAACAATTGCAGGTTGAATTTTCTGTAAATTTAGTTTGGAAATTAATTTTGCACAGTTTTCATTGCAAATGCGTTTCGTTTACAATTTTTCCGATTTTCCATTTGCCAGTTGCCAGATTGAAAAAGTTGGCTAACAGCAGGAGGCTAAGTAGGGCAGGGGTGGAGTGGCAGACAGTTCTATGCCGGGTCTGAGGGTAATGAAGCATGCGGCCAATTGAAATGTTTATCCGAATACGCAAATCCAATTGCCAGAGCAGCTGAAGATGGGGGCAATTGGAGGAGGAATTCTAGACAGATATGAGCAACAACTTTAACCCCGGCCCTTGCCCCCTGCCTCCTGCCTCGTGCCGCTTTCGACGACTTTTCAATAGATTTTTCTTGCTTTGCGTGCTATGTGAATAATTTTGCTTGAAGCTGAATATCTTTTAGCCATCAAATGAAGGCCAAGAGCAGCCAGAGCCCAGTTGAGCTGCAAGTGGGATTGGGACAGAGGCAGAGGCAGAGACTGAAGCTGCCTCACAATTGTCCATTGTGTGCAGAGCAGCAGAGAGAAAATTTTTGCATTTTACTGTAAAGTTGTGTATTTGGTTCATAAAACAGCAATAAAGAGCCAAATGGACGACAGAACGACTGAATGCTAAGCGTCTCGTTATGTCCTTTTGTACCTATTGTTATCGTTGTTATTGTTGTTGCTGTTGCTATTGCTGCCTCGGGGCTAAAAGGATATCAAGGAAATCATCTTGACTAAACGGAATGTTGAGTTCAGCCAAGGAATATCATCATAAGCAATTGAACGGATGATCGAATTACGAGTACGTCTGTCGGAGTGTCCAACTGCCTATACATAAAGCCAGCTGCTCTCCGCTCTCCCTCTCTGTCACTCGCTGTCTGTCTGTTTCGCTGGGCTCTCCGAGTGACAAATTAGCCACTTTGGTTATAATTCAGCGGCTGCCCAACTCTGTACGACTCTTTGCCTGATGGCGACAACAAGAAATTACCGCAATTTGTGAGAGACTCGAGTGATTGGTGGCCAGACAAGGACGAACAAGGACTAGAACCGAAGAGTGGGGACTGTTAACGTGCTGCATGGAATGGAGATGTTAACGGTATACCAGCAGTTGGCCAGGAAAGCTCCAACAACAACATCGCGACAGTTATAAATAGCCAAGTAAAATTGTCGACGCGACATCAGCGAACAGGCGCAGGAGGGGGCTGGTGGGTTGACAGGTGGTTCTTCAGTCCATGGAAGCAGAACAAAAACTGAAAGCAGGATGCGATACCTTTGCTCTGTCTGCTCCTTATTTCCTGCTCCTTTTTTTTTCCTTAACATTTTTTGCTATTTGCCCCGTGTGGCACACAAAACTTGTAGTTTATTCAAAGTTGCCTGCCACATTTGGTGGCCAGGTGAGCCAGGTGAGACACAAGACACTGGAGTGGAGCGAGTGGCAAAGCATCCAGCATTCAGTTGGCAACATATTTTACTTGTCGTTCTTGTTGTTCACGTTGCCTTTTGTTGACGGGGCCGCAGCATCATTATGGCTAATAAATATTGCCATTTGCGGCTGCCCAGCAGAAATTGCCAACAAAAGTGGGCCAACTACTGTCAAGTCAGGTCTTAAGGTGGGCAAGACCAAAGCAGAGAAAAGTGGAACAAACAGTGAGCGATAGAGGGAGAGAAAGGGGAGTGAAAGAGACTGCTTTGAGCGCATTCTGAAGAGCTAATAGAAAACTAAAAGTTAATATGCCAAGCGCATTATCTGTAATGTGTTTAAGAACAAGTTTGTTAGCTGAAGACAGTCACTGCTAGTAAATTGTTTTCAAAGCTAGAAATAAGCTAATAATGGACAAATGTAGCAGGTATTTAGGTTACCAATCGAATAATAGACAGTTACTACTATATTATTTAATATTTTTTACTTGATATAAAATTTATTTCTCTCCCAATTTCTGATTTAATTGTTACTTTGTTACCAGTTTTATTTTAATTATACACAACTTTTGCTCACCTTCTTTTTATGTGACTCGTTCGTAGCTACCCATTGTTCAATTCATTTACCCTTTATGATTTTATAGAATAGTTGCTAACAATTGATTGTGGAAATATGAAATGACATGCAGCAGCTTAAACATTTGTTAGTCATTAAACCTGGTCGACTGTGTTGGTCTTTTCGCCAGGTTTCTCACCTGTTTGCAGCTCTTTCCAGCTGCAATTTTCCCATGAATTGAAATGGCTAAAAACAGCGTTGTTTGGTTGTGTAAGCAAAGTCCACACGTTGCATAAATGTTTAAGCAACTGCTGCCAATCCTAACCAGCCATAAAAACCAACAGCAGCAGCAGCAGCAGAGGCAAATACACAAAAATACTTGTAAATAAATTGCGCATACGCCGCGTATTTGCCAAAGGCAACCAAATAACAACAGCAACAACAATAACAGGCGTTAAAAATGTTTATAAAAATGATTGCTGCATTTTATTTGTCATTTAAACAAATAAATGGCTTGCCACATGGCAATTATTTATGCAACCAGTCGCTGTACTACGCCCCTTTTACGGCCCCTGTCTCTCCATTGTTAGACTGGCTTAATATTTATATGGATGATTTAATCAGAGACCAGTACATGCCCCCAAAAGGATAAAGCTGAGCGCACAAAATGTAATTAGGCTTAGTCCTGGATTTGTTGCAAATTCAGTTTTGCCACTTTTCCATTTTCCCCCTGATTTCCATGGCTTTCCCTGGCTTTCCATGGGCTAACTTGTTGAGCGCGTTTTAATTGAGGCTCGCTTTTAGGATTATGTTATCACATTATTGCTGTTGTGCTAGTTATCGCCATGATGCTGACACATTAAATTATTTAAGAGATTTTCATTGGATATCTCCTGACAACTAAAAATGTGATATTAAAATGAATGCTGCAAATTGAATTATTTAAATAAATTTAAATGTCAATTTAGCATTTGCGACAAAAACATCAAACGCGTTGGAAACTTTGTCTCTTTCTCACTTTCTCTTTGTGCCTTCTCTTAGAGCATGTTTGACACATTTAAACAGAATTATTAAGAAATGTTATTTGATTTCGAATGCGTCTGCTTTGAATTCTATTTGAATGCATGAAGCGTCTTAAGGATACTTCGGCTTGAGTCGTTTCATTGCTTACAAGAAATTTAATTACACTTGAAAAAGCTTCTTACGTGTGTAAGTCTCTACTCTCTGTTCGTCTATTTCTCACTCACACGATGTATCTGGCAGTAAATGGAAAACACTCTGTCTAGTTTTGTTTAGTTACGCACTTGTAGGTATAGAGAATTTGTATACATTTTGTAGATACTGTATTAAATTTGTAGATGTATCTGTTTAACTTATGGCTATATATTTTTTTGTATATTTATAATTAAGTTATGTATTTTATTAAACATTTGAACAATTAATTTCTTGCAAACACTTATTTAAAAAAGTGTTGCCTACTTTTAAGTGCTCACTTGAAAGTGATTTTCTAGTTGCGCTTGCAAGTATGCTACAGTTTTTTATAGTTGCCTCTTAGGGTGTTTGCTTTTCGGTCTATGGTTTTTCTCTAACTTTCTCTCTATTCTGGCTTTCCTTTTGCTATTGTTGTTGTTGCTGCTTCTACTGCTGGCAAATTTCCACGGTAAACATGAAAAGCGGTTGTGAAAAACGCCCGCGAGCTGCCACACAACAACACACAGCAGTACACACATTGAAACACACAATAGCAAACGAGGCGCACACTTTTCGGCATGCCTTCTTCAGCATATTTCTGCTGGTTCCTACAGCGCTTTCCACAGCTTTTCCAACAGTTTTCATCCCACTCTCTGTTTTGCCCTCTCTCTGTTCGCCTCTCCCCCTCTGACTTTGGCTGACTGAGCTGCTGCGTTAATAGAATTGTGATAAACGCATCCTTTTGTATCGATGCGCGTGGCATTTTAGCCGCTTTTAGCCTTACATTGGATTTGGCATAGGGATTTGGATTGCCATTGGCAAAGGATGGAGGGAAAGCAGGGAAAGGGGCGTCGACTGAATTGTTAGTTGGTTACTGCCAAAGTTGCCTCAAGCGTTGGCTTTGGCATCTATCTGGCTGCTATCGAGACGCGCTTCGTTGGAGCCTAACAAACAAATTTAATTAAATTGACTGAAGCAATTTGCTTTGAGCTCCCAATTCATTCTGGCTTGCTTTTTGGCTAAAAGTGTTGTGAATTTAGTTTAGCTCTGCTTTTCTTTTCTGCTGCTTTCCCTTTTAAAGCTTTGTACTGTATTTTTAGCTACAAACTGTGTGTGTGTTTATGCGTGTGTTCTCACTTTTCATAATTAATTAGAAGCAGCAACATCTTTTGGCTTCTTTACTTGAAGAATTTGTCTTGAAGTCTCTAAGAAACCTAATTTCTCTAGCGGAGTTACTTGCTGAGTGGCATGTGAGTTGCCACGCCCACTTGGTTGCACATTGTGCATAATGCAACATGAAAACGAAATTCTAAGCTGAAAACAGAAAACCGAAAGTTGAAACGCTTCTCTTAGTTTTATGCAGCAAACCATTCTCAAGTGCTGCGTATTTGATGCAAGTCATGCTCTAAGGAGGTTAAGTAGAATTTAGAGGTTGTTAAGGGGGCTAAGTGGGTGGGGGTATAACCTCTTTCTATGGACTTTTCGGTTGCACGCATTGGTCGCACAATCTCTGTGATATATTAGCTGGCGATTCATCAGGGAGAGTCAAGCAGAAACTGAAGCAGAAGAATATTATGCCACCTTTTGTGGCAAGAAGAAAGGGTAGAAAGAGTGAGAAAAGTGAAAGAGAGGGGGCAGGTAACTCCTGAAATGATTTCTCACTTAACGCTGGGTTCGTTTACCTTGGCAAAGTGTTGCGACCTTCGTCAACCTGATGCGAATTTATGTCAAAGCTTTGCACGTCGAACATATTTCGTGTTTGTATCTCATTTATTTTTCACAGCTTATGCTTACTTTGGTAGGGAAAAGAATGAAGGAGCAGTTGATAGAGGCAAAAGTAACTACTTAAAGCAGTTAGAGCAATCCATTAACTGGCCCATAAACAGCTCTACAAAGTAATGCTAAAAATATGTGGCTGTTAAACAAACGTTAATCAATTCACTACTTAAGGATCGATAACCATACTAAATGAACAAATAACACTCTGTAAGTAAAGTTAGCTATTAATTGAACTAAAACATGGTGACTAAATTAAAATTCAAACTAAATCGAGTTTAATGTTTAATGCTTATCAATTACCAGTGCTTAAACTTTAGCCACAAATCAGCTAGAATGCAATGCAGTGTAAAGTCGCGTTTATAAGTCTGCAGTTCGTGATCATGTTGTCAATTGAATACGATAATTGAATTGTTCAGCTCATTAGCCTGGCTTGAAGCAACAGTTGTTGCGCTGGATGTGGATGATGACGCTGTTGTTTCCATTCATTAGAGAAACATTTCAGGACTTAATGCAATTGCCAGGCATTCAGCGCGTTTCTTAGCTCAAGCTAAGACTAGAGACACACACACACACCCACACCCACAGACATGCACACCACAAGGTCGTGGTAGTATAGATAGAAATAAGGGCGCATCTTTAGCTGCACATGCCACATACAAACTGGTTGTTACTTGGCTTTTGCCCTTAGCAATTGCTCCTTGGCATCTCATGTGCTGCTTCCTTTTCCCATTCTTCTATCTCTGTCTCTTTCTGGTGCTCGGCCATGTCAATCGTCGAGTAATTGCATTTACCAGGCACGTATGTTGACGATAGTTAATTTTGTAAGTGTATCTTGATATCGATTGCAGTCGTGTGGCAAGTTGCAACAACCGGCAACCGACAAGCAGCAACCGACGAACGACAACCCGCAAGCGACAGAGACAGAGACAGACGACAACCGACAGAGACGGAGACTCACGACAGCGACATAAGAATTTTGCTACCGAAAAGAAGGCAAGAAATCAACGGTGCAGCAATTGAAGCAGGCGAATGCCAGATGCGAAAAACTATGACGACGACAGCGACAACGAAGAAGAAGAAGCAGTGGAAGGAGGAGATGAAGAAGAAGTAGAAAAAGAGAGTCTGCAATTCGCAAGCAAACGCAATGAGGCAAAAATGCAATTGCCAGGCAACGACAACAACAACAACGAGCGGAACACAAATATATAAGAATTTAGCAGAGTAACTACAGTAGAGTGAACGCGACTTTAATAAGCCCTGTACTTTAGCTTTAGACAAAGTAAAATGATGCAACTTAGTGGACCAGCTATGCTTATGTCAACTACAGGGTCTCGAAAATGTAATTGAACTACACGAAAATGCTTGCGCGCTCGCAGAATTTTCAAACAAATTGTTGGAAAATTTTGCTGGAGAAAAATCCTTGAAGCAATTATGTTGATTTTCTTGAATTGCTGAAGCCTGCAACTGAAGCGGCTCAGTCCGAGTGTGAAGGGGAGGGGGAGGAGAGGGAGGTAAAAAGTGGGTAATGGAAAATGGAAAATGGCAAGTGCAAGTGGTGGAACTGTCACTAATTAGGCGACAATTTGGACAAGTCAACAGCTGATGGATTCGTTTAATTGCAGTTACTACGAGACACTCATGAATGCAGCTACGAAAGGTGGGGAAAAAGAGAGAGAGCCAAAAAAAGAAAGGAGAGGTGGAAAGAGAGGGAGGTAGCACAGACAGGAAGTTGTGTCTCCTTTTCACTCACTCGAGCGCTGTTGATCCAAATGGATTTTTAAAACCCAATTTCCGCTCTTACAAAAAAATAAAAAAAAACAAGAAAACATGGAAAACTAATAACCCATTGCTAGCGTTGGGTATCGACAGCTGAAGAAGAAGATGCCGTTGCAGCAGTTGATGCAGAAGAGCTGAGTCGTCGGAGGTGGAGGAGTGGGAAAAGCGCCAAGGAAATTGTTTTCAATTTCAAAGAATGTTTTTTTGCTCCAAAAGGACGGGTAAAAAGTCAAGCAGGGCGATTAAAATTCGCTTTCACAATATTTATATAGAAACAAATTAAATTTTCGTTGCTCCGACAAGTTTTCAACGGCGACGGCGAAACAATTTCATTTTGCTAAACAAAGCAAGCGGCAACGGCGAAAAAACAACAACAATAAAGAAAAACAACGACAACAAAATGAAAATAGATGAGAAAAATAAGCTGCACTTAAAAATTATTTACGAGACTTGCTGCTGTTGCCCCTTTTACCCCACGTTCTTCATACTGAGATTCCACTGTGGCCATAAAAGCAGCTCCCACGCCCCCTTTGCCCCGCTTGGAAAAGTCGAAAAGGCAAGAAACTCACAACCCGAAGCCATTGACTGACGACTGACTAGCGCCAAAAACTTTCTTATGACCAGAGTGTGCGTGTGTGTGTGTTGCTTTGTAGGTGTTGCTGCGGCGAATTGAAAAAGTTTAGACGACAGCTTTCCAGGCGTGCCCACAAAAAAAATAAAACCCAGAAAATAACAAGAAAAAACTTTATGAACATCCCCACTTCTCAGCACACCCTACTACTCCACCATTTCGTTAGCCCTTTTACGGCCTTTTTAATGGCTGCATCGCGGCCGAAAACTTTGCCGGCGGTCAGCATCGGCAACAGCCTCTAGCAAAGTCTTCGTCTGAGCCAGAGCTTTGCCTTTGAGCCAACCACCAGCAGGGAAACGGCTATGGAAAATCGGGCTAACAAACGCATGAGCAGATTCTCAGTTTAGTCAGTTTAAGTTGATCAAAGCCAAGGGCATTTTCAAAAAAAAGCATAGGAGTAGATAGGAGTAAAGAAGTTATAATGGGAATTTTGTAGAGAGAAATATTCACACTTTCTTAAGCACTAAACTTGTTGGATTTTCTTAAAGAAAAGTTTAAAAAAATATTCTGGGTAAGATCAGTTATACTTCCAAACCCCTTTTTAATAGCCGTAGCGCAGTAATATTTTTAAATACTTGCTATAAATAAGAAAAACTGTAGGACAAATGGTGGAAAACCGCAACAGTTAAAAGCCGTTTGCTATTTCCAGCCGCGAACGTATGTGAAAACCGCTAAATTAAACATTGAGCCCAAAGAGTGGAACAAAAAGAAAGAGAATTAAAAGACGAGTACAGCTATGTCATAGGAAAAAAGTAAGGTTTGAGGTGTGGAAAGGGGCGGGACTAGCGGATTTAGAATGCACTGGGGCATGGCCAAAGCCAGAGGCAACAACCGCAACAAGCGGCCAAAGGATGAGACACTGCAGCCAAAGCCAATGAGCGTTAAAAAAGGGAAAGAGAAGAAAGCTAGAATAGGAGAGAGGACAGAGAGAAAGAAGGATATGTAGGTGGGGAGGTGGGGAGGTAGAGAGAGTCGAGTGAAGATGCAGTAGAATCTGTAGCAGCGACAGGACAAACTTCAATTTGGTGTTTTTTTCGCTGGTTGCGCCATTGCGATTCAAATCGCAGTCGACATGGACATGGCCAAGGACATGACCAGCGAAAGGAGACGCTAGGGGAGTGGCAGTGGGCAAAAGGGGGTGGTAGTAGGCAGAGCAGGAGAAAGCTAGCTTGCCATCGATGCCATCAATTGCGCGGCTTTTGTTTCTCTTTACTTCGCTCTGTGCTCTGCTCTTTTCTCTTCTCTTCTGTCCTCTTTACACCACTCTTCTTGGTTTTGCTTTTGGGCCAAAAAGTGTCCCAGGCGCATTTGAGCTAACGCTTCGACGCCTTTGCAATCGCGTTTGGCGTTTGGCATTTGGCATTAATGGCGCGGGCGGACAGTGCCCAATGGACCAAAATGAAGAAAAACAGAGACAGTACTAACAAAGGAAGATAGAGAGAGACAAAGAAACAAACAGAGTTGCCAATGCATTACATATCTAGAGAAATACGTCGAAAATATTCATTAGCCGCAGCTGGAGGTGGGTGTTTGGCTAAGTGGGCGTGACAGCCATCGATAGAGGGAGAGGAAAGGGGCAGCGGGAGGCACGAGAAATGGAGTAGAGTTTTTGCCACAGATTTTTGTTGGCCATAAATTGCCTGGTCTGGCATTTTAGGTCTCCTCTTGGCCAAGTTTTCAGCACGCGTTGCACTCGCGCATAACTTTTGCTCATACTGTAAGACTGTGTGTGTGTGTGTGACTATTTGGAACAATTTTAATTAAAACGCTAGACAATTACACACAGAAGCAAAGTAGAAAAAGCAAAGGGAAGAGACTTTAAGAGAGTGGAAGGAGGTTAAGACAGAAATGGGCAGGGGGCGTAGTGAGCTGAGGTAGTTGAAAGTCCGAGTACGTTGCAAGGCTTTAGAGCACGGCAATTGCAACTCGAGTGCGTCTGTCGTGTGCTCAAGCAGCGCCAAACGTTTCCCGCATGCCACAAATAGAATTGCAGACACACACACAGTCCCACACCATACAACTTACTAACACATGGCACAACACACATACATGCACACTCACAACTGCAGACGCATTCAATCTAAAATTGAGACTGGTCAAGATGGCGCAGTAGCAAACGGAAGTCAACACAAAACACACACAACACAGGCAGTCGAACCATGTACACACATACCACACACAAATACACACACACACACTTGACACACACAGTATACAGTACACACTGTATACACACAATAAACTAAAAGCCACAACGCGTCTTAACTTAAGTTAACTTAACTTAAATACTTGTACACATGTTTCTACCTGGTTGGCCATAAACTCTGCTGCCAAGTGCCATCATACATTGTTAACAAACAGTTTAATACCTTTATTTGCATCCATGGTCACTTTAATTTTCAAAATCACTTAAATCGTTACCTATTTCAGTGTAGAGTTTTCTAGCTTCTTTTTAGCTGTTTATTTGTTTACCAATTAAATTGGAAAAAATCTTAATTTAAATAGCTGTCCTCCATGTTTACTTTAGTGCTTGCGACGTGTTTTTCTGTGCGTGCCGCTTCTTTAGTCAATTGATATTTCAATGGCTGTCAATTGATTTCCATGGCCAGTTCAAGTGACTCTTAAGCGACACTATATCAAGTTGTTTATGGTACTCAGTATTTTTCATAAATATGTGTTTTAAGGGTAGCAGTAAATCTATACTTACTTTTCTTCTGAAATACAATATAACTGCTTGTTTTCTCAGCTATAATCATAGGTAACACTCCAAATTTCCTCTCTAGTTCCTCTGCCTTGTTTATTAGTGTTTTACATCTCTATTTGGCTTGGGTTCTGTATGAATATAGATGATATAATAAATAGAATTACCCGAACAAGTTATGATACCCTTTTGGCACACTTTCACAGAGTATTAAACCAGTTTGAGAGTCTCAAAGTTGGCCAACAACATGTGCAGCACTTCACTTTAATCATACTCTGTCCCTTTCACTCTATCTCCCTCTCTCTACTGCTCTTTTGATGTAGAATAGTTGGCAAATCCTACTCAACGAGCTTTGAGATCGTTAGCTGACAGCTCTCTGACTGTGTGTGTGTGTATGTTGGGGTGTATTTGTGTGTGTGTGTTAACGCTTAAAGTCTAGTTTTATTATAATTACAACTATAACATTTATTAACGCTTGATAGTGCGACACAGCTGTCGCCAGGTGGCGCCAAAGTCAACAAAAGGCAAACTCCCCGAAAAGCGCAACAGAGACAGCGAAATAGAGTGAGAGAGGGCAAGAGTGCGAGCGAGATGGGGGCATAAAGGCATTCGCATAATATATTGTTGCATATTAGCAGGCAACAGCAGCAGCCACGCCCACAAATCCTGCGCTTATAGCCCTGTAATGTTGCATGTTATGAAGCCATTAGGGCCAACAAAGTTTTTGCTTTAAGAGCGCTCTAATTTCTGCCTTATAAGCGGCAGAACAAGAGGAAGAAAAGGGGGAGAAAGAGATAGAAGAGATAGAGATGTAAAAGGAGCTGGCGTGAAAGGAAAAAAAACTTGAATTGCAGCTTCTTTTGGTACGTCAACTAAGTACAGACCGTACAGACAGCACATAAAATAGTTGGATGGGATAATGCCTTCATTGTGATGTAATGTTGCAGCAGTTTAGGACTGGTTAACAGCTGCTGAATATGCTTAATACACGCAGCACTCGAGCAGCACATAAAAAGCGCTAAAAACTCGTGATGCCAGAAAAGTCTAAGCTTGTCAAGAGTTTCCTTTTGGTTAAACAAAAGTTAATAGTAACAGCAAGAGAAACATTTAAATATATTTTCTTTAACTCCAATTTTTCTTTAGGGTCTTGTTAGTATAAGGTTTTAATTTATTTGTCTATTTTATTTATATTTCTTTTAAAAATGTGAAACAAGAGCTCGCCCAGAAAGACTCCTCTTGTATTTGACTTAACTACGCTTAAAGTAAGAATCGATGCTCAACAATTTGGCTTTAAGCTAATATTGGCAGAAGAGACCAAGAGCTTGGGAGAACGGGGAGTAGGGTAGTAGGGCAACAGAGTGAGCACTTGTTTTTGACACTTTTCATTGGGTTTTCCGCAATTTCCCTGTGCAAATTGAATTTGTCAAATTGCAGCTTTTGGTAATTTTGTTTTTATTTGCTTTTATTTTGGTCTCATTTTTCGTTTTTTTGTTGTTGCTGTTGTTGTTGTTGTTGGCCAACGGTCATTTAAACAGATTAAGCCAAATTGAAACCGAGCAAAGCTGTGGAAGCTGTTACAAATTTGATTCGACCCTCTGCTTTTGGGCTTTCCACTCCACTCCACTTCCCCCTTTTCCCCTCCCTGTTTTACACAGTTTTATTTGTGGGGACGGCATAATTTTGTCATTTTTACAGCAATTGATCTCGGATTGAATGACATCGCGATGTGCTGTGGGTAGGGGCGAAAAATTTGTTTTGGTTTTGGGTTTTTTTGGATTGCACTTTCCGCTAAAAATTGTCCATAAAAGCGAAATGAAAAATGCAAATTGAATGAGCCAAAAGTTGCGGGCAAGAAAAGTGATGGTGCTGGGTAGAAAAACTGTTTGGGAAAACTGCTTCAACATTGTTCATTTGATGTGGAAAGTGGAAAAATTTAATGCTGGAATAAAGCAGCAAAAGTTGTCTCTAAAGCGGGTGTTATTTGCAGAACTACATGAAACAATCCCCCATAATAAATATAAAACTTTATTTCCATGTTTATTTTTAGCAACCAACAGTCTACCAACTTTTCACACACACTATACCCACTGTACCTCTGTCTTACATCTCCCTGCTGTGTGGCATTTTACCATAATTTACAACACAATGAAATCATTGAAATTTTCGTTGTCTGCGCATAATTGTTGGCCATTTAGCAGTTTTCTGAAAAGTCTCATGAGTGAGATTTTCAGAGTGGTTAAAAAAAGGAACAGGCAGCGGAGTAAACTTTGCCTTTGCATAATACGAAGGCAAATGATTTAATGAGACACTGCTAAAATAATTGTATAAGTGCTTAAAGCTTTAAGAGTTGGTAGTGAAGCAACTTTAATGTGCTTTGAAGGTTTCTTAGATTCAGAGGTGTTATGTATTGTAGTGCTATGAAAGCTTTATGTCATAGACATATCATTAAGAAGCAAAGAAAGCTAAGAAAATATAAAAATTCTTGTAACTTGTATTAATTGGTAAAATTGCTTCAACTCCCCATTAATCTTTAATTTCCGTGCCACTTTCGACTCGTGTCATTCAACTTTAGGCCACTTTTAAAAGCCGCTTTGTTGTGTACGAATTTGTGTTGCCAATTGAAGGACCAGACCGCACCGCACCGGACCACTTATTTCAATGCTCGTCAGTCAAATATCTTATGATTAACCTAAATTTATTGGGAATGACCACGCCCCCTTGCCAGCCCCTTCAGAGTGGGTGCCTCGGCAGACTGGCCTAAACGGTGCAGTCATTAAGCGAACCGTTTATGCGGCTGTTCGGCTTCATTGTGTATGCGGGGCTCAAACTGGGCCAAAACAATTACCGCATAATAAATCAATTTTGAGTTCTATGAATTTGCAAAGCAATTCTTGTACTCCCTGGAACAGCCAACCGCACCGTCCCTAACCCGCCCAACCTTTAGAGCTACCGCCTCAATTGCCTCTCTTAACCAATCAATCGGGCAGCATTTGATAGAGTTGCCTCGACATCTTTTCTCTAAATGTGTGGGTGTAGGAGTGTGTGTATGACTCAGTGTGTGTGTGTGTGGTTGTGTGTGTTTGGGTGAGTGGCAATTTTCAGCTCAAATATGCAAATTACTGACAGTTGGTAGCCTCAATTTGATTCGCCGCCGCAGCAGCGACTGAAATAAAATACAAATAGTAGTAAATGGTTCAGTGGAGAGAGCACAGCTGTAAGAGACCCTGTGTGGAACCCCGGCGCAAGAGCACTGAGCATTCCCAGTTGCGGGTTAGTCTGTCACGCCTATTGTCGCCTCTGCAGAACCACAAACCTAATAGACTTTTGAGCTATATGCCTCACAGGGTCTGAAAATGTCCTCAAAAAAGTGGCGAACATGACAAAAACTTGAAATTGGCACAGAAAAATATGAAAGTACTTGCATTTTTAATATTTAATTGCACAACATTTACCGTTATACGTAGTACACCAATTGCAAATGGCCTACATGGACAGTTGGATTGGTAGTTGTTAAAACAAATGGGGTTAGATCAACACAAATACAAGGGAATAGAAAAATGTAATGGATTTGACGATTAGATCAATCAGTTATAGAAATGAACACAGAAGGAGGAATCAACTTTAGATGCTCCTAAAATTATATAATATTTATTTTAAAGTTATGTATAGTTTAATTAACTCTTTGCTTTACTACAATCTTTGACTGATGTTAATAAAGTTGACATAAACTGCTAAAAAGGCTGACTTCAAACGGTTAAACAAAGTTGTTTCCAAATCATTTAAAATCCTGAGTTTCAGCGTTTATGCGCATAAAAGATTTAAACGAAAATCGAGTGCGACTTATTGGATTTACGGCATTAGTAGTCAATGGGAAATGTTGATGAAATAGCTAACATAAATTCAGCAGCTCATAAATAAGCATTTAATTTATGCATGAATTTAAAAGTACGACATCAATCGCACATGTACAAACATATAATTAAGTGACATATCTTTCTAGTTGTTTAAAGTGGGAAGTGGAGAGGGGGGAGGGAGGTATAGGGGCACACATACAAAATGGCATACAATGCAATTTTCAAATAACACGAACGGCAAATAACAATTCAATTCATTTATTTGCACAGCAATTTGGCAGTCAGGCAACTGAATCGAAATAAATGTGCAATTCCCATTTGAAAATGTTGTTGTTTCTACTGTCGTTGTTGTTGTTGTTTTTGGCATAATCCGAAACTAACAGACGCGAAATGGATTTGTCGTTTGACATTTGATGGATGTGATGTCTACAGCGAGCATGGATGGGAACAAACGCAGGGCTAAAAGGCAGTAAGGGAGTCAAGGATAAGCTTCAAACTCCTAACGACAATTTTTATACAAACACACTACACACACACCCACTTTTATAGTGTGCTATTTGTTGTGCAATAAAAATGTCACATCAGAGTAACTGCAAATAAACTAAACCCATTCGATTGACACGCCCATTTAGAGTTACATTTAAATAAAAAATAATGATGCCAAATTATAATAATATTGTTTGCACAGCAATTAATTAATTATGTGGCTTTCATTTCAAAGCCACATAGTATTTATTAATGGCATTCCACAAGCAAAAAATAGTACATTTTTATCAGTTATACCCTGTCCAATTTAAGGCAATATAGTTTGACTGACTCTTAGTGTTAGTTAGGTTGGTGTTCAGCATTCTAGTCTGTTAACAAAACATGATAAGCTTTTACTAAATGTTCGTAAAAAATATTTAATAAATATTGTTTCATAAAGCTCTTATAAGTTACTTTAGATACATTTATCTTCTAAATTACACAGAAAGAAAACTCTTTCAAACAAAAATTCCAAAATGTTTTAATTATTATAGTGTATTTTAGCTTTGTCATAATATTATCACTTCATTGTTTTTTTTTTTTAATTTTCATTAGCATTAACCGAAATTAAGACTAACAAAATGTGAATATGGAATTGCATAGTTGCAGTCATATGAATTATTATCATAAACCGCATACAAATATGATGAGCGTGTTTATAATTTTTGCAGTATCGATACTGATTTGATTTGAAATATTCATCACATAGATTTCACTCAATTTAAATATTTATTTTTTATTTCTTCTGGGTTTTTTCTTTTGACTATGCAGCAGCAGCCTCGACGAATTTAAATATGCGAAATGAATGCGCATTTGTCTGCAGCTGATTCTGAATCTGATTTCGATTCCGATGCTGCTGCTGCTGCTGCTGCTGATTCTGATGCATCTCCATCTCCAGCTGCCTCGGCATTTGTCTGTTGCACCTTTGTGTGTCTGTGGCACGTGCCGCACCTTTTTTGGTACCGAATTCACGTAGACGTCACGTCACGTCGTCGTGTCAACGGCATTCGCTGCGCCACAGTCTCTCGCCTTGCCCCAAAACGTTGCAACGTTGGTTCATTTGTTGAGAAAACGCGTATACGCCACGTTGTGCATTTGTATGTTGCTGGCAGCAACTCGTGAGAGTTTGAAATGCAATTGCCATGGATATTATACAAGTTTATGTCCTGCACTTTCTAAGTATACTTATAATCAACTGACTGTGCGTGCCACATTCAGTTCCCATTTGCCACATGTTGAGCACAAAGTTGCATGCAACTCGAGAATGGATTTAGCTGGCACTTTAGGTGCTACACAAAAATACAAATCCACATAAATCTATCATTAGAAGAAGCGTGAAGCTTGAAGCGTTCAAAATCTTTGAAAAATCAGCCATTAAATTGCTTAATAAGTTTAAAGCTTCTGAAAGCTCTGTGCACATTTAAAGCTTCTGAAGCCTGTTAATTTTTTTGTGCCTAGGTTTTAGACAGTATCATTAGCATAAGCGTTAATTCCGCGGATTTTGACCCTGTTTCAAGGGAGTGAGAAACAAGGGGCTGAAAGAAAGAGAAGGAAGAGGAAAAGAAGTAGAAATACTCTGCTAAAAATGGAGTTGGTCAATGCAGTAACGAGTGAAATTTATTGTGGCTTATGCCGCACATTAGCGCATTGTCACCGCACTGGGAACACTTTCAATAAATTACCTCGAGGCACACACAGCACACACACACACACATGTGCGAAGTTGCCTAAGCGCATTAGTCGCGCCTTTGTTGCGACACTTTTTGGCCAGCGGGTAAAAAGGAGGCGTGGCAGGCAGTATGGGAGGCGGCCACAAGTCGACAAAAATGCGCCATAAATAAAGGATAACAATTTGTTAGCCAGCAACAAGTGGGAAACTAAATCAACAACATTTGCGAGTAGATTTCGGGCCAAAGAGCACACTGAGTGTGTGTGTGGGTGTGCTAGTGTGCTAGTGTGTGTGGCGACATTTGTAAGCCGAAGGTGCAGCAGGTGAAACTGGCGCTGATAAACAGCTATCTGTGTTTACCTTAGCCATGTGAGCTGAGCTTCTGTTTGCGAGTCCTTGAGTTATGAATGCCATATTTTCCCATTGGAATCCCCTAACGGGTTTGAGCTTTCCCAACGGTGGCAGCGGTTGCTTTTCTTTGACTACTGCTCACTTAATTTTCTACCCATCAAACGCACATTTTACCCCTTTAAAACAGCAACAACAAGAGTTTTGTTGTAGTTAAGATGAGCCATTTGATTTTGGGTCTCCTTGGAGCACAATGAACCGTTTTCATTTGCTGTTGCTTCTTTTTGGGTTTTAAGTACACTTCACTTTGTCTGATTAAGAACAGCGCGAGCAAAGGCAGAAGGAGAGAGAGTCAAAGTTTCTACAAGAGTTAGCCGGAATTAAGTCTTTAACCCAAAACTGTCCTTTTTTTTTGGCTACTGCTTTTTGTTGTTAATAATATTAATGCAATTTTACGCCCACTTTGCTGGCATGAACTCATACTGAGTTTGATAAGATACATCTTAATAAAAACATACGATAGTTACCATTCACTGTTCACTGAACATGTGGAGGAGTAAAAGTTTCTACGAGGCAATAAGCCTTTCACTCAAGAACTCTTGAGAATTGAACTTTGATTTACACATTTGTATTAAATTTTATTAAAACGTGTTTACATTTTCAAAATTTTGGCTTATCATCCTTGTATGACAAATGTTAGATTGGACAATCTTAGCGCCTCTTGTCCAGTTCAGCAGCTTCATAAGCTTTTAGGAACGAACGTAGAAATTTCAGCTGTTTTTCAGAAATTCTGCGAAAATAGAAAAAATATAGATTAAAATAAAACTATAAATTTTTGCTAAAGTGTTTTATAATTTTATGTCATGACATGTATATAATTTAACTAAACTTATACATTTTCTTTTGACTAAAAAAACTTACCCAGCTTCCTCGGCGTTCTCATCATCGTTTGAGCGTCTTCGTGAATGTGGATTTTGTCTAAAGGATAAAGAACAGTTTAAAAGCAAAATAAATAGGATTATCAAATGTTTGTTGTAATTATTCACTGGAGTTCTTAGTTTTAAATTTAGTACACATTTAATTACCGACAAGATCCTTCTGCCTCCAGAGTAGACATTAAAATTAACATCAAAGAGAGCAAAAATAGATAAAGCCACGTCATTGACATTATTCAAACAACCGCAAATTTAGTTAAGACTGACAAGTTCAACAATTGACTGAGGTATTAAAAAAATTAAATATATTGCAAATATTTATTACATCGAATTACTGTATCAAATCAGCTAATTTTACAACGTAATGCAAACCAAATTTAATTATTTGTGGCTTTATTTTTCTTAAAAATAAAATAAAAAAAACTTGGCTGCTTGCAGCTCAAAAATAAACACAAAGAACCGTCAAAAAAACAGCCAACAAGAACAAACAGAAACAACAATTAAATAACAATTCATTGGCCTCTCATTAATTTGAGCTGCGGCAGGTGGGTGTAAAATTGAGTGTGCAACTGTGAGGTTTCCTTTGAGTGCAGCTCTGACACTGCACAACCGAATGTCATTGCGACTGACACATGCACAGCAGCAACAACAACACAAAAGTTTCATCAATTCGCTTCATTAAGTAATTAACACGTGCTTTATAAATTAATTTGCATTATTGACTGCACCTACAAAAATCAAATGTACGAAACAGACTGAGAATGAAATTTTAAAGGAGCATAATAAACATTTGAAAAATATATGCAATTGTAAAACTGTTAAAGAAAAAACTATAAACTATAAGTGGTATAAAATTATAAATTATATTTTAACAGTTCCTTAATCTCTAACAGAATCACAATATTTAATGAAAAAGAAATGCATTTTTATGGACACTTTTAAAAGATTTATAAAGCAAAAAGCAGAACCCTCTCTGGATCTGTAAAGTTAACCGATATGGAATTTAGTAATGAAAATGTAACTTATAAGTAGTACGGTAATTTCGCATAAAAACTCAAAAGTTCTGTAAACAGTGGGAGGACACATTCACACATAAACACCCACACCATCCAGCTACACACACTCGAACAACACATAAACAAACTGCATTTCGCTGACAATAATTGTTTTCTTTTTCGCTGTTTAGGATGTTGACGTTGATGGCCTTTGGTCATTGTTGTTGTTTCTCATGTTTGTTGTTGTTGGCAGTTGTTTGTTGTTGTTTATTGGTTGTTGTTGTAGTTGTTGTTGCTGCTACTTAACTGCAGTGCATTTCATTTGGGCTTTTGTTCCATTAGCTGCTTTGTGCCTCGTGGCTTGTCACACTTCCCACATTTCATGTTTGCGTTCACATTCTCCACAAATGGCTGCCAATGTTCTCAATTTTAATCTCTCTGTTCACCACACACTCCCACTTTGTAACTGCTGATTATTGTTTAGTTAGTCTCTGCTTGTTTTTCTTTGATAGCGTTTATTAAACCTCTATACAGTTTAATTTATTTCAGTTTAAAAGTTTGTCTTAGTTTCTTTGACTTTAAACTACTTAACTTGATTCGTCGCATGAATTTCTGAATTAAACTTACACATTTACTAGTCGAATAAATACTTTAAATAAAAACTTTGGAGAAGATTTATGTCCATTGGAAAATGCTTCGCTATGGTCTCATGTTCTTTCTGCTACTTGGCACGCAAACTTGGCTGCTGACTAACTCCGAGTGCTGCAGGGCTACTATCGTCAGATTTGCCGTCAAACCCAACAAGAAGTGCGACAATTATCAGGGCAGTCACACCGTGCCTTGGACAGATTCCTGCTTCAATTATCTCTGTAACAACATAACCAAACCCACACCTTGTTGTGGAGTGGGAAAGTGCAACGTGTTTTGCTGCAACTGCGACAATGGATGTATTCCAGGCGATGTTGCAAATAATTTAATAGACAAATTTGGTAGCAATATAACTGCAATGGAATTTTTAAATGATTTTGAACTGAAGAAATAAATAAAATTTCAGACTTAATAAGAGACTATTTGATACAAAAAAACTAAATATAAATTTTAATAGCTGAGTAAAACCAATTATAAACATTGCATTATATATGCTAAAATATTCGACATGCTTCACCTGAGTTCTTATAAATAGTCAGTATACAAAGTATAAGCAGTAAGAAGTAGCCTTAGTAACCCAAGTTCACCAAAGACTCCAAATAAAATGCATTTTATCAGTTTAATGTTCTCACTGCTGCTTTTGCTGCAGTCTTACCAATTGGCAGAGTTCGTTTGCTGTAGCTCCAACTACATAAGATTTGGAGTCCAACCCGAGGAGCATTGCAAGAACTATCTCGATAGCTATACCTTTTTCTGGACCAACTCCTGTTTCAACTTTCTTTGCGCCGACTTGTCCACACCCAAACCCTGTTGCGGTGTAGGAGACTGTAATATCTTCTGCTGTAATTGTGTAGACGATTGCATAGAGGGCAATATTGCTGTGAATATAATTGACAAATTCGGCTCGGATATTATGATGCTTGCAGGCGGTCCTGATCCCCCAGCGGTAAATATAAACTTATGGCAGTTTAAACTTGTTTCTTATCAGCTATTATTTGATTTTATAGAACACAAGTGTGCGAACGATAAACTCTATTGAGGTTGACTAGTACTGCCATCAACTACCATCATTTTAATACTCTATTTTGGATTACACCATTTACCGTTAAATAATTTTCATTTTTAAATATTTAATATGTCTAAGAGTTATCTATTGAAACCCAGCTTGATTTTCGCCATTAGTTAACAGTCGTTTAAACAGTTATCTATATAAATATAAGATTTGTAGCATGAAATATTTTAACACGATAAAAACACAGCCATGACGAGCCTATAAATAGTTGGCAGCACAGTCCGAACTTGAGTCAATTGTAGAAAATTCAAGTTCAAAGAGCGCAGGGTATTAAAATGAAGCTGGTTAGTCTGATATTTTTCGTGCTTTACTCCCAGTTTGCCTTCAAAACGGTTGAAACTGTTTGCTGTACGAGTACTTACATGAGATTTGAAATGAAGAATAACGGTTCATGCAGCGACTATAGAGACAGCCACTCATATTTGTGGACAGACTTGTGCAGCAATAATTTTTGCGGTGATCTCAGCCAGCCCACGCCCTGTTGTGGTGTGGGAAAATGCAACATTTTCTGCTGCAACTGCGATAATGGCTGTATACGTGGAAATGCTGTAGAAAAGTTTTTGAATCAGTTTGATTCTAACATAACTTTGTTGGAACCATACACACAGGTGAATAAAAACGACATTTTTGCCGAATTTTTCTTCTTAATTCTGTGCTTATAGAAATTTTCAGTGAATATTAAGTTTAACAATACTGTTGATGCGGCTAACAACAACATTACTGAGGGAAAATTTGATGTACAAGTTGCGATTGTGGAGCCATAAAAAAGGGAAAATAAAGTGGATTTAAACTGGATTTAAATAAAGTTAGTTTAAATTAAAAATATACATAAACTAGACAAGTTTTTTTTACTTTAAGCTTGACTGATATTTCCTTCAAAGTAATTTCCACGCCCAAGTAATTGATTCGATTCAATCTGATTATATAATTAGTAAAATTTCTTACTCAACAAACCGTTTGTTATATATAGCAAGTGTTCCAAGTGAAACTCTAGTCTATTGTGAAGACTTCTGGTCCGAGGATGCACTACTTTAAGCTGTCTCTCTTTGTGCTCCTTGTGTTGCACTCATGGCAAACGGGTAACACCGACTGCTGTTCAGCCACCTACGTCAGATTCGGTGTGCAGGCCAATGAAACGTGCTCAAATTACCTCAATAGTTTCCCATTTTACTGGACTGATTCCTGTTTTAATTATCTATGTAATAATTTGAGAAAACCCTCACCTTGTTGCGGTGTTGGAAGTTGTAACGTGTTTTGCTGCAACTGCAGTGGAGGTTGTGCTCCGGGAAATATAGCCGAGAATTTACTTACCAAATTTGGCACCAATATAACTATGGTATCACCTGAGCTAAACAAGGTAAATTTAATTGCATGTTCAATTAGTTTATGCTGCTATGAAACCCTTTACGACTTTACAGGAAACCGACGGTGAAAGCGGCACGGAAAATTTCACTCCTCTAACAACTGTACATAGCCATTCACTGGAGGAATCCACAACAATAGCTCCTGAGTTTTCAAGTTGATAATAGTTCACTGGGAGTTATATAATATTTTCGTTGTTTATAGGAAAATGTTATCACATTAAATGAATTGAGCGATAATAATTGATTTATCGCTTCTATTGCAGTAATTAGCTATGTTTATATAATTAGTATTACTTAGATTTATAGCTAGTTGCTTTGAACTCTTCGAATTGTTTGTTGACAGTATGCATTACTTAGTTTCACTGCTCTTCCTTTGCGTTCTGTTAAAAACTTGTGAAAAAGTGAACACTGTTTGCTGTCGTCTGACCTTTGTTCGATTTAAAGTAATTTTTGGGCATTCTTGCGATCATTATGCAAACAGTATGACCAATCCCTGGACAGAGCACTGTTTCAATTCGTTCTGCGGAAATCTGCAAACACCCACACCCTGTTGTGGCGACGGAAGATGCAATTTATTCTGCTGCAACTGCGACAAGGGCTGCATTCCAGGCGATGTTCGAAGCAACTTAGAAGCCGCATACGGCTCAAACATCATTATGATATAAAAAAGTATAAAAATAAATATTTTATATAATTTTTTAATAAATTTATTAAATTTTACTAGATGTAACATTGTCAAATTTTTCAATCTTAAACATTTTTTTTTTATTATGAAATTAGCAAACCTCTTTCATCCACATATTAAAATAAAAGTAGATTTCTGTCTTCGGAACAGCATTGCATTTTGTTTTTCACATTGTTTTCCATCCATAAATCCAACCGTTAAATTGATAAATCATTTCAATTGGTTACACCAGAGAGCCAGCTAAAATACTTATACGTTTTTTAGCAGTAGTTAACAATTGCTTTAGAGTGACGTTTTCTCGGATGCATAATGCGGATTTCAAAGACAATCTTAGCCTATTTAATTACAGTTTTGTGGAATTTAGAACCAACAGTTAGCACATGTTGCCCGTCAACAATGATACACTTTACGGTCAAATCGGAATCGAGTAAAAAGTGCAACGACTTTCCACATAGTGGAAGTGTACATTTCAGTAAAACCTATTGTTTTACCAAACTCTGTGGAAACTTCCATAGGCCAACTCCGTGTTGTGGTGTGAAGAGCTGCAACATCTTTTGCTGCAACTGCACGTGCTGGCAAAGAAATGATCGAGTTAAGTTTGATTTCAGAACTCAGTATTGGAGTGATATCACCAACGTTTATCAGCGTGGAGCTTCTTATAGTGTAAACAAATTGTGATAACTTTATATGAATTGACTTGAAATTCAAAATGTTTTTTTAATCAACAGGTTGACAATTCTAATGAGTATCTATAGTAAATGTGGATGTGTCTAAGTCGGTGCTACGAAACAAATCGTTACTTTCTAGTTGCTATTTTTAAGTATTTCAACAAACTTTGTTAAAATAACATAAATATGAATGACATTGTACATATATAAATCTATACATATTAAAATGAAATTGGTTAATATATTTTATTTGTTTCTCCGAGCAGAAGGTTTGCAGAGTAGCCATAAAATTAAATAAATAAATACAATTGCTTAGAATTATTTGATTGAATTTGTGTAGTGATTTTTTTCTTTTAAATTATACTTCTTAAATTTATTTAAGTTGTTGACGTAGCAATGCATGCCGGTTACTGTTAGTATATTCTAAATATGGTTCACTTTATACATAAAAATGTGGATATTGTTAATTTAAGTTATTCCGGTAATTAGTTGTGCATTCTTGAGTTGTTTTGCTTGATGTTGCTTTGATTTAAAAAGTAAGTTTGAAAAGGAAACTCAATGCTAAAGCTGTTTCATTTTTTTATTGACTGATAAATTTGTACAGTAAAGTTTTGGCTTAAATAATAATAACCACACACTGATGGCTCTTTTGTAATTAGTGAAATACTTGTGTTATTAAATCTTGAGTAGCCAACTGAATATAAATATATATTAATCAATTTACTTTGATTGCAATTGCGAATTTGAAGGTTGATCAAAAACGTTTCCAATTGGACTCTGATGACTTGCTATTCAGATTTTGGCCAAGGCTCAATTTCTGATTTGCTGGCATCAGCGCAAAACAGTCTCCCCCTTTCCCACTTTCCCCTCCTCCACCAACTGTGGCATGTTGTCAATCTGGAATCCGTCGGAGACGTAGACATCTCGTTACTCGTTTGCATACAAATTACAGATGCAAGTCACATTTGATTGAAAACAATTTGAAATGATATCGCAAAATCGTTGTTTGTTGCTCCATCTCCATCTCCTGCAGTTGAGACTGTTGCGTCGTCTTCTCTGGCAAACAGTTCACGTGTTTGTAACCCAATGTGAAAGTGGCTCTATTTTATTTTACAGGTGCGCACTTTACTCACCTGTGGGTGGGCAGAGTGCCACGTGAGGGGGGAGCCAACACTTTATTGCTTTTACGTGCAAATTGTTTGTGTTTGCCCCATAAACGAAATTTCTTTCGTTTTCAGTACCACTCTCTCTCTGTCGCTCTCTCTCTCTTACACATATATTCTTCCTCTCTTCCGACCCTTTGCCTTATTTCACTTTGAGCTGATAGCAAACGCATTTCTGCTGCCATTCTGGCCGCCATTTCTGCAGCTATTTCCGCTTCCGTTTAGTTCCAATTGGCATGCATCAAGCAGTTTTCCCCCTACTCCAACCCTTTCCTACCCTTCCCCCCTCTGCAGCTAATCAAAGTGTTTGACAGAGACAAGTCGTGTTTGACAGCCTAGCCAGCACCTGAATAAGCCAAACAATGCTTTCTCTTGGCCAATATGCAAATAATTACCAATATGAGCCGTCAAATGACCAAACACACACACGCTCTATCGCTCTCCATCTCTCTCTCTCTCTCTGTCTCCCTCGCTCGCTTCCTTTGTCTCTGTGCTTCGCTTGCCGTGTTTGCCAATATGTTGGTGGACAGGTGAGCTGCTGTTGTAAAAGCTCTAATTGTTGTCGTCCTTGTTGTAGTCCTCCTTGTTGCTGTAGTCGCTGTAGTTGTTGTTGTTGTTGTTGTTATTGGCGTGTGCATTGTGCGTTGCCGTGGATTGTGAGCTTGTAAGTAAGCCTTAATTATTGCTATTGCAGCCATAAAGCCACCACACAATAAACATGCAAATGCATCTGGCCATTCAATATTGGGCGTATATGTGTGGGCGTGGCAGCTGCATGATAAGCCAATTTGTTAGTGTACAAACGGCGGCAACTGGCAAATGGCAATTACAATGGCAACTTTGGCAGCAGTTACCTGAAAAGCGTTAAGCAACATTTGAATTAGCCATAAAACATGGAAGAAGGCCAGTTACTTGGCCTATAACTCGCTCAATACTTATTGTTAGCAGTTCAAGCCAAGAATTGTGCTGAAATTCGTTCTCAAAATCAAGTCAACTTGGAGTAAACTAAGGGCTAAGTAAGGCTAAAGGTTGGCAGTAGAAGCTGTTAATAAGGACCCGTTTACAGTGGCTAATTTAGACACACTTTAGTATAAAAATCAGTTACATTAACTAGCTGTAAATCATGTTTAAAGCCAGCTTGTTTAAGTCAGCTAAACGCTCGTTTTAAACTAAACATATTGTAGGTTAGCAATTGGTTCAACAACTTTGAACAAGGGCCATGAGCTGAGTGCGTTCGTTGTTTTAGACGCAGGCCTTGTCATAATTAGAAGGTGCGATAAGGCAGCTGACACAGGTAACCACAGGTAACCACTGTGTACCACAGTGAGCACACACAGTAAACGCTCATCAAATCCACTTAAGCTGGTAATGGCTACAGATCGCTGTCCAGCCTTTACACAGCTACAGAACGGTCCCTCCCACTGCCACGCCCTCTTTGGCTGCTGCTGCCTTCATCAATTGGTTTTATTTGCCATAAACTAGCAGCAAAACACGCATGCGACGCGTTGCCCTAGTGAAAAGGTTGATAGGTGCTAGGATGTGTGGGAGTGTGTGTGGGAGTTTGTGTGGGAGTGTATGTAGGTGTGTGTGTAGGTGTGTGTGTGTGGTTAGTGTGGCGTTTAAGTGCCGCTTGGCCTGGCCCAAAGGTGCAATGGCAGCTCTGGCAGGCACAGGACGCCGATATCCCCAGAGAACTGCAGACACTGTAGGTAAAGGAGCAGGAGGAGAAGGGAAAACAAGGCCCAGAGACGGAGTAGGGGACCTAGAAGAATCTGTAAATGCCCCTGTAGATGCCTGTTTGTCGTCATGTCATGTGATTTTTGCACTGATTTGCGTTTAATTGAATTCTGCGCTTGACACGGCTGTTTCCGTTGCTGTTTGCCCTTTTGAACTGCGGAAAACTCCAGGACTTTAGAGCCTCCGCACAGCAGGGACAGCAACACTGTAGTGTCGGTAGTCGAAATGAAGCCATCAATTTGCTAAACTCATTTAATTGCGCCGAAAATGAACGCTGCCTGGCACATGGAACATGTTGAGCCTACTTAAAATGATTACGAAGCGCTACTAAACGGACAGACAACATCGGAGCACATAAATCAAGACGCCCCGAGAACGGAGGCTGGTCAATGAACCACCAAACACGACCGAGTACCCACTGGGATTGGAAAAAGCAGTAAAAAAAATGCTAGAGTCGAATGGGTTAACTGTAATAGACCCTGTACTGAATGTAAGTTAAATTAGTTCGTAGTTGACCGGTCTAAACTTGTGACAGTCACTAACTTCTAGACAGATAGGCATTGCTTTAGCTACTCGACAAACTATATACTCCCTTTTACTGTTTATGAGTACAGGGTCTAAAAAAAATAAAAACACAGGAAATGGAAGGCAAACGCATAAAGAGGAGAAATGGGTATCAGGTCGCTACTACTCTGCTCTGTTCTGGTCTGGTCTATAACCATTAATGATGTGGCCTACAAGCTTCTATAGAGTACGTGCCTCAATGCCGCACTCGCAGTTTGACTGCCAAACAGACAGGGAAAGGAAGAGAGAGTGAAAGAGAGAGCTAGCTAGGCCTAGAGTTGCAAACTTGCGAGTGAAAAACAGTTGAAGAAATACGCGAAGCGGAAACAACTTAATGACGCGCGGCGCTAATGGTTCACTTAAGCACCCACATAAGTTTACCGCTCGCTACCAAAAACAGAACGACAAAAAATGGAGAAGAAAACAACTAGAAAAGAAATAGGAAAAAAGGCAAGAAAAAAAAGGAATCTACTAAAATAAAAGAGCAAAACAATTAGAAAATGAAGCTGCAATTTAAATACTCTAAAAAAATTATTTAATTCAGTTTCGTGTTTAGAAATTAACTGTAAATATATATTATTTTTAATTAAATTTAATTTTTTCAAAATTTTCTATTATTCTGCTTTAGTTTGCTGTAGCTGCTTTAAAAAGTAGTAGCTGCTCTTTAAAGAGTATGGTGTAGCTGAGGAATTCTACCCCTCCCCTGCTCTCCTGATTTTACTACTTTTTTCTACTCTGTTCCGATTTTTTGCTGCAGCCTCAACACATTTTTAGAGGCGTGGATGTCACAGTGTTGTCGTTTTGCCCGCCAAAATCAGACGCCCCACCGCCCCTCGCCCCTTGTAGCTTCTAAGCGTACTCCAGTGTTTTGGCCTGGTCCCCTGGTTACCTCCGCCTACCTCTCGCAACCCTTGCCCCAGCCTTCACAAGGCACAGCTCTGCTTCACTGACGCTGCACAGTAATAATTTCTCGCTAATGGTGTCCTAAATTGTCAAGAAATATGGAACCATTTGAATGTGGTGTACTTCCCCCTCACCTCACTCCTTTGCCACTCCGACGCTTCAAGTGGGTGTGCCAGTAAGTGTGTGTGTGTGGGAGTGTGTGTATATGTTTTTTTGTTATAAGTATTTTGAAATGCTGTTGCTGAGTGCGCGGCTTTTAGTTCGTTTGTGTTTTTGACTTCCGGTTGGCCATTCGGCCAGAAATGTCTTTGTTTCCTACAAAGAGCGAGTAGGCGGGCAAAGGGATTGCAAGACGTGGGCGTGTCAGCAGCTGGGGCGTTGAGTTGACCCTGTTTGTGACAAGCTTAAAGAAGGAGAGAGAGGGGCAGTGCTGTGTAGTCGATAGCGTAGGTAGACCTTAGGGGTCAAATTAAAGCAGGAGTTGAAAAGGGAATTTAATTATTCAAGTTATGAAATAACTAAGTTATTAGTAGCTAAAAGAATTTACTAGGAAATATTTGACTAGCAATTTAGCAGCATTAATGATTTTAGTTCTTCACAGATTCAATGTTCAATGTTTTAAATGAATGTTATTAAATGAATCTATAAATTCGGTTTAAACCTAATACCTAAAACACTTGTTGCATGCCTCACACACTCACACTCCTTCCGCTTTAAATGCTCCGTAGTTACCGTGTGCCACGATACGGCTACGTAACGCTTACGTATACTTGATACAACTGCAGCGCCAAGGAAATCATTGTTATCATTGTCATTGTCTCAGAGCTTTGCTATAGTAAATACCCTCAAAGATGACACCGCATTCATCTACCAAGCAGACTAAGGAGAGGGAGTAAGAGGGAAGTGGCTGTGTGTTTGTGTGTGTGTTGAAGCGTTTATGCCAACACAGACGTAAAAAATCTGCTACTTATAAATTATGTTTATTTATTTATTATATTTTTGAAACAGCTGCGCTCAACTACGCAGCGTTTTGTGTCGTTGCTTCTCTAGTTTCCCCTGTCTCTTTCCACCCCCTCCCTTTCACACTTTTCTCTCTCCCCTCTTTGCTGCTGTCTTCTGGCTGTCAGCGAATGTCCTGACTGTCCTGGCATAACAATGCTTTCGCTTTTGCCTTCATCCTTAACGTTTCTTCTTTTCGTTTCGTTTTTTTTCTCTTTTTTTCATAAATCTGTAAAGAAAAGAAAGATGAAAAAATACGTTGTACAAATGTTGTTGACAGCGGACAATGGACAGCAGACAAAGGACAGTATTTTGTCTAAGGAGGAGCAGGGGAGTGAAGGGCACACTGCTCAAGCTGGCCATTTAGTTAGTGTCTGTGCGTAAAAAACAACAGGCAAAAAAAAAACGCCAAACAAAAAACAAGAAAGTAAACAAGACGAGGGTAGCCCCAATTTGGCCAAGCTGACTAAATTGCGTTAGTTTGAATGGACCCTCGAGGCGTTTATGGGGCATTTGTTGCTAATAATGCTATCGATGTGACACACTTACTCCAGCTGCTGCTGCTGCTGCTCCTCTTCTGCACGTACTTGCCACCCAAATGGAAGACCACAACTGACACGCACACAATGACGTCACAGTGTTCAATGGAATTGCATCATCAGCTAATTAGTCGAAGTTTTCGTCATCAAGTTTAACTTAATGTAAGACTGAAATTTGAAGCTGTAATCCCAGCAAGCGTTGCTTACTCGAATTTCTTTCGAGTAACTTAAATAACCAAATCATTTCAGTATTGACTAGCATTTGTATCACACAAAGTCATTTCATTTTTGTTCGTTTTCTTTTTGTAATACTTTTAGAGAAAATGAATATACGTGATAAGCTGATTGTGTCCCCTGTGAGCATCAAGTTCCAGTCTCCATTTCATCAAAATCAGAAGCGGCAAATGAGCATTATGAACTTCAGCAACAGGAAAATGCAATACCGCATTGAGGTGGATGACAAGCAGCTTTTCCAGGTGGTGGAAGCGAAGGGAGAAGTTGCAGGCTACGACACCAAAGAGCTGACGATCTACATGAAGCCCAGCCCTGAAGTCTTTAAGAAATGTGCCATCAAGGTGCTTTACAAGGCAGCTCCAGAGGAGGCAGAAGCAGCGGATCAGTCCGATCAATCTGAGCGTACAGTGAATAATTCGCTGGAGGAAATGTCAAAAGATTGGGACACTGCCTGTTGCATAGAAGGGGAGATTTCGGTGGAGCATGGTGCGGATAGAGAGTTGCGTCGCGTGCTCGCCAGTGGTCTGAATGCTCAAAAGGAGGAGCAATACAAGCCTATATGCACCAACTGCTGCTTAAAGCGCACCAATCCAAAGGTCTTGGCCAACAAGTCGAGCTGGAAGCGTCTGCTCTTTTGGCCAGTTGGTATTGCCACGCTTGCAGTAACAGGTAACACACTTTTATACAAATTTAAGTAGTAAATTTACTTTACTTCTACTTTAGTTTACTTTGGCTGTAAGTGGTTGGGCCTAAACCTTTTCAACCTCAAGACGGAGAAGATCTTTTAAGTGGGATTAAAAGGGGAGGGTGATTAGAAGGAACGCAAATCAATTATTGAATTATGCAAATAGAAAACAATGCCGCAGGCAGCGGCAGCAACTACACACACGCTCTCTCTGTCTCTCTCGCTCTAGTTTGTGTTTGATAAATCAATCATACGCGCCGTTGGCTGCGGCTTTAAATCAACTTACCGGTTGTCTGCCTGATTAACTTGCAGCTTCCACACACGCACACACACCAACACACACACTGCTGTTTGGATTTATTTATAAGGCAATTAATGCCACAATTAATTTCTAATTGCATTCTAGACGCGTTTCAGCCGTTTTCTATCTGAGCCATTTATTGTTATTGTTGCAGGCCTAATTAATTTGGTGCTGTCATTGTCTTGACCCTTTCGCTCGTTGCTTTATGTGGCCAATTAACATTTTGTGTGGCAACTCAATTCAATTTGTGGCAAAATTTGACAACCAAAATTCCAATGCAAATTGAGCCCTGGGGCAAAGGGCATAACCGTTCTGCTGCTGCTGCTTGGCCCTGTGGTGATACCACAGTTCGTATTTATTTTATGCAGTTTGCACAAAAATTGCCTGGCTGTTGCAGCGACTGTAAACTTGGCTCAAAGGCGTTAGCTAAAATGTCCCAAAAGTATCTTTTTTTTGGGTAGTTTTCTTACTGAATTTGAGTGTGGAAACACTTAGGAAAAAGTAAAATAGTTTTGAAAGGAAAATCTGTGGAGAATGTCGAGTCTGATTTGAAGACAATTGTGCCTCAAATGCCTTAATGAGCGCAAAAGGGGTAGGCCTGGCCGTGCCCACTACTCACCTGGGGGATGGTTTTTTGGGCCTTCAAATCATTGAGCGAAATTCTATTTTACTGTTTCAATTTATGGCCAAGAGAGAAGGCCAAAGAATTGTCTGTCATGTACATTTGATGCTTTCTTTGTTGTTGTTGTTCCGCTTTATCAAAATCAGAATTTATGTGACATAAGGAAGTCCGAATCTCCCCTCTCTCCCTATCTCCTATTTCTATGTCTCCCCGTCTGTCTTGTCTCCCTTCCTCTGCGCTGTGACTTGATTGTATTGAGAAATGAATGAAATTAGAATGTCTGATGGCATTTTGAATTGGATTTCGCCGTTTGTTTTTAGCCTATTTGCCTTTACTCCCGTCTTCTTTACTCTTCTCTTTTTCCTATTTTCTGCTTTGTTTTGTGCTTTGTCCAATTTCAAGCGACACCACAAGACAGGCCACAAAATGTCGCTCCTACCGTCTGCCCTGGCCACAGGGCCAGCTCTCATCCCTTTCTCTCTTCTCCCTCTCTCTTTCTCTCCTTCCCTTTTTATGCGGCCTTCTCATGTCCCATTGGCTTTGATTGCTGTAGCATGTCAAAAGATTTGCGAACCAAATAAAAATATTTTTTTGTAGCTACGCTGCTAACAAAAATGATCAAAAAACATTTTAGTATTAAAATAAAATCTTAAAAATTTATGTTACATTAAACATTTTTTAGTTTTTGCTTTAAAAATATTTATGTATTTATTAATTAATATCAAATAAACTTTTAACCAATTCTATGTGGTTTGCTCAGTGTATAGATAACATTACTCGAATTATATACTTTTAATTTTAATACAAAAAAATTAACCCAAATTTGTTGCCACGAAAATACTTAAAAAAGTTTTATTTCTTCCTTTTTTTCGCAGTGCATTACAAACCGGAACATGGAAGTTTTTGAAGCATTACACACAGTGTCATAAAACATTATTGACATTTCAATTGCGGAGCGTTTTGTGTGACACAACATGGTCAGCAGAGGGAGCTGCAGTGGGCGTGGCAGGACCTGGAGTTGGAACTTAAATAGAAGTTGTCTTTACGGCTTTTTTGTTGCTGCTTTGCTGCATGTGGTTAAATAATTTCATGTCTCCGTTGTCACGCCGTTTGTTTTAAACAGCCCGTGGGTACTTGCAACACGCCCCCTACACCGCCCTTTCCCTCTCCCTGGCGACTCATTAAATTGCTTGAGACAAAATGTTGTTTAAGGCAGCGGCCAAGTGGTTTTGTCTGTCGCTCTTTTGGCCATCATTTTTGCTGGCACGAAACACGCATAAAACCTTCCAAACAGCCGCAAATTCAAGTCAAGTTTGTGCACTCTTCTTCTGCCTCCTCCTTCTAGCTGTTGTTTTGACTTTTGTTGGCCAAAAGTTTTACGAGCTTATCCGACAAAATAAAAGCGACGAGACCATGATGAAAAACATACAAAAACACGTGCCAATATAGCTGACTGCAGTAGAGGTAAGAATTAAAACACACACACACACCCCAAACGAAGGGCAAGCCATTAACTTGGCCAAAAGCAGATGTCTACTTGTCTGGCGAGTCGCGATAGGCAGCACAGCACACTCAGGTGAAAGCACAAAAAAAAATAAAGAAGTTATAAGGTGCCAAAGGCCATAAAAGATGCAATCAAAATCAAACTGATTTGTCTCCTGGGAGCATTGCCAACTTTTACGTTTACGAGCCTAAACCATACAAACTTCAAAATGCAGCAGTCAAAATACACTGGGCTCAAACATATCCTAAAATATCACAGGTTTCCTATAGAACAAGAAAACTGAAACTTGAATTGAAACAAAAAATAAAAAAAAAATGTTTAATATAATTATCTTAAATATATACTAAATATAAATACGACTTAATATTATTTTTATTCACATTCCCATATTAAATATTTTAAAATGCATACGCTTTCACTGCTTACTTTACAGGGTATGCAAAGGTAAGTAATGTTAGAGAGAGAATAGTTTACAGTGCGTACGAAATGGTGAACGGAAGGAATTTAAACAGTAACAGACAGGAAAGAGGCTACGCCCGTTGGACTGGCTTTAATTAGACAGTCGTGAACTCGGCTAAGTTATGGGCCAACAGAAGGCAGACGACGACGATGGCGACGTTGCTACTGAATCTCAGACTAAGGTTGGGAAATGGCCTCGAGTCGAGTCGAGTCGTGAAATTTATGCGTTAAAATTGCATAATTTGCACTCACGGGGCAGCTAGAGGGAGACAGGGAGAGAGGGAGTCGCTAAAAGTTTGCACATAAATTTATGAGTCAAGGTAAGAGGGCAAACTTTTGACTGCCACTGTCCTCTGTACCCATTTCTGCTGCTGTTCCAACGTATTGAATTAAACACTTTGTGTGTTGCTCTACTTATTACCACCTCCCAAGTGTCTCTTGTGGCAAAGACACACATACATTCACACCCCCTCACTGATACAGTCACTCACATAGTTAGATGCTCACACGATTCGTTTTTAATTTCCTGTTTCTGTTGCTGTTTCCATTTCTATTTAGGTTTCAGCTCCTCCGATTGCTGTCGGCTCTGGTCTACTCTCTACTTTATCGGCATTTTCAACAGTCTGTCGCTATAGTTTTTCCCCCCAATTGCAAATAAAGCCAAATTTTTGTTGTATTCATTTTTGGTGGCATTTTAAGTGAATTTTTTGTTTGCCACGCGGCTGGCTCTCTAATAGTTTTTACTGCAACTTTATTTAGTGCTCTCGCCTCTTGCCGACGACACTGTCTATGACATTCCCATTTTCCATTTCCACTACCATTCAGTATTCTATGTACATTCATTTCCATTCAATTTTCCCTACTCTCCTTTTATCTGCCCTATTTTTTAACATTTCGCAATGAATTTCGCTGCGTCCGACCGTTTGTCTTTCTTCCTCCTTTTATGTTTTATTTTTTGTCTGGCGGCGTTTTTATGAAGATAAAAAGCTCAACGATTCGGCAATGGCAACGGCATTGGCATTGGTCTAGGCCATGGCTCATACCGCCCATGGCTAATGGGGCTGATGCCCTGCCACGCCCCGCACATCTCCCACTCAACTGCCTGAAGTTTGTTTTGCTGGAATTGCAATAATTGTTTATTGACAACAATGGATTTAAATTGTTATCGGCTGCAGCTGTGAAACAATTATGAATCCTGAGCGAATGCAGTGAATCGAATGAATAAAGTGTGATTGAATTTCACAAATTATGATTTTTACAATATTTCAGATCCTTATTTAATAATCTTTATGCAAAAGTATTCTTAATGCATGCGAATATTGAAAAATTTATCAGAGTGGGATCCGTAATTGACCACTGTAAAATTTTAGCATCAACTCCGTCCGAACAGTTATAAATTGCTAGCAAAACAGCAAGAGAGCAGAAACAGCCGAAAGTGGATGTAAAGCAAAACTTATAAACATAAGCAAGTTAAGAATCGTTACTGCAGCCCTCAGTTTTCCCTTCTTCTTTGGTTTCGCTCTGAAACGTCACATTAACCGCAAGCATTACGGATCATAACTGTTGTTGCCAATGCGTGTGAGAGATAAAGCTTCTCGCCCCCTCTCATTGGCTCAAATTTCACCAGACCACACATTCTTACTAATATAAGCATGTATTTCGTTTAATATTATTGCTTTGCATCTACTTACTCTTGATTTTGATCGCCTGGTGATTTGCCTGGAATTTAAGCATTTTGAACGTTGCTAACAAGGAATACCCTACATTTTTTGCTGAAAGTGGGCATTTCAGTTCCCATAGTGCGGCTGCTTTTAATTGATGTATTTTAATTATTCGATTCGTCTAATGACTTGCCTAGCCTATATACCCTTTTTGCACTGTGTGAAATTAGCAATCACAAGCGGCGGCAATCAAAGTCTTGTATTTGCTAGAGTGAAACAACAGGTGAACAGCAATATCAGCATCTCGCTCTGTACCATTACTGTATCTCCGAATTTTCGCTCTGCTCCGCTGGTCTCTCTTAAGTGCACTCTCAGATTGCTTAAATTTACCGCAAAATAGAAGGATCATAACTGTAGAAGCAATCGTGTGTAACAGAGGAAGCTTCTCGCCCCCTCTCATTGGCTCAAATTTCACCAGACCACACATACTTACTAATACAAGCATGTATTTCGTTCGATATTTTTGCTTTGCTTCTACTTACTGTAGATTCTGATCGCCTGGTGGTTTTCTTGGAATTTAAGCATTTTGGACATTGCAAACAAGGAATACCCTACATTTTTTGCTGAAAGCGGGCATTTCAGTTCCCATAATGCCGCTGCATTTAATTTATGTATTTTAATTATTCGATTCTACTAATGACTTGCCTAGCCTATATACCCTTTTTGCACTGTGTGAAAATAGCAATCACAATCGGCGACAATCCAAGCCTTGTATTTGTTAGAGTGAAATAACAGGCGAACAGCAATAGCAGCATCTCTCTCTGTATCATTACTGCATCTCTGAATGCTCAAATTTACCTCAAGTTATAAGGATCATAACTGTAGATGCAAGCGTATGTAAGAGGGGAAGCTCTTCGCCCCCTCTAATTGGCTTAAATATCACCAGACCTCACATACTTACTAATACATGCATGCATTTCGTTCGATATTTTTGCTTTGCTTCTACTTACTGTTGATTCTGATTGCCTGGTAATTTACCTGGAATTTAAGCATTTTGGACGTTGCTAACAAGGAATATCCTAAATTTTTTGCTGGAAGTGGGCATTTCAGTTTCCATAATGCCGCTGCATTTATTTTATGTATTTTAATTATTCGATTCGTCTAATGACTTGCCTAGCTTATATACCCTTTTTGCACTGTGTGAAATTAGCAATCACAATCGGCGACAATCCAAGCCTTGTATTTGTTAGAGTGAAATAACTGTCGAACGGCAATAACAGCATCTCGCTCTGGATCTTAACTGCAGCAATGGGCTGCCCCGCTTATTCTGGTTCTCTGTAATAGCTCACAATTACCGCAAACTTCACAGATCATAACTGTTATTGTAAATGTATAAACTGTTATTGGTTTAAAACCCACCACAGCCCACTTGCTTACACATGCAGGCATGCCTTTGTTTTGATTTTTTTTTCTATTTACATTCACTTTCTGTTTAAAACCAGAACTTTATTAGCTTCAAAATAGACTGATAGAAAAATTTATTATTTGTATTATTATTAAATAGGTTTTTATTAAAAATAAACTTCAACTTTAATGTAACGATACAATTGTATTGGCTGCTGTAAAGTTGCAAATTATCCTTAATATTTTGATCCGATTTTTGTCGTTACTTCCAGCTGTGTACAAATCTGTAAGTATATATAGAAAAATAGCTATTTCAACAGCTTGGAATGTGTTAATATTAAAGAAGAATTTATATTTGGAATTATTTGTTCTATGTACATGTTTTAAATAATTGGATCTATAAAGTGATTATGCCGTGATGACATTACGCCATCTTTGCCAGTTGAGTTGTCTGGCCTTTTGGCCCGCTTTGTGGGCCAACTGAGCAATGCCAATTGGCAGTCGAAGCGCAAGTTGGCTGCCTGAAGATTCCAGGCATCCTTTTGCCAACTACAAAACAAATGCCAAAAAGGCCTAAAAAGAGGGTAAAACAACAACAGCGAGAAGAAGAGGAAGAAGCAAAAGAAGAAGGCCAAAAAGGCAACCATGCAGAGCAAATCAAAGTGGAACCGAGACGGACGAGATTCTGGCGCATATTTTTGGCAGAAACGTGAAATTAATTATGCGCGGCAAAAGAAAGGCTTACCGCAGGACAAAGACACTCAAGGACCCCAGAAAAAGGCGGTCCGACAGGGCGGGACGGGGCGTGGCAGGGTGTAGAATGCTATGCCGCGTCAGCTGGCAAAACGAGAGCATTAAATGAGTAGAGACCGCGTTCCAGGATTATGTTAAATTTAGCGGTGACACAGACACTTGGCAAAGGTTCTCACACAATGGCGCAATAATTGCGCTCCACTTTGGTGGGCGTGGCTGGGTAACAGCCCATCATTGGAGCCGTCTGTTCCGTCCATTCGCTTGGCCGCCATTAATTGTGCAAAGTCAGTGCGACTGAATGTCTGTCCGTCTGCTGTCCCTGGCAGCTGTACGTCTTCAGTCTTCAGTTCTCTGTCTCCTGTCTCCTTTCTACCAGCTGCTGTCTCGTTTCTTCCGTGTTTTCTTTAACCAGAAGTCAGTGCCAAGTGGCAGTTGCCGACGCTTCTGTGCCAACTGCCAGAAAGCAGGGCAAATGGCCGCCTTTACGCTCCCCTATACGCTCCTTCTCTTTCTTTGGTATGCCATAAATTTAATGCTATTTTTATTGTCAGTTTCAATGCGCGTTTGTTTAATTTGCCAGTAAATGCTGCTTTGCCACGCCTTTCCGCCTGCCCCGCCTTCACCCAGCGCCTTTTTGGCAATTAAATACAATTTTTGCTTACTTCAATTACTGGAAAAGTGCGTCACCCAACACACACACAACAACAATAACAGGAAAAGCGACAAAATATAAATCATTTACAATTTTCATTTTCTATTTATCAAGCTCAGCATTTGAGGATATAGCCAAAGACCCTTTTGGCAGTTGGAAAAACGCGCAAACCGAAGCAGCTAAGAGGAAAAACTGTGTGGGCAGTGGGGGTGAAAATGGGACGCAGGGAGGAGTGCCGGCGATTTAAACGCTGTCTCTGAGGCAATTGCGGCAAATTGTTGAGACAAAACTGGTCATTACCTTGGCAAAAACCCGTAGATAACGGTCGCAAGCGACTGAATTCCGTACATTTCCACAGATGTTTATGAATCTCATTCACAACAAGAAAATCATTTCATGGCCTGTAATTAGTGTTGCCATTTTGGCTAGATTACAGCCATTCGGGCATTTTTCAAATGCTTTAAAGACAGCTGTAATTAAACATAACTCTTGTATTTTTTGTCAGCTATGATTCTCACATCGATTTATTGGACTGAGCTAGGCTTAATTAAAGTTTAAAATACTTTTAAATATATTTTTGGTTATCTACTAAATTAAAAAGTTTTTAAGTAATTCGGTTGTATTAAAACAAGGTCTAAATATATGTCTATAAGACAAGTGCCTCGATTAATCCAAATTAATGGCTTAATTTATCTGCTATTCCTGCCACGACTTCAATTTCTTGTCGAATTTTTATGCAGTTTTACAAATGAAATTTATGCACAACTATTTTTTTTGCGGTTTTTTAAATATTACTTGGTTTCACATTTCCCACACCGCTTTTCTACCCCCTTTTACCGTAGTATTCTGCCTAACAATTCTCATTCTCAATTTCCTCTTCATTTTGCTGCTGCTTCTGCTTTTGCTTTGTTTTAATGACCTGTAAAGGGGTGTAAAAGGTTTCTTAGAAGGCTGTTTGCAAGAGGCAGTGCTGTAAGTCTGTATTTTTGTATTTTAGTTGAATCAATCAATCCGTTTAAAACCGAAAAAATGTATAATTCGAAAGGGAAAGAAGCGATCGTAAATTTCACAGGCAGCTGACAACAGAATCGTAGAGTAGAAAGCAGAAAGGTTAACAGTTGAAGAATTCGGACAGTGCTCTTTAGCCCAAACAGGGTATCTCAAAGTCTGCTGTAATCCTCTGTAATTTACTTTTTTTGTATTTTTTTGAGAGTTGTACAAAAATTTCTTTGTTTGTTCTGCGTTTTCGCGGCGAGTTAATTTTGCATTTCCGCTCATTTAACTGCATTTTTTTTCACAGTCCACACTTCGTGCGCATTGTCGTTGTTGTTGCTGCTGGCGGCTCCAAGTGGCGTGAAGTTGTTTTAGCCAATGCTGCTTTTGGCCAGGAAGTTCATTTGGAGCAACAGACCAGTCCAAAACGAAGGCAGCCCCACAAACCAGGCCAAGCTCATGAAATTCTACTCAGCCAACTTTACAGAACTTTAGCTGTATTATTTCTAGCTGTATTTTTTAGCTGTCAGTTAGTGCTATATCTTTGCATAAGCAGCAAATCGGAAAATCGGAGCTGTTGTTTTTAATCCTGCAGCGCTTAAATTAAAATTCGAGACTTTTACTGTCGATTTTCTTCAACTTTTGTGACTTTGCATAGAGTTTCGTACTTTAATCGAGTGCAGAGACTGCCCTGTATTTTTGCATGCCTGCATCGCTGCACCCTTTTGCTCCATATAATAATTATATGCCCATTTGGAGCCGCAAATCGTGAGACGCGACTCGTAAAATTTCACACCTCAGACAGCAAAAGCAAAAGTTGAGCAAGTGCTGCGTGTGCTGGCGAAAAACTTTTGCCATTTGCGCAGGATGCAACGCAACACACACACAGTCACACACACACACACATACACACACTGCTTAGCTTTGGCAGCATTAAAATTATATGTCAAGAGCAAAAATCTGAGTGAAGCCAACGCTTAAAACATGCGAATATCTTTCTATCTCTGCAGATATGTGTTTCCAGATGTGTGTGTGCGTGTGTGTATGTGTGTTTGTTGCTGTGTTGTGTTGGCATTTGTAAATGTGGCCAGGTGAGTGGCAGCTTCCGTTTACCGTTAGTTCGCTGGCTGCACGCGCTGCACCTTTGCCTCATTTAACGCTTTTACAACCAACTTCCCCTCACTCCCTTCCACTTCCCCTCCTTTTGCACTAGGTCTCAGCATGACATTGCACTCAGCTTAGTTGCCACGCCCTCTCCGCCTCCACTTACGCCCTTTGTCCCTTATATCCTGCGGCTGCCCCACAAGCAAAAACCAGCTGTTGACTTTTATTGTGGCTTGACATTAATTTGTTAAGTGCGCCGTGTTCCCCTCCCACGACTCTCCCTTCATTTCCTCCTCTTGCTTCATACCGCGCCCAGTCAACTGCGTAATCTTTAAGGTGAGCAGCTTGAGACCACAGCTCCGCCTCGCTCACTCTCTTGCACTCTCCCTTTCCCTTTTGTTGTCGCCTTAATTGCATTTCAGTGTGTACACACTATCAAAAAAAGAAAATAGTAACGAAAGTAGCAGCTGAGTGTAACTCAGCAATGGAAGGCCCTGTATAACTAGCTTGCTAAGTTTCTTGTACAAAGTTATGAAATCTTTGTTTTTAAATTACTTTTTATTAATTTTAAAGCTTCAAATATATTTAAAAAAGTATGTTTATTTACAAACTCTAACCACCAAGCCCATGTATCACTACAACACACAGCTTATATCGCTATACTTATACACCCTTTGTGCTTTTCGCTTACAGAGTCGCAATGAAAAGGGAAAAGTAAACTCTGCTTGCCATTCCACAGTCAAAGTCCGATTTAAAGTCGCAGTCAGAGTTGCTTTCGATGTTGCAAGTATATGTGGCACGTATTTGTTATTGTAGTTGTGGTTGTTGCTCTTGTTATAGTTGTTGCTGCTGCAGTTGCTTTTAATTATGCCCAATGCACTGTGAAAATGCTTAAAAATGCAAATTATGCGCTGCAAAATGCAACGCATGCAAAATTGTGGCCCATAATTTATGCCACACACTGTCCCGCATTTATGTGCATGTGTGTGTGTGTGTATGTAGACTGCAGCTTGCTGTCTCACTCTTGCCGTGTTGCATGCGTCGAATGCGTGTCTATCGCATTATGTTGTTCAACATTACGTTCTGGTGTCATCGATGCCTCTGTCGATTGTTGATATAAGCCATATGATATGCATAAACACACACCACACACCAAACACACACACACACAGTCGCACACACACAATATTTGTTTAATTAGCCCGTATTAATGTCGACGCAAGCAAATAAGATGGTAATACACAACAAGAGAGACAGAGATAGCTAGAGATATAGAATGAGCGAGCGAACTCATTGTTATATCCAATTGTTGCAATAATTCCCTCCCCACTAACCACACCCCAACACTCAACTTCCCACCGTCCTCCTTCACCCACTGACCCATTGACTGCACGATTTTCATTTCATTTTCCGTGTTTATTCAGAGCATTCGTTCGGCTTTGTCATAAATCCGCTCGAGATTTCATTGATACACACACTTTCCTGCTTAATGATCTGATTTAATTGGTTTATTTTCCCGAATTATATTTGCCTGTGTCAGACCGCCAGCCCACTCCGCGACGCCTTCTAATGCCACTATTTGCGGTGCTGCTAACCAAGGCATTATCCGTCCAAAATGCAGAATGAAAACCAGCTTCGAATTGGTGGAGTTGGCCTTATCAATAATATTTTCATTACAATAGGGAAAAACATTAACATTAACATTACTATTGGAACTCTTATTATTAGCATTAGTATTAGTATTAGCATTAGCATTAGCATTAGCACTAGCATTAGCATAAGTATTAGCATAAGCATTAGTATTAGCATTAGCATTAGTATTAGCATTAGCATAAGTATTAGCATAAGCATTAGCATTAGTATTAGCATTAGCAATATTATTAGTATAATTATTAGCTTTGGTATTAACATTAGCATTAAAATTAGCATTAGCATTAAAATTAGCATTAGCATTAGTCTTTCATTGTCATTAATTTTCGCCCCATTATTTATATTTTTAGAAATTTAAGTATTGACATTCTAATGAAATACAAAACTAGTTTCTTTGTTAAACCCGTCACATTTGTAAATCATTACACATTGGAAGCACGCTCTCTAGTTTTCGCATTAAATATAATAATTAAAAATTTAAATTTGGTACCATTAGAAGCAGACATGTCCTGCAAAAGGAAGACCCGATTGTGGCAGCCCGAGAACGACAATGCGGACATGAGGACCACAACACAGATAATGCTCGAAGAAGGATCTCGACCACAGCGCACAATCTGCACAACTGAACACAAATTGGTCAACTTTCAGTCCTTCAACATGGATGAGTAAGAACAAAGAGATTTAAATAATATAGGGTATTGACGAACTGTTACTGATTTCAGTCCCCGTTATGGTCCAATGGACACTGAGGAGGAGTTGGTGCAACCACTGAAATCGGGCTATATGCGGGAGTATACACAGCCCTATCCGTCGCGTTGTAAGCCACTAGAGCCCAAGGGGGGAACCCCCGATTTTATGTTCAATCGTTTGCCCAAAAACGACTTTGATCCGAATACAGGAACCTACTACAAATTTCTGGACGATCATATGCACATCATACCCGAAGTGCGCAAGAAAGTCAACTTTTTTCGCCAATTGCGGTCAGTTGAGTACTTTAAATTATCCATTAATTCATAAGTTAATTAATTTTTCTGTTTATATTAATAGCAATCAATCGTTTTTGCTTTATTGACAGCGGTGAAATTTGAAATTGTTTTACAGTTGAAACCAACAAAAATTATAATAAACTGTTATTGTTGAGTTTTATGAGCGCATAATTCGAGAGCATTGATTAATCGATAGTTGTGCACTTTTGCCAAGTAATTGACTAACAATTTGTTGAGTAATTTGGCTTAATCATTATCGGGGTAAACTTTCCCTCCAGCAACGAAAATTGTGTCAGTTGCAGTTTTGTGCTCTCTTTTCAATGGAAATCAATTAATTTTGCATGCATAAAAGGCAAAGGGACCGCGATGGACAGTAAGGGCACTAAGGACACTCAGGACGCTAAGGACTCTGACAACTCTAGCTATTATTAGGTTAAAGCTGAAGCTAATTCCAGGAAAACGCTAACAAATTGCAATTAATAATGCAAAGAGCAATCCTCAGGCATGCATCGAGTTGGACTGCAATCTACGACTCGTATCTGCCTTATCTAGTACTTCTCGGCTCACTTGGCCAATTTGCATAAATACTTCTACCAATAACCAATGGCGGGAGGGGGATTGGTTGGTAGGTGGTGTCAAACTAATGGCAAACTATGACAGCTCTGATTTATTATGCAAGGTAATTAGTTTGGCCTCTTTAGCAGTGCAAGTTGGCCAAATGGAGGCAACTGCATCGAATTTCTTCGCTTGCTTCGATGACAAGACCATAAAAAACAGGGACAACGACCAGAACCAACAACAATCGTCCTTCGAGCTACGATAAAGTGGTTGAAAACAAAACACTCTTAGCCGTCAGTTGACAAGCGCATGAAAGTCAAAATGAATGTACCAAAGTGACACAGACGAAAGCAGGGAAGAGAGGTGGAAGAGGGGGGGACAACTCAACGATGCTGCAACGGAAGTTGCCATTGTGGTTGACAAACAGGACATGGACATGTTGTGTGGCACTAAAGCAGCCAGAGCAGGAGGCAGTCCATCAATTAGACAGGGCCAGGCCAACTGCCCAACTAGCCAACTGGCCAAGTTTTCAATCTCGCAATGAAAACTGACAACCAACAGCTTCAGTCAAGATGAAAGCGACACCTAGCGTTGGCAGTAACGAAACTAAAAGTGATCACTTAACAAAGTGTCCAACGTCGCTTAAAACACATCAGAAAACGGCTACGTAAAAATAAATTAATTTCATCTCAAAATCAATACCGCTGCTTGAACAGTCTTAATTGTGTCTTAATTAAAAAGTTAACATTTTTGTGGATATTTTACCTCAAATTACCGTCAGATTTTGTAGTTTCTAGCTTCAAGTTGGCCAGCGATAAGCTTCTTCTAGCCAAGTCAGTAGAGACCTAGTACCGCCTCTGTCTTTTCTTGGACATTCATCAGAGCTGCTGTCCGTTCTAGCTGCCAAAAGTCACACTGATAACCAGCTCGTTGTTGCCACTAACTTTCTTCTACTTGCCACTTTCCACTGACAACATTCAACAAGCTTTCACCAACGAGGCAGTGTGGAAACTCACCACTCACCAACAAAAGCCGGCAAAACCAAGCGCTCTCTCACCTCGCTCTCTGTCGAGTCTGCTCTCTTTGCGCTCTGCACACGAAGTAACGGGAAATTCAACACGGTGTGGCACGAATAACGGTATCGTTTTGCGCTTGTGATAAGCGTGAGACGAAGTCGCTTTTATGCTCGTTGCGTTGGGCTCGTTTGTTGGCCAAGAACGGAGCTCAAATCAGTCAACTCGGAAACGTGGCCAAGTTCGTTTTGTGGCGATTTCGTTGCGGCACTTTTTGGCCTGGCCAAACAACAATTGGCAGTAGGCAAAACCAAAAAAAATACCAACAAAAAATAATATAAATAAATACCAAGAAAATACCAACTGCCAATAGCCAAAAGGCCAACCGGCAACTGCCAACAAAGTTAGAGTGTCTAGTGACCGTGTTGACGGCTTCTTGTGATTGAGTGCGAAATTGAAACCGTAAACAACAAAAGGTGTGTACGTGTGTGTGTGTGACTGAGTGTGTGTAAGCTCTGTGTGTGTGACTTTGGCGTGTGTAATTAATTTTTGGCATTTAAATTGAAAGCCATCAACATCCACATCATCCGAGGCCTTAAATCAATTTGATAAATTTGCATTTTTTGCGTTCAAAAGTACCAAAGAAAATACAACAACAACAACAGGAGCAGGAGAAACAACAACAACAACAGCAAAAACAGCGCACCGCAAAAAAAGGGCAACCACAAAAAAGAAAAACAGGCCTGAAAGACTGCAAGAAAAAAAGCCAATTTAATTTACAAATTACAAATTGATGGGGTATCCCCCCCTGCCCCTGTCCCTGTCTCAACCCCTCCTCCTACTTTTCCAGGAGGAAAAAAGAAAGCAGCCTTTCCTTGCTGTAAAATAAATTCACAAACTGCCACTCGTTTTGGGAGGAAAACATACAAATTGCGGCTATAAAGCAGATCATCGATTTCGATGCTCGAGTTGGGAATTTTAGCCGCAAATTAACTTAGCCGAAATGAGCCGGAAATTTGCTAAAATCAAATTAATTCAATTATTGGCTTAATCAACAATGATTAGCTCACATTTCAATTTGATTGCAGGTGTTGAAAATATGTTAATAAAAATTGGCAAATAATTAATTTAATGATTAGCAAGTTGAGTATAATAAATGCTAAATATTTTATTAAAATTAATTAAAAATTTGACTGAAATATGATAAGTCAAAGGTAGAAAAATCCTAAAATTATCTACAATTATTATTTAATAAATTCATTAATTGATAGTTATAATTATAATTAAAATGTTTAGGAATTTTGGACATAAACGGAATAAAAAACCATTTCCAATAAATTCCTTTAAATTTATCAATTTTGTTATTAGAGAGGTTTTTTCAAAAATTAAAACATAAACTGGTTGTATTTTCCTAATTTTATCAAAAGTCTTTAAATTTAATAAAGTCTTAGCTTAGCCAACTTTCAAGCCCAAAAGAAATCATATTACAAGTGGGCTCCGAAACTCTACAAGTTCTATAAAAGCTAAAAATAAATTTCTATTTCCATGTTGGCCATTGTTTTGGGCCCTTGTGCAGTCAAACCTCACTTGAACCCCAGATTCCATTATCAAAAGCGACATCCACTCACAACTGACCTTAAAGAAAGACAGAAACACAAAAACAAATGAAACAAAGCACGAAATGACAAACATTTAACGATTTTTCATAATTTAAAACGTTACTCGCAAATTGTTGTTTTTTATATTTTTTTTTTGCTTTACTTGACTTTCTTTTAATATTTTATTTTTGCTATTTGCTGTGGGATTTTTAATGTGGTGCTAAGAAATCTCGCATTTGCACTTCGAAGGACGAACCCAAAAATAAAACAGTGGAAAACACAAAAAACAAGAACAAAATGCAGGCAGAACAGAAAACAAGAACAAGAAGAGTAATAATAATAAAATGAAGGAAACGGAGAGAAACTGAAATAAAAGAAATAAGTTGAAGAAAAATGACTGAGACGTGCCTCGTATGCAAATATTTGCAAAACGTAGACTAATAAGTAAAAAAAATACAAGAGTAGGGTAACTAGACGGGTAGGGGAGGGGGTGTCTATAACAAAGCCACATTCAGTCTCTGCCCCAAAAGGGAAATCCTTCAAGCGCCTGAGCTTGGCCTCATCATAGTCCTTGTCGCACAGGAAGCACATGTACCCATCCCCTTCCCCTACCAGCCCACACCCGCTGTCTCGCCCGCTCTTCTAGTTTGGCATGCTGTATGTCGACCTCGAGTCACAAATGAGCGCAGCGTAGCTAAAAATGCAGAGACACAAGACGAAATGAGTTGCAGCCAGTTACCCCGCCTCCTCTACTCGCCTTCCCCTCCATCTCTCACCACATGTGCTTGCGTGTGCTCAAGTGCGAATTCTCAAACGCATTGAGCCGCGGCTTAATCTGCGTGGCATCAACAAATACTTTTCATAAATTAAACAATCATTTTACTTAAATTTATGCCAACAGCAGCAATCTTTCAAAATTTCAATTGCTACTGCTTACGAGCGTATGTGTGTGTGTGCCAGTGTGTATCTCTGTGTGTGTGTGCTGGGAAAAATGAAACAAATTTCATTGCATAATTCATTACACATTTTGAGCGGGGCAACGAGGCAATTGGGAGGCTGAAAGCACAAGTGTGAAGGAGATGGCAATATAGCCACTTTTGATCATAAATCTTTTGACATATGCGTTGCCATAACGATATAGAGAGACAAGGATGGGAAGAGTGGGTGTGTGAGTCTGGGTGTGGGGAGAGTAAACTGGAGGGGAAGTGTATAAATGGCATACTGTGGAAAAAAGCGTATTAAATTTTTATTATTTCTCATCTGTTGTTGTTGTTGTATTTTCGCTGACATTTAGCAGTTAAACCCATAAACAAACAAGCAAAAACTCTACAAGGCAGCGAGAGGGAGACAGAGAAAGAGTGGGCGTGCGAGAGAGCGGGAGTGCGGCGACAATTGTTTAAAAATAACTAAAGTGATTGAGTGCACAATGTGACTAGTGACTAAAACAATAAAATGCATGACTAAAATAGAAATAAATATCAAAACTGAAGCGATCAATCGAGCGACCAACGAAAGCAACAACATCCATAATAGCATCCACAATAGCATCCACAACGAGCTAACCAATAAGCAGCTAACATAAACGAGCAAGGGAGAGTGAAGAAAAACGCTGCTATTGAAACGATTGGCAACATTTTTACGAGTTGCCAACTACCACATTTTACAACGAATTTTCATTATTGCACAAGGTAAGCTTCCCTTTTTCCCATTTACAGTTCCATTTCAATTTCCACCTGCCTATTACCTGCGCCATTCGCTGCAGCTCCTTCTCGCTTTCTTCTTTCCGCCTGCAATTTATTGGGTTTAAAATTCGGACCTCGTGTCCAAGGACCAATTGCTAGCAGCAAACAAAAAATTTGTAAAAGAAAAAGAAAATGGGGGAAAAGGTGGAAAAGTTTCACTTTAGTTTCGCCATTGAAACAATGCTCAACAAAATGGCGAAACAATGAAAAAAATGTTAACTAAATTCGCAACATTCCAATTCGATTTATTTACGCTTTCCGTTTACTGCAATGTCATTACAAGCAAACAATTGTTTAATAAATAACGAAAGAGCTGAGAATTTTTAACTTTATTTTTTAAATTTTATAAATTTAATTTTGAAAATGTATTTTTACCTGTTTTAAAATTCGAATTCTGATATATTGAATATGTTGTACAGAAATAAATTAACTAAATAGCAATCCAAAATCAGTTTGAGGAAATCTTATTTTATTTCACCGTTTTCCTACCCAAGATTTTTACTCATCAATTTCGTAAAATTTAAAGTCTTGTTTTATATCCGTGACTTTAAATTAATGAACTAAATACAGCACAAAATTAAGTAATATATAAAATTTTAACAGATTGAGTTTAAAATTAATTAAATAAATTACCAAAGAATATATTTCAAAATCAATATCCTGTCATAAAATCTTATCTCTCCACCCTTCCATGGGATTTTGCATTCCATATGCCCCATAGTTCAGTTGATCCCCTTGAAACAAAATCCATTAGACATGTGCTCATGTCTGCCGCCTCCGCCTCCTTGACCCGACTCTAAATCCTGCCCTTTGGCATATCTTTGCTATGATTAAGAGCCAAATTAAATGCTTCTCCCCACTCCCGTCCCTTTTCTCATCATTCTAAACGCTATCCATTTAGTCATCATTGCCACATAATTAAGAGAACTTTGCCCTTTTATAGAGTGCCAGACTCTTGGCCCACTTGAGTGTGGGGGCGTAGCTGGGAGGGGTATGGGGTGTAACCAAGTAACTTTGGTTACTTAATTTTTTCGTATGCGGGAAAAGCTCTCGAATTGGAAGCACATGTCCAATCTGTTGGCTTATATCATCTTTCTGCTTGTGGGCGGCACTTTCGAAAAACGCTGACAGGCGGCAGCCTACCCACCCGCTTCCCCTAATCCCCCTACCCACTGTCGCTGCTTCAACTGGCCCGAAAAAAAAGTTGTTCAAGTTACTATTCAAACGCTTTTCAGCAGCTGCCGCACCAAAATCCCTTTTTAATTTTTCATGGCTACCCGTCCCCCTACCGCGTCACTACCCCTCCTACTTCATTCTCTGCTTACCCCTCCCTATTCCCCTTTCCATTATTCTGTTTTGCCTCGCACTTCATTCACTCAAAGTCAACGCAAACAAAAAGTCAGCCAGCAGGGAGCGTAAAAGGGACGGGTAGTGTGGGCTGCGGGTGGGGTAAAGGGGTAGACAAACACACACTCTTTCTCTCCCTCTGACACACACCCCAACATATAGCTAGCGGTCTGTGGAGCATATTTAACCCATTGCAAACACATTTGCATGCACTCAACTCTCAACTGAACTCTGTTTTTGGCCAGAAAAAGGAGGGGACGCGACTAGAGGCGGGGTTGGTCCACGGGTTAGAAGTTCATTTTGGGGTCTCTCGCTTGCGGTCTCGTCTTCTGCATTCTAAAATTCAAATTCTCATATGTCGAGCGTGAGAAATGACTTGAGTTGGGTTCACGCTGACACCACCCAACGCCCCCTTTGACCTCTCTCCCTCCCCAGCTTTGCTTAAACTGCCCACTGGACTAACAAAATATTTGCATAGTAAATGGTTTTATTATTAACTGTGTAAACTTTTATTTTAGAGGCCCTTAAATTTGCTTCCACAACTTCCCTACTTTTTTTGCTTCCACTTCCCGCCTTAGACCCTCCCCTCCCTCTACTCCAGTGAAAATGTGGCCACAATTTTCATAAAATGTTTTAACAAACTTGTTAAAATATTTGCCAAGTCGCTGGCACTAAGCAACTCGCCAATGGGCCAACTGCTCACTGGCTGCAGCGTGGCGTATGCACATTAAAACTAAGGTCAGCTTTAACTAAATGAAGGACTAGTAGATACCCTATACAAAGAACTTGTTAGCTAAGGTCTGAGAAGTATTAAAATGTACATTTTTTTTTTTATATTATAAAAATCTCTTTCCATTACAAACAAACTGGACAAACTAACTGACTACTTAAGCATAAATTGCCGACGTTTATAGCCAGTTTAATAACTAGTTGAACTATAATTAAATAATCAACGCTAACAAGTTTTAGTCACTGATTGACTTGATTATACCCTTTGAAAGTGAAACATTAATTAATTGCTTAATTAACTTAAAAGAAAACTGTAGTAGAGGCAAACTAGTTAAATTTCTTGATATACCGAGACTATCCCTTCTTCCCATGCTCCACCCCTAACTACCCAAGCTGTAAGCCCCACTGCTTTACTAGGTATAATCAATTTAATCATTCGCACGCTTTTAATTAAAATTTCCCTTGAGTTACATAATGAAGTTAACTCCTTTTATTATTATTATTATTTTTTCTTGCTTTTTTTGTGTTTTTGTTGTGGCGCAAGTTTTGCCACGCCCCCTGCGTCGCCTGCTGTCGCCACTCACGTAAATAAAGCGCGAAATTTAAAGCTTGAATCTCATTAAAATGGTTTTATTGCCACATTGGGAACATTGCTGCTGCCACTCACTGTGCACGGTGGTGCGGTGCTGGTGCTGCGGTGGTTCTCTGGATTAATTTTAGGGGCGCTGCAAGGGGTTGGGGCGTGCTTTCCATTTCGCTACACATTTATTTTCCCGCTCATAGTTTCAATTTCGAATGCTGCCAACGCTGCGGGTGTCAATTTCATTGAGGGAAGCCCCCTCAGAGTGGTTGGTTAGGGGTAGGAGGAGGAGGGGAATCTCTTTGTGGTCTGCGGAGACAATCGCATTGACACAATTGAAATCGATGGCAGACAAAATATAAAAAACTATGGGGCGTACATTTCAAAGCCAAAACCTTCTAAGCTCACAGCCCCCTAGAAATACCACGCCCCCACCTAAACCACTGCATTTCCAATATGCAAAACCCAAAAACCGTTCAACTCAATTTGCGTCGCCTTTTTGCCTTTTTTTTAGCCTTTTTATTGGTGCCTTTTTTTACTGTTTTTATAACTCTCTCGCGTTTTCCAGCAAACCAATAATTTTCATTTTAAGTTGCCATTTTTGGTGGCTGCCACACACAGAAGCCACAGCAGTGGCAGCATCGCCACAGGAGTCAACAGCTGTTCTCACTGGGTGCTCAATTTTCTCTCTTCTTCTTCTTCTTCTGCTCCTTTGCTTTATTTTTGGGAATTTGTCTCCGTTTTGGGAAAACCGTTTATGCGGAAAATTACACTAAAATAGACACAAAATGCTATTTGCGGCGGCCACAAATAACAGCCAAATGCCAAAAGCAGCCAACAAATTGAATGTGGCTTAACATTTGCCCCCTTTTGACCCCTTTTACCCCCATCGACCCCAAAATGCCTTCTTGTGACGTCATCGACGCCGCTGAATCTTTAATAAGCGCGTTGTGAAAATGTATCGACACAGCAATTAAGAGAAATTTAATTTTAGACAAGCGATTAAATAAGTAATAATTTTAAGCAAAGCAGGCAAATTTAGTTGAAACAATTAAATTTGTAAAAACTGTGAACAATAGTGAAACAAATTAAAACAAATTGCTGCACTGCTCTAACAACTGTTTGCTTTATCGATCACAGCAAGCTAGCTGCCCTGTTCTGGCATTCATCATCCTAGCTGTCTAAGTTTTCCCTTCTATATAATTATCTATGCTGACACTCACGCATTGCTCTCTCAGATCGCTTGTTGCTCTGCTCCAACTAATAGATCTGTGTAAGCAGAGCTGCTCCGCGATGCACACGCATACTTACATACACTGACAAACTTCCCCTACCCCTGAAACCACTGAGAGCGCTCTAATGAGATGAACAGATAAAAACTCTCTCAGATCGAAACCTCCCGCTGCGCTGCTCTAACATCAACAGTGGACTAAAATAGAGCGTGAAACAAGCAGCTTGCTGTTCTGCTCTGACACACGTTCTGTGGTCTTAGCAAATTGTGTATTTTCTGCACTGCTCTTGCTTTAGTAGAACAAGGTTAGCTTATACAATTATGCAAACTAAAATAACAACACTTAAAAATTAACACACTTTATAGTTTTCTCATGTCTTTACTTAACTTTGTGTGCTATAATAGCTATTTTAGATTTCACATTTTAGATTAGATTTTATCTGGAACTTTGACATTCACAAAAGGGATTTTTAGTGCCGCTTTCCCTCTGCATTTCCCCAACACTCTTTAGAGCTTTCCATTTTTAAACTCAAACACACGACTCGTGTGGCATATGAAATGGCCATTAAAACATCATTCAGTCGGTGACAGGCTCGTGCCGTGTCCGTTTTCATTCCCTGCCATTTCCCATGGCCAATTTTACTGCCACTTTCCCACTCCACGATCCCAAGGTGACAGTTAATTTAACTGTGACTGACGCCAGCGTCGAAACAGAAAAAAAACTTATTAAAAACTGCATTAAAAATTGGCTACAAAAAAAACTGAAAATATTAAAGTTCCAGTAAATTTGGCATATAAAAAACTGGTTGGAAAATGAAGAGAAAGGCGGAGGGGGAAAGCGGCTGTAGGTAAGGGCGAAAAACTTTGTTGCATTTAATTGTTTTGAGAGCAAAAAGTGCAGCCATCCAGGATAAATTTGCCTTTTTCGAGCAGTTGTTGTTGTTGTATTTCCACTTGTCTGCAGCAGAAACAACAACAGCGAAAACACAACTAAAACAACAACTAAGAGGATGGGAAGGAGAGGTGGGAGGTAGACTGAGCGAGGATTCAGAATCAGCAACAATCAAGAGTAAATATAAATAAAAAGCCAGGCACAAAAGTTGTGTTGAGCCAGGACGAAGAGACAGGCCACTTATGCATGTCCTGTTGGCACCACACACTCACACACACACACGCAGAGTCTGACATGACAAGACATGTCGAGCTAACGACGGATAAAGAATGCAGAGTAAAGGAGACAAAGCATCGCTTGCAAGTGCATATAATCTCAGGCTCATCATCTGCAGCTGAAAGAAGACAGCAGATTGTCCAATGCTCAGCGTAGGAGCAACAGAGGCAGGTATAAAGAAAAAGAGAGAGCAAGAGCTGTGGGAAATGGCAAAAGTATGAAGTAAGCAAAACAAATCCTTGCCAAGACACATATGCATATCCTGGCACATATGCCTGCATGTCTGTGTCCTGACCTGGCTTACAGCACTGCACTGAAAAAAATCAGTAAGTAGAATTTGTGGGAAAAATCATAAAGAATAAAAGAGTTGAGAAATGTTAATCTATTGTCGTTCTAATAAATAATTTAAGTATCTTTAAATTCATACTGCTATTATATGATATAAAAATATATACTTTAGTACTCCCCTTTTTCTCTGTGTGTAATTTACCTACTTTCCACGCTTCTCTGCTGACAGTGGGACAAAAACAATGCAATTCTTGCACACTTTTTGCCTGCTCGCTCGTTTGTAAGCAAAAGTCCTTTGTACGCCATAAAAAGCACAACAAATCTGCCCACTTCCTCTCTGACCTCCCCCTCTCTGTCGTTGTCAGTGTCTTTTAGGTAAATATAGAATACGTGCAAGTCTCAAGCTCAAACTCATATGCAAATACGAGAGTAGACAAAATGCGTTTCCGCATTAATGCGTTTTGTTTTTGGCCAACAGAGGACTTAGGACATCCAAATGGATATTAGTTGTCACACACACAACAGGCACACACACAACAGACACACACACTTTATCCTTCTAGTTAGTTATGCATAATGTGACTACACTGTCTAGGCCTGCTCTAAACTCTCCTTCTTCTTCTTCTTCTCTCCATTTCCATTTATCTCCAGTCATAAATGAAAACTAAACTGAAAAGGCAGAAAAATAATTCGAAATTAAATGAAAACTTGTTGTCGCCTCTGAAATCCACTTTATAACTTTCATTTAAGTCTTCAATATGTCCAACAATCAATTCAAGCAGGAACTAACTGAGCTCTAAGCTGTTTGTTGTGCATAACTTAATGACACTGGCTAAAAGGGGACTGAACTTGTTCTAAAAGTAGTTTTCAAAGCTCATCGAAGCTTTCCAAGTGATTAATTATTTCAAACTCCGCTGAAAGCTTTTATTAATTTCTTGATTAGCTTCACTCTAAGCCACCTTTCATACCCTTTAATTTATAAAATATGTAAATATCTCATTAAATTTAATTCACTTTGTCGCAATTTAAAATACTTCGTGTAAAATCTTTGCAAACCTTTGAAATTTGCCACTGATTTAATCTCATTTTCCCAATCTCAACTAATTGCGGGTCGTAACTTGTCTCGACGCTTATGAAGCGCCGTTTTGGGCCAACTGTGTAAATAGGTAAGCAGTTTAAACATTCATCCAACTTTCTCGAATACATAGTTCAATTAGCGCTTGGCAAGGATTTATCGCTTTTGGCTTCCTCAGGGAGGAAACTGAGTTTTCCCACAGTTTCCCTTACTCCCCTCCGCTCTGTCTGCATCATAATCAACTTTAATTTTCTTTCTCTCTACCTTTCACTCCCTCTTCCTGTCTGTCTCTACATTTTCTCTATGTTATTTCACTAGAGAGTTATCTAAATTTAGTTGAAGAAACATACACACACACCGAAATCCACACACACACACACACTGGTGCGTGTCTTTGGCTAAATGGAGCAACAGTTTCCAGTGTGGAGTGGGCAGGGAGCTGCGGAAAATGGGAAAACTGTGCTTTGGCTTTCGGTTTTTGTGGAGCAAACCAAGTTTGTGTCGCGTTCAACATTTTGCATATTCAACCGCATTTAGCTGTACACTGCAAAAAATAATTTCTGCCAAATATATGAAAAATTGTTTAGTTATTTATTGAATAAATAAACTTTATAACAACAGCTATTAAAATCAATTGTTTTATAGTAATAATAAAATTTGTTCACTCTCAACTTCTTCTAGAATTAATGTAAGTTGGGAGTTCCCAATTTGTTTGTCAGTGTAGTTATGTTTGGGGATGTAAGGTGTGTTTATGTTGTATGTGTGTGTGATTCTCTATGTTTCTGTGTGTGTGTGTGTTTCTCTGTGCTGTGTCGCATTCATTTGGCTTCGGAATTGCCGTCTGCTTTTCGCCTTCCAATTAAACACGCAGAAAATATAAAACGCTGTCAAGGACAAATGTGCATTTTAATTAAATTTTTTAACCCTCTCACCTCCACCCTTCGCCATTCCCCTTTTCAGTCTCTATCTTCGTTGTCTGCGTGTTCCCATTTCTTGTGTCCGTTTCTCAAGGCAGGTTTTCATATCAAGTATACGCACTGTACAACTGCAACAAACTCCAGTTTTGCTGTCATAAATCACTTGGGCTGACTCAAAATGTGCATCTCTCTCTCTCTGGGTAGCAAAGTGTAGCTGGGGGGGGCGTGGCCGTAATGTGTAACTGTGCAAAATGCTCCAACAACAAACGTGAAAAAAATAAAAATGACAAAAGGGATAAGAGAATAAACTTTTCTTATACAAGTTTCAGTGGCAAAAGTTCCAGTTGTTGTTGCTGTTGCGGTGAATGTGCGGGGGCAGTGGGTGGGCAAGCGATAAAGCGTGCCAAGTAAAAGATACATATTAATTGCTGTTATTCTAAGCCAACAACACAAACAACTGCAACTCTGTGTTTGTGTGAGTGTGAGTGTGTGCTTGTTGAAATGCTAAACAGCAAAACTTTGTGTTGTTTGTTCATGTTCTTGTTCTTGTTGTTGTTGTAGTCACTAACAAATGGCCAGAACGCAGACAGAGCTTGCAGAAATCCACAAGAAACATGTCAGCCAAAGAGCGGAAAACCCAAACCAAAGACGTAAGCAAAAGGAAAATCCAAAAAACCAAAAACCAAAGAACTAAACTAACAAGCGCAATGGGAATTTGCGACTTCGTTTTCCACTTTGACCTCTGAACTCTGAACAAGGAGAAATGAGAACTGAGTATGAGACTGAGAGAATCAGTTTTGAATCAGTCGAGAGTGCTCGGATTTTGGTCAGTGGCGCCGTCAAAGAGGAAAACTTTGTCTTAGCGACAAGTGCAACATGTTTTGGCGAGCAGAAATTTTAGTTTTCCTTGAAAAAAGTAACAGATGCTAAGTTTAATACAAGATTTACACGAGCTGACTATCAATTATATTAAATTATATCAAACTTAGCTAATATTTACTTTCAGCTATTTCTACTACGCTTTTTAGGTTCTGCCCAGCCCCTTCTCCCACTGTTCCTACTTTCTCCCCCTCTGTCTTTGTCTCTCATTTCACTTAAGCAGCAAGCAGCTCTTCAACGATTTACTTCATTAAGTTTAAACATTTTCATCAAGGTTGGCAAATGTCATTTCAATTGCAATTCAACACAGCACAGTATTCATTCCCCCCACTTGAATACGCCGTCTCTGGCAGCTGTCTCTGCTCTGCCCACTCCCACTACTCCCCCAACTTGGCCCAAACTGCTCAAGTGAAATGTTGTCTTGTTGAATTATGCCACGACGCACTTAATCATTTGCGTTTTCTTTGCCGCATCCCAAAAGTTTTTGCATGCCAACGATTTTCACTGTTTGTTGTTTGTCCCAAATGTTGTTCTCATTCTTGTTGTTGTTGTTGTTGGTAGTTGCAGCTACAATATTTTTGGTTGTTTTTGGCCATGGCCAAGTTTTGTTGGGCTCTTCTGCAGCGTTAAAGACCGCAAAGCAGCAGGAGACTCAGCTTTTGTTGTTGTTGTTTTTACTACCAAATGTAAGCAAGTGTCGCCCCAGTTAACAGCTATCTTGCTCTCGCCCTATCTCTCTCTGTCTCTGTCTGTCTGTGGGTCAACATTTCACAGCTAACCACAATGAGCCACTTGAGAAAACTTTCGGCGAACGTTGAATTTAACTAAGAACTTTTGGCGTTTGGCGCTGTGGTTGTGACACTCGCATCACCCCAAGCACCACCCAAAACGTCAACCTAAGCACCAGCCACCAGCTAACTACACTGCTCAAAACTATTTCATAGAGAGAGTGAGACAACATAACTTTGGCAGACTCTTAAAGCTTTAAACTTTCGTTTCTGCCAGTGTAGTGAGTCAATAGGAACTGGCTAACAGGTCCTACCGCAACAAACTTGAGCTGTGGGTGTGCGTGTGTGTGTGAGTATGTGTATTTGTTGGGCATGCGGGTCGTATGATTAATATTAAAGTTGCCACAGAGTGAAAATTAAGCTGGGCAGCAAACGACAACAGGCAGCATAAGTTTGTCGAGCACGCAGGCCCCGAGGGAAGGGGAAACTAAAGCAGAGACACGCAAAATGTTGGCCTCCAGGGTAGGCATGAGTGCAAGCGAGACAGGCGTAGAGCGAGACAGAGAGAGGGGCAGGGAGAGTGGGCGAGAGTGTGAGGGAAAGTTGAAGGACGACTGTTGCCAACGTTTAAATCAGATAAACATTTTCATGTTCTTTCTGTTGTTGTTGTTGTTTTGCTGCTGGTATTTTTATGTATTTTTTTCACTGTTTCTGTGGGCGTGGCATTGGCTGGTGTGATAAAGCTGCAGGCGGCAACTTAATTTCTTTTTCTGTGCCTTTTTCTCCTTTTTATTTATTTTGGGTGTTTTCTGTGTGTTTTTGGATTCCTTCCTGTATTCTCGAAGTCAGCAGCAACTAAAGCTTGAATAAACAAGACATTTGTTGTTGTAACTGTTATTGTTGTTCTTGTCCATTGTTGTTGTTGTTGCTGTTCACTTGATACTTTTGTGTTGTGCGTTTTGTTGTTCTTGTCAGACTAAAAATAAACGAAATTCTTGTGAAAATCCCTGACAGTCACTTCACGTTTCATGTTTCACGTTTCACCGACAGAAAAAATCTCACACACACACACACACGCACGCATACACCGCACACAACATGCTCCGGTCCAATGCGGCGTATGAGTGATTTGTTTCACATCATAAATCTGTGTATGTGCGCGTGCTTGCGTGCTTTTCTCTCCCATCAACAGAGTATGTGAGTGTTAGGTGTAGGATGTGTGTATATTTGTTTATTCATAAGCGCATTTCGTTGTTCAACAAATTTCTGGCCATAAAAGTTGCCTTAATGCGCAGAGCAAATAAAAAGAAGATGATGAGAACAAGCGCAAAATCTGCTTAAATATTGCAACTCCTCACACTTCTCTCTCTCCACTCTCTCTTCCCCTCTCTCTCACTCTCTTTGATTTCCTACGCACTCAAGTGCACAGCGCCAAATATATAAAACGAACGAACTTTCCGTGACTTTGTCTATGATTTGAATGCATTCAATCGTTTCATTGCACATTCAAAGCACCAATAAATCATTATGATTGATCAATTTGTGTAGTATTATTAATATGAACATGTATTAAAGAGCTTTAAGACTCACATCGAGGAGATATACACTAACCATAGCTTATAAAATAATTTCTCAAAGTTTTCTTTAGTTATAAATTAAGAACAAAATATTTTTCCTTGTCTCATCAATCAAAAACTTTTAAAATTTAAAAATATAATAAAATTTCCGTTCAAAGTCCTCTAACAAATTAAATGTTACGTTTTGCTAACATTTCAATCTATTTTTAAAAGAATTTTTTAAATAAATATAAATAAATTAAATTTAATAAACGTAATCCCACTTTCTGCTTGCCTAAAGCAACGATTTTTATCGTTTCTCAATCAACTAAATTTATCTTATCTACTAGATACATTTATAGCTATGATTAAGCAGTTAACTGAAGCACTGGTTCGATATAAAACTAAATCAATTAAATTCCTATAAACTTTCAATCGCTTAGTGCAAATTGAAAATGGTATTTCAGTCGAGCGTAAAACGAAACTTTTTACAGTAGCAAATAAAAGAAACCATTGCCTACTTATTGGGGCATTCATCAGTGGACAGTTTACAGCATTCGAAATGTCAGGCATGTAGCTTCGTGTAGATAAAAAATCGAACGCCTCAGTGACTGCCCGACCCCTGGCAGTGCTCAACAGTTTTCCTCGCTTTTCCGTCACGCTGTCATAACGCTGGCGATTCAACAATTTCCACTCATTGCGTTCAGTCAATTGCCAACCATATTTCAATTTTATTTTATTATCAGACTGAACGATGTATAGTATCTAAAGGATACACAGATACAAGGCTATGTATCTCATCCTTTGATTTAATATTGTATTAAAGGCAATCCCCGACAATACTCCCGGCTGGGCAGACGGACAGTGCACAGTAGGACTGAAGGACAGACAGACTGACGGAGAGTACATTGTGTTGCCAAAAAAAGATGGATATTGATAGTTATGGAAAGCTCACACGCCCACAATTCCCAATCGCACTTGATTTGACCATGTCTATCTCCGTCTCTGTCTCTCTCCTTCTCTCTCTTTATATGCGTCTCTCTTTTATAGCTTGTCTCTGCATGCAATACAAGAATTTTGCATAATTTATTAGGAATATTTAATAAAAAATACCACAAGGCAAACACACGGAGAGGCTGAAAACGGAATTGTGGTTGAATGAAGAGCTGAAGAGGGGGAGGGGGAGTGGGGCAAGAGGGAAGCGTAGAGTTGAGCCCGCTTGGCCGTTCGCCATTTCCAAATGGCATTCGCTTGGCAAACTTTACGCTTCGTTAGCTTCTGTTCGCTGTTTCCTTTTCCCCACCGCTTCCAGCCGCTTTCATCCCACCCCCACCACCACCACGTTTATTTTGTGCCTTTCGTGTGCAGCAAAATGCGTTGAGCTACATTTGCTTTGTTTTTTTTTTCTTTCTCCCTCACACACACAGGCAACTTACTTGCATTTGCAATGTAGATTCATTTTTGTAAATTTATGGTGGAAAAACTCACACGATACTGTAGAGGAATATGGCTGTGAGTGGGGGGAAAAGCAGCAAACACAATGAAATTCAGAGCTCTGATTTCTATACTCTTGTGTCTTGTCTTTTCGCCATATTTATTTTATTTGCACACTTATTTTGTGTTTGCCATAATTAAGTCACAAACTTAACAATTTATTTAAGAGGAAAACTTAATAAAAAGTTACATAAAAATATTTTAAAGAGCTGGCTGTTTAAAGACAAGTTTAAGCATTTTTATCAAGAAAAAAAAATAGTGAGAACTAAAAACAATACTATTTAAATAATTGAATACCTATAAAAAAACGTATTTTTGTTTAATAAACTGATTTACAAGCTACAGGGCATATCCAAGTTGTAATGAGCGTTAGTTTCATTCCGCTTGCTTCAATTTTCTTCTTGTATTCGCTGATTTTGATGCTGATATTCAACGCTCTTGTTTCAAAGCTGCCACACAAGGTGTGACTGTGTGTGTGTTTCTGAGTGTGTACGTCTAAGCCTTTTAACATAAATCATTGGCAAAACACACTCATACACATGCACACACAACTACAGTTGCTTTGGTATTGATTTGATTTGAAATAGTTGAAGCGTAAACTGACAGCTGAAATATCGCTTTACACGCGAGGCAAACGAGCAAACGAGGAAACGAGCTACGATGTTGCGTCTGATTAGTCAGCGAGTCAGCGCTCTGACATGCATGCCACGCCCTCTACGCCTCCACTCTTACCACCCACGCCCCCTTTCCGCCCTTAATACGCACAGTGAACTTGACATTTTTGGCGTGTTTCGTTTGCATTTCGCGAATTTAGGGCTGCAATTCAATTTGCAAATAACATCCGCAGTGGAAATGCTTCAAACAGTTTTCCTCACGCACACACACGCAGTTGAGAGACAGAGGGAGAGTGAGAGCGAGAGCGTGTCAGAGAGATAGAGTTATATTACCCGCACAAGTTTGAACATAATTTTGTTATCTTATTCCATATTTTGTAATTTAAATGTTGTATTTTATCTTTTCACACACAAGAGAGGTAGAGAGAGAGACACATTCAATCTATATAATGGCATGTCTGGCCCTTTTGGGCTGGGGTCAACAATGGGTTAAGTGCCCGCAGGCTCGACGCTCGTGACTCGTGTGCCGCATTCATTAACCCCTCCTGGGGCTAAGACCGTTCCGAGCTCGATTGCCATTATCCTGGCACGTTTCGCCACAACAACAGCAACAACAACATCGTTTAAAGCTTCTGGTGCTGCTGCTTCTCGCTTCAAAGACATTTCACCATGCCACGCCCTAATCCCTACGCCTTCTACCATTGATAATGGGATTTTAAATGCTGCAAAAATAAGCTAAGCTAGCAGCAGCTGCTTTAAGTGGAAGAGCACGACTGCAAAGCACCCTGTAGACTCAGAAAGACTTTAACTTTCTTCTAAGTTCAATTATTTTTAGATATAAGCGGTATATATTTTTAAAGTAAGCTGACACTCCTCTACACTTTAAGAAAGTCTACAAAAGACATACAAAATAATTTACTTTAAGTCTATTCACTTCTTTTTTGTAGCTTTCCGTCCGAAATCCCTTTTAATCTCATACTACAGGATCATTCCAAAAAGCGTTGCCTACTTTTGTGTGCTGTCTAATTTCTGGTCCTTCCCCTCCCTTTGTTTCGGCTGTCCTTTCGCTCATCTTGGCAGCTGCTTAGTTTTACAAATTGGACAAGCAACAAAAAGAAAAACAACACGAAACTGAAATCAAATCGAAAAAATTGCTTGAAATTCTAATCTTTTGCTTTACGCTTGAATACGTCACACACTCCCACACACATACACACATGCATATCTAGGCACCCTATGTGTGTGTGTGTGGTCGAGGGTCGTTTTATTTTTCATAGAAAACCATAGACACATAAAATATAAACAGCAAACGAAACTGAAACCAAAACCATAACCAAAAACTGTTGTGTGTGTCTGTGAGTGTTGGTTGTGCGTGTGTGGGTGTGCATTTGTTGTGTGTGTTTAGACACGTGTAAAGCCAAAAATATTTTGCAAGTCAATATATCAAAAAAATATTTGGCGCGTTTGCTGAATGCAAAGATGAATGAACAGCGAATGAATTTCGTTTGTAAAAGCCAAAAAGAGACAGAGCGAGATAGCAAGCAGGCAGTCAGGCTAAAGAGAGAAAGAGATAGAGGGAGCGGGGTAGCGAGAGACAAGGGGAGTGTCAGGTTGTGGGCATTGGAGGAAGTACAGTAGCATAAACTCAACTCTTGCAACACAAACAAAACAAACTGCTATAAAAACAGAGTGACGAAAGCGCAGCTACTCAAGGCACAACTATAAAATACCCTTTACTTTTTGTAAAATAAATACAGAAACCCAAGCCACCCCTCTAACTGTCCTTTTTAAGTGGTATAATTAAGAGTAAGTTACTCTGGAAACTGAAAATATCTACCCAAAGTATAGCAAAGTTTTTCACATGTGTTTGCGGCTCTTCTGCCTTTATCTTCTCTCTCTCTCTTCTCTCATTCTCTTTATCGTTATCTCTCTGTCACACTTTTTACTGCTCTGTCCTTTATGATAGCTGCATTTTGTTTAAAACAAATGAATTTGCCGGCGAGGCAAACTAACAAACATTAATCAAAAGTTGCCGTCCGGTCGGTAGGTTCCTCCCATCAACGGCTGCTGTGACTTTCGTCGGGGAAAACTGATGAAAAATAGCGAAAAATGTTGGGAAAGTGTTGCTGTTTGTTGGCTGGCGCTGGCGTTGGTTATGGTTAGTTGGTGGATTTGGTCAGCTGTTGGCGTTTATTAAAGTGCCGCATCATGACTGGGCCACATTTCAAATGGCTGGAGGTCAAAGGTTAAGCCTGGCAGCTGTTAGTTTTAGGCCTCAGGCGAAATTAGGCCAACATGTAATGCCAGGAGAATTGCCAAGAATATATGCAGAATTGTAGAAGCGTGACAGACCATAATTCCACTTGACCTTTAACCCCAACTAGCTAGTTTTAGAAATCAGGTAAACCAAGGTAAGCATTAAAATGACAGAGAATCTGTGGAGAATTCCAAATATATCGAGCTATACTTTTCAGCCACGCATTTCACTCTCTTTTATCTCTTTCTTTCTATGCATCACTCTTCCTCTCTCTCGGGGGACACGTGTCCTTGTGACTGCCTGTCGTTAAGAGTGAAATTTATTTAAGTGCCGCTATAAATATTTTATTAACACCAGGCTGCGCAAATAAAATAGCTACAGAATGTAATTTTAAATTATAAGCAGCAGCAGATTTCACATACGATCGTCGGAATACTCTAACTAAATGTTTGATAAACACGTTGGGCGCCAAATTATGGAAAACTAATAAAATGTTTGTAATTAGATTTAATGATTGATATCATTAGATATTTAATTAAATTACTTTACATTAAGCTGAACAACCTTCATTTAAAAAAAAGACTCACGTTGGGCGCCAAGTATAAAAACACTATATTAAACAGTTGTTCGCCCTTGCTCTAGTCTTACTAATGAACAACAGCTGAAAAATCCGCTGATTACTAAAATGGCAGCACACGTTGGGCGCCATTTGGCGCTTAGTTTGTTGCATGAGCATTTATAAAACTGTAATTAATATCAGTACAGGGCGAAACCAATTGATTTTATTAAAACAACAAGTATTTGCACACTTTGTGCCATAGTTAATGAGATGAATGCGTTTGTTAGGGTGACCGTACCAGCATTTAAACTCGTTTGAATTGCATTGCACTCTCTTACATGCAGTGCCATGCATATTTAAAAGGTTAAACACACACACAGGCACACAAACACACACACACACGCGCTGACTGGCAGCATTTGATTGTCCTGATTTTGCTTCTGCTGCTCCTGCTGCCAGCCATTTTGTGAATCTCTTGTATGTGTACTATGTGTGTGTACTCAGTTTGTGTGTGTGTTTGGCACGTGTAATGCGAAAATTGTCCTTGACTTTGCGTACGTGAAAATCGCGTTGCCTTCACCTCTTTGCGAGTTTGTTTAATTGCCGCGTGAAAGAGAGGGAAAAAGCAGGCTAGAAAGAGATGGCTGTACTCCTAATGAATGCAAATGAATGGCAGCAACAAAAAATACACAAACGCAACTACTAAAAGTATTTATTATGCACTAAAATAAAATAAAAAACAAATGTAACACACAAAAAATTAAATTTACCCACAAAAACACACATGTGTGTGCGTGTGTGTGTTTGTTTGTGTGCTAACTGTACTTTGTTTGCACATTTAATTTAAATATTTAATTAAAATTTCAAGCGCGGATTGATTCAGACAATTAAAAATAGCACGCGCGAGCAAAACAATAAAAAGCAGTCAAAGGGGAGAGGGGAGAAAGGGGTAGGGGACATTGATTGAGAGGGGGTGAGGGAGTGTGTAAGGTCAGAGCGGCGTGAGGGGTCACTAAGGCATTGTTTATCTGTTTGATTATTTCAGTTTTTACTCATGAAAAATAAATTGAACAAATTTGTGCCGATTCAGTGTTGTTTTTGTTATTGTTTCGTTGCTATGTAAATTTTCACAAGAAATTAAATCAAATACACACAGTTGTAGGTGTGCCTGCGTGTGTGGGTGTGCCAGTGTGTGCACATTTGTCTGGCCATAATCATAATTAAAAATTGTTAGATTTGCCATCGGCGCGGGGTTATGTAAAAATTAAAGCCAACACCGCAACAGCAACAGCAAAACAAAGCTCCTTGTGGCCTAGGGTATATGTAGGTGTATGTGTCTGTGTCTGTATGTGTGTGGCAGTGTGTTTACTGCTATGTGTGTGTGCGGCTTTCGACTTTGTTTGCAATTGTTGCGAGCGGCAGCATCGCTTTTGTTTTATTTGCATTGTTCAGGTTCTGTTTCTGTGTCTATCTCACTCTACCTCACTCTCTCTCTCTCCCTCTCTTACTCTTTCACTTTCTCTTCGCTACTTTGGGGACTTGCTTTTTGTTTGCTCTTCGGCTTTTATCCGCGCAAATTGTTTACTCTTTTAGTGGCTTTTATTATGCCCAAGACACACACACACCCACCCAAAGAGTTTAGTAAATCTTTCAATTCCCTAGATCCATTGTTTTACCGCTAGTCTCAAATACTTGTATCAGTCTTTTCACCTGTCATTTCATGCCCAATAAGCCACAAAAGTGCTTAAGCAATCAGCTAATTAATTGAAAACATCAATCTACTTAAGTTTAATCAAACTGTTAAGCAATTCAATTAAATATGAAGAAGTGTATTTAAAGAATGTTTCTTCTAACAGTTTCTTCAGCACAACTACACGGTCAATAGCTGTCTAGTTTACTCAAGCGAAGTGGTCTTCTATTTATTTTTTCATACTCATTTTAAACGCTCTGCAGAGCATTTCTCAAACGACTCGTAGCAATCAATTGGCTGTACCTCATGCAATAAGCCTAGCTCCTAAAGGCTGCTACAAATTTCTGCAGCTCACAATTTTCAACCCACCTCTCTACCAACCCCCTCCCAAAACCCCATTCACCACATAAAGTGAACAAACAATGCGATTTTCTTATTTCATGGGCAAAAGAAAAAGCACTTAACGTGCACTCGCTCGAAGCTGCATAATGGCATACACTGTACCCCTTTTCACACCTCCAACACACACACACACAATTGCACACACACGCGCATCAATAACACTTTCGCCTTAATGCGGCTGCTGAGCCGCCATTTTGGCCTGTTGCTAAAGAAAAATGCATGAAAATGCATTTCATTTGTGAGCAGAAGTTGCTGCTAATGCAACAGAATGAATGCTGATGCCGCGCTGATGGCAATGGGATTGAGGATTGAGGATTCAGGACTGAGGATTCAGAATGCAGCATGCAGGACTTAGTGCTAACCAATGGGATTGGCCTAAAGAGAATCCGTATGCGAATGTGAATGAAATTGGAATTGAAATTTGCAAGCCAGACGATTGGTTTTGCCTCTTTGGCTTTTTGGCATTTATCGTTTGGCAGGCAAACCTACAAAAAATAGAAAGCCATTTAAAGCCCTTTAGTGTGGCGCAAATTGTAGCTCTGAAATGCATACATATATAAAAATATATGTTTGTGGTAGCTGTGGTGCTGTGGAGGGCCAAAGACCTGATTTAGGGCCAAGTTAGAAGCGGTAACAGCTGCTGCAATGTTCATACGCTTGACCTTTGACAGAGCACGCTGGAAACTGGCACAACTGTGTCCACAACAACAAAAACAGCCACAACAATCATCTCCAAAAGGGCGAGTGTTTTTAATACCCGTTGCGTGTGCAGCTAGGGTATACACTATGTGTTGTAGTGAGTGAAAGGTTTTAGAAAAACTACTTTAAATAATTATTATTATTTCTAAACAGTTTTAGCTCAAAAGTGGATTTTTAAATGTAGCGCCTGAGAGTATGCAACAATTTCTAGCCTTTAAATTACGGGTATTTTGCCTGCCTAGAATTCTGACCATTTCTTAGTTGTTTTAACTTTTGCTAGTTGTCTTTGCAATTTTGATCTACTGACCTGAATAACCAGCCAGCCTCATGCTATATACATACAGATATGGATATATATGTACAAGCAGGTTTTCCTACATATTTGATGACCAAATGCTTTTCAATAACACACACACACACACACACACACATACACCTACACACGGCACACAAAAGCCAACAACAATAGCAGATAAACTATAAAACTGAGCAAAGCAGGAGAGTGCGATGGATTTGAGAAGCGAGTAGAGAAGCGTAGGTGGAAAATGAATATACATATATACATATATTCTGTATATATATATTTTGCTGTTGTTCTCACACACACTCGTGCATAGTTGAATGAATTGCCAGGTGTGCGCCAGTTTTGTGTCCGAGCAGCAAAAGGTATTAAAAATTTTACTATATATTGGCTTATGCATGCATCAAACGAACGGCCACAGGCACAGTGAGGCCTGGCTAAATGCCCTCAGTCAGTCAGTCAGTCAACAAAGCCAAATTGAGCCGAGCTAAGCACTGCTTTAATTGTCTTCCAAGGTACACGCAAAGCAAGCTTCACTGTGCTCACATATCACATTCAGTTTTAAATACTCTGCGCTTTGTCATTCTGCATAAATAAAGAAGGCGAGTGGTAAGGGCGGTGGACGGGAAACGTGTGGGGAAAAGCCTTGAAATTTATGCCAAACTAATGCCATTAAATGTATTGCCCAGAATCAGTCCATTCTACCCTCCACGCTCTCCCCGCTGAGAGCTTTATGCGGGCTTAGTTCTTGTCGTGAAATGTTTTAGCTTTATCCTGTCGATTGTCGCCGTAAAATCCATAAAATTGCCAGTTATTATAAATTGCTCTTGTGGCCAAACAAAAAAAACAATTTTCCCTACGCTTTTTTATGCAAATCTCCCCTGCTCTACTATATATTATATAGTATATATCTGTGTTCTATGCAAATGTTTGCATATTTATCAAGAATAACAAATATTTTGTTATAATCCCGCTGCATTTAATTGACTGCAACTAAAACGCAAATAAAAAATAAATTAAAATCCATTCAAATAATATGCGATATGGAAAACTGGAACGGGACTTGTAAAGTCATAATTTGCTAGTTGCTTCGATGGGTAAAATTTATTAAAATCCATTGCCAGTGTCCCTACGCAGCTTTGTATTTATTTTGTATTCCCTGATCCGCGACATTTTTAATTATGAGTGTCAAACACGCGTATTTACATTTAATATGCCGATTACTCAAATAGCAACGGTTTGTTTTACATTTCTACAGCCACTGCCATTTCCACAGGTGAAAACAATACAATGAAAAATAGCTCAACTCGTAATCAAAATAAATGTTAAATGCAGCTTTTCATTTTATATTGCGTTCGCCTTTCGCGTTTATTTTGTATCCAACTGAATTTAACTGGCCGCCAAAAAGTATGCAACATTATTTTACAATCGATTTGAACGTCCCATAAATTGAATATCAATAAGTTTTTGATTGTTTTCAATATGATTTGATTAATTTTATTATTTGTGATTGCGCTAGAATAAGTACAGAGTGTTTAACAGTCGCTTTAATTAGTTGCAATAAAGTTTTGATATGTTTTCCAGACTTTAAAGTAATCCTACCTTATCATTTGGTAGTAGAAACTGTTCAAAGTGTAGGTCTTCTTCAAAACAAAACATTCCCAAGATTCCATTCGAAATCAATCAGTTTAAGACCTTTTCGTAGCGCCACTCTTGCTTTTTGGTAAATGTTTCATCAGTGCAGCGCTAATAAACAAAGATTTTCACATGGCTGATTATTGTCATTGAACTGCAAAGAAATCGAAGCCAGTGACTAGAGTATAAAATGCAAAAGAAATCAGGGCAAAATTTCTTAGGCAAAACCGTATCGAAACTAACCCACTGAGATACCCAATCCAGTGGGACAAACATTCATCTGTTTGTTTGTTTGAATGTTGCTTTGGGTGGTGCCACAACATGTTGCAGATGTTGCTGCAAAGTTTCCCGAAGCAATCAACTAAGACAGCAAGCAAGGCTCCACGGAGACATAGAGAAAGAGAGAGTGAGACAACTGGGAGCAATGTGGCACCGAGTGCGCTAAAGCTCTGTTGCAATTGGAAAAGTCAATGCCAGTGGCAATATTGTCTCCACTTAAATGCGCGAAAACTCGTGGAAAGCGTAAGCAGAGAAAGGGAAATTGAAAAACAGCTGGCAGGTGAGCCAAGTAAATGCAATCAAGCAGCTTTTTCCACCTGTCTGCTGTCTGTTGTCTTAACAAGATTTTCTACAAAGATTTTTCTACAAGACAATTTTCCATTTCACTCGCAAGTTGGCACAAATATTACACAAATACTAGGAATATTTGCAATTATAAATAAACATAGCTTAAGTTAAGTAAATAGTAAATTAAACTATGCTTTGCTTAAAAATAATAAAAGTGAGTGCAAGAAATTCCAGTGTCCTTAAAATACCAAGCACAAATTTCCACATTTTATTATTCCATTTTATGCAAATTTTCCATGAACATCAAATATTTTATTACATAGTTTTATACACTGTAAAACTTGATTTAAAGCAACAAAATATCCATTTTGATTTAGCTACTAGAAATCTCTTTAAAGCCATCAAAGCTTAAAGACTTTAAAATTCTTTTCACTTATTTATGCAAAGAGAAACATACTTTAAATCTTCTTTAAGCTGATTAAATATAAAGCTCAATGTAAATCTGTGAAATTATTGATTTTAACGACTACTTTGCTCTACTATTTTGCTTGTATTATAAATATTTATAAAGTAATCATAAGCATATTTAATATTCGGCGCATTTGGCAATTGTTTTATTTTGTGTGCAAATACTTTGTGTAACTTTGCATATTGCAAATATTTGCACAGCAGCAAATGCAGAAAATGAAATAAAATTTGCCAGTGGAATTTCAAACGGTTCGAACCGTTTCGTTTCGATTTGATTCGATTCGGTTCGAGCCAATCAACCGTAAATAGAAGCCATTGTCATAACCCTTTCCCTCCTCTTAAAACTGCTTTGACTTTGCGCTGGGAAAACCCTTTGGATTCAAGTGCAAATCGAGTCAACGCGGCGTGAAAACGCGCCAAGAAAATCGCGAAACGAAAATCTATTATATTATTATACTGAGAGCGCGTTGAAAGCATTGAAAGTTGCAAAATCCTTGACATACAGCGAAATGCAGTTAACTGGGCGAGTGCCACGCCCTTAGCCAACATCCTCTGACTTTCCCTTAGCTGGTTTAGGTTAATATTGTTTACGTCAAAATGGATTTTTATAGCTCGTCTGCAGAAATCTGAATAAAAATCAGGAAAGCAAATCAAATTTCCGGCTCAATTTTAAGTTGTTATGTTCTTAGTTCTTAGTTCTAGACACTTTTGGCAGCTGTTGTCTGAAAAGGCTTTTAAGTGCCTGGCATGCTGTGCATTAAAGTTGCAGTTGCAAGGTTGCTATGTTGCCCCGGTGTTGCTAGGGCCAAAAACTGAACAATTAGCAGCGCTAACTTGGCCAACGAAACGCGATCCAATTTCGCTGATTTCCCCAGCCATGAACATGGTCAGAACTTTAGCTAAATAATCAATAACTGTCACAGCATCTAAGTGATGGTTTTTCCCTTGTTCCTCACTGTTCCCCCTCCCGCTCTCTCACTGTCTCCTGTCTGATATCGAGTGCAAAAGTTTTTGGGCCAACAAAAGTCTCACTGCAAAGTTTCAGTGTCCGAAACACTCGACAAATAAATAAACTGATGCGATATTTGTTTTGATTGGCGTTTTGCATCTCCAGTTGCCAAACAAATTTGCCAAAAAGAAAGTGAAATTTCATTGTCTATGCACCAATCGAAAATAACTCAATCAACTCAATAACTTGAATGAATTAGCAGCTGAATAGACTCACAAACACATACAAAGCAAATAACACTTCAGAGACGATAAATGACAAATTAAATTCACTTTTCTTTGTACTCAAAGCAGTTGTGTGGTAATTGAAATCCTTCCTTTTCGAACTGATAATTATGAGATAATTCTTGTAAAGCTGCTTAAGGAATTTATAGCCTGAACTAGACGATAAATTGATTGACATCTTTATAGACAAAATTATTATTCTAGAACTTTTTTTTAAAATTATGTTTATTATCTGGAAAGTATGGGAATTTTTTTATAAAAACTTTCAACTTGTTTTACAGCTTGTTTTCTTATGTTAAAGCTATGTAAATTTGCTGTTTTCAAGACAACTGCCAAACTTTATTGTTAGCCAATTGAAAACGCATAATAAACATAAAAACGTGTAAGAAATTCGATAAGCGATTTGAAGTGAGTTCATAATTTGATATGAATTCGATTGCTTTACCACCACCGCCGCCCCTTATACCCTGTAGGATGAGCAGACTCATACCACTGGTTACAAGTATCTTGAGGCACTTGCTTATCTATGGCTTGAGGTTACGCCCACCTAAACGCCTTCTGTTTCTTTTCATTTATGTTGCCTGACATTTTATTGCCACAGCTGACACACACACAGTGACACACACACCCATACATACTCATATGCTATGCGCATCTTTTGAGCTAATTTAATATTGTGCTTTGTATGATTTTCACATATTATCTGGAAGTTTTATTGCGGCAATTGAACACGTTTGTCAGTTGGCTCTTAGGAGTCAAGAAAAAAGAAAGCAAAGGAGAAGTGGAAGTGGAAGAGGTGGAGAGAGTGGGTCAGTTTCTCAATGTCCTTGTCGTGCTTGTCGTAAAATTGAAGCACCCACAGTATTTTGATATTTATGCCTAGAAATTGTAAACGTATGCGAATATACAAACATATATCTATATAGTAGGTATGTGTAGGTGTGTGTGCGTGTGTGTGTGTGTGTTGTTTATGCGGGCACCCGAAAGCATTTGCTGCATGCGGTCGACTCGCCTTTGTTTTGTCGGGTTGTTTACTTTTATTAGCTTCGGTATTATTGGTTATTGCGGGACGATAGCTACTTGAATGGACAGGATAGAACAAGATGAGACACGTCACACGACACGCAAGCGGTAAGCGGCAAGCATTTAGCCAAAAGGTAGTCCGTTCTCCCGATGGATGATATAATTTAACTTTTATTTCTACATTTATAGCTCAATAAGATACGCACACACACACTCAGGCACACTTAAGCACACACCCTAGAAATCTCACTCCCCAAAATGCCTATAGCTGTGGGCTATTTAATTTATCCCGCAATCGAGCTGAATATTGAGCAGCACTTAAGAATTTTTTATGTGCCGCTGCTCAACACTGGCACAAAAGATAAACGTTATTTTAATAGCCACAAAACGAATGGCAAAACTTTGTCACTATATCGGCCAATAAATTTAAATATTAGTATTACCAAAGGAACACAAAAAATAAAATAAAAATCTATAAATTTATGTAGAGATTTTTTGCTTTGTTTATTTGACTTTTTTCTGGCTAAAACTTGACTTTTGACAGGCAAACTTTTGCCCGGAATTGCATTTGCTGAAAATGCTACTCAAGTGATTTATTATAATCAGCAAATGTCGTGCGCAAAACAACAACTTATTCGATAGCCATTGAATTCAATATGTTTATCGATTGAACTGACCTGTTTAAGCTATAAATATGAATAGGTAAGCAAAGGCAAGCTCGGTTGGTTCGAATACTTCATCAATTATTGAGTGGAGCAGGGGAAAATTGCCAAGTCAAGGGCTAATTTTGCTGTGGAAAACGTTTAAAAGGCAAGAAGTTACTCAGTGTACGCTGATTACGTATACGCCAGGTTAAACATTTAATCACAAAATGCTTCGGGCCTAGCAGACTCCGATTTCCCCCTCTCTCACTCTCTTTTCAACCTCTCCCACGTTAAGAAAAACAAGCAATGGCAATAGAATTGTTGACAAAGCCGCAACGACAACAAGAACTGAAGTGTGTGCTTCAGAAATGAGAGCGAAAGGGGTGAAAGTGTAGGGGAAAAGTGGCAAAAGCGGAGAAAAATGAAAAGTGAACGCTGCCAGGATGCAGTATAAACAATATGCAATAGGCAAATAGCAGCAGTCGAAAGACTGAGCCTACTTTTGACACAGGCTGACCACAAGTTAAGAACGAGGGGAGGCGAGTGGGTTGAACAGGGAAAGAGAGAGCGGTAGAGCAAGAGCGAGAGAGCGGTAGAGCACTCGACATAATCCTCAGGTTTTGTGCCTCTTGAGAAATAACGCTTAGCTGCTGTTTCATTTTTCTACTTCCCTCTCTCCCCTTCTCCCACGCTGCTTGTCTCCATTTTAGCCCCTGTCATTTTGTTTGCTTTCTTTACAGTTTTCTTTTTTGGTTTTTTGCCTTTTTCGCTGGCCAACGAAGCCCGGGAAAGTCTATTATGCTTACGAAAATTGCTTTACAGCTGCGGCAGCGGCTAGAAACAATGCGGCAAAGGTTACACAGCATAAAAGAAATATATATACACAAAAAAACACAGGAAAAAAATGAATAATGACAGTGAACACTGGCGATGAGTGGACCAGAGAGTAGGGGAACTAAGGGAACTTTACTGTGGTTAAGGTAACGCCACTATTACATTTCGCCAAGGAACTGGGCCAAGAGAATTCGCTATCAAAGTCTCAAATGCGGCTGCAGCTACTGAAAATATTTACTCAGCAAGAAGGCGTGGCCAAAAGGGGGCAAAAGGGGGATGGTGGTGGGGCAACAAAAGTGCAGTTAAAATAATTCGCGCATAATGAAGCCGGAAGTGTGAACGCGAAAAACAAGAAAAGTACAAGTAGCAAAAAGGAACTTCATTATCAGTGGCCGAGCAGAGCTGCACGGCATCAAAAGAAAATTACAGAAAATCTCTGCCAGGATTTTCTAATTAAAGTTTCAGCGGCGTCGACGCCAAAGTGAAATTAATGGCGTTGCCATTTTTGTTAGCATTTATTGTTGCCTTTTGTTCTTCATCTGCTTCATCTTTGCTTATTTCTTTCTTCATTTCATTCATTTGTTTTGCTTTTGCGCTTCTTCTGCTTCCATTTACTTTCTTTTTTTTTGTTGTTCTGCCGCTTTATGAACTCAACATCGGACACTTAATCTGACTGGGGCGTCTCATGTTCCAGACTCTGTCCCAGGTCTCAGTCTCTGTCTCCGTCTCAGTCCCAGCTTCGTCGGGGTCTTTGTCTCCTTCTTACAGTCCAAGGTCTCTTTTTCCATTTCCTGATGCTTGCTGCCAAATGTGTGTAATTTATTTGCAATCAATGCGGCCTGAAAGGACATTATTTTTACATTAAAGCAGCACCGCACCAAGAAAAAACTGAGAGCAGACAACGACTGTGATAGTAAGAGAGTGGGAGGGGAAGTGTGAGCGGAGGGGGAGCTGTGTGTGTGTGTGAGTTTTGGACAGCAATCGCCGTGTTGCCAAAGCAAAGTCAGCAAACATTTGACAGCTGTCACTTAATACTTTTAATGCCCTGTAACTATGGCAAATGCAGAGCATATTGACATGAAAGGCGTTGAGTAGTAAAACGGAACAATTATATATAAATATTATATATCAAATACTTTATACAATCAGTTAAAACATATTTTAAATACAATTTAAAGTGTTTGTAGTTGAAACACAAATTTTACGCAAGTTATTATAGTTTATTAATTTAAACAGACAAGAAAATAAATTGCAGCATAACTTTTTATTCAACTAAAATAAAAGTGTTTATTTAATAAAGATTTTATCTAAATAAAAGCATATATTTTAGAGTATATGTATAGTATACGAGCATTGTGACAGTCGAATCCACAAACTGCCCCCAAGTATTTAGCTTGAATTGTGTGTTTGAGGCAACTTTGCCATTTAATGAAATCACATTTGTAGACAAGTTATAAGAAGTATGAGCTCATTTATCTGAAAGTATACTCAAAGGCCGAAAAAAAAGAAAAATGAAATAAATGGGAAATTCATTAGGCTCAGTTGTCTCGACTGCGACTTACGCAGAGGCCAATGGCTTTGAGTGAATCTTAAAGAGCAAACAAAACAAATACAAAGAAAACAAGGAAAAGTAAAACAAAACGATAAATAAAGTTGCATGAACCCAAGGCACGTATCGTGTGTCATAAGCAGCAAAAGCTTAGCCAACAAACGGCAACTGCAACAGAAATTGGAGCTGCAACGGCAACAACAACAACTACAACAACAGGAGCAACTGCAACTGCAACTGTAGTTGAATGGGACGTGCCTACTGTGGCTCAGTTGGTAAATAAAATTATTAACCTCGCTGCAATGCAACATAAATAGGATTAGTGTCTGCAGTAAATGCAGCAGCAACACAAAGGGCAGCAACAAAAGCATTTACAGTGGCAGTCCCAGTCACTAGTCACAGTTATAGTCGCAGTCACAGTCACAGTCACAGTGACTGTCATATTCATTTTGTCATTCACATTTGCATGTTGCACACTTCATGGTGTCGTCATGCTCTTATGATAAACGGTCGCAACAACAATGCCAAACACATGTGTTCTCTTCTCTCTTTCTAGCCCTCTCCTTCCTCCTCCTTCCACTGCCTCTTGCACTGTCTGTCTCAACTGTTGTTTGTTGTGTGAGTGTGGCACACAAAAATGCGGCTGAGTATTTTAGCAACATGCAAAAACTTCATTTCATGCGCCGTCCAGTGTATTGACCCGCTCAGACACACACTCAAATAGTTATGCACTGAGCAAAGTTTATCACATAAAAGACTGAAATCAAAGTTAAACTTTGTGAGAAGTAATGTTATTCTGAATACTTACAAGTAAGGTATAATAATATTAAAAATGGATTTTTTTAGCTATCGTTAGCTAAAAGTTTCATTCTGTGTTTTCAATACATTTGTTCATACAGGAAAAATATCCAAAAAATCTTTAAAAAAAATTTATTAAAAGCCAGCACACGTTTTCTTTCAGTGCACAATTGCATTAGTCGCTATTTTTGCAACCCAATCCCTACTCCCCCTACTCCTCCTCCTGCTCACCTCGCCCACCGCTGAGTTGTCGCGGTTTTTGCAAAGCGTTTGTTTGCTTTGCGGCTTCCGGTTTTGTTTCGAATCCGTTTTACGGATAACTGCATAACCGCTTTAAAATATTTGTTGTTTCTCTTGGCTCTTTGGCCAAACAGCTCAACTCGGCAAGCCCAACAACAGGGTTGCCAAAGCCCCCAAACAAATGTTGTCAAACTTTTTAGCCCAACTATAAACAAAGCCGTTTTTGTGCTCACCTCTTTTTTTTTGGCAGTTTTACCTGTTAAACTTAACGTTGTAATTAAATATTCCCCTATGAGTATAATTAAGTGGCTGAAAGACTCCATTAACTGACAACCCTAGCAGTAGTTTGGCTATGAATTGAATAAAGTGAACTTTTGTACTGGTGTACAGAATGAATTTGTAAATGGAAGTTATGTACTTACCTAGTTAAAGGGATTGCTTATACATTACGATGGAAATATATTAAGCTTTAATTCCTGGAAAAGCCCCATTGCCTCGAAAGAGTCCTCTTCCCAGTGTATTTTGTAGGAAGCTGAAATATAAATTAAATTTAAGTAATATATATTAAAAAGAGTTGGTAAACTAGCTCAAATTCAATGAAATAATAATAAGTATAGCATTAAATGGCATTATACCATCAATATATTGTAATAACTTTATTTCATTCTACACTTAATATAGTTAACATAGTTAACATGTATTCAAAGGCAGATAAAGTTTGACAAATAGACAAAAAGATAAGTAGATAGACGGATAAATAATACAAATCTTAAATAAATCTGAAGAAATAATGATGACATACGACTTTGAATCAGAAGTAGTCTGAAATAGGATAAATAAGTGTCTAGTTTCAACCCAAAAAGGTACAGTTATATTCAACGACTTAGCAGAAGTAAAAAACCTATTGTTATACAAAATTAAATATGTACATAGAGAAGTCTTTAGTCTGAAGTAATCTAGAAGAACATAAACTAACTTACAGCCTACAATTAAATAAAACAAGACTTTAAGTCTCGAATTAATTTGAAATAGCATAAATAAATTGGACTCAAGTTTCGACATGAGCTGCGAAAGACTTTTTTCACAGGCATTTGCCTTGTGCTTGAAATATTAAAGCGGAAATGTTAAAATGTTGTAATGTTGTGCATACGCCCCGTTGGCTCCATGCAAATTTTATATATATTAACCAACCGGCAATGGGGCTCAGTGCCTCGCAGTGTTTGGCTTTGCTTTGCTTTGCTTACTTAACTTGCATGCAGCTCGTCCATAATTGCAACATGCCGCAAACACAAACCACGACTAGAAAGAGTAAGGGGAGGCGGAGAAAGAGGCAGCAGACCTCTGAAGCATAGGGTTGCCAGACAAGTCAAATAAAAGCCGCGGGCCACACGATAAAAACCCGAGTGAGCTCACAAGTCTCTATTTTTTTGTAGGTTTCTTCCCTTTTTTAAGAGGGTAACAAATTGAAGCGAGTGCCATTACACGGGGAAATGGGTTGGGTAGGGGCTGGGAATGGGCCTCGTTTGTACCGCTTTTGGCCTGGTGTTGTTATGACTTAATGTCGCTGCACCAAGTGACAGTTATGATGGAAGTACACCAAGAACGGAGGGCTTATTAAAATGTCACAAACTCCGAAGTTTATGGCAGCTGCAACACGGGCATAACAAACCGAAAGGAGGGATAAATTGTTAGCCAAGAATGCGCACACAAGAAAGACTCGTTATATATGGGTCAACACGTTTCAATAGGCCAACTTTTAAACAGATTTAGCGGGCTTCAGTTTGATTACTTAAGTGATGAAACTTGGGCTAATTACATGGGTTATTACTTAATATAATAAGTTGAAACATACGAAGAAGTAATTTAATTAAACAACAGTTGAGTGTAATGACTGTAAAAGACCCTGTATTCAATCTAGACCGGTTACAATCCTATTCTAATGCTCTACCCTTTCTTTTTTTCTCCTTTCCAGGCAACAACAGCTGAGCGGTGATCCGTTCCGTTGGCGGTTCCGAAATCGCATTCCGTTCTCCTAGTATGCGATGGGAGCAGCGACAGCGGCAGTGGAGGAGTCAGTGGAGCCCCGCGACATAGCCAGAGATAATAGCGCCCAAGAGCGAACGCTGGCAACGAAGGTACGCCGAAAAGGACGCAAACGTTGGGTGGAGCGGCCACAGAGGCGTTTACATCCACCGATACCGATACCATTGGGTCAGCTCCTCTGCTGGCTGCTATGCTGCCTCAGTCAATTGGGGGCCGAATGCCCCTCGGTGTGCGAGTGCAAGTGGAAGAGCGGCAAGGAGTCGGTCTTGTGCCTTAACGCCAACCTCACACATATCCCCCAGCCCCTCGATGCGGGCACCCAACTGCTCGATCTGAGCGGCAATGATATACAAACGATACCAGACGATAGTTTTGCCTCAGCTCAGTTGCTCAACCTCCAGAAGGTTTATCTAGCCAGATGTCGACTGCGTCTGATCGAACGACATGCGTTCAGGAAACTGATTAACCTGGTCGAATTGGATTTGAGTCACAATCAGCTGACGGCTATACCCTCCCACGCCCTGTATCATGTCTCGGAGTTAAGGGAGCTGCGTTTAAGTGGAAATGCCATCACTCGCGTGCCTGACGATGCCTTCTCGCATGTCTCGCAGCTGGTGCGGCTCGAGCTTAGTGACTGCCGGCTGTCTAGTGTAGCCGTACGCGCCTTTGCCGGTCTGGAGAGCAGTCTCGAGTGGCTCAAGTTGGACGGCAATAAGCTAAGTGAGGTTAGATCCGGCACCATAACCTCCTTGGCCTCACTTCATGGTCTAGAGCTGGCGCGCAATGAATGGAACTGCAGTTGCTCCTTGCGACCACTTCGAGCCTGGATGGTGCAGCAGAATATACCGAGTGGCATACCGCCCACCTGTGCGAGTCCCGCTCGGTTAAGTGGGCGTGCCTGGGACAAACTGGACGTGGATGATTTTGCGTGTGTGCCACAAATTGTGGCCACAGACACCACTGCCCATGGAGTCGAGGGTCGCAACGTGACCATGAGCTGCTACGTGGAGGGCGTGCCCCAACCGGCGGTGCGTTGGCTGCTCAAGAACCGTCTGATCGCGAATCTGAGTGCGGTGGGCTCAGGAGAAGATGCCGAGGAGCCACGCACCGCTGCAGCGACCCAGGGTCGTAAGACCTATGTGGTGAACATGCTGCGAAACGCCTCCAATCTGACTATACTCACGGCGGACATGCAGGACGCCGGGATTTACACCTGTGCCGCCGAGAACAAGGCCGGCAAGGTGGAGGCCAGTGTCACGCTCGCCGTCTCGCGTCGTCCGCCGGAGCCCTCACTGGGCGTACGCATTGTGGTGCTGGGCGTGCTGGCGGCGCTGCTCTTTGTGGTGGGCTCCTCCTTTGCTGCCATTTGCCTCTGCTCGCTGCGCAGGCGACGCAAGTTGCGTTTATGGAACTCGGTGCCGCCCGTGCGACGCAGCGAAAGTTATGAGAAGATTGAGATGACGTCACGTGTGCGTCCTGATTTGGGCGGTGGTGCTAGCTGTGGAGGTGGCAGTGCCACGGGTGCTGGACTCTTTCAGGACGCCGAGGAGCAGGGCTATCTGCGGGCTGGCCACACGCCACTTGGTGACAATGAGGCTGGCGCACAGGCGGCCATTGTGAATCCAAGTGCTGGCAATGCCAATCGACGCAATGGCGACTACCTGCATGTCTCCACGCACTGCGACGACGACGAGGATGCGGATTCGCAGCAGCAGCAGCTGCAGCCACAGCAGTTACAACAACAGCAACAACAGCAGCAGCAGCAGCAGCTGATGCCACAGCGCAAGGGCTCCGTTGGCATTTCCGCATCCGCTGCGAATAATTCAGTGGTTGGCAACGCGGAGGAAACGGATCTGCATATACCACGTCTGATTGACATCGGCGGGTAAGTTGACCCACCTCTCACCACTTCCCCTCTTTATCACTGTCTCGCTTACCCCTCTGCTTTCCTGTCATTGCCTTTGTGCCCTGCGGTTTGTTACTTCAACGCGTCAGTGCTGCCACTTTAGCTTTTTATTATGTATCAATGATTTTTTAGCTCAGTTGAGCTTAGGCTATAAAGTTTGTTCCTAAAAAGGTTAACTTATATTAGTTTATTAGTGGAAATGTTTCAGCTAATTTCTAGCTATTGGCAGCCACTTGCTCTAGCTATTTTATGCCAGCGATTTCTGACAGCACTGCTTTGAGTGGCAATTGTCCTGTCGCAAGTTGCCCCTGTCAAAGAGCTGACATGCTCGAGTGCCTGCCACGCCCGTTTCCCATTCATCCGTCGTTCGTATTATGGGCAACACTTGACACTTTCCACTTTCCGCTCGAGTGATGTCAGCCCCGCCCCCTTCCCAACGCCTGGCCTTTGTTCAGGCGCGTGCTAATGATGCGCGAAATATGCGTTGCCTGTCATACGTGGCGTATGAGTGTTTTATTTTTGGGCATCCTCGCTGATTGGGCGCCTCTCAAAGCGCAGCCCTCACTAAGTGCTACTCACATGCAATTCACGATGAATATCTCTGTGTGTTTTAATAGACACACTGCTCAAAGGCATACCAAGAAGTAGAAGAAAGAGTTGTGGTATACGGAGAGTCCCCTCGAAAAATGAAACCCTCTTGCAGCAGAAATAGATTGAAGTACTAATATGGGGAGGAATTGCTCACTAAACAGGGGGAAATCACTCAAGTGGAAGCTGATTGATAAGTATTCAAGTTATAAACGGAAGTATAGTGAAACTAGAACTTAAGTGGAGTTTTTGAAGGGTAGAAGAATGTTAAATATTCTTTTTATACTCTCTGCAAGAGTATATTGGGTTTGTGAAAATGTATGTAACAGGCAGAAGGAGGCGTGGCAGACCCCATAAAGTATATATATTCTTGATCAGCATCACAAGCCGAGTCGATATAGCCATGTCCGTCTGTCCGTCTGTCCGTCTGTCTGTCCGTCTGTCCGTCTGTCCGTCTGTCTGTCCGTATGAACAAACAGATTTCAGAGATGGTAAGAGCTACAAGGTCGAGCTTGGTCTCAATCGATCACATATTTAGTCAGTCAATACAAGAATCTTTTTTTTTTTTGATGCCACGCCCCATTCGCCCACAATGAGCAAAAAACCAGGCACACCTCGGAAAAAATCGGTGTTTTCGGCGAATATCTCAGTAACTATGGCACCTAGGATCACCAATTTTGGTATGGAGGTTCCTAGAGATTGAGTAAATGTCATGCCATCAAAAATTTTGGGCTGCCACGCCCCCTTTTCCGGTAGGAACTAAAAAACTTTAATACGTTTTTAAGGCATTTCTTCTTATCGTAGAGTATTCTAATTTATAATTCGTGTGGAGACTAACTATATCAAACTATCCTGAAAGGTGCATTAAAATCGGACTATAAACAAGAAAACTAGAAGCGTTACAATATTGATAACTGAATGCAATATCGTGTATGAGTGCAAGCGAGATAGTAGCATACAAGCACTTGAGCGGCAGCGCTCAATGTATGAGTGCAAGCGAGACAGAAACATACAAGCACATGTTCGAATGTTTTCGCTGCCTGTGTGGCGGCAGCGCTGTCCACAGTCGCTGGCCGCGCCGAATACACACATACATACATATATGCATCATATATCGTCTTTCGTATGTGTATTCGCATACAGACAAACATATGTATGTGTGATTATGCTTAGATTGTTTTTGTTTCAACGTGTTTTAATGCAAGTACTACACATTGTAATATCTCGATACCGATTTTAATAATATAATTCGTGGAAAATGCAGAGAGTATTATACGGTAGGGCGTGCTCGACCGTACTTATCTTACTTGTTTCTAGTACTTTTCTGTCTTTTAAGAGCTCTGTAATTGCCTCATAATAGGAAATTAAAATGGGAGTTAATTTATGCCGATTTAGCTCTGCTTTTCGACTAAGTTTTCCCCCAGAAAGTAATTCTAATGAATCGAAAAACGATTGAGATTTAACCTATATGAAGTACTTCTTATTATAGTGTACAGAATGTTATAATTTCCACATCAAAATTACTTCTTTCCTTTAATACCCACAAGTTTCGATTCCTAGCATAACCAACTGTTTTCCACTTCTCCTTCCTAGCAGCGATTCTGCCTCCAGTTCCATCTCCAGCCAAGTGGACGCAGCCGCGCGACTTGCTGGCTATGCGAGCACCTGGAAGACGACACCGATAGCCACCACCAAGATTACATCGCCACACAGCCAGCCAGTGGGTCAGGCACAAACCTCAAGCAGCACGAACAGTGCCACGCCCTGTGCTACTGGCACGCCCTACAGTCACTACGGCAGCCATGCAGCACCCGATGAAATGGCCACTTCGGTGTTTTGCAGCAGCAACGGGGATGGACAGGAGCACGATCTGTTCGACAGCAATTATCCTGATCTGCTGGACATAGCCAAGTATGCGGTGGCACAGGCACAGTCACAGTCGGGCCACGCCTATCCAGCAGGAGTGGGGGCGGCGGTAGGGGCGGGGACCACAACGAACGGCGGACTGTGCACACTGCCGCGAAAGCTGAAGCACAGTGGCAAATATTTCCGCAACTCATCGGACAGTCAGTCACCTCTTTTAGCGGACAACTCGAGCAAGTACGGCAGCAGTACACTGGGTGACGGCAGTTTTCTGAACGAGGCCATGGGACTGGGCAGACGCTACTCGGCCGAGTCGAGCTATGCGAACTACGCTAGTACCACAACCTACACAGGCGGTGGCCAGCGAGCGAATAGCTTCTTGAATCTGGTGCAGAGTGGTGTGCACAAGGGTGGCCTACACACCCACCAGTTGGGCCAGAAACCCAGTCTGCCCTCCTCACCCGTGCAGCATCAGCGTTCGCTAAGCAGCGCAGCAACGCCGCTGCTTGACTTCTCAGCACTGGCCACTCGTGCAGCTGGTGCTGCCAACTCGTCGGTAGCTGCCTACGATTATCATGCAGCGCAGCTGGAACGTTTTCTCGAGGAGTATCGCAATCTGCAGGATCAGCTGTGTAAGATGAAGGAAACCTGCGATACAATACGCAAGAAGGAGACGCCGCTGCGTGTGGCCATAGGCCATTCGGCTGCTCAGTTGGCCGATCCTGTGATGTACAGCGCGGCCACTGCCTCGCACAGCCCCAAGCCGCCAGCGAGTACACTGAAGGCGAAAACTTTACTGCCAGGACAACCGCCCGATCCGCCGCCATATTGGCTGCACCGCAATGCGATGCTCAAGCGGTTGAATGCGGAGGGCGCTGGTGCTGTCAGTGGTCCGGGTAGTGTCAACGGGGGCACCGCTTCACCACAGCCCGGACAGGATATTTTCAAGAGCTAATCGAACTTGTGTACAGCCACAAAATAAACAAAAAATATAAGTAAAAAACAATACGAGTTGACTTCGGACTGCACCGAAGCGCACACAAACTTGCAGGTGTCAAGCGTTAAAAAATCATGTAAAGAGGTTTAAAAAAGTTTTAAGTTCTTCTCGATATTCAATTTTAGTTAGTAAAGCTCAGTTTATGCTTTAATTACAAAGTTTATCTTACATTCCTGCCAAAAGTGTTTCAAGAGCGTCTGAATTTGCCAACTGTTTAAAGATTTCAAGCCAAAATAGTAAGCAGATTTTCATTTTACAAGAAAACTTTGTTTGTTATTTAAAACCAGTGAATAAGCAACAAAAATTGGTTCACAAAAGAAGGATTTAACCAGTCCCAGTCGATGCTCTGCAAGTTTGTGTTTGGCACTTTTGAAATTTCGCATAGTTAGGATTAGGTAGCTGGGGTTTATCACTGGCTGCACCGGCCACGCCCCTCTGTTGTATTATAGAACACACACTTTTCCACTCTTTCTACTCGCTACGCATATTAACAGTCAGTCACAGTGTAAGTGTATAGACAGTACCCCTAAACCTCCACCCTGAAGACCAAAATATCCTTCCCCCAAATCCCCATTTAGATCCTACATATCCAAGAAATAAAACTAAATTCGTACCACTCCCAAAAAGCTCTCGTGTTAGTCCAACTAAAAGTGTTTTTGTACTTTAAGCGATCTAATTAAATGATAATAATAATAATTATAATTAAAATATAATATAATAAATATTATAAGTGGAATTGAGTTGGCACAGACTGCAGGCATTGATTGATTGATTGATTAATGTATTGTTTGATTGTTAGATGTTTTATTAGAGTTTTAAGTTTGAAAGAAAATATAAAAAAAATCAAATCAAAGTTGAAAACACAAAAAAAAATGAATCAACGCCAACTCAGTTTAAAAACGAGAAATTGTAATTAACAACAACAAAACAAGAACAACAACAACAACATTATATTTTAGGGTGTCACTAAACTAAAACTCAAAGACAAAACCAAATATTATAAATAAATTAGTTGAGAATTGAAACAAAACACGAAAATAGCTACGAAAAACAAAGTGAATTTTAATGGCTTTGTGGTGGGGGTAAGTGGGCGTGGCAGGGGTCAATGCCTGACTAAATCGACAGCCGTGCAAATGTTCATTTCCGGTTCATGGCACCAATCAGCATGTGGGCGTGTCAGATTGAAAGGCGGGCAGCAGTTGAATATTCAGAGTAATTGTCGTTTGTCGCGCGACATTCGCCAGCTTTTGGGGCGTGTGCTGCTGCCACGCCCCGGTCAGTTCGGCCAGCTTAAACAATAATTTTATGGCAAACACACACACAGTTATGTAACAGCAATTGGTTTTGTGTTAAAATTGCAAACATTTCTTTTATTTCCATTCTTTCGCCTCGCACAAAATAAAGTTGTAAAATGCAAATGAAGTCGCGTCGTCATCGCCATTGTCGTCGTCGTCGCGTTAAAGTTCATGTTCGATGTGATGTCGCCATAAAGCAGGATTAAAAGGAATTTATGAACCTTTGACACGGACACAAAAGCAAAACTCGAGCTCCAAACCGAAACTCAAACTCAAAACCAAACCAGAAACAGCAACAGAACCAGAACCAGAATCAGACCCACAACCTCAAACCCAAAACTCAATTTCCACTTTTCACGCAGCTCTCGACGACATGATATCTGTTACATGCGGGCTCTCTACATCTCCCACTCTTGCTCTTTCATTTGCTGACACACCCATACCCACACACACACTCACACACTTTGACACCCACTGTCTCGTTGTATTACTGACATTATTTGACCTGCAGGCATTTGCACAAAAAATGTTGCCTACTTTTTAGGGCAAGGTTTTGAATTTTCTTTGTGTAACTGAATCACTTCAGCGGAAGTTAATTATTCAATGAAGTAGGTAAAGAAAATACACAACTTTCTTTAAGATAAGGTGTTTATCAAAGTTTTATTATGTGCTATTTAAAAGTCATTGAAAATACTAGTAAAACAGTCATTAAACTTTTATAGTAAAACCAACAGCATTAAATCTTTGACGAATATATAAGAATTTTTATAATTTTAGTAGAAACAATTTGAGAAATTATAGATTTTTTGTATTAAATTTACAAATTCCTCAAATAAACTTTATTTTCATCAAGCTTTAATTACTCTAAAAATATTTATGTAGTTCAAAAGTTAGATAGTATACTACTTTGCTTGCTATAAAACTGAGCTGCACTTTTTAAATTCCCCGCAAAAAACTAAAAAAAAAAAAAAAAACTGAAAATGAAAAAGAAAAGTCGTTGAAGCTGTTTAAGCTTTTAGCCACAGACTCGGTCAGCTCTTTGCGGTTTGTCGGCTTTAAGAATACAGTCAAACGCTTGCATGCGTTACATGCTTTAATACACCTACACACACACATGCACATTTATATTACCTGTTCCATTTCTCTGTTTCACTCGTTTGTGCACCTGACTGCTGACCGGCTAAAGCGAAAATAATGAGCCCAATGTAGCTGACTAAAGTGTGTGTGAGTGTGTGTTTGTGTGTTTTGGTATGAGTGTATGCATGTCAAAGTACGAGTGGGAGTGAGCGGTAGCGGTAGCCATGCTGAAAGCAGTCGAGTTCATGTCAAGCTGTCAGTCAAGGTCGATTTCGTTTGCTGTTTGCCTCAGTTGCTCTGTGCTCTGTCCAGGTGGCAGCTCTATGCAACAACCCTGCTAACGGGTTGCTCAGGGTTATAGGGGGCCACACACACGCACGCACACCTACAAATTCATACATATATAAATGTATATACATTTGGCCTGCCAAGTGGCTTTTTGTCACTGTCTTCGAGCTGCCAGTGCAATTTTTATGCTCCTCACTTTGTGTGTGTGTGTGCAGATAAATTGCACACGTTTGTGTGTGTGTGAGCGAGAAAATCTCTGTACGTGTGTGTGTGTGTGCGAGCGTTTGTGCTGTTGGGAATTTTTTCATCATTATCAGTGTCCTTGCTGCGGCTGCCACATGCCACTTAATGCCAACGCTGCACGTTCCACTTTTGCATGTCGTCATCGTTGCTGCTTTCTTCTTGTCTTCTTCTGCTGCTGCTGCTGCTGCTGCTACTGCTACTGCCTTTTGTGGCACCACAATTGCATGCCACGCCCACAGCCCAAAACGCCAACATGGGGGCCGCATGCCAGGCCATTATATTCAAGCATTTTTGTGTGCCATAAGTTGGCACTTTAGCGTCAGGAGGCAGCTGCTACCTGTTTTCAGTTTCAGTTACAGTTACAGTTTCTCTTGCACTACACTGTGCAAAACTGTAGTATTAAAGTCATACATTTGGCCTAACAGCTATGATTTAAGGTATGTCTTTTAATAAGACCCGCTAAACCCAGCAGAATTCTGTTTTAAGCTTTTACACTTGTAAATTTCTGTCAGTGTAACAACCCTACACCGCCTCCTGCAGCCAACCACGCCCTCCAACTAGTTCTTTGTTTGCTTTGGTCGTGTTCAGAACGTGCCAATGTCTTAGGCTCTTTTCCCTCTCCACCAACATTTCAATTGCCAATATTGGCAATCGATATGTGCGCTAATAGCTGCGTGTAAAGCCAGTGTGTGTGGGTGTGCGTTGTGTGCTTCCTGTTGTGCCTTAACGTGCCTGCTCCGCTCTAATGGATGTTGCATTACGCAAAGTCGTTGCACAGTTCGCCACAGCTGGCTAAAAGGAAAACGCAAAACTTTTCCGCTAAATTGAAAAATAGTTTTTAGCGAGCCAAAAAACCTTTTATTGATTAACTTGTATATAAATAAAATATAAACAACTGCAGCTGCAGAACTCAACAAGTTTTTAAGCCACAAGTCAAGACATCAGTGTCAAATAAATCCCCAGGACACAGGCCATGCTGGTGGTTAAGGACATCAACAGTTGTGTCACTGACACGCCCACTTCGCCCCCTGCAGTGCGGTAATGAGCGCTGTGAAAATTCAGTAAACAAAAGCAACGAGAAAAACTAGCAAATAAAAAATGTAATAAAATGAAAGCAAAGTGGAAAGTGAAAAGTGCAAATAGCTGCTGAAAGTGTCAAGGATAATGCACAGTGCAGAGCACAGCCGGAAATGAAACGAAGGCTGACACTTTTGGCTGCCACCAAAGTACTCATAACATCATTTCAGATACTAGATACTTTTCCATAGACAAATGTTTACTGTTATGAATTTTGTGCTTGCAGCTAAACTGGCAGGCAGCAGGGAGGAAAGCATTTAATGTTATCTTAAATTATTCAATAAAAAGACTGTGTCTGATAAGAAAGTTAGTTTTTGTCAGACTCTGGTCTGTTCTTAGCCTTAAAGTTGGGACTGAGGTGGGATCGAATAGGGTACTGTATTTAGCTTATTATTAAATATAAATATTGTGTTAAGTAATCCATAACATTCACTTTTACTAAGGTATTCGCATCACTAAGAATGAATTTATTTTAAGAAATCATCTCGCAGTTCATGACTTTATTTTGTTTACATTTATATATTTTTAAATAAAACAGATAAAGCGAAAAAAAAAAAAACAAAGAAAGAGAGACCGAACGAAAAGAATCAAAGCAAAAAGCTGAAAGCAGATAAGAACCACATACATGACAGTCATTCATGATTTTAATAATTATTAAACTGCCTTTTTGATACAGTGTCAGTCTGCTCGGAAATTTCAACAACTTCAGTTGTAAAATGTTGTTGAAAATAATTTTCTTACTTTATATAATAAACAAGTTAAATTCAGTAACTGAGGCGATGCATTTAGTTGAGCTCAATGAAACCAATTTACTGCACTCACTTGCAGTTCGAGTAACGAAACTGGAACTGAAAGCGGCTGAACTTGAGTTCAAGCAAGAGGATTTTCAATCTCTTAGAACCGAATTGGAGCTACAGAAAAAACAAACGACACTGGATTTTAAAATACTCAAAGCGGAGTTGGATCGACAGCAGCAAACACTTGATCAGCACTCAAAAGTTATGCACGATAAGGAAACACAAATTCAAAAACTTAAAACTGAGTTAAAGCGACAAAAAATGAACGAACTGAATGAGAGAACAAAAGTTCTTAGACTGAATTTGGATCGACAGGAAAATATGATAAGTGAATATTCCCAAAATAGTTCCGAAAATGTAGCAATTGAAACACATTCCTGTGACTTGAATACCGCAGCAGGTGAATGGACGACAATATTGAGACGATTTAATGGCAGTGTGGACTTTTATCGCAATTGGACTGAATACCAAAATGGTTTTGGAAATCAGGAGGGTGAATTCTTCTTGGGATTGGATAAAATACACGCTCTAACGACGAACCAAAGCCATGAATTGTGTGTTGTGCTCACGGATGCTCAGGGAGTGCAAAAGTTTGAAGTCTACGATGAATTTGCCATTGGCAGCGGGGATCAGGAATATGTGCTACACACTCTGGGCGAAGCCTATGGCACTGCAGGTGATTCACTCTTTCGGCACAGTGGCATGCAATTCAGCACATTCGATCGTGACAATGATCAGTCTTGGTCAAATTGTGCTCTGGAATTGAAAGGTGCCTGGTGGTTTAATGCGTGTCACGACAGGTAAAAAGACTGTCAGTTTCTCAATTAAAAATTAGCTAATTTGAATTCTTGCAGTAATTTGGCTGGCGTTTATGATGAGAAAAGAAATGCTGGTGTCACTTGGTACAGCTTTGGAGAGTCATATGTATCGCTCAAGAAAGCTACAATGTTGATTCGAGCCAAGTGAATATTTGTAATTAGAAATGTATCGAAAAGGTAATTAAGATACAAGTCTGTTTTAATATACTGTGCAGTATTTAAATACTAAGTTTAAATTGTTTTTAATTTAGTCTCATTTTATTTAGCCCAACTGTGAACTCTTCCTCCCTTGACATTCCCTACAAAGCACATTCAATACACCGCGACAAAAGCAAACTGATTTAAAATGCCCCAAAGAGACCCTAGGCCAAAAACAAATGAAGCCACTAAAAGCTGAAGCTTCACAAAATGGCGGACACCACGAGGGGAAAAAACCAGAAAAATGCAACCGAGAAAAACGCTGCAAAAACTTTTCGTCTCATTTTTTTTAAGGGACTTTTCAAAGAATGGAAAGGGGAAGTAAGACAAAAAGAAAATTAGATGGCGATGAAAGCAATACAAAGACAAACACACACACAAACACACATTACAGTGAAATAGGCGATGGCGCTGATGAGACTGCGGATGCACACGGAGCAGATTATCCTGTTGCTGTCAAAGAACAACAAAAACGAATGCAATAATAACTATTTCAAGTGCATCCCAAGGCCGTAATCCCCGTGGCCCCAAAATGTAGCCGTAACCGTAACCGTAACCGCTGTAGCACAGGGCCAGCAACAGAGTCTACAGATTAAGGACGCAGCGTCCAGGACTCCCCGGTCAGGAAGCTGTCTCAGCGGAAGGAAACACAGCGGGATGGAAGGCCGAGGGGAGTGGGTTGAGTACTGCCAAACTGCCATAACATGGCTGATTACCCGACTTACTGTTTTGCCAGTGCCACAAGCCGTTGAAGTTGCCAAACCGCTAAGCGCCAGTGCAAAAGTTTTCATTAAACCGGCAACACCCCCTGCTCATGGCCCTGCTGCCTTTGGCCATGACTGCCTGCCTTTTGGCCGTGCTGCATCACCTGCCCTGACAGTTGGTGCTTAACTTTTTGGCCTTTGTAATTGCCCTGCCTTGAAAACGAGTATTTTTTTCAGTTATCCCCTTTATTTTTTTGGTTTCTAGTTTTCCAAGTTTGAGTGTCTGCCAAAATGTGTCACTGGGTTTTGGAGCTTACAACTTGATTAGTGGCACGAAGAAACCATCCAACACAATGTCTAAAACTAACTTAATCCATTAGCCATTATCTAGTCTTAGTTGGTCTACAAATTGCAGTTGACAGCATTACAATAAATGACTAAATATTTGCGCTAAGAGGTAGCAGAAGTGCAGCAGTCAGTCAACCTTTTTAGCCCAGCATTTGAAGGGTATAAAGAGTTTATAAGTTGGTAAGAAGGCGCTTAAAAGTAAGCAGGCAGGCGACACGCCCTTAAACATAAATATTCCTCTTCAGTCTAATGGAATAAATTTAAAATTAAACAACATTTAACCCAGTAAGCGAAGAGTTAGCAGAGCTTATAAGTTTGTGGCTGTGTTTCAGAACATAAAGACATGAAAACTCTCGCAATATAAATGTATTTCTAATTTTTATTTTAAAAAGATTTTGATTTATTATTTTGAAGTTTGACTGTAATTTTAAATTAAAGTCTCTGATAGCTACATCGAGTAGTTAATTAAGAGAACATAAATAATGTTTAGCAATACAACTACTTCGACTAAGCTTTGTGCGTGGGAAACTGCAATACTTGACTGGGTCTGGCAACGCCATTCGCTCTTGTAAATTGCTTTCTGTGCAAAGTGCAGCTTGTAGTGCAGTGTTAAATGGCCCTTGGCAGGTCGAGAGCAACCGTTTCAATTGTATGTATAATAAATGCATGTGTATTGCTAACATTTATTTATAGAGCAACAACGACAACAACAACAGCAACTGGAACTTGAGGAACTCGTAAGCAAATGTTTTGTGGCGAAGCAAGCAAATGTTGCTCAATGTTGTTTGGCAAATGCGCCGGAAGCGCAACAGTCAGCACCAAAAGTAAAGCAACACTCCCTTAAACATACAGTTACTCACTCTCTACAGTTCCCCGACTCTCTCTCACTCTCTGTCCATTACTCCAACCTTCTCTTTCTCGGTGCATGCATAGACACAATGCAAAGTAACCAATTTCAAAGTTGAATCGTTTAGTGAAATCACTTGAGGCGATTAAAATCAATCACAGACAATCAGCGCCAGCACACAACAACAACAACAACTGCAAAAAGGAGCAGAGCAACAGCAATAATAATAACATCATCATCATCAACTGGTGGCCAACATCTGAAGGATTTACGTCCAACTGTGCTTGTGATGTCAGTTGCTGTCGGTAGCAAGAATTTTATAATATTTTTTTATTAAATACATTTCTTTAAATGATAAATTAAATTTATTTTATCACAATTTATTTTGATTTTTGTCACTTATATTTATTCTATACTGTTCTTCACACTTCAACTCCAATAAAGATCGATTAAGTTCGATATATCGATTACACATCCCATCACTAAATCACTTTGAACTGCGTCGAGTCCAGCGTCCTTGGCCAACATTTATCAGCCTCTTGCCACTTTGTGATTTTATTTAATTTGCACTCGTAGCCAAGCAGAGTGTTGCCTATTACCCCGCACCAGCCCTTCCTCTCGATAGAAAATTTGATTTTAAATTGGTTTCTGGCATCGATGAGCATAAAGTTTGTTTGGCTGAAACTAACAAAGTCCATTTCCATACAACGGCTAAACGGGCCAACAAAGTGTAAGGTGAAAGGTGTGAGAATTTCCTTCGATTTCTTTTTTTTTCGAAATGTTTGGCATACAAATAGCTACAGGTGATGTTTCTTCCTCTGCTACCTTATTTGTTCCACTGCCTCAACCAATAACAACAACAACTGGCCGAGCAGCTGCATCAGCAGACGCCTCATGCAAAAGTGTCGATAAATATTTGTGCAAAGCAAATGAAATTGAGAGAGCAGAAAAAAAAATCATATGAAATGAAAATGTTTAAAAAAAAAGAGAAAGAAAAACAAATAAATAACACATAAAAATGGAAAGAAAGGCAAAAATTTAATGAAATGCAAATGGTAAATTGCAAATGGCGAAATGAAAATGGCAAAGGATCTACGTAGGCGAAAGAAAGGAAGCAAAGGGACGACAGACTGTAACTTGTCCAGCTGAAATGGCTTAATTGGCAGGCATCATCAAAAAGGGAGCAAACTGAAAACGCAGACAAGAAAAAACTCAACCAAAACCCAAAAGTGAACACGTTACCCACTCATTATGTCATTAGCATAAGTTGTATCTCTTTATCATTGAGTGCGCTGTACATGAAAAGACTGATAAAAGAGATTATCGGAGTTTTTCAAGGAATTTACGTTAAAAGAAAAGGAAAAGTGCTGGCCTTAAAATAGAGGAGCTGGTATAACTGACCGGTGGCCAGATTTATATTCGAAGCTTTATTCAATGAAATATTTTAAGTATTCTATTCAGCTTATGGCTCTAGCTAAGACCAAAACCATTTTTGTCAAAAATTAAATAGCCAAAAAAAAAACATTGCATGCTTTTAGGTGCCTGCGTAATTATTCCACATGAAATGGATGCTATTTTGTCTCCTTTTGCTTTCTTAGCTGACTTCAAATTACAGAAATTATTTTCTTTACATTATTTAAAGAGAAAATTATGTTAACAGACACTTTTAGCTAGCCATAGCTAAAACCGCTTTAAAATGTTGCCATTGTTGGCAGTTTAAATGTATTTGCCAGAGTGTAAAATCAATTAATCTTGGAACAGAGATCCACAAGTGTATTAAAAGTTCGTCATGCTGACAACAAGTTTTCAATTGTTCACTTATTCATTTGCTCATTCACTTCGCTCCACTCCAAGACACTCAACTCAACTCCACTCTACTCACTCGCTCAGTCATTTATTCATTCATTCATGCATTCACTGGCTCATTCATTTGTTTATGCTCTTGGCTTTGTGCCCCTCTGACTGACTTCATTTGAAAACTTTTGCCATATTTCACGGCACCGCAATAAATTGTTTGCCCCTCAGAGTTGCCAACCAAACACGCCTCCTTTTCTATATCCAATTTTTGTGCATTTTATATCAACTTTTAAATAATTTCTATAGTATAGAATTTAATAATTTTTCATTATGCAAGAGCAAATTAAATATTTAATTTAATAAAATTAAATAAATTAGTCTTCAGTTGCAGGATAACATAAGTAAAGTGGGCACAGCACACATTTTAATGCACTTTGGTAATGCAATTTTGAAATAATGATAAATATTGAATTAAAGCAATTGAAATTCAAAATTGCAATCGTAATTGCAATTGAAACTTGCAATGAAATGGCTTTCGTTACCGAGTATCTTTGTTTTTATTACGCCACCGCAGCTATTTATATAATTATACCCTGTAAAATTAGAGTTCATGCAGTCAAGGGTTTGCTGGGAAAGAAGTGGACCATAAAAACAGTTGATAACGTGTTTTAGTAATTTATAAATGCTAAAATATAAATTAAACCCTAGAAAAAAGAAGTTAAAATGAATTAAATTAATTTATTATAATTAAATTTAATAATAATACATATTAATACTTTTTTATTTCTTCCATTTAAGCACAGTGATGTTAACATTCTTTATTAAACTTTAACTCAAAAATATTTACAGCCTATTAGTTAGTCCTGTTAATCTGTTTATATCAAATTTTTAGTTGTTTTTCAATTAATCTTTTCTAATTTATTGACGCTGACACAAATGCAAAATGCCTGTATGCACTGCCTCGTTGGCTTACCGTAGAGTTATGTATAATTTATGCAAATTTTCCTAAATCAATTTTTAATTAAAATCACATACAGAACACCAATACAAACAAACAAACACACACACACACACTATCGTTGTGTTTGGCAGTCAAACAAACAATTTAATTTTCAAACTACGCATTATGGCCTCGGGGGCGTGGTTAAATTGCCGCTTGCAAACAAATCAATATGTCCATCAATCCATCCATCCATTCATCCATCTATACATACATACATTTCAATCCAAAACATGCTTTCCACTCATTCGTTTTAAAGCCAATGCCAAATGTGAGCAACTCGCATGATAATTCTATTTGCATAACACTAAAAATTAAAACTAATTTGTTGCATTCATTGTATACCCGATTGATTCATCAAATAAATACCCCTAATGTCAATCATACAAACGGTAAGTTGGCAGACCATATTGTATAAACAGAATTTAACTTTAATTGAGACATTGACTTGGTTATAACTATGCAGAAGTGGGCTGAATTTTGTTTAAGTTTAAATGGTAAAGACTTTAATTAAATATTAGAAATGATTTTAAAACTAGAAGCAACACATTTTGCAAAAGATATATAAATGTTTAACTTGTTGGCACTTTTGGAGAAAATTAATTTGTTTAACAAAATATACTAACATAATTTGTAATCTATTTAACAGAAAACATTTAATTTATTAGACAAAAAAGTTTCAAAAATACAACGACTTACCGCAAATTCCATTGAAACATTAACTGCAATGTTTATTAACGGATTTCGTTGAAATAAACAGCAGTTTGTCAATTATTTATTATTATTATTATTAATATGCTATTTGTTTATGGTAGTTTTAACATAATGTAAGCTGAGTTGAAGCGTGAAATGCTTATTTATAGAGCACTTGGTTGCTGACTCTTCTGGCCATAAAAATAGTTAATTGTCGTGACTTAATTGTGTGTAAATTTTAGCGTACAATAACAATAAAATTGTATTTGTAATTGTGATTGTAATTTGCAATTGCAGAGTGTCAAACATATGCTCAGTTGGACGGAGCAAATATATGCGCTATCTACACACTCCTAGGCACACTCCCACACACACACACACAGGATACATGAGCTCAACACGTGCAACTACAACAATTTCTGCTCAATTAACATGTCACGCAACGAGAACTCTTCCTGTACTCCATCTCTACCCACTCCACTCCCTTTTATTTCCTTTCCCTCTATTGCCTTTTTTGCTCATTCACGACAACGCATTTCCGTTGCTGGCATATCCGTTTCCGGCATAGAGTCACAACTATGATTATTGTTATTATTTACCTTTCTCACCGTTCGACTTTTTTCGCTTCAAATTTAATGCTCCATTAAACCGCATGGCAAAAAACTAAGAAAATTTCATTCAAGTTCACTTTCACTTCAGCTAGCTGCTCTATAAAATTGAATTAAACTCAACGCTCTCTCTCTCTCTCTCTCTCTCACTCTCTCTCTTTTGATTTGTACTGATTTTGGCCAGTTTCTGGCGATTGCTTGGCTAGCAATCGAGCTGCTTCTGTCAATGGCAGCCATAATTAATTTGTACGGAAATCGGATGGTCGTCGACAATGCAATCTCGGCGACAAATCTGTTTTCAATTAATGGCAAATTGTCGAGCACGTAAAGCTTCGAACAACACAATAACAATAACAACAACAAAGAAAACAAAAACAATAACCCAACAGAAGGAAATCTCAGCTTTAGTCTGCACATCAATGGACCGTTGTGGACTAGAGACTTGGCCTTCATAAAAAGGCAAGCAAAACAAAAAGAAAGTCTTACTTGGCAGCAGAAATATGAGATACCCTGCAGGTCCCTGTACACCGAATTTGAAGCAATTTCAGCTTAGAGTTCCTATGGCAGCTATATGGTATAGCTAAACTATAGCACTGATTTTTATAACTTCACAAAAATTTTTTCACTTCTGTACCGACATAAACTTAGTCACAAAGTTATACTACTCTCTTCAAGAGTATAACTAAGCACAAGTATTTGTTTGCTTTAGGCTTTAGTATGTGTTACTAGAATCGTTTTCTATACAATTTCACCTTACAACTTTAGAGCAGCAAAAAGCTAAACAGCGCAGATTTATAGATGAAATTGTGGCCAGTTCTGAGGCACGTATGAAATCGAGCAGAAACTAGCAAAAAAAGAGCGAGTAGAGCAAGCCGACTGTGAGATACACTGCTACTAATTCAAGACGAACTACATATTAAAATAATACGATAGTTTCCCCACTTATCTCCAATTTCAACAGTTTGTGCCAATGTAGTTCAATAATTGAACCTGCATCAATTGAAGCCAAGTTTTTAGTAGTAAACTCGACTCGTAAGTCAGCAGTGTATGTAAAAGTCTGGACTTCTCAGCCATCAAAGTGTATGAATAGGTATTGTTAGGTAATAACAATAATAGAATCAGCTTGAGTTGAAGCAATGCAGGATTTTATGGTTAGTGGAAAAGCACTTTATCAAGTAGGGAAAACCAGGCTGGAAAACTGAGCAGTTATCATTTATAGAACACACACACACACACGCACTTGTCGAACTTGTAAATGGAAAATGTGTAAATGCAAACATTGAAAATGCCAGAAAAGTCTCCAGAGGGTTCATGGGCAGTGGGCAGCGAGAGAGGGGAAGGGTAGACAGAGAGACAAATAGACGGTTAGACAGACATTGGGACATAAGTAAAATACTTAAGATAAGCAAAAGTGATGGCAAAAGTGTGGTTTCTTTTTCCCTCTCTTGCTCCCCCTTTCCCACACTCTTTCTGCCCGTTACAGTGATAACCATAAGCAAAGGGACCAAACAGCACAACACAATACTCGAGTACTCAAGGGTGCTATTAACTAAAGGGTTACGCAATTACATGTTGTTGTCTCTCTATGTGTGTGTGTTTGGGTGTGCGAGAGGGACAGAGCTAGGCCAGCTAAAGCCAAAGGACACTAGAAGCGCCAGCTGCGAGAGAGATATCTAAAACAGATTTTGAATCCTGGCTGTTGTTGTTTACATAAATTGTTTACCAATCTGCTCGAAAATCGGAATTTCAAATTTTGCCAACGCAAATTTATGCGCACATTTATACAATTTACATGCAGACACACACAAAAGCACACACACACACACACACACACATGTGTTTAGGCTATGGATATGCATCTACATTTCATTTCATTTGTTAAAAAAAGAAAAGGGTGAGAGAGAGAGCAAAAAAAGAAATAAGCCAACTGGCACTTGGCCCAAATGGAGGGACAGTCATTTTGGCGGCTCGACTTGCAATCAGTTGACGCATCCTGTGGGAGCTGCGATGTCCTTAAAGCCCACCAATTATATGTTATCCCGGCCAGATCAGGGATAACCGACAAGTACAATACAAATGTCGTAGACTCTCATTTAAATTGCAAAACCAAACAACAATCAGGCACCAACGGTCAGTGGCCCCTTACCTGTACGAAGACGAAGGACCTACAAGTCTACCTACTGTAAGTTTATGCGTAAGCAGACGATTTGTTGCCCCCCTCTGCTGTGACAGTCTGGCAACGTTGGCCAACACTGGTCTGCTAGATGTCAACAACGCTGCTGACGGCAGAGATTAAGATGCAAATTTTGGCCAAAAGGAGCGAGACAGCAACAAGGACATTCGCCCTTTCGCAAAACACCTGTATCCTAAATCCGTACTCGGAATTTGGCCGCAAAGTGCAAAGTGAATATTCATGTTGCATGTCAGAACGTTGAATGCAACAACATTTTGTGCCCACAACACAGACCTTCAGCCCCATGGGTCTCTGATGGATCAGAGCCTGTAACAGACTAGTTGTTAATGCCCACAAAATGTACTCAAAAATAATTGGCTTCTACCAAGGCAAAAAAAAATAGTTTAAATAAATAAAAACAATTTTCAATATACAAAATTCTAAATGAAAATCAGGCACAAATTTTAATTAAAATTTCAGCAGAGCTTTCAAGCATGCTGAAAGCAATTTTCTCAAATATTTTTAAAGTCAAAGAGGAGAGACAAGTGTGCTTTAAAAGCACATTAGGAGTAGCAACTGTTTTAAAGAAGGAAAAGCTTTAAAACTCGATTTAATGCATAACCAAGAAATTAAAATATTTACAAAGTGTAAAATTGTTTACCAGTTCAAACTACTTTCTAATCAGCTAACAACGTAAACTATTTTTGGAGTTAAACTCATTTGAAGCTAAAAAGTTTCATATACTTCGCAGAAACCTAAATGAGTACAAAATAAGCGACATTAAGTCAAAATACGTTTGCACTTTAAAGCTCAAAAGCTGAATTAAAACAACTGCAGCTAATTAAATTAAATGAATCAAAGCCTAATGAATAGATATGCCAAATTGAAGCATATCACATGCATATAGTCTACTCATTAGCCATACCGAATATAACTAAAATTGATGGTGTAAAAAGCAGCCGCAAAACAACAAGACACATGACATTTAAACCAAAGTCAGGCATTAATTTCAGGCCAACTCTTTAGCCCGCTTTTGTCTGTCTGACTGTCTTTCAGTCTGTCAGTTTCACTGCAATTAATTTTAATGACATCTAAAGACAATTTCGCCTCCATCATGTAAGAGGGAAGCAGAGCGAGAGAGAGAGAGTGTTGTTGCTGTTCTCAATCTTTGGCATGCAGTGCGTATACGTGTTTTACTTAATTTCAATGATGTTGTTGCTGGCCTGGCTATCTGCATAAATGTTTTATTATCTCACACCAGTGCACAATATTTGGGCCTCCCCCAAAGGCATCGAGAAATGGCCAACTCGTGTCAACTGACTTTTAAGCCATATTTAATCCGGCTTCTATAGGAAGTGCACAACAGAAACTCTCAGTCTCGCAGTCTTTCAGTCTCACAATCTTTCAGTGCACAGTCTTCACACCAGAGAAAGAGACAGAGAGTGAAAGAGCGACAAGCAGCAGAGTGAGCGGAGAAAACAACAGTGTCTGAAAAAAGTATAAATAAAAAACAACAGCATAACAAGCTGCCAGTTGAGTGGGTGCCCAGTAGTGAATGTGAATGCGAATGGTTGAGTGGTTGAGTGGGTGTGAGTGGTTGAGTGGTGCATCCATTGTGTGTAAGCATAAACTGTTGCGACAATGTCAACATGCGAAGTTCTTCCTACCGCAAAGATGACAGATGACCACTTCATGAACCCATGCATTTTAATCCGCACAGAGAGGGGCGGTAGTGCAAGGGGTTAGGGAGGAGACGGGGGTTGTGTCACAGCAGCTACAGCAAAAGAAGTCTCAGAGCAGCAGGCAAAAACCGGAGGCCGAAAGGCAAAAACAATGCCAAGGATTCTGTACAGCACTCACAGCATTCATCCGGCCAGCTGCCAGTCCAGCACTTCATCCTCTATCACTCCCTCCCTCTTCCTCTCTCATTCGCTGTCTCTGTCCTGCGCTGGATAATGATGAAAGTGCATTCTGTAAATGCAAAATATATTTTGCCATGTACAAGTTAAATGTGCGACACATAAATAATTTTGTACAACGACGAGCCGGGAACCAATGCATCAACAATGCACTCACACACACTCGCACACACACACACACACTCGCACACACACGCGAGAGCCATGAAGCTGCGCCCATCTTCTCTTTTATGCATTACGTTTTAATTTTGCAAAAATTTATTTAAATGCGAGTATAATGTAATGTAAATTTTCATTCGCAGCGACTCTCAAAGTCCTTGCTGTGGTTGTGGGCGACCGTGGGCGTGGGCGTGGCCGAGGCGGATAGTGATATAAGTATAAGTAGCTTTACATGGGTTGCCGCTACTCAAATTAATGGATTTTTAATTGTCTCTTTCTCACTTACACCGCAGACTTTTCTCTTTCCACTTACCCGACTCTCTCTCTCTCTCTCTGTCTATCTATCTTCCTCGCTCTTTCGCTCTGTTGTTTGGTTCTGGCAAATTACCTCTATAGCTGCGTGATATCCTTTTGGGAGTCGACTTAAAGCTTATGAAAAATAAAATATACAATGCACAAATTACTGCAGGCAGGGTTTTTTTTTCTTTGCGGCTTAAACGATGCAAAGCGAAGTAGTAGCAAAGGAGAGAGATGGATAGAGAGATAAAGAGAGGAACAGGGGACAAATGGAGCAGCACACATCAAATCAGATTATAAATTTAATGCATTGTCAATACATTGGCTAATTTAGCTCATTACTCTGAGCTGATGAAGAGTGATGGACTTTAAGATACCCTGCAGTCATAAACTAAGAATCATTAATGATAAGAAGCTAAGATTATTGATGCAATTCCTGCTATTAAGTTACAGGATATTTATTAGCAAAATTTTCTGTACTTACCAAGCTACCCTGATGAAACTGACATAGAATAAATTGATCAATAACATAAAAATATTGACCAAGTTTCATCCAAATCTGACCTCTATATCATATAGTTTCCATAGAAACAATCGGTCGAACATTAAGGGGTATCCTAAAGTCGCGTGGCGATTATAGCATTCTTTCTTGTTTTCTTATCAGTTTTCTCTACCCGTTATGTTTGGAATTTTGTTATTTATTTCTGGCTGTGCACTTTAGGCTCGAAAATCGACAAATGTAAAGAGTTAATCACAGTATTTAAACTTAACATAACAGGGTTATTAAACTTATGTCTCGCGTATTTTCTCTGTCTCTTTGTCGCTAATTTCAGCGCTTAAGTTATCGATCTTTCACTCTTCCTCTCTATTCATTTTCTTTGCATGCATATGATTCAAGTTAGAATTGCTTATTTTTAGTGCTTGTCACGCTTAACTTGATCCGCAAACCATCAGAAATAAAATTCGACAAAATATTCACAAATCTATTAACAATAAACGGAAAAAATTACGCATACGCTCGAGTTGCTGTCGCTTAGTTTGCCAAATCGTCAATATATGCGCATGTATTACCCAAAAATAAACGAATTGGAGTATGCACGACTTAAAGCTACCCTCAAATTATCTACGGCTTCAAAATTCATTTTTATCTCTTAAGCTTGAATACTCTTAAATGGATTGGGAATTCGAGTGTACATATATTTCTGTGTGTGTAATGGAAATCACAAAAAATGGCCGAGGCACAGCCGTCATCCTAAGCCGCCGCAGCAATAAAAATATCAACGCCAGACGATGGCAGCTTCTTTTTTTCTGGGCAGACATTATTGCCTGACTTTCGACTTGTATTTCTTTCTATATATTTTTAATATTTTTATGTACTCCCAAGTGTGTGTGTAGGTGTGGGTGTGCTGGTGGGTGTTGTGTGGTTGTGCAACAAACAAACAAACAACATTTTATGGCTTAACTTGACTTTGGTTTCTTGTTGCTTTAATAAATTTCCACTTAATAGATTCGTTACAATGGCTGCTTAGCTGTGGGTGTCCTATAGAAGGATGTGTGTGTGTGTGTGTGTGCCACATGCCACACGCTGTTTAGGTTTGACTATTTTATCGTCTTATGCCAAACACCAGACATCGAAGCAGCGCCCTTCATTCACCCCGCCCCCCATTGAAATTTTATGGTATTTTAAATGGCCAAAAGCTTGGCAAGCAGCTTATGCACTCGACTGCAAAAGACTCTGTACTAACGACAATCCGTAGAGAAACTCAGGTTTTATGCAAATGAAATACACGCTCTGATGTTTGGCTATTACAGGGTCTGGATAGAAAATAAATATCTCAAGTTATCGTTCGAACGGCATGCGAAAAGGAAGCGCAAGAAGAAAATGAAAATGAAAGGAAAAGCATGCAGTTTTCAGTGCTTGGAAAATTTGATTAGCGGCAATTGTGCAAATTATAAATGGCAACATTTCAGCAGCTTTAATTTAATCCAAGCATTTCAGTTTCTCAACCTTTTTCAGCCGTTCATACACACAGAGAAACACACACACACACAGTGTGTAGATTCGCTTAAATGTAAACACAAAAATTAATTTCATCATATTTTTCACTTTGTTGTCGTTGCTTAAAATAACAACAACAACAATAGACAAATGCCCAAGCTGAATTGCCACAGTAAGCGAGTAAAAGAAAGAGAGAGAGAGGGAGAGCGAAAGACAGAGAGAGGTACAGTCCCGCCCACTTATTTTTTGGCTTTTGCTAAGACGTTTTTGGCGCCACGCTTCGTTGGTTTTGGTTTTAAATGCGTTGCCAGGGATAATATGCTGTTAATGCTATCCCACTCTCACTCCTTCCCTCTCCCTTACACTCTCTCCCGCTCTCTCTTTCAACAACAGCCTTGTGTACTCCACAAAAAAGGATTCAAACAGCCGCATTTAGCTTGAAATGTTGTCATTTATTATGCTCGTTGTAGTTGTTGCTGTTGTTCTTGCTGTTGTTGTTGCTGCTGCTGCTGTGTAGAAAACTGGCTTAGTCGCCGCTTTGGTAATAATTAGTAAAAGATATCAAAGCAAATGACTTTATCTGCTTACAAACTTTAGTCATACACACTTTACACTCCCACACTCACGCACACACTCTTACACACACGCACACCCACCCACACACATGCACACAACACAAAAAATGCTTTAATGTGTTGCTGACGATAAAAGCAGTAGCTAAAACGCATAAGAGAGCAGAGGAAGCATAAAAGAATTTTGCTATAAAGCTAACCCCTTGAGTTACCCTACCAATCAGGGCATAGCTACAAACATTTGCAGTTTGTTACTTACGAAATATTTTTAAAATATTTGGCCAATTTTAAGTATAATGTGAAAAAAGTATCGAAAATAATATTATATTATAAACGTGTTTTTTAAATATGTTTTTAATTTTTAAATTTAGTTTACTAATGTTTAAATAATAAATAGCCGAATTTAAATTAAATAATTTGAATTGATAAAGCGTCTTGCTTTTAATAGGTCGTTAATCTCATAGAAACTTTTTTCTCGCTAAACCACAGCTCTCTGTTTAATCAGCTCATGGAATAATCTCTAATATAAAGCTTTCTAATATGAAACAATTACCTTAAGTACGCACAGTTCGTTTTTATAGTAAAGCATAATAAATATAAGCCATTCAAATTCTCAACAATTTAATTGAGACAAATTAAATTATTTGTTATTATTTTCTTTACAATAGTTTTTCTAAAAATTCTTATTCAAGTAAAATTTAAAGCATTTTAAAAATCAGTTTGTATTATTTTTCTACATTCAATCAACTGTAGTAAATAAATATTTTAACTCATTTAAGTTTGATCTAAATTCAATTTGCTCCTTACGTAAGCGTATATCAATTTCAAACACAGCCAGAACTTCATTTAGCTTCGTCTGTACATGAGTGTGTGTGTGTGTCTGCCTCCTTGACATGCCTCGGGCTGTTGTTCAAGGATATATCCTTGGCAAGGCAAAAAACGAATCCTTGTGTGATTTTGTGGCTTGGCTTTGTTTAAATTTTCAACCGCACACAACGCAGACTTATAAAATATGCCAAACGACAAGTGCCTCTCTCTTTCTCTATCTGTCTCTCTACCTCTCCCTCTCTCTCTCTCTCTCTCTTGCTGTGTGTGCTTATCCATTACAGCTTGAGCTTGAAAGGCAGCTCTTGAGCTGTCTGTCTGTCTGTCTATCTTGTGCCTTCATTTGAAGATTCAGCTCCGTTTGGCTGCCATTTCATCCATGTGCAATGCTAATAATTTATAACTAGTTTATATTTTGGCAATTATTTCCTGGCGCGCCTGAAAGCCAAGCTAAAATTTAAGGCCACAAAAGATTTGTGGCTTAGATCGCAACTAGCAACAACAGTTCAGTTACTTTGGCCTCTTAGACCATGTCTTGCAACATTTTGTGGCAACGTCAACATTGAATTATCAGCATGACAATTAAAGTCATTTTGCGTGCGGCCATAACAACTTTGATATGCACAACAACAACAACAAGAATGACAACGACGACAAGTTGTAGCAATGTCGAACGTGCAGCAAATGGACGTGAAAAGACCCTGTAGTTAACAAATGCCATGATTTTCAGACAAACCAACGCATAAAAGATACTTCAAGTCCAATTTAAATGTTTCTGAGTTGTGGGACGGTTTCTGCCTGAAAACCCCCAATAGACCTTTGTGCTTTTATTGGGTACAGGGTCGAACAACATAAACAACAAGTCAAGACATGAAATCAAAACATAAAGCAGTTTCCACAGGCGCCTCAGACGAATTGCTTGCGTGGAACTGAAAGGGAAGTGGAGGGGCAGGAGGAGAGCGGAGAGAGCAGCGCAATAAGCTGCGATAAGAGAACTTTATTCACGGATAACAATAAGCATGCTTAAGGGAGTCTAGAACAACAACAACAATGGCAACTTACAACACATAACAACAACTCATGAATATAAATTGCCGCTGACTTTTGGCCCAAAAGCAGCAACTGTCGGGTGTTGGCCAAAACGAAACACTGCGGGTGCCACTGGCAATTATAAGCCAAAAAAAAGTACAACAACAAAAAATTAAATAAAACAGGTGAATTCACATCGGAGACGCACAAACTCTCAAGAGTTTCCACTGCAGCAAAGGAGAGCCAAAGAATCAGGGGATTGTAATCGATTAAAGACTTGAGAATACCCGGTACTTTCTAGTGATCAATTTATTTGTATAAGCACTTTAAGTTTGCATAATTTAAAAGCATTTTTCCGGGGTTACCCCTGGTTGCCAGGTCTACAAGAAAGCCCCTTTTGAGGCTTTTTTAAAAGAAATCCACACAATATTTAAGAACATAGCTAGATGAACTATAACATCTATAAACCGACTAGTTTATGTCCATAAAAATGCAATAATATTTATACTTTAAGAAAATTAAAAATAAAATAGATTTCCCAAAACTAGAACTAGCGGCAACCCCTTAAACGTTAAATAGTTTTTTTCTTCATCAAATATACCCTAACTCTGGGACTAACGGATATAAAGAGCGACTATGAAACTTTAGCTAAATGATTTTCAAGTCATTTTTGGAGCACAATGCTGGTCAGCTCATTGGGCGGTCCTTAAGCTAACAGCGGGTGAGCTTTGACAGCGTTGCGCCTACAGAAAACACACAAACCCACACACACCTAGCAGCACACCTGACATTGAGTAGACTTTTAAAATTGTTGCGTTGAGCGTGTAATTTAAATGCAATTAAAATAATAATTTATCTTATTCCAAGCGCTTGTCATTTTGCGTCTTGAAGCCGTAGAAACAACAAACTGGTATAAATAACACATACGCAACGTAGGACGAGACGATTTTGCAGGTGATAAATGAACATTGCATTTTCTGACAACGCAAATGAAGGTACTCACGACTGGGTCACAGGCACAAAAGAGTAGCAGTTGGAGTAGGTAAGACTTTGCCCTAAAGTGGGGGTGGGTGGTGGTCGGTAGACGGTGCGTGGGGCGGGTTAGCGTAACCACATCATTTGTATAGAACTGGCAATTAAGTGGCAAACCCAGAAGTGAGCACCACAAAGAAATAAACACACATGAGAAATGTTGCCTGAATACCAAAATGCAATTACTTTTCTCATCCATCTCTCATACACTTTTTTTTTTTTTGAATCCAAAGCAGAGAAAAAAGTGGAGAAGTGTTGGAAAACATCGTGTAAAACAGTCTTTGAAAAAGAGCGATAACATTAAGCACTTGTAGCTCTGAATTTCTAATGGATTTCATGGCAAGTGCCGGAAATACTTTAGTTTACGTTTGTTTTATTCTCCTGCATAGGGTTGCTTTTTTTGCTAATACCCTGTAGAGCATTGCTGGAGCTTTGTAAATGGGTTAAGTTTCAATGTTTTGTTTATAATGTAAGCCGTTAAAGTTCAATGCCTACAATGTGGCTGAATTTAAAAATAAGAATGTAATTAAAACAGGTGAAAGGTAAATGGTATTTACATTAAAAATTAGGTATTAATTAAATTTATTTTATTTAATTATGTTCACTGCTAACGCATGAATCACTAAAGATTGGACAACTTTTGTTTGCCTCTGAAGTCATAATTCAAATGATTTCTATTCTTATGTCTTATCTGTGTTTTTTCCCATTAGTAATCTATTAACTGTCAATTTATTAATCAATAATCTTGCCAGCAGTTTTAAAATCACATAAATTTTGATATGTAATTCTTAAACGATAAAATAAATAAATTAAATAATATTATTCAAAGCAATTTTGTTTGTTTGTGGTTCAAAATTGATATCAATTTTTATATATTTTGTGACACAATATTTTATCTTGCTCATTTATTAAATGTTTTAATTAAATTATAAATAACAAAATTTAAAAAAAGAAAATTGTAATAAATCAGAGCGCGGGGAACTGAGAATACAGTGCAACGTTATAAATGTTATTGTTGTTATTGTCGCGTAATCAGAAAACAATAAACAAATAAAATAACAATTAATTGGAATTTTATTACCCATTGTTGTTGTTGTTGTTGTAGTCGAACACGCCCAAGGGTGTCAAGCGTTTAAATTTTTCATAATAAAATGTAATTTATTGCATTTGCATAAACCGATTCACAGCAAAAAAGAGTGTGTGGGTGTGCGTGTGTGTGTGAGGACAATTGAATCAACAGCAAGTTGCAAAGTAGCCAAAGAACAATAAGAAATAAACAACAACAGCAAAATGCATAAAATAATAAAAGGATCAGGCAATAAAATGGCCAACGAACTGTTTGCAATCGCCAGCGGCATCCTCAATAAAAATCCTTTTTGATTTATACACAAGGATTGCCAAATGGAGTGAGACAGAGCAAGCAAGAAAGGGCAAGTCAAAGACAGCGAGAGAGAGAAAGCGAGAGAGAGTGGAGTAACGTACAAATAAAAGTGCATTCAAATTAATCGGATAATTCTCTTCAAAAGTGACGTTTAAATTCCACAAGGGTTTACAAAGCTTACAAAGGGAAGTATGTACCTATAAACTATAGCAGAATTAAGTAGTTAAAGTAGTAGATATAGCTAAGAAATATAGCTACTCTAGCTAAAAATTTAGAGACAACTTTAAAATAAATTACACCCAAAACATTTAATGGAAGTGATACACACGTTCTTAACGACAGCGTTGCCACACATGAGCTAAATAGGGTTGCCACCTTAGCTAACGCCTAGCTAAATACTAGTGCAATGCATGCGTTTCAAGCTTAATGCTATTTAGTGTTTTAATTAGGCAGTTGACCCACTCTAGTCGTATATTTGCAGCAATCCTTGACTAATGGCTAAACAAGCACAGGCTACCCATCGCTCTCCCCCACCTCTCTCCCTGTCCCTGACTCTACGTAGTGCTCATCTCATTTGATGATGAGGTGGTTTCGTGCTCGGTGGTTTCATGGTGCGTAGTCGACATAAAAACACTTGTGGCTCGTGTGGCTCTCGTTGGATGTCATCACGTGGCGCAACGCAAATGCAATTTAATGCAAACAATTTTTGAAATGACCTACATCCGGTGTTGTCCACACACACACAAACACACAGACTCATAGACAAAGGACACGCATTCAGCTGGCACTGGGGCACAGATAGACAAAATGGGAGTCGTTTTAACAGCGCAGGAGAGTTCACAACATCATTAAAAATTAATTCACGCTCGATGTAGTAGACCCCAACTGCTGCTGCTACTTCTGGTTACACAAAAAAATGATTAACTTAAGCTGCTCAGCTAGCAAATATCCTGTAGTTGCCAGAATAAATTGAGTATAAGTTCTCTAAATACCCTATGCAGTTTATTCAGTTAAACAGAACAGAACAAGTATATTTTATATAATATTCAAATATTAGTTATATTATTTTTAAACCTTTTTCTATTCAGGTTTGACGTTTTCAACAGGGTGTTCAAAATGAAGTGATGTACTGAAGCAACACGAGGGAAGAGGCGAAGAGAGCACACAACAACTGGGGCTAAACAACAACAGCAAATGAATGCACACGTTTGCGGTCTGCTGCTGTGCACTTTATAATTTTGTGTGCCCGGCATATGAACAGTTCCTGATCCAAAGGTCCTGCTCCAGGTTCGTTTTGTTTTAGTCAGCGCTGCTGATGCTTAGCCCTCTCCACGTCTCTCTCTCTCTCTCTCTCTCTCTCCCCACACTCCGATGCTGATGACTTAATGAGCATAATAAGCTCAGCGCCAAAATTACCTTTTAAAATTAACATGATGCTACCTAACAACACCCTACCACCCACACACACACATGACGGTAAATGGAGATTATAGTGATTATAGTCGCATAGACAAACCGTTACATATTCAAATTAAGATTTTAATGTGCATATAAAAGGCAAACGCAGCTGCGACCACTGCACTAGAAAAATGTAGAAGTTGGGTGACTAAAACTAGTGAAAATGTTATTGCAAATTAATAAGTTCAGTGTATGATTAAGCTAACTAGATTAGCAAAACCATTAGCTTATGAGAAAGGAAGGGGGAAGTCAGGGAACTTTAATGTTTCATTTAAAACTGTATATAGAATGAGTCTGGGTCTTCAAAAATATTCAAGGGCTGGCATTAAATTTATTATAAACAAAAAAGAAACTTTATCTTAGTTATAACATTGTCACAAAGTCACTCAACTGTGGCAAAAAAAAAATAAAGATAAAAAAGTCTCCTTATTTAGCTTATTGGCAAACTTAAAGTGCAAGTCAGTTATTTATTTTTTGATAGCATTAAATTCTTGCGGCTTATCGGAAAGAAGTCGCGTAACTGAATTCAGAATACGCTTCATTCGGCGCGCGATGCGTTTGTCAATAACTTTTTAACGAATTTTTAAGCAGCTGCGTTGCGTATACGCAACGTGTGACCATAATAAACATGCATGTGTGTGTATGTGTGGGTGGCAGAGACAGAGACTGCTGGTGTGTTTGCGGAAGCAACTGCTCAGCATCATAATCAAATTAAAGCATAATTTTTTACGACGTCATAGTCATAAATTTGAACGATACGAAATTGTGCCCAAACACGGAAGCATAAAGGACGTTTTTTTCCAACAAGATCCTTGGGCAAACTGATTTCCCATATCTTAACGCTAAGTCTGAGGTTGGCGTGAAAAATAAAATCAAATGTATAAATCATTTATGCCATGCTTTAAAATTGAATACGCATTCGTCAGCAATAAATCGCAAGCCACAAGCAAGAAGCTGAGCTCGTTTTCTGGACGCACAGCTCGAGACTCAGGACTTGCAACTCTTAACTTTCTCCCCCTCTCTCTCTCTCTCTTTCTCACTGTCTCTCTACTTTTTTCTGACTGGTCACATTTGCGTGTCCGCCGCCTTTTGGGAAATTGCTACAATTTGTTTCATATTTCATGTGGCCGCTGCTGCTACTGCTTCTGTTTGATTTGTGTGTATGAGTATGAGCCTGTGTGTATGTGTGTGTGGTTGAAAATTTACCATTTTGCGGAGTTCTCAAAACCACGAACAGAGGTTTTTCTCTCTCTCTGCTTGGCAAAACTTATTCGTTTATTTGAATTATTATTGGTAAAGCGAAGCCAAACCAAAAGTATCACAAAGCCAGTGCCACAAAAAAACATATAAAATATATGACTACTGTTGTTGCCTGATTTGCATATAAAATGCAATTTCAAATGGTTATATTTAACGTTCCATTGCTGTACTCTTCTACTTTTATTCATACACCATTTAGATGCTGTTGTCAAAAAGTGCTGCATACTTTCGAGAGCCTCAATTAAAATTAAGTGTTGCCTACTCTTAGGATGCCAATTACTCTAGGTCAAGTTTGTACTGTTTATTTTTTGCCGTGTTAAGTCCAATCCATAACAAATTTGTAAAATATACATGTGAGAGTGACCCCCTTTAATTCGTGTACTCTCCAATGTTCCTGTTTTTTAAAATATTGTAAAATATCATTAAAAATAAAAAAAGATATTTAATTTCTTTACAGTTTTACAGTAGATCCAATACAAGGCCATTATAATTGCGCATGAAAATGTTTAGTCACATATATCATGGCTTATCGTGTGGTACACAGTCCAAAATGTGCATTAAATTTTAAGTTTATGGTACAAAATCACTTTTTTCTATGCTTGTTGGCATTTATCAAACACTCGAGGGCCGCTCAAGCAGCCATTGCGCCTTAATAAACCAATTTTATACTCAAATCTTTATATTTTTATGACCATAATCATATGTCATAATTCACAAGAATTACGTATCGGCATGCAATAAACTTTCCCTTTTTTTCGAAACTTCTACGAGCGGCTACTGTAATTTAATAGTTATTTGACCCAAGAGCTATGACTAGTTCTGACTTAACAACAACTAATCGAAATGCCAATTGGACTTTACCAAAAAGTTGTCTGGCAAACGTTATGACTAATGACAAAATGTATTTCACAAAAGCGAAAAAAAAAGTTCATTAAGATAAAATTGGCATTTATTTTGGTAGTTTTTATTTCGAAAAGCACTTTAAGAGCGGATTATTTACAAATTTTTTTAATTATTATATATTTAAGTTGAACTACTGTAAGCTAGCATTTTACAGCTAGATTCTATAGAATTGGACAGCAATCAGCAAGCTGCAATGCTCATTGCCTTGAGGCTATGCAAATACTGGCACACAAGCAGAGGCGTGAAATGAGATGGAGATAGAGAGAGGGAGACAGCAATGTCCTTTCTTAATTTCAAATGAAACAATGAGACATTGGCAGTGGTGTCGAGGCGACATGTCGTCGAAACGAAAATCAAATTTATGGTCTTAACAAGCGCTGTCAAAATGCGAGAATTGAGTGCCTAGGCGAAGGCACAGACAGCCAAGTAGAGAGAGGGAAGAGTGGGAGAGAGGAAGAGCCAAAAGGAGCCCAAAAAACACAGAGATGAAACTGCAGCAGTTGCAGCAGCAGCTGCTCGACATTTGCATCTCGCATATAAATCGCATTAGAAACACGCAATTACAGAGCCCAAAACCGAGCGCAAGACCGAGACATGTACACGTGGTTAGCAGTAGCAGAGCAGCAGCAGCGTAGAGGCAGAGAAAAGACATTCATTACCAATCCAGTGTCTAATTGAAGGTTAAATTATTCATGTACGATCCAAAGGCATTCAATTCCCAATGGGATGACACAGATTTAGTGACCCTGACACAGCACTAAACAAATATTTAGTTACAGTTTGCCAATTGTTGCTCGTTCTCCACTTCAGATAAGAATGAGCCGACTGCTTATCAGACAAATGCTTGCAAAAATAAAACAGAGAAAAACCAACAACTAGAACAATAAATAGAAAAGTATATAAAATAAAAAAGAAACTCGGTGAGAGCTATCATAAAATAAGTAAGTATTAAATTTAATTTACGCAATACACAGTTCGCTGCTAATTATAACTAACAGTACATGCAAAGATTATGGTATCGAGCAGCACAAAATGGTGTTAAATCGCAACGGTTTATGGGGAGTATGGGATTGGCAGGAGGTTTGGGGAAAATATCACACTTTGTTCTAATAATACTCGTTAATGAACTTAAACAATAAACTACATAGACTCAATACTGATTTGCACTCAAATCAGATGAGGACACTTGTACATTATGTTAATCTTTTCAATATCCTTTTGGCTAAGACGCGTTCTTTGGCCAATAACGACCGTGTCGTCTAGCGGTATTATCGTATCCTTGCCATTCACAGAGAAGGCACCAGGTCGATAATGCAGACAACTATCGTAATCGTAGCCGACATCGAAATCAGTGATGATATTTGACGAATACTTCTTGAAATTAAACTCCTTGCCGGGCACAATGTTCTCCTGTACAACCTCTATGTAATCATCTCGAATTGCCGAGCTCTGCTGATGATAGAAGCCCAGAGCGTGCATAAACTCGTGCAGTACAGTACCGGGTCTAAAGCAGCCCTCTCCAATCGGATATATCTCCAGGTTCATTTGCTGTGGTGCTCCCTGATAGCCAACGGCAGTGTAACAACCACCAGGATTAGCCGTAATTTTCACATAGCCCACATCCTCAGCAGTTGCCTCACGGAATTTCACACATGAATTCGCCTCCAGTGTTTGAATTCCCCGCAGTATAGCCTGCTTGTGTTCGTCGGCAAAATCCTCAGAAATTTGATAGATCACCAGATTTTGTGGCCAACGTTTGCTGGCATCAATCAAGCCATTGCGTGCCTTGGGTTGCTGTGTTAAAATCTTTTCTTGATCCACCGTCAGCTGCATATCTCCCTCTGCAAAGCCACCCAGTTCCTCGGGATCAATGCTACTCGTTCGTCTTAGTGGTAGCGCTTCAATTTTTACCAATTGTGTGCAGAGCACTACTAAAATCACAATCGATATGGACTGCATCTTGTTGGCAACGTTGCTCAATGGTAACTAAACCAAAAGCAGAGCAACCACTCCACATTAATATGTGATTTTGGACGGTGGCCATGTTAAGTCCATAGATTAGATACAAGCCAATCGATTGTGTTTAGATAATGCCAATAGGGAAACACTGAAATAGGCTGAGGAACAACACTAACAACTACTTTTACCCTACTATCAAAACATAAAGAAAATGTATATTAAAATTTTCTTGAAAAATAAACTCAAATTGTTAATCCTATAAATTTGATTACTTGTATAGCTTTCCATAACACCACTTAAGAGCTAAACGTTTATCCGTTTTCCCATTTAACACCTATTTTAATCAATTTTTACACGAGTGACTCTCTTTCGCTATTTTTTGGTAAGTCCCAAAGGTCTTTCGGCCTCTTCTACGTCATGTGCCAAATGTGACAGCGTCAAATGTCTTTTTTTGCATTAATTGAAATAGTATCATTGTTATCAGCCAATTTGATTGGCTTTTCAAGTGCTCCATGTATTTCTGTATTTTGAAGCAGATGAGTAATTTGCCGCCCGATAAGCACAAGATATGAAAAACACAAGTAATCGCTGCTTTTAACAAGTAAACCAAGTATTGTCTTTGGACTTGAATGGCGCTTATCACTCTGGTGCCAGCGTAAGTCTTCCTCTTTCTTAGCCACTCTCTACCACCCTCCCATTCTTTGCTATTGTCGGTCTTTTTGTCTAAACCTCTGGCTTAACATTTTGTTATGAAATCCACGAGTTTAATATTAAAGTGGTGACGTTATGCTCTATATACAACCTAATCAGATTAATCACTTTAAAATATTTTTTCTAATTTAGGCGATCCAAATTATGGCAAGAATTTACCCAAGCAATAAATTGGGATTTTTTTTAACAGCGTGTTCTGCCGCAATGACTTGGTAAAAACTGGTTAACTGAAAGACCGATTATCGGTACAGAAAGTACATGTGTATTCGCAAATACACGTGTGTCCAGATAATTTTAGTAGGTGCCAAAAGCTCAAACATTCTGTGTTTTTGTAGATAAGACAATCAACGGGAAAAAAGTGTAGCACTCTTTTGGGTGCTAATTTAATTCGAGCAATCGAAAAATTAATAATTCGGAAATTTACTGGGTATAATTTAATTTAAATTCAGTATATAAATTCCTTTAGTAGAAATATAAAAGTCCAGAGGCGCTTGAGATCCGGAACCATTACTAAAATTCACAACCACCCCATCACTTGCTGTTGTCAAAAAGTGCTGCATACTTTCGAGAGCGTCAATAAAAATTAAGTGTTGCCTACTTCTAGGATGCCAATTACTCTAGGGGAAATTTGTACTGTTTATTTTTTGCACACATATGTAAAAGCTGTGTTAAATCCAATCCAGACCAAATTTGTCTTTAAATATTGGAAAATATTTATTCCCACATTCTTTCACAACTAATGTCATTAGTCTTGGAATATTCATTACATAAGCATATCAATTGGTATGCACTTGTTACAAATGATATAAAAGACGTAGTTGACAAGTCAATCTAGTTTAATTTATAAATTCAATAATATGAAGGTGCTACTTATTTTACTGGTAGCGTTGCAAGTGCTAGTCCTAGTCAGTGCTAGTACTCCAAGATATTGCCATGGTCATTACGTGTTAACAGAGGGTAATGTGCAAATTAAAACACAAAAATATGCTGAATATATTTCAAAACATTTTCGCACTTAAGCCACAAATAACAAATCTTAAGTAACTGTTTGAGATATAACACATGCACCTGATTTAATATTTCACTACTCAATTTTTGTTTAAATAATTTTTGCTAATTTAACTTTTTTTGTATTTAAAACTCAAAGAAATTTTAATATTTTGCCCATAAACCTTTACTGTAAATCACTTGATTAATGCGATTTGGCATGCTCTCTACCAATTTAATAATAATATCATTGGGAATTCCATGCCATTCCGCTCTAACCATTCCCATAGGTCACCCATGTTATTAAGCAGTTCCAACTACCAAATTGCTATTAATTGCTCGGCCTTTATTCTTCGTTCAATGACCTTAAACAAAAATAGAACAGTTTAAAATAGTAAGCGAGTGCAATAAACATTCAGTTAAGAGAGGGTATGTCAATATCTTATCTGTCTTAAAAAATACCCAGCAAGACAAAGTACCCAACAACTTTTGTTTCAGTCTTATTTATTGCTGCTAAATTATTTCCTGGAAGTCTTTTATTAAATATGTTTTGGGCACTTGTACATAACATTCAGTTTGTTTATATCCTTTGTACTCAGCTGCACACGCTGTCCCATAATCGTCTCCGCTCCTGATTCCAGTGGCACAATGGTCATTTCTCCGTTCTTTGAGAAACCATAAGGTGTATAATGCATAACGCTGCCATAATCGTAGCTCTGATCGTAATTATCCACAGACTTTTCATCATATTTTTCAAAATTATGCTCCTTCCCCTCGATTATGTTCTCCGTGGCAATGTGCACAAATTTATCCCGATCCCAAGTGCTCTGCTGATGATAGAATCCCAAGGCATGAAGTATTTCATGCATAATTGTGCCCAGGCGATAACACCCCGTTTCAATTGGATAGGTTTCCAGATTCATTTTCTGCACTTTTTGCAGAAAACCAACAGCTGTATAGCAACCGCCTTTCTCTGAAGTTATATTGACGTAATAAGGTTGATCTGCAGCGACTTCTTTGAAGTTCAAACAGGAGATGAGCTCAATTTTACGCATTGCTAGCTCTACATAAGAACGATGCTCCTGATCTAAAGGGATGAACACGTGATTTTTAGTTAACAATTATGTTATAAGGCTAAGTAAATCTTCACTTTGACCCACCTATATCGCTATCGAAATGATAGTAAACCATGCGATTTGGCCATAGTAGAGTTTTGCTATAAACACCATTTCTGAGCCTTGGTTGAAGTATCATATCGCCTTCAACAAAGCCAGCTGTCAACTCAGGATCCATTTCCTGGCGACCCACTGGCACGGCCCGAATATTCTGCAGGACATTTAGTAGTATAAACGTAGCCAAAAAAAAACTTTTCATGTTTTCCCGTATGTAGACAATCTACGACTGAGTCTAGAATGCAATACAATTCCCTAGAAGCGCGTCGTTTGATTTTATCTTTATGGCGGGTGTAATTGCAATTTTGTTGATTTATAGCCACGACTCGTGAATTGATCTTATCTAATCGATTAACAGTAGCTACAACAAAGCAAACGATAAGAATTCCCTTTAACACCACAAACTATCCAATATCTGCCAGCATTTCGCACAAAACTACTTTTTAGCTCAGTTCCCGAGGGAAACTATGGAATTATGTTTTCATGCCAAAAGCAGTCGGCAAATTTTAGGGACTATGGAACTTCTAAGCACCAAAAAGCTAGAAAAAATCGACAAACAGAGAATTTAGTAACGACTTCTCTTCACTGATTTTTATTTTAATCAATCGAAACCTTTATAGACTGGGCAACGAACAGTCGAGCAGCTCGACCTCAGCCCTGTCACTTGCTCCAACCAACGGAAATCACTTGAAAACTCAAACACTCCTGGGACACTTGTACATCGTATTCAACTTGTTAATATCCGCTTGACTCATCTGCAGACGCTGCCCCATAACTTTCTCAGCACCCTCTACAAGCGGTACGATTGTCATTTCGTTGTTCTTACTGAACGCATAGGCGGTGTAATGCATAACACTGCCATAGTCATAGGCCTGACCATAATTGTCGACAGTTTCGCTATCATATTTATTAAAATTATTCGCCTTTCCATCCAGTATATTCTCCTCGGCAATGCGCACATATTCATCCCGATCCCAAGTGCTCTGCTGATGATAGAATCCCACGGCATGTAGGAATTCATGCACAATTGTGCCAATGCGGAAACAGCCGGTGTCCAGTGGATAGTTTTGTAGATTTAATTGCTGAGCTCTATTACGATTGCCCACATAGCTGAAGCAGCCCTCATCGAAGGAGGTGACATTTATGAAATATGTTTGATCAGTTGTCGCCTCCTTAAAACTGAGACAGGAATTCGCCTCAAGCAAGCGAATGCCGCGCAAAATGTGATTACGATGCTCCTCATCTAACACAAAATTAGTTTAATTTATTATTTACAGATTTACTGAAACAAATTCCCTTACCAATATCACTACTGATGTGATAATAGACTATCCGATTGGGCCAGCGATAAGTCTCGTTGATCAAACCATTTCTATTCTCAACCAATATCATATCACCCTCGGTATATCCTGCTGTCAACTCAGGATCGGTTTCCACACGAGTCGGGGCTGCTGAGAGTCCCTTCGCGATGGCGAAAATTAACAAAAGTTTGGCTAGAACCCTCATCATGTTCACGTTTGTATCGTTTAGGTACGACTGCGGTAAGTAGAAGCAATGGCTTTAAAGCTGCCTCGGAATGTGCTGACCATTTAATTTATTGCCATACGTTTGTGATACAACTGTTTATATATTTATAATTCGTATTTATGGTTTTGGAAAATTGACCGACAATTGAGCATTAGATCTTATCTAATCGTGTATTTGATGTATTTTTGTCACATTAGATTCAAGCAATTACAGTCAGCACGACTGTAGAAGACCCAGTACTTACTAAGAAGTAACAATTTATAATTCTTTTACAGTCAGTTTATAATCCATAGCTTCATTTACTAATAAATCGAGTGTTGTATATTAAAAATAAAATTTGAAATGCTTTCATGAAAATATTCCAACTTGATCTGTTCGAAGTACTGCTCCTAACACAAATCCATCCATTTTAAAGATAATCTCTTCTTATAATTATCGTCAGTTAAGTTGCTTAACTTGCTCTTTCTATTCTCTTATGCTCTTTCTTTATCTACGTCAGTTTGGAAACCCTTTTTCTGGCATACTTTTCAGCTGTTGTTTGAATTAGGAAAATGAATTAACTTCTGGGAACAGATTGATACAGTTTCACTTGGGTGGAAGTAAATTTTCACCTGTTATCCTCTGCGGGTCGTGACCTTTAACGACACCTTTTTTTTCTTTTGTTGTTTGCATTTGTCGTTTGCCGAAATTCAAATCTCAGTTCCAATCGTTGGCTAAATTAATCTTAACAAGAATGACAGCAACAGTAGCGTTTACCTAATTACATTTGTCAACACAGTAAACTGATTAAATTGGGGAAGTCATTTTGGGATGGAGACAGCAGCTCCGATGAGTAAATGACAATAAAGGCAACGAAATTTATCATCGTTAAGATTGCGAAATAAAAGCGTTAATATCAAATGAACTTTGAAGCAACTTTTCAGTTATTTTGCAATGGATTTATTACATCAGAAACACAAAATAAAGAAAGTAAATGATAACAAAGCCATTAGCCTGCACAATATGTAATCAAGTAAGTTTATATGTAGAAGAAAGATATTTATGTTATAAGAAAATCTTTATTATACACTGTAGTTAGCTTAGGAAAAGTTTTTATGTACATTAAAAAGAACGTTAAGCAAAAATATATTATAGTAGTTGTATAATAAATAATTTATAGTCCGATCTGTGAACTATAAAAAAATAAACATTAAAGTTATGTCGAGATTACACTATATATATTTTGCCAACAGATAACAGCTTTACAGTTAAGATGCTCGACTGTTAGATACCTAGTTTTTGTTGCTTCATTTGGCATTGCTTCAAGTACTAAGCAGCACACGTTACTGTTAGCCTAGGTCATGTTTCAAGCTTTCTTATCAACAGTGTTTAAATTGCTTCAGTCGCAGCAGCAAAAGTCGAAAATTTTCAGCTTTTTAGAACTTCTGCTTTTTCAACATTTTAAAAAGAGCAAATGCTTCTGCTGCTGCTTCTGAAAAAATCAAAAGTCGCAGTCGAAGCAACAGTCGAAAATGAAAAGTCACCAAAAGCAAAGCAGCAGCAGCAGTCGATTTTTGATTTTTCTGCTTTTGCTTCTGCTGCTGCTTCTGAAATAAACAAAAGTCGCAGTCAAAGCAACAGCAAAACGCGATCACTGGCAAGAGCACAGCAGCGGCAGCAGTCGTCGTATACAAAATTTACTGTTTGCTTTGCTGCTGATTTCGGTAATTTACGAAATTGGAAGCAGTAGCAAGTGGACAAAGTTGCAAGTTGGTGGCGCAGGTAGTAGAAAAATAAAAACAAATTATTATATATGGAAAATTTTCATTTTTTTTATTCCGAATCTTCGTCTTGAAAAAGTGAGCATGAGTCAATAGCTGAGTCAAGAAAACTTGGGTTTAACTTGACCAGCAATATGTTCTCAAGGACATCCTGGCTTAGTCGGTTTCGGTAATCCGTAAGCACAAGCCTTAGCGTCGAGAATGCTCGTTCAATTGTCACCTGTGTAAAATTAGAGTTATAAATCTATCAATTTAAATTTAACTCACTCCTAGTTACCTGAGTTGGTGGTACTGCAAAACAAACATTACTTATTGCGTACAGCTCTTGGTCGGTGCACTGCTTTGCTTTCCAGAATAATAAAACATCTGTATCAATTCTTTGATAAGGAAGTTGAAGATTTTCAATTTTGGAATAAACGTCAGATGCACACGTTAAATCCACATCAACTCCTTGCAATAAATAAGCGTTCAGTAATTCATCCTCCTCATCAAAAAAGCGGCTATTTGATTGATTTGAGCCAGAACTTGGTGTTGAGCATAAATTTCCAGTAGGATTTACCTCACATATTCTGTCCCAAATAGTTTTTAAATGAATTATTGCATCACTTCTTTGTGTTGCTGTCAGAGTATGTTGAAAACGGGGATCCAAAAACAAACACGAAACTAAAAATTTGTTGCTAAACAATGTTTTTGATCGTGTTTCCATGGACAACAAAATTTTCCGAGCAATCGTTTTTATTAATTCTTGATTTGAATCGTTAAAAATTTTTTCGGTACAAATTTTTAATTTTAGCCATTGTGTGTAAAAACTGCTGTATTGCAATTGTTCTTCTTGACACTTTGTAATGGTTTTTTGCAAAGGACCAAATGCGAAGCAAAAATGTTCAATGAACTCCCAAAACGCCACATCTACCTCGAAGTTTTCTTCTTCGGATTTGTTTCTAATTGACTCTATTTTTGTCAACACATCTTTAGCCACTAACAAATCCTTCAGCATAGAGTATGTAGATCCCCATCTTGTTGGACAATCTAGTTGTGGCATTTTTAATTGTTTGAGCTCAAAAATTTCGCGATATCCATTTGATGTTTTCCTTATGTACTTTGTCAAGTTTCGGCAATTCATCAGCAATTTCAGCATGTCGGACGATTTAATAACATCAAGAGCAATTAGTTGTATTGTATGTGCTGCACAACGACAAACTTGTATATTGCCTACAAGTACGTTTGGCAATTTTTCTAGCTGCTCTATTTTTTGCAGGTATTCATCGTTGGTGCACAAATCGTCTTCCTCGTCAAGGTATTCCTCGGAAACAAATGACAAAATGTTTGTTGCCTTCAGCATGTTTGCACCGTTGTCTGACGTTATTGACACTATTTGGCATAAATTAATTTTATATTTATTAAGCACTATTATGATTTCTGCGGCAAGGTTTTTTGATGTGCTTGATCCAACACCTTTCAATTCTGTCATTCCCAGTATAACAGATTTAATTTGAGCCGAACTTATGTATTGTGCACTTATGCCAAAAATATTTCTATTTAGTCGCGAAGCACTGTCTATTTTAAGCGATAACAACTTGTTTTTTAGTTCTAATGTCATATCAGCTACAATATTATTGGCGACTGTTTGCAAAGTTTTTTTGCAATTTGATGCATTTAGTGTCATTTTTTTTCCACCAGCCAATTTGAGCCCCTCACAAATTGGGTCGATCAGGTTTCTCATGTTTTGAGAGTTCAGTATGTTGAATGGAATACTGTCTTCCGTCACTAATCCAACATACGCTCTTAACAATTCTTTTTTGTTAACTTCAATTTTTATTTTCTTTTTTCTCATTAGTTTTGTTTTTATCGAAGCATTCGAAGATGACGTATCAAACTGCTCCACACTCACTGTATTTAAGTTTATGTTGTGCAATTTTATAAGGTGTGTTTTCAAATTGGAGACTCTATTGTTTTTTAATTTATTTTTGCATGTTTTGCAAGTGGCTAAGCCCTCTTCAAGATTGTTTTCAAAAAACTTCCACACTTCACTTTGTGCCATGTCTAAGCAATTATCGTCACCGACGCTTGAATAAGACTGACCAAAAATTGAGTAAAGCATAATGCTCTAGGGAACAAAAATAATGTAAAAGTAAAAAGCAGAAATAAGACAACAGTTACACACGACTATTCTCGCGACTACCTGCGCCACCAACTTGCAACTTTGTCCACTTGCTACTGCTTCCAATTTCGTAAATTACCGAAATCAGCAGCAAAGCAAACAGTAAATTTTGTATACGACGACTGCTGCCGCTGCTGTGCTCTTGCCAGTGATCGCGTTTTGCTGTTGCTTTGACTGCGACTTTTGTTTATTTCAGAAGCAGCAGCAGAAGCAAAAGCAGAAAAATCAAAAATCGACTGCTGCTGCTGCTTTGCTTTTGGTGACTTTTCATTTTCGACTGTTGCTTCGACTGCGACTTTTGATTTTTTCAGAAGCAGCAGCAGAAGCAAAAGCAAATGAAATGAAACTTTATTCAGTTTTTCAAACGCTGCTTATCAACCTTTTAAGTTATTAATAAAGCTACTATAATAGTGGTTAAGAACCCTTAAAGCCACCCTGCATAAGTTTTTCTTCTTTGTGTCTTCAGTAAAACAATTTTTCCACTCACGGATATAATATGGATTATAAATACAGGGTGCCGCTTAGCATTTATCTCAATACTTGTGAAGAATAGTTCAATAAACGCTTATCAGCAAAAAAATAAACGCAATAAATACTTCTTTAGGGGATTCCGAGTAAAAATTGTATAAAAGAAGCCTAAAGAATTCTCTTCACATATCATTATCAAAATGAAGCTTTCAATATACTTGCTCTGTTTGCTGCTCTTGCAGGCTACGAGGTCAGAGGACGACATGAGATTAACACCAGTACAATTAAAATACCTGCTTTTAAATAAAATTAGTCGCAATGCGCTAATTTGGTCTGATTATTATTGGCCAAATAGCACACTGGTGTACAGTGTAGGCAAAGGTTTATGTAAGCAGTAATAACTGAAGGCAAAAACTATTTTATACAGCTGTTTTTAATTTTTTTTAAGCCACATCCGATTACCTAACAGTATTGTCAGCCATGTTGGATATCTCATCGCAAACCTGTGTGAAATTTCGACGCACCGTTGACCCCAAAGAGCCACAGGTAGTGCTACAACGCACCGAGCCAGGTTGTTGGGCCCACATTGGTTATCTAGGCAAACGACAGATGCTCAACTTGGGCCAGGGCTGCATAGCTCGTGGCCTCATACAGCATGAGTTACTTCACGCCCTGGCACTGCTCCATATGCAGAATGATCCCAAGCGCGATGGCTATGTGAAAATCAACTTAAAGAATGTACAAATCTCAGAGAGACATAATTTTCAAATCTTTCAATCAAGTGACTTTAATTTGGGCTATGATTATGACAGCTTAATGCACTACGATGCATTCGCCTTCTCCAGAAATGGCAAACCCACGATAGTTCCTCTACTGAAAGGTGCTAAAATAGGTCAAAGACGTGGTTTAAGTACCAAAGATGTGCTTAAATTGAATAAGATTTATTGTATTAAATAATTAATGAGCCCATGTAATGTTTATGGTCTAAATAATATATATACTACAGTTTTAATGTCCTATGTTTCCAAGGTTAAACTATATAAAGGTTACCCTGTTGAGCCACTTAAGAGGTGATGGGTTTCGGCTTACAGCGGCAGCTACAGCATAAAGCCAGCAACAAAACGGCCACAAGTAAACACACCAAGATTTCAGTCGTCCAATATTTAGCAAAATGTGTTATTTTATGTAGATATGACATATATAGGCAGCTGTTGGCGATATCAATAAAACCTTCCAGACAGTCACATCTGTTGGGTGCCGTACATGTGCGAGTTGGGCCACATTCAAAATCACAAATTGGCTGACAACCTGCATTGAGTTCTTGTGTCTCATTTGTGTAGCCATCGTTACACGTACAGGTGTCTGGTGCCGTACACTGTCCGTTGGTGCACTCACTGCTACAAAATGGGGCACATTGTTTAGTCGAGGCATCCAAAACGTAGCCAGCGTTGCATTTACACGTCTCAGGCGCAAGGCACTCGCCATTTGGACAGCCTTTTTTACACACGGGCAGACAACTAACACATCCAGATCAGTTACAAACTCAAAATGTTGTCTTTATTTAGTAAATTTACTTACGTATTGCTTGTAATGTGCTGATCGTTATCATAACCCTCAAAGCACTCGCAAGTATTGGGAGAAACGCAGGTTCCATTGCCACAATTTGGGTTGCATATAGGAATGCAATCTAAATTAATATTGGTTTCTACTCGTTTGTAGCCATTACAACAATATTTAATTAACTAATCGAAAAAGAAATGGATGTTGATCAATTTGTGGGTGTTTTGTTGGAAACTTTGAGCTTACTCTGATCTTTCCTTTCATTGTTTCTTTTTTGGTACAAACTGAAGCCAGCATTAAGCTGGGGAATATGCTAAATACTATAAAATACTGAAGCAGCATGCTTTTAGTTGTTGTTCGGTTGCACTATGAAATAAAACTGAATTCATGCACAGCATCAACTCAGCAAAAGAATGATTATAAAAGCAGACAAAGCGAGTGGAAGAGAGTGAGAGAGAGAGCGGGCCTTAGTCAAGACGGCTGAAAACTCAAGTTTTTCATTCATATTAATAAAATCTTTACTTGTAATAAGACTTTGACCACAAGGAGAGCATTTTACATGGCGAGCCGAACTCAAAGCACAACAAAAAAATTGTATATATGACTTTTATTAGATTAAGTACAACAGTTATGACTAGTGGTAAGTTTCTGTAATTCCCCAAGTAAATATTGTAATCGTTTTTTCTCTCGGCTTATTAATCGTCACATTCAATATGTTTTAATATTTTAATATTATAAATTCAGTGGAGTAACTCACAGTGGGGCTTTTTATATATTTGAGCTGAGCATACTTGCGATTAGCTTGGTTAAAATTAAACCAGTTACATTGTGTGAATTCCCAGTGTCGCTGTCACGCACTCTAAATGAAGATTGTTTAAAATATACAAAAATACTTAAATCATTTTAGTGATAGGAAAGTTAGCATGTTGTTATCATAAAATTCCCGTTAGTTCATTTAGCTTTACTCGCGATTACGCGGGTAAAAAAAAAACACATTTCTGTATAGTAATGCAAAAGTATAACAGATAATGTTAGATGTATTTCTCATCAATTCAAAATTCAGTTTAACCCACTACAATATATCTTAATATCTGTACTAATTTCTAAAAATAATAAGATTTAATACAAAGACCTTTTCAATTTACCTAATGAAGCTGCCTTGCACTCACTTGATTTAAATCACAGATCATTTTTATTGGATTACCCAACACTGAGCTCTATTAGATTTAGTACACCAACTATGACTCAGTGGTAATTATCTTTCGTCACACATGTAATGCTTGGAATTCTTACGTTTTAAGAGAGCTAGCGTGATTCACTGTGTGAGCAAGTTTTGTACTTGTTTGATTTCATTTAAACCAGTTTCATTCATCGAATTTGCACTGTCACACTTAGTTATTCGGCATTGTAAAATACTCTGAACTTACTTTATTAATTATACATTGACAATACCGTTTTCTCACAGCAATGTGCGAAGAAAATAATCACTAACCGTATATTTTAAGACTTTCAGCTGGTTACAACGCTAAATAAGGAACAATGACTTGACTAAAGCTCAATTATTTTTATCAGTTTTGTTTAATAATAGAATATTGAAATGACGTTGCGAACAAACTTACTTAAGTATACTAGTTATAAAAGCTTAATACTGTTAGCAGCTTTAGTTAATTTGCTAGCAATACAAGCTCAAAATTAACTTGTTAAATCAACTTAACAACTCTCAACTGCAGCTCAAAACTCAATACACGAAAGAATTAAAAGATTTCCGGCTTAATTTAAAGAACCAAGTTAATGCCCACTGTTCATAATCTGCAGTTGGAAGAATAAAGCTCCACTGATAATGTGCTTTGGCTAAAGTAAAGTAAACACAACATTTGCAATTCCAAGGAGGCCAGCAGCAATCAACACTCGACTCTATCTCTATCTTTGTCTATCTCTGTTGTACCACAGCTACCTGACTGTTAATCCGTTAAATAAAAAGCCACGCCCCGCTGCTGCTTTCCGCTTCCCGTTCGCCCGTTATCCGCCCCAGGAAAAGGAAGTGTTTGCATTTGCCTTTGCCAGGCACTAAAAATTGAATATTTAGTGGTCGTAATTAAAAATTAGCGCACCGACAACAACAAGAGTATAACAATACCAAAGAGTGTTGCCAACAAAAGAGGGCCATAATCCCAGGCATGTCAGTGTGTGTGTGTGTGTATTCTGCTGGGTGTAGTATGCATACGACGCGTATAATACGACTACATTTTGGCTTTTTAATAGCAACCACCTGCAATCTACACACACATATACACTTCCACTCACACACACACACACTCAGGCACTCTTATAGTGAGCGAGTGCGGAAGTCGTAAGCATTTAATTTATGCAGGCAATGCATTTGCGTTTTTAGCTTCAACTAAAGATGGCCAACAGGACGGCCAACAGAATAACTGTAAACTCAACTTCGTCGTGTGCAAACGCACAACAAAACCAACTAAACTAACTTGATTTAGTTGCAGTTACTAACATTAAAAGCATTCATTTAATTCCTTAATTAAATTGTAACTAAAAAGTTAGAAACACTAAAGGATTTAAATAATATGTAAACTGTTAATTAATGTATTAATTATTAAATCTAAATTTTACTTTTAATTTAGTTAGTAACAGAAAATGTTTCATCTTTAAAGCGTGAATTTTGAATCAAAATTGATGTGCAATTTGGCCGCAAGACAGGACCTCGTCTTGAGAGCTGCTCTTATTTTATATAAGTTATTTAATTTTTTTTAGCTTTTCGCTTTTTTAATATAAAAGTATTGTTGGAATAATATAAAGAGAATTTAATGGGTTAAGGCGGCTACTGGAACACGCCTGGCCATCAACTTTTAGCCAAGAGCTGTAAAAAAGTCAGCGCGTTGGCCAAGTTTTTGTGGTAGCAGTGTGTATGTGTTTTGGCTTCTAGACTTTGAGACTTCTAGACTCTTGGCCTGATGCGTTTGCTGTCTGCTCTGCGCTGCTCTGCTTGTGATCGTTCTAATTTTATGACATTCTATTTTCATGCATAGGCAAAGCACACACCCCCAGTTTATGGGTGTGAGAAAGAGACAGAAAGCTAGATAAAGTGCGCAAGCGAGAGAGAGAGAGAGAGGGGGGTAGAGTGCAGGCATTGCCATTTCATAGTCAGACATGAATGCTGCGCTTTGTTGCTATGCTACGCCTTTGTTAGTATTGCCCTCAGGGGTAAAGTTTTTAGGATAATAACTTCCTGCGACTTTATGAGCCAAGGAAAAGCCAAAACCCAACAGCACAAGCAGCTCGCCAACAACAACAACAACAGCAGCAACAACAACAGTAAGCACAGCAATCATAACGTCAGCAGCTAAAGGGAAATGAGAATACTTAAGTCAGAGAGCAGCGCATATGAACGAAATATCTTAAGACCACACTTAAAGCAGTCACCAGCGATGACACAAGCTTAATTTAACTAACAGCTGCTGACAAGAAGCTTCCAAGTTTTACACCAACAAAAGACATATTGTCTAAGAAACTCATCTTTGGCTTAATCCTTGTAAAGTTTACATAAAGTTACAACAGCAGAAAGCTCTTTAAAACCAAACAAATAGTCTTAAGCTAGTAACTTTTGTTGAGATTAATCTAAACACAAGATTTCAGTATAGTTGTAGTAACAAAAGCCATTTAAAGCTCAAGAAACTCTTCTATAAGCTCTTGTAAGAGCTATAGCTAAAAGAGCTCTGTTACAATTAAACTTTAAGCTTTGCAAAACAAGCACAGGTTTTTAAAGGAGCTTTAAAGTAACTGAGAGTTATATAGGAAAAAAAAATATTTAAGCTGAAAAAAAAAACAAACATATAATAAAACTAATGAACTAAGCATCAAGTTCGATAGCAGTTAGGAGTCTTCTTTTCTTAATTCACTTGCAGCTAATGTCATCGCGGCACAATCAGCAGCAAATACCAAGACACCAGCACAGTTGCCACAGCAAAAGCGAGATATTCTCAAAGATTCGCACCCAAGCAGACCACAGAAACTTTTGACGTTGAGGACAACCGCAAGGACAGGAAGAGGCAAGCAAAAGAGAGCAAAAGAAAAGAAAATGAAGAAAGAAAAAAGCACAAAATGCACGGTGCGAGCATTAAAGACGCACAGACGGTGTTAGCGCCATGACTGTGGGCATAATCTCAGACATAATTACACACAACTCAGGCACACACTCACACACACATGTAAAGAGTCAGAGAGTCAGAGTCAAAGACTGACAAATGCAGTCACACATGAATGGGCTGCCAGTTCGCCTGGTTACATTTTTCCTTTCAACCATTTTGCGATTTATTTGTTTTTGTTCTTACATTTTTTAAGCCCGGTGCAAGAAAACAACGAAGGGTGTGCACAGTTTGTCGTAGAGCAAAAATGGGCTTAAATAAATTAAGAGATTACATTTTTTTGAGACACTAAAACTAAAACTAAATAAACTCGTGGAAATATTTATTTCAGGCAGCCAATAATTACTTAAATTAAAAAAAAAATCATTAAGTTTCACTTTTAAAAAATATATTAAGTTTATTTTATATGTGCATTATAGTTAAAACATAAAACTCAATCTGTTTGACAAAAAAATTTATGTTAATGCTGTTTGTTGCACAAGTACATGGTCTTTTTGAGTCGTTTTCACTGCTGTGCATTTTTTTTGCGTAAGCGAAAGTTAATTTAAAGGTGACACAGACATGAAGTCGACTAAGTCATTTAATGGAATTCGTTTGGCAACTTTACGCTACGAAACTATTAAAAGTGCATTTAAATTTAATTAAGCATACAACGTGTTGCCACGCGACGAGTTTATGCAGTTAGGAAGGAATCGACTTTAGAAACACCCTATATTAAGCATGCGACGTGTTAAACATCTTTAAAATTCACATTTTGTTTAGAGTTTTATAGAAAATATTCAGATCATACCGAAGTAGTCTTAATTTGCTATTTAAATTAGTAGTTCACAGGCATTACCTGTTTTTAAAACTTTTAATAATTAAAGTCGGTCATTAAAATATATAGAAAGCTCTTTTGAGATTAGTTTTTCTTTAGCTAACAGTAAAAAAAAAGCCAATAGAATAAAATGGTAAAAGAAAATGCGTTAGCAATTAAAAGTTTTGACTGTCCTGCCGTTTGGCGTTTATTTGGTGCGCTTAATTTGATTTAACGCTGCTTTCTCAGTCTTCTCTCTCTCTCTCTCTCTCTCTCATTTATGCTCGTTCTCCATTTCGTTAGCTTTTTGTGTCTGCAATCAAATCAAAAATGCCAAGTTAAATGAAGCCAAAAGTTTCAATGTGTCTGTATGCGCTTTTTTGTAGCATAACTTTGGGCTTTAAGCAAGCACACACACGCACACTCAGCCAGCCATACACACACACACACACACACACACACATGCATACATAAATGAAGCATCCATTTGGCATTCAGTGGCTCACAGGGCGCTTAATACGCGGCTTCAAAACTTTAGACACAATATCGCTAATGATAATTACAAGCTAAAACTTTTGCTACATTTGCACACATACTCACACTACCCCCAGTTATATATGTGTGTGTTTGTTCTTTTTTTTTTACAACTTCAGTTGGCAACACCAAAGCATAAATATAAAATTTTTCAGTGGTTTACACAAAAGTTTAACACGAGTTGTGGGCGTTGCCAGAGTGCGAAATGAACAAGAGATAGCTAGAGAAATGCAAAGAGAAACAGAGAATAAGCAGAGATATTACAAATGTACTCAAATTATACACATGTACACACACATATATAGTGTAAAACAAATTCAAGTATTTGTATCCCTCTGGCTTGGCTTAGCAAATGCACTTTTATAAAAAATTCATTTCATTTTTCGAACTTAAATTGATACAAGATTTTTTTAAAGGCAAAGGTTTGTTTTACTTACATGCAGTTATTATTTTATTCATTATTATTTTATTTATTATTTTATTCAATTAAAGAAATTTTCATTTTTTATTTGTAATTTTAATGACAAAACAAATCAGAAGGCAGCTCACTATCTAGGCCTGATCATCATTGTGGCTCTCTTGAGAGAATACGTATGGCCTCGAAAATGATACCAATTTACACCTTTACCGTGGGTAACATCATTGTATTTTCCGGCCAGATTGCTATAAAGGTGCAAATTTATAATCAATATTTAAACAACCATTTAAAAATCCATCATACCTATGGTGACAAGCATTGTACCACCAACCCCCAACATAAGCTTCAGCACAGTTGCTCTGGTGTGGATCATTATCACGATCAAAGGTGGAAAATTTCATGGTATAATGAGTTCTAAGGGAATCGCCTGCAGTTCCATCAGCCTTTCCAAGAGTGTGTAAGGCATAAAGATCTTGCTCGTCTCCGATGGCAAATTTATTATACGTTTCAAACTTTTCTGTTCCCTCAAAATCCTCGAGAACCACACGTAATTCTTGGCTAAACTCTGAGGTCAGAGCGTGTATTTTATCCAAACCCAAAAAGAATTCACCATCGAGATCTCCGAATCCCTTTTTATAGCTATTCCAGTTCCGATAAAAGTTCACACTTCCATCCAATCGACTTAAAATCACAGTCCAACCGCCTCCTTGGGTTTTAGCATCGCAAGTCACTTTAAAGGGTTGTTTACTGTAGCTGGGAATGAGTATTTCGTAGATTCCACTAGTTTTAGATCCTGCAGTTGCTTCAGCACAATTTCGACCATATGAATTTGGATGTGGTATATTTCCCAACTTTTCATGTCTATCGAGCTCCAATCTAAATCAAATTTTCAGTTTATAAACTGTATTTAAGTTAGTTTAGACATACTTCAACTCGGATAACTGAGAACTTATCAAAAGAAAAGCACTGGTCTCATTTAACTCGGCAATTTGTGAAGTAATAGAAAGTATTCTACAAGCGCTCACAATAAATATTATGTTAAACACTTTGAACATTATTGCGACTGACTTAAACTGAATAATGCAAAAGACTGAACTAAGCGACCACAAAAATATCGAATTTATATAGAAATTTTCCAAATTTTCTTATCTGTTGTTAGTATAAGATTATAACACAGATGTCTTTATGGTCAATGCAAATGCTTTATATTCAAAAATTTGAATGGAAATACATTATTCAGTTTTATGATAGCTAAAGAAGACAAACAAATTTCAAATATACTTGGCAACCATCAAAGACATCCTTTGTTTATTAAATGTATATTTGAATAAAAGAACAAAAAACCTAGAACACCCCTCTACTCCTTTGTTGAGGGTGAAATGTTATAAAAAATGCGATTTTACTTAATGTGCTGCCAAAAGCTAATTAAGCGTAAGCTTTAATAAGTTTGTGATAAATGACGGATTAGGCTGACAAAGCAGCTTTCTTTATCAGTTTGATAGGATGTGTGATATAACTGAGAGAGATATGCATAAAATTCTAATACCAATGAGAACTTAAGCTCTCTATTCATAAATGTGTCACAGCAAACATATCTGTGAAAATGGGTTCAGTGTGTTCTCCACCCCGTAAGTCCCCTTTGAGTCCCCACCCTTTTCAGAAACTCATTAGGTATCCTTTAAGCCACTGTGAGCTGCATAACTGAGTTTCCGTGTTCGATACGCACTACACAACCTTCTCTCTCTATCTTTCGCACTACGCGGCGCTAATGAAGTGCAAATTGGCTAATGGGGCGGGGGAACGCAGAGGGCGTTGCGTCTAATTATCAATGCGGGTGACGCATGTCGGTAGTTCGAACCACATTGGCGAACCTTCCGCCACACCAAAAACCTACCCGAACTCCCACTAAATTCCCACCGCATTGCAACTGTGATTCAGAGTGAGACAGAGTGAGTGTGAAAGTGAGAGATGCAAAAGATTTTTATGTGAAAACTTTTGTTCATTTCATGGGCAAAACTTTAATGGATTAATTTACCAAAACGTTCGTGCTGCAGGAAATTGAAATAGAAACATGGCAAAAGTGATAACAGAATGCACTAAATGAGTCAGCGAGGGAGAGGAAGAGATGGAGTGCGAAAGAGACAGAGATTGCTTAGATTTATGGGCTATGCTTGTGATCAGCTGCTGCTTTTAAGCCAGAGACGAACTCAAAATGCCAAAGGCAAAAGTTTTATTAACTTTTTGGCAAGTTTTTTGCACTCGAATCATGAATATTTTATTGCACATTTTTTACCCACACACAACAGACAGGCAAACGGGCAAACAGGCGACGACAGCAGCCGGCGATGTGTGAACGCTTTTATCAATTTAATTTAATTAAAATTAATTTACCAATAATTGACTTTTAACGTACAATCATTTGTACGAGAGCAGCTCAATTCCCACAACTCAATTCTCCATTAAAAAATTACGTTTTATTTCATTCCGTAACTGAAACTGAAAACTTAACAATTAGCGTAGCGACGTAAAAAATGTGAAGTAGGAAAAGGCGCCTTGAAGTATCTGCAAGTAGGTAAGAAAATGAGAAAAACAAAAGGAAACTGGAAAATATTGAATATTCACCTTTATCACAGCCTGCAGAGTGACACGAAAGTACGACAAACCCGTTAAGTAAAACGGCTTATAATTAAGTTCAATGGCCAAAATAATGACCTTCATCAAACGCAGATTCTCAGCTGAATTTGTGGAGTAATAGAGCACTTGTTCCCATTTCGATTGATAGTAAACGGTACTCAAATTATCGGTCTAGAAAATGAACTAGATAAACTAAATGAGACTCAGACTCAAAGGAAACCATTTACCATATAGGCAAGTTCCGAGCCAAGCTGGCCTAACGAGAGCAGCTCTATAGTCTTAGCGCCAAACCAAATGGGATACATATAGCCACCCGAAGGACTCTGCAATGAATCGAATTAGTCATAATTCAATGCAAATGATTCACACACCCACCGCATAGGTCTTAAACCCCAAAGCACACAACAAAATGGCGCTAAAGGCGAACATAATGAAAATTTGTAAAGTGAACGTCTGCTCCAACTGTTCACAGAACCTGTTCAGAGCGACGTTCCGGCGTAGTGCACGAACCAGCACCTGACACATTTCCTGTGCCATAACAAATTGTTTTTTCTCATTAAGTATTTGTTCAATAGACTCGTTCATATCACGTTGAAGTAGTTCGTAACGTGCGTTCAAATGAGCCAGTAGTTCGCACAGCAAAGCAGTCTTGCCAAAGGACATTGTGTCAGTTTGGAGAGCTACCCAAATGCTACTCAGTGTGAGTGGTACAAATATATAGAGCGATGACACATCAAAGGGTAGTATCATTGGTAGTAAAAAATGCTTACGCCTCTGAACCAACATTAGAATTGGTAACAGCAGATAGCCAGAAACAGCAGCCAGATAAAGCGCTGAAACAAAACGATTTAAATGCAATTTGTGTTGGATTTGTTCAAAGATTTCTGGTTCCTTCTGCCGTTCCACATAGATGCAACTAAAAAACTTGTGCAGCACTTTTTGTAGTTCATCTCTTTGCCACAGTATATGCAAACAGCGAATTTGACTCTCTACGATGATCAGATATGTAGGCAATGCAGACATTACATCATTAACAACACTTTGACATCGCATATAACGCAATTGGGCATCGTTGTGTAACAGTAGTATGGCCCAACCGAACACGGCTAGAAAGTAGTCAAAGCGTCGCCAATTGGTGGAAGTTGTTGGATCTAAAGGCCAAAAGATGTGGTTTAAACGATACACCTTTAAAGGCCAAGAGAGCTTCACTCGTTGGCCGTCTGACAGAAGCGGCACAAAGCGCACCATTTTAAAAACTAAAATTGTTTTTATTTATACATTGATTTATATACCCTCTAAGTACTAAATAATGCTCTCAAAAGTTGCTTTTTGCTTGCGTGCAATAGCTCAATTAAGTACTTATTCCTTAAACAATTAAAAGTTGTTGTTTTGGCTAATTTACATATGAATATTAAATTGGATTCCTCACATTAACTTTGAAAAGCCTAGGACACAAGGGGAGCACATGAGCTTATGTTTCTGTGACAAATTGGGAATATCTTAGAGAATACTACAATAATTTCTAGTTAACCTCTAAATTTGTCAAACAAAAACATTTGTTTCATGGTTTGAGCTTTTAACAGTCGAGCACCACGACTTCCATTTATTCACAAAAACAAATTCAAATGTTTATTTAATTTAAAGCTAAAATTGTCGTTACTTTTTCAACGCATCGAAGTTAGAAATGTAAAGTAAGAGAAGGCACCCTGTAGTATCTACAAATAAAGAGCAAAATTCAGAAAAAAATCAAACTGCAGGCTAGAAAGCAAAGAAAACACCTTGATAACCGTTTGAATGCTGACTTGAAAGTATGACAGACCCGTCAAGTAGAAGGGTTTATAATTAACCTCAATGGCCAAGGCAATGACCTTCATCAAACGCAGATTCTCGCGTTGATTTGTTGAGTAATAGAGCACTTGCTCCCACTGCGATTGATAGTACATAGAACTCTGCAAATTTACCTTTTTAATACAGTAAAAAGTAAAAAAAAATCATTGATTAATTTGAAAGAAATCTACAAAAATGCTATGTAAAAAATCTTTAAAAGCCAAACTACCATATAGGCCAAATCGGAGCCGAGTTGACCCAGTGAGAGCAGTTCTATAGTCTTAGCGCCAAACCAGATGGGGTATATATAGTCACCGGATGGGCTCTGCAATGAAACAAATTAGTGATAAACTCGAGTACCCACGACTTCTACCCACCGCATAGGTCTTAAAGCCCAAAGCACAAAGCAAAATGGCGCTGAAGCCAAACATAATGAAAATGCGAAATGTGAAATGTCGTTCCAACTGTTCACTGAACCGGTTCAGCTCGACATTGCGACATATGGCTTGAACCACCACTTTGCGCATTTCTTGTGCCATTTCAGAGCGTCGACGGGCTTTAAGTATAGTTTCGACAGCTGTATTCATATCACGCTCAATGAGATCATATCGCGCTCTCAGATGAGCAATCAATTCGCAGAGCAAAGCAGTTTCACCAAAAACCATTGTGACTATCTGTAGTGCCACATACATGCTGCACAATGTGACTAACACAAAGATATAGATCGATTCCGTATCGAAGAACGGAATCATGGCGTATAAATAAAATTTTCTTCTTTGGACCACCATCATAACGGGTGCGAGTACAAAGCCCGACACTGCAGCCAAGTAAAGAGCAGAAACAATGCGATTGAGCAATAATTTCCACTGAATATTTCGATAGATTCCTGGTTCCTTCGAATGATCCACATAAATGGAACTGAAGAACTTTTCCAGCACATCATATAATTTTTTTTTATGCAACTGAACGTGTGTGCTACGTAGTTGTCCCTCCACGAGGATTAAATAAGTCGGTACGCCACTCAAAAGTAAATCCAAATTCGTCCAGTTTAAACGCAAATAACGCAACTCTGCATCATTGAGCAGCAAGTGAACTGCCAGGTCGATTATGCCAAGAAAGAGTGGAATGTATCGCCAGTTGGTGGTAGTGCTCTTGTCCAGTGGCCAAAAGATGTGATTCAGCCGAAACAGTCTTAATGGCCAGGAGAGCTGCACTGGTTGACCATTTGGCAGCAGAGGCGTGTAACGAGCCATGTTTAAAACTATAGACCTTTTACAACGGGACAATGGCTTTTATACCATCAAAACTCTCTGATAAAACTTTGCTACCAATTGCAGATGATTTCTTCATACACAAGTTTTAGTTTACACTGAGAGAAAAGACTAAAATAAATTTTGAGCTATGTTGGAAGTAAATCAAGTATACGCAATCTTTAAATTGAATTCGTAAATTTAAAAATTACTTTAAACGAAACTTACAAGTTTTCTATTAAAAGAAACAACATTTTTCTTCAGTGTACACATATTTATAGCTAACCATTTTGTGAAACTTCTCAGAGAAGTCAGTTACTCAACTTTTTAATGAGCTTCCTTCATGCATGCAATAGCTCAATTAAGTTATTATCCCGCAAAACAAGAGAGACATGAAAACTAAACTAAAGGAAACATTGAAAATTGTTCAAAGTTTAATGGTAATTTTAGCTAATTCACAATGTAATCGTTTTGTCCCTAAATATTTGAGCAGATTTACAACTTTGTAAAGTCCACAACAATTGTAAACATTAGGTAAATTGAATAACTGGGTGCACAACTTTTCAGTGCCATTTCAATTGGAAAGCTCGAAAAGCCTATACTTTACATTGGGTGTAATTATTTTTACATTCTTAAACTAACATTTATGTTTTGTTATTTAATATTAATATACTCTGGTAACAAAATACCTTTAAAACACCTCAAAATGTTTAGTTTTGGCTTGTTTTTCCCCCTTTCCCCTAATTAATTCAAGCGTGCAATTTTCTGGCGGAAACTCACACAGTTTTTCGGGGATATTGCAACAGTTGACGCCCTCTAGCGTTGACTTTTGGCAACAGCAATAAAGACGCTGCCACATTTGCGGCTTGGCTGCAACAGATAGTGACAACAGTTTGTGTTATGAATATTTTAAGAGGCCGTCAAGAAAAAAAACACAGCCACACAAAAAGCCAGTCGAAGCGCAGACTACAGTGTACACCCAGTACGCTGGACACTACAGTACAGTGGTCACACTGCTTCTTGCCACAATGCCGTGTCCAGTTTGTGTAGCTGCAGTTTGTTCGCCACATTCATCTTAATTTCCTGTCACGACAATGACAACGACGTTTTCTAGCAACTCTTGGCCATTTGGTCAGGGACAAGTGTGCGTGTGGCAACACTACCCTCCCCCCATCCTACCCCTTGGTAGTTGCCATCAACAAAAACAACACACATCGACTACACACACACACACATTTTTTTTGGTTGTAGCACTTTTTAAGCCTTTTGTGGCATTTGTTTCCACTGCCTTTGGCTTGCACGTTGCAAGGCCAGGAATTTTGTGGGTCTGGGGCAATGGGGGGGCGTGGCTGAAGCATTGAAGCTTTGTGAGTGGCAAGCTGTGTCTAGTCCTGTCTGTGTATGTGCCTGTGTCTGTGTGCCACGCTTTGTTGTGCCATGTGGCATGACGGCGTGCGGCAGCATTGTGGCAATGCGTGGCTCGAGTTCATAGCGATGCCGAATGCCATCAAACGGCAAAAAGGGCCAAAAGCGTTTTGTCCCGGCATAAACAACGCACAGCAACTCGATGTATACCCCTCACTCTCTGTCTCCCTCTTTCACTGTATCTCCCACTCCCCTGTTCAACCATTGCCAGTACACACTGTATGCGATGTTATCGCGTGCCACAGGATATTGCACTCTAAGCCAGTAGATGGCGTCATGTAAAGCTGGACAACATCCGATTAAAACTTTACGATGTGCGTGTATCCCAGTCGACTAGCTGCAGCTCTCTCTCTCTCTCCTCATCTCTCCCCTTTTATTTCTCTCTCTCACTCTCTACACTATGCGTTGGTCAGCAAGTGGATAAATTCTCATTTACTGCTCTTTTAAGCATGTTGTTTTTGTCGCTTTCTCTTCTTGCTTTGCTTGCCAGCTTGTTACGAGTATTTTGACATACCACACCAAGAGGTATATTAGTTAATTAATAAAACTTGTAAAGGTTTAGGTAATTTTTGACTGTAAGTTAAGGAAGCGTTTAGTAAAAAGCATTTTAAATGATAAAAAAGTCTAAGAAATTTTGAATTTATCCATACAGCACAGACTTTTCTTTTTTTATTCCACTCTGTTGTTAACTTTAACTACCATAGCGTATTTTGGGTTCGTTCATTGAACATTCTGTTTTGATATCTTGTTTTAATTTTTTGTTGTACATGCTAGCAGCGCCCTCTGTTGCCAGTTTCTGCATGTGTGTAAATTGTCCACTCGTTATGTGGGTGTCAGAGGCTGAGTGTGTTAGGGTGGTGTTGGCGAGGGGGTAGGCGGTAAGTGTGAGGGGCACTGCAGCGCTTTTGGTTAGGGGTTAGTGTTTGGGGTAATAGCGCGGCATGTTAAACTGACCGCAAGCATTGTTTATCATTAAGTGTGTGCCTGTACCACTGTACTGCCGTCTCTTGGCCTACTTGTCCCACTGTCCAGCTGTACTCTACGTCTATCTCTTGGTTTGCAGCCTGAAGCCTGTCCTGACTCGTTGCCACATGTGTCACATGACATATGCGCCTCAGCGCGTGGTTTCCGCTTTCTTCCCCTTGCATTACTTTTACACTCACGACCTTCTCCGCACTCTTGTGTCTGTCCAAACATGTGTAACGTGGTTCTGTCATCTTCTTCTTCGTGTTGTAGCCACGTCCAGTTAATGGAGCCGTTAGTCAGTCCCTATTCTTTTTTCTGCAAAATCCAAAATGAAACGAAAGGCTCAACTTTAAGCACTCGAACATTAAATAAAGGAAATAAAATAAACTGCAAAGTTTTTGCCCCCTAAAATCCCCGCTAAAAATGGACTAGTTTGTAGCGAGAAGTTGAGAGAGAGAACGCGACTGTTAGAAACCCTGTAAGTGTTGTGCACAACACATTAGAAGACCATTCAAATTCGAGTTTAGAAATATTATAAATTAACTGAGTCTTAAAGAAATCTAATCAATAAAATTCAGCATTAAAATTATTTAATTTTTTGCTAGTTTCTCAATATTTTTAAGAAGTGCAGTATCCCACATAAGGAGCATCCCCAAGCGCCTAAAAACACAGCGAGTGCATGCAAAACTTTTGTAATTAGGAAGCAATGTCGGTCATTAGTGCACGGGGGTTACCGGGTAAGAGGGTGTACAGTGGGGGTGTGTGCTTGCACCACTGCAACTGTGGCACCAAATGGCTGCTGCTGCAACGACTGCTTCTTTTTGGTAAGATGATGCCACAAAAAGCAGCCAGCAGTCAAAACAATAATGCAAATGTGCAGCTAAAAGAAGTCAAAGGCAAGAAACTTTTACAAAAGCCACAAACCTGAAATACTCTTAACAAAAACTAAATTAAAATTCGAATTCTATAAACAAAGCATTGAATACATATTAAGTTGAAGGTTTTAACGTATTATTAAAATACCTACTTTAATTTTAAATCGGTTTCTGGGTAAAGTCTCTAAGCTTTGCGTTAAAAAAAAATTCAGTATTAGTTTGTAAACATTTCTTTAGAAATTCGTCATGGAAACTAAAACACGTGCAGGCAACACGACAATAAGAAAACAATTTACAAAGAAACCAAAAAAAAAACTGAAAAACATTTCTAAACTTCAAGTTTAAAAGATGAGAATGAAAACTTTCTTTAGGCAAATCGCAGGAAAATTTCGCATGAGGACAAACATTTTTTGTCCACATTTTAGGGATCTCCATCCATGTGCCTCAAACGTGATCTAGCGTAGTGAATATGCCCAAAATAGGACACTGCAAAAAATAGAAGCGAACAAAGAGCTAAACGAAATGCAGCGATGTCAACCGACAATTGAAAAAAATAAAGAGTAGGAAAACTACTCGAGTCCAAGGAGAAAATCAGTGGAAATGCAGGCCAAAAGGGGGCACAAGGGGGCGTTTGGGAGGTGGCAGAGTGTGTGGAAATTGGATGAGCATCAAACGTAATTTTAATAAAGTTTGAATGCAAAAGTTTCTGATTTGAAATGCATATAAAAGTTAACTATTTCCGACGATGCTACGAAAATTTGCGCTGAATGTGTGTGAAAAAGTTTGTTTCTGCACTTTCTTCGCTCTGTTGTTGTTGTTGCATTCACATTGTGCCGATCAGTGGTAAGAAGTAGGCAGAGGGGCTGAAAGGGGACATGACCCAAACAAACAGCGGATGTGGCAAGCACTAGCCACGCCCACAAAAGAACTGACGAGTGGCGCCGTCGTCTGTCACTGAGGCGCGCCAGGCCATGGCCATAAATTAAAGGCAACAAACCGAGTGCGGAAGCAAGTCGCAAACGGACACGGGAGGATTGGGAAGCGCAGAGCTGGAGGAGAGCGAGGAGCTGCACGAGTTGGGGGAAGCGTACAAGTGGATTTGCGGCCATTACATCTTTTTTGGGGTCTGGGACAACTGCAAACCGAGCTACAGACTGAAGCACCGGAAGCTCAAGCTGTGCTGTTAAGTAGCCTCGAGTCAACGTCGCGTCCTGCTCCGTGTACGCCTGCTCGCTGGTCCTATCCCTATTCTTCTTACCCTCACTCCTGTTACCACTGCTGCATTTGGTACCGCTGCTGATTCTGGTTAACGATCAACTTGTAGCAACTGGCCCCAGGCCGGACTTGAAGTTTTTTTCAATGCACTTGCAACGGATGCAAGAGTTTCAGTCACTCTCTATCACTGTCTCTCTCTCTCATTCTGTTTCTGTTACCCCCATGTCCCTCTCCTCTCGCTGTTCCTGTGTGTACGACACTTGTTACCCTAGCATGTGGCCTGAATATTCATCTTGAAACCCAGCCACTATTTTTCTATGACTATTTCATTGGACCAACCAACAACTGAGTATACACAAATCGTAACTGCTGAATAGATAAATATTCGATATTTATAGGTTTTTAATAAATAGTATGACATATATAAATCCGTCTCCTTTGAACTCCTTACATTTTTTAAGCTCTAAGTTTTATGAATAAATACGACATTTCAAATTCCCTTCAAGACATAAAGAGTATCACATTTGCTTAAATAAATCACTTTTAAATTGACAGAGATTAATTAAACATTAACTCCAACTTATCGGTTAACAAGTAAAAACCCGTTATAAATTATATTCCTCAACTGATCTTGTGCTTATCAAGGCAACAACTTTGAACGTCATAAAATGATAGCAACAATTAAGGCATTTGATTAGGACACCATAATTAGAACCCGATAAGCACCTGAAAAGTGTTAATTTGCAATTCCGGTTCAATTAAACTTAAATACAATTTCGAGTGGATTAGTTGAAAATGTACAGAGCTTGGAGTAAGTTGGTTCTTCTGCTGGCGCTAACCGCCATTTTCGGCGTGTCTGCGGCGCCACACAGCCTAGAAAAGGAAGAAACGGATCCTGAGTTGACAGCAGGGTATTTCCAGGGTGACATGGAGATGGATTTTCTACGAAATGGAGAATTGGCACCAACGCTACATTGGCCAAATGCAACAGTATTTTATAAAATATCTGAAGAATTTGGTGAGTTTTTAGCCAAAGCTATCAAATAGAACAAAGGAGTGCTTGAGGTTTAGTGGAAAAAAAAATTGTTTAGCAAACAAAGGATGGTGTAACTGATCAATAACAAAGAAAGTATTTATATTCCTGATAAGTTTGTCTGAATAAACATCAGGGTCTTAAAGATTTATAGTGATAAAAACGATTAAGTTTAATGGAAAATCATCGTGATTAGTATGTATAACACTTGTGTTTATTGAGCTTACTTAACTAAACTCAAACATTATTTGTTTGCTAGAGTAAATTTGGTTTAGATCGAACAACTGTATTATATAGAATCCACAGGACAGTAAAATCAGTGATTAGTACGAAAAAGATTACTTAATGTAATAATTTTGTTACCTCGTTTGTATTTGGCCCAAATTTACTTCTTAATTCGGTATGTTAATTTTAACAGTACTGATTATAAAATTCTCCTTGCTTTTCTTTCTTTAGCCGCTCCCTATGCTGAGTACATTGAAATTGGCATGAGGTTGATCGAGCGCGTCTCCTGCATACAGTTCATTCCCGCCAGCGAGGAGACCTTGAATTACGTTCACGTAATCGTCTCCGATTCCGGCTGCAGCTCCAAGGTCGGCTTTCGTGGTGGTGAGCAGACTATTAAACTGAAGCCTGCTGCTTTGGACAGTGGTTGCTTTAAGCTGGGCACCATTCAACACGAGTTGCTGCACACCTTGGGCTTCCATCATCAGCAATGTTCGCCGAATCGCGATGAGTTTGTCAAAATTGTCGAGGAAAACATTACCGAAGGCAAAGAGAGTAACTTTAAAAAGTACGAAGAAGATCGTGTAGGAGACTTTGATGTGGCCTACGACTACGGCAGCATTCTGCACTACAGCTCCAAGGCTTTCTCCAAAAATGGACTCGAAACAATTGTGGCAGTTAGGCCAGAGGGTAACGAGCTAATGGGCCAAAGACTTGCTCTAAGCGAAGCTGATATTAATCGCCTCAATACGATGTACAAGTGTCCACTGCAGACTAAATGAAAAGTGTATTTTTAATTTCGTCAATAAAGAATCTGATGAAAGTTCTTTGAAATAAAGTTATTATGTTTCCAAAGAGCATTTATTTTGTCAAGAGAATTAGTAATAAAGGCTACAGTCGAAGGAGCCGACTGTAAACGACCCCGTAATCATTGGTGACGATAGTTATAATCGTATATACACATAAAGTGTGAGTTTATTTTAGATAGCTGCAGTAGTTGCCAAGTTTTGGTGTTATGAAAATGTTTTTTTAGAACTTACGGGTTTGGTAGGGGGCGTGGCAACAGTTTAAAATGAGCTTAATCTGCTAGAGATGGAGATAAACTTGCATTCCAAATTTGGTGGCTCTAGCTCATATAGTTTCTAAGATCCACGTGCTTAAATGAAAAGGCGGAGGGACCCACAGGCAGACAGAGCATGTATACTTTATAGGGTTGGCCACGCCTCCTTCTGCCCGTTACGCACAGTTCGCTCCTGACAAACCTAATACACCCCTCTAGTCATTTTTAAAGCACGGGGTCTAAATACCAAAAGTCCAATAAAATATTTCGAGGCACCCTGTATACCATTGTATAAAATTTAAAATTAAACTAAGCAAATATTCAACAGATAAGACTTTGCTCCCTTTAACTAGGCTTGTCTGTCGTTTACTCATACAAGATGTATTATAACCTTTTATCAAACTGTTACCTCCCATTGAGAAAACACTTTCATTATTATCGCACCTTTTTATACAGGTTTTGGATTGTAAAATCAGAACAAATTAGCAGCAGTCCCCAATTTGTTGTTAATAAGGCCTTTCCAGTCACTCAGCTGTGAAGCAACCAACACCTGCGCTTACTTTCAAATTGTAGGCAAACAAAGAGGTTTCCCCTTACTTTTCGCACCACCCAGCAAACCGTTTGCATTTTCCATTAACAACTGTTTCTTTTTTGTTTTCGATAAGCTCCAATTTCCCTTATCTTATCGCTAACTGGAAACTGGAAGCTTTTGCGCTACAATCAGGTCTGAGCTTATCAGCACAAAGGGTAAACTTAACTATTAAACAGTTGAAATTGAATAGCATAAGACTAATATGCTGCATTTACTGGAAGTAGCGGCGCACTTAGTCATAGTTGGTAGAGAGTGTGCTGCAAGTTTCCAACGAATTTAGTTGTTAGTCGACGGCAAAGAAAACGCAGGCATTTTCCAAAATGTCCATTAATTTAAACTAAGTATATAAATTACAAAAATTTCTAAAGACCTAAAATCGATGGCACTACAATGTGTGATCCAACCTAAAATGTGGCTAGGCCTAAAGCAGATTTTACTCTACGTGGGCCTCCTGCTCTGTGTGGTCCTCCAGGTGTGTCGCAGCAATACTCAATTACAGCTCAATTGTCCCAGCTCATGTCACTGTGATCTGTATGCACAACGTAATCGCGCTATTTGCAGGTGAGTTCAGTTCAGTTACAGTATATATCACGCATATAACTTTTACTTTTCTCTCACTGTCTCTCTCTCTCGCTCTCTTCCGGCCTCTCTCTCGTGCTCTCTTTGTAGCGCCAAACGCTTGATAAGCGCTAGCATTGACATGCCCAAAACTGTTGAATTGCTGGACTTGAGCTACAATGATATCAACAGCATTGACGTCGATTGTTTTGAGGTGAGTCTTACTAGTGTAAATACCCTGTAATTAAATAGTGAGTCAGTTTATATAAGCCCGTCTTAAGTGGTAACACACTAGTGACGAAAGTGTATTCAATTATTTTCTTTCTCCTCCTTAGACCACCGTGCATCTGATCAATCTTACGCTCTCTCACAATGCGATCCACACCATCCACGTGGATGCCTTTGCGAAGCTGCGTCATCTGCGCTCGCTGGATCTTTCCTACAATCGTTTGGAGCAAGTGGATGAGCACTTGCTGGAAGCCAATACACAATTAATACACCTTAATCTGGAGGGCAATAAGCTGGCCACACTGGGAGATGAACCTTTATTGAGATCCACATCTTTGCGTTCACTAAATCTGCGAAATGCGCAAATCAGTCAATTGAGTGCAACACTTTTAACCGGCTTAACTGAGCTAAGACAATTGGATTTATCACAGAATATGCTAATAACAGTAAATATAAATACATTCCATGCCACGAGATATCTGGCAACGCTGGATTTGGAGGAGAATCCACTGAATTGCGATCGTGCCTTGATTAAGTTTGCCACTTGGCTGAGATTAAGGGGCGTGGCCATTAGCCTTAGCGATTGCCTGGAGGAAAAGCCCGATGTGGAGCTAGCAGAAGAAGCCTCAGGAGCAGCACCAAAATTCGAGCGATTGGAGCACTTGGCTGACAACCCCGATGAGCCCCAGCCTGTGGCAAGCATATGGCGTGAGTTACCCGACGAATCCGTTGAAGAGGAGGAGGAGGCGGTGCAGGATGGCCAAAAGAAAACCGGAGACGAGCTGTCAACACTTATCGATGTTTGCCAGGGCAATCGGGAACAGCTTTGCCTACGCTATCGCAATTGCCTGGAGCGTGTCAGTCATGAACTGCTCGCTGGCAATGGTGGCGTAGGGGGCGTGGGCTTGGCTGGTGCCGGAGCTCAGCCAGGCGACCAGGTGACGAGCACGCACACCTTTGACGAGGATGATGTGAAATTGGCCTTTGCAGTGGGCGCTGCCACCGGCATCTGTATGGTCATTTTCATCATCAGTTTCGCTTTGTGCGTGAAAAGCGGCTGCGAGCTGCAAAGGAAACGGCGACGACAGCAAACCGCGAATGGTGATACATGTGAGTAACAAAAGAGTGCACTTTAAAAGTGAATTAATGTTTGGACATATGTGGGGTTAAATGGAGTATACAGAGAAACGATTTAAATACTTTAAAAAGGAACTTTTGGTACTACAAATATTTGAAACGGCAAGCTAAAGTTTTAAACATAGAGGGGAACATTTTAAATACGTTATAACAATTAGAAACAATTCTCTATACTTCAAAATGGGAAAACACGTAGTTTAATACATAATCTTGGCAAGTGTTATATGTACATACATAACACATGTGTTAATTATAATTGCAATTCAACTAATTTTGCAATACTAGCGCCAACATATATAAAAAAATATTTAAAAACTTAAAATACAGTAGAATCCGGTTATAACGACGCTAAAGGGACCGACTATTTTACGTCGTTATACCCGGTAGACGCTTTAACCATAAGGAGACCAACGGAGACCAAGCAGAAGGGGATCAACCAAGTCATTGAATTTTCGTCGCAATAACCGGACGGACGCTTTAAGCGGAGTCGCTATAACCGGATTCTACTGTACTTATAATAAATTAGCTAAAAGATTAGAAATGCCTTCTAAAGAAATTTCCAACTCTAACCAAAGCTTCCCCCGTTCTTCCTCAGCCATAAACACTTCGGAGCAACAACTGCCCACCATACACACTTGGTCACCACCGCGAACGCGAAATCCGCGTCGCTCCAACCCACAGCGTGCTCGCAACGCGCCCTCAAGAGCTATCGCACGACAGGCTTATGGACCCGAGGACAACTTCGTGTCACGACTGTTTGGACGCCCAGCAAGGCATCAATACTATCGTGCCATAAATCAGAACACGGCTACACTCATACGACGTCTAAGTCGCAGCAATCTGTTCAGTAATCGCGATCGGGAGCGGGAACCAAGCAGTCCAGAGACACCGACGTCTATATTCTATGCGGAGGCGGTAGGGGCGCGGCCAGAGACGCCGCCACCAAACTATGGCGATGTGGTGGTCATTGAGCATTGTGATAACAAATAAGAAATAAACAGCAACTGAGCTTATTAATAATAACAATAACTAATCAATAATAAATGTTTAAGTCACAACTTTACAGTTGATTCCAATAACATATTCCACTTTTTATTTGATTTCCTTTTTTCTGTCGCATTCACATAGAGAAATATCAATTGGGGATTCCAAAAATTCTTTTTGTGCTACTTTTATTTGCTTTGGTAGCTTTTTGGTAGCATTACTTTTACACGACTGCAACAAATCGCAATAAAAACTTTTGACAAAACTATCAAAGTTGCCATGAAATGGGAACAGGAAGGGGGCTCGATGGTGGCAACTCTGAAATTGCCATAGCCTCAGCCAAATCTTCCCGCACTTGCACAAAACTCTTTCTACTCTACGGCATAAAGCCGAAAAAAATGAGAAAAGAATTTAAGTAAGAAAACTTTACACACTCAAATAAATGCTGAAGTGTGGGCGTTGGTAAGGGGGGTGTGGCAGGAAATGAAGCGGGCGCTCGCTGGGCTGAACGGATGTAGCAAGACAAATCGAAAACGCCACAAAAGAAAACAAAAAAAAAAAAGAGTAAAAAATAAACGAAAGCCCCCTCCGAAAATCCCTTTGGTAAAAACCCACAGCGAACATGGGCAAAAACCCAACAATTTGCACTGTAAAGCAGCAAAAGTGTCTCAAAAGAATCAACCACCAAAACTAACCGAAGCATAGAAAATAAAAAAGAATGTAACAAAAGAGAATATGAGCGAAAAAATGTGATAGTCGAAAGTGCACGACTTAGGCATACCCCTCGATTAGCTCACAGTCACCCTAGACTAGTAGAAGACAAACGTTTGGGGCGTCAGTACCTCAGTAAAGCACAGCTCCAACAAATTTAAAGATGTATCTTTTAAATCATAAATTGTGTATAACTAAATAGCTTTTTTTTTTTGCTTAACGTAGCTATGAAAATCTTTTTGTAGCGTTTTTTAATGGGTATTAAAATAGAAGCAAAATAATATTCAGCTAAAAATGATTCTTAAAAGAGCATGTGTTAAAACATTGTAAAAATTACAATGCTCAGTCTTTTATTTAAATTTTATTGTTATACTATTTGTTTAAAAATGATTTTAGGTTGAATAAAATATTTTCCTACCTAATTCTACTTATGCAATGTTTTAAAACAAAAGACTTTTTTGAAAACTTTTTAAAATTTCACAACATAATTTTTACTTAGGGAACTATCATAAGACTACTCTACTGAAGCTACAATATTCGCTGCTTCTCAACATAGACTGGTTAAAAGTATTTGTTCTAGAAAAATAAAAACAAAACCTGATTTGAAAATAATTTTAATGTTTAGCAAACTCATTTCTATTGCTGGCAAATGTGGCAACTAAAAAAGTTTTCGCTTGGCAAATTTGTAGCAACAATGCGCTGTTTGCGTCGCTGCATGTGGCAACATCGCGTGTTCGCTGTTGCCTCTGCTGCTCCTGTTGTTGTTTGTCTGAATATCGCAGTTTTGTTTGTTTGTTGTTTGTGGCAGCTTTCATTGCACTGCGCTCAACGCAGCTCAGGACAAAAGTTAACGTATCCTGGGACCCCGAAGTTGCGTTGTCAACAGCCAAAAACGCAAAAAGTGCAGGCAACTGGGCGGAAAAAAACACCCAGCAGGAGCTAGCGAAATGAAGCGTTGGGAATTGCCAAAGCGGGGTAGTGTTGAAAAGCGTGAAAAAATATATATATATACTATATCTAAATCCAACATTAATGAAAAACTTTTTGCATAATCCATGATCCCGACGATGAGTGCGGTGCACAACCAATGCCATCGACTGTAGACACTTACAAAATGCAGCCAACTGAACTGCTTTGAGACAAGAAACCTCAATAAATATATATATATATTTGTATAGCAAGCCAGGTAAATATTCTGGGAGTGGGGACAGTTTTTGGGGTTGTGGTTTGCTGCTATTGAAGGGCAAGTAAAGCGGCTTAAAAGGTTTTGAAGGTTATGCAAGAAGCCAACCCGGAGGTGAGAAGTGGAGTGCATTTTGCATAACTACGAATATTGATTGCAACTTGGCCACATTTCAAAGTCAAAAGTCTGAATAGCTCAGACAAGGCTAATAAAAATAGACAGCTGAAAATAAACAGAGCTCGAGTTTATAGAGTTAATAAAATAAATTATTAGTTAAATAAAAACACACCAACGAACGCCACTTTAGTTACTATTTAAGCTAGTATAATAGCATTATTTAAGCACATTGTCTACCCGCCCAAATAAGCTTTAGAACGCTTAACAAACCCGGTCAGAAACGCTTGCTAAATTGCGTTTATTTTTCATTCATATATTCAGTGAACGAAATCTGACAAATCTGGGAATAAACTTCAAAGCATTTAACAGTTGTTCACTGACCTCTCCCCAACTCTAACACACTCCCCTACTGGCCACGCCCTCTACTATCCGACTAACATTGCGATGTAATCTTTACAATGCCACAGCACAGTTTTAATTGCTGTGACACTGCAGATGCGGCTGACTGAAGCTGGAAATTGGTCAGAGTTGATAAGGGCAGGACTTGAAGTTAAGCTTGTTGGTGGGAAAAGGAAAGGCGACTTTTCTCTGTTGCTCTTATTGCTGTTGCTGTTGTTGTTGGTCTTGTTGCTGTTGTCGTTTTCTAATTTGATAAAGATAAAAATCATTTTATAAATGCCGACGATGGCATTGGCGACATTGCCGTCAAGTGTATGCTCCTGACAGTCGACTCCAGGGCAACAAAATCCAACATTTACTTCTACACTCGAAGAAAACTTAGCATAAAACTAAAAAACAATTTATTTCTGACAATGAAACAAAATAATTACATAGTCCACCCGATTTATAGACAATTGGTTTATTTTGAATATTTTTTCAAATCCTTTGAATAAAGACAAGTCAAATATGTGTAATATTTTAATTTAGATTTAAGACAATAACTGTAATATATGTTAATATAAAAAATTAAATTTTCTAACAGTTTTTAAGATGTGTTCTTTAATGAAATTCCGTAGTTTCCATACGATAAAGACTCTATAAATGCCTTCACTTAGGCCTTATAAATAGTGGTAACCCATGACATCATGAATACAAATTATATACATTTCTTTTTTTATTGAAAGTTAGTCTAATATATTTTTGAAGTGTAATCTACACTCTCTTAAACCTGCCTCCATTGCCTCTGCTTCTTCTGAGTCTTACTCCCTTTCCCTCTCCTCTTTCTCTCGCTATGTCTCTCGCTGTTCGCCTCTTAATTGAATGCTCATTTTAAAAGAAGCAGCAGAGTTGCCCACGTTTAACGTTGTCGACTTTAATTGCATTTTTATTTCATTTCCCAGCAATTATCGCCGGTTCGTGTGCAAATTTATAAGCTCAAGCTAACATTTGTAGTGGTAAGTTGGCAGTACACACATACAGACACACACACACACACACAGGTGGCACAACCTGTCGCACAGTCTGCAACATCCTAAGCTGCAAAGGTCAATCGTCGTGTATCCGCTGGTCAGCTTAACTCCTGTTACTGTATCAGTGTGTGTGTATAGGTGTGTGTGTGTGTGTGCTGTGTCCTGTCGTAATTAAAGGTGGCTCTGGGCCAGGTCAGGACTTTAGACGCGTGCTTCAGCTACAGCTTTCTGCTTTGGCTTCAGCTTCAGTTTCGTTTCCGGCTGCGATTCCCGTCGCCGTTGCCGTCTCCGTCTTGGACTCCTTGGCTACCATGTCCTGTGAAAACAAGTCCTTGTTGTTGCCTACATTTTAGCAATATTTATAGTTGTTGCTGCGCTTTGGCATTGGTCTTAGTGCAAGTCCAAACTTGTCGTTGCCAGTTGTTAGCAAAGCAATTAGCATGAGTTTGTTATTGCAACACGGCAACAAAAACAGCAACAACAACAACATCGAGTTGTCCTGTGTAGCTACAAGAATATTCAGTGCTGCCAACTCAACACATGCTAAAAGTTCTACCTGCACCTCCCCCCAAATTCCCCACTTCATTCCCCTTTGCCACTCAAATAAGAATTTAATTTATTTACTCTGTTGCATGAGGCAAAATGTGTTGGCAAATGGCCATGTGGCATTTAACTCTTAACAACAACTCAAATGTAAGTGAAACTTGCTAACCAGTTAGCTAAATACCTAAGTCAGCATCCAGGTGTGTTAAAGGCAGGGCGTTTTGAGAGTCTGGGAAACTACCGTTTTAAGTATTAGGTAATTTTCTATGTTCAGTGGACACATTTGACATAAACTCATGGAGTTAGAAGTAAAAAGAAACCTTTACAGAAAAAAACAATTTGTATCGCTTAAAAAATATCTACAGTCCCAAAAGATCTGAAGTATGTAGTCAAGCGTTAAGTTGACTACACCCTTTTGTTGTCCAGGCAGACATTCAATTAACAATACAAATGCAAATGTGTGATTACATGTGGCACAGGCTCGTTTAACTCACAATTGTTGCCAGTTTTCAGCTGGTTTTCGAGCTGCCTTCTGCCTGTTGCTTTTTTGGCCCGATACATCCCCGGTGACAGTTAATTTTTAATTTAATGCACATAAACTGGCAGAGCTCGTTTCAGTTACTTTGCTCGACACTCTTAATGGCATTTTTGGCCCCATTTCAATTTACATGCGAGCCAGACACACAAAAGGACACGAGGACATGCTGGATACAAAGGCAGCAAAACAGTAGACGGGGCGGGGAGGGCCTGTTAAAGGCATCACCGTCGGCAGCATTTTACACGTGGCTTTAAGCAGGTGCGAGGGTCGCACTAAAGTTTCTCGCAAGCGCACACTTGGCTTACCACCCTTTGTCCACCTACCCCTGCCACACACACACACACACACCCTTCACCACTCCTCGCACTTCTGCCAAAAGCGCCCGGGAGACATTTTTATATTTTAAACACGACACTAAACATTTGCCTTCAATTTCAGTGTCAGTTTTTATATTCAGTCGCCGCTGTCGTTGCCCAAAACTTGTTATACCCGTTAGTTGTGGGCGTTCAGGGTGTCTTTCCTTATAAAGCATATTTTATAGAATTCTCTAAACTTAAACTCAAACACTAAAATATTGTTAAAACGCTCATTAATCCTCTGTTCATAAAATAATAGTTTTCCAAGCTTTGAATATGCCGCCTAAAAGTATGCAGTACCTTTTTAAACAGGTATTTCAAAGTCACCAACGAATCTTTTGTTTGTGGCATTGCTGTCACTCGCCATCAATGCTTAACTTTGTGGCTGTCAGTTCAGTCCATCTCTCTCTACCTTTATTCACCTGCTCCTCTCGCGTTCCTTCCCCTACCCCAGCATAACATCACCTTCTGTTGGCCATTTGAAAGCACTTTGAATGGCTTGTTTTGTGGGCCAAAACTGTTGACTGATTGACTAACTGGGCTCAGTTGATGAGTTTGCCTAACATGATATTAAGCTCGTTGTTCTGACCAACTTCTAATTAACACATGCATAACAAACTTTTCTTTTGCACTCTGCTATGCTCTGCTCTGCCTGTGCTCATTAGCTGCCATTTGAATTTTTCCATTTTTCATTTTCCATTTCCATTTCGTTTGCTCAATTTCATAAGCAATTGTGCGCATTTTCTTATTGTTGCCCGTTCAGCTCTCTCTTTCTACCTCCCTCCTCTCTGTTGCTCTCTTCATTTTTGCCTGCGCCTAAATGTATGCAGCATCACAAGCCTTGCTAATATATGCCACACATACACGCATTGCCACACACCCACACACACACACACACACTCGCACACTTTTATGAATTTCAAATGGGCGCAAACGAAGTTGCAGCAACAGCGCACAAAAGTATGCAACACAAAAGCACAGCAAAGTTGCACGCTTTTCCCCAACATTTCCCAAAGCTTCGTTTTCCTTCATCTCTTCCACTTTTCCAACTTCTTCTTCTTCATCTTTTTGCGCTTCACTCGCTCGATTTGTGCAACGTTTGTGCAAAAGTTTGTGCACCGCAAACAAACACACATGCACACACACACATCTACTTAGTTGCCCCATCAACGTTGCTGCAAGACAAAGCTGCAGCTGCAACATCGTGTGTGCTACATCGAAAGCTGTAAACCCTTTGCGGAAATCAGTTCAAATCTATGGAATTATTAATATATTTTAAGTAGAAATTGGACTAGTAGCTTAGACTATAAGCTAGTGAGCTGGCCTTGAAAGACGCAGTAATTTCGATTGGAAATCTAAGCTAACAGATCAGGTAATCAAGGGGCTTTACAGGCACTTCGATCAATGATCTATCAGGCAACCAATTCTACGTCGACTTGCATTATGCTACTGATCGATCTACGACCACTTCTATTGCCGACTCCAAAAGCTTCAAAGACTCTTCTGCTTTATTTTCAAAACTAGTTTTAAAACAGGTTTACAAGACCACAGTGTTCATGCCGTTACTACTCGCTATTAGCGGAATTAAACTGATATTGCCTAAAACTACAAATGATACTCAACTTTAGTTCCACTCCATTTAATATAACCTTTGTTAAAATCAGCGTTTCAAATCCGATTTGTTTTCAGTCTCATAGCTTACATGCCGCGCTAAAAAGTAGTAAAGCCCCAAGGGGCTGGCAACTGAATCAGTGTTGGCTTGAAAGTTGCCTGCATTTGATTTTGAGTTTAGGCCACGTTTACGTAAAGGCTAAAAACGTGTGAGAAGTTTCAAGTATGCCGTGTGTGTGTGAGTATGTGCGAGTGGCTAGTGATTGCATCATAAATCCATTTTGCAAAACACACACACACACAGTCGCAGTGAAATTCAAACTGTTGTGGTGCGGTCAAGTCAAATGGTCAAGTGCCTGATTAGCCTTTAATTGGCGGCCCTTTGTTAATTTAGACCGGCGACTGTTGGCCGATTGGATCGGACCCTTTGACCCCCTTGGAAAAGCGAGTGACTACGCACAAATTTGTGTCCAGGGACGAATGTAATTATACGGTTTGGTTGCACTGCGTCATCGCCAGTGTCCATTCAATTTGCACCCACCCAAAAATTCAACCGAATTGCCCAATCTCTTACGGGCTGAAAGACTTGGCTCAAAGGGGGCAGTGGAGTGACGGCACAAGGGGGTCGTGATGCTCTAACGGTTTTGTGCTAATTTCCGGTGCTCATATTTGGCAGACAGTCACGCCCATTTACACAGTGAGCAGTTGGGAGCTGCAACAAAAACAACAGCAAACAGTTGAAATTGCACCACATCCTGTCTGCGAGCAAAAGCAATTCAATTCACCAATTGCAGTCTCAACTTCATATGCCAATTGTTGTTGTTTGTGTTTGTTATTACAACAACAACAAATTGAACTGAAAAACAGATGCAGCCACAGACTTGTAAACATACTAAATCTATTATCTTGTCAAATTGACAAAAACCCGATTCTTTATATGCCTTCAAAGGACGAAACAAACACACACATTCAATCCTGCATACATTGGCAGGCAAATGGCTAGCATTGGGAGTACTCACTAAGAAGAATGTATAAGAATGGTCTTTGGAAAAATAGGTAAGAAAGGCCACAGTCGAGCGGACCAACTGTAATAGACCCTGTACTCATTCTAGTGCACGTTTTATCACAATTTTAAGTAATCTTCGACCGATTCGCCCTACGAAAGCTATAGAATATAGTACATTAGGCGGGAAGGGGTGTGTCACCAGTTGGAAATAAACTTGATCAGCATACACTATAGACGGACTTTCATTCCAACTATGGTGGCACTAGCGCTAATGGCCTCTGATATTTAGTTGTTTATTCAGAAGGACGGCCATCGCTATATCGACTCGACGTTTGATGCTGATCAAGAATATATATACTTGATGAGGTCGGAAAAATCTTCCACTGACTTTTTAATGTTATTATTTCATATTTATTCTTCTAACTACTTTATTAACAACAATGCCAACTTTAAGACTTTAAATTATTTATAATAACAGCATAAATAATTGAAAGTTTTAACAACTCGCTCGCTTACCCACTTACACATACATATATTATGTGTATATTTATTGCACTGTGAGCCATCGTGACTATCCCTAATGACTCGGCCGCAAAACGCATTGAAATGCAACAAAACTCAATTGCAGCTCTTTTCCCACTCTCCCAGTGGCGGCAAAAAAAGGCAGCCATAAGTGTTTGCAGCAATCAGTTATGACCCAACTAGAGAGAGGAAACAACAACAACAGGGTGTAAGCTTACACTACAGTCCAGTCCAGTCCAATCCACTCCACTTTTGTTGCAGTTTGGTGCTGGCCTGGTCAGTTCCTGTGGCGATTGTCAACAGCGTAGTGTGTGGGAAAGCAGGGGGGATAACAGAAGCCACTGGGCAGACCGAGTTGTGCTCTATAAATCTGCACAAATTGGCAACACACTCTGTGGGGCTGCATTAAAAAAATATTTTATAAAAGAGCAAAAAGTAAATAAATTTACAACGATGAACGCAACGCGAATACAGCGCAGCACATGTTGCCAGTCAGTGTACTCCTCTCTCTCTTACACCCCTCTTTCTGCCTCTCTCAATACCTCTCCCTTGCTCCTTTTGTGAATTTTTCAACAGCTGCTTGTTTATTTATGCTTGTAACGTTTATAAATCGTTTGGCCGAGAGAAAAGAAAGAAGAAAAGTCGACAAAATGAAAAGCGTAAACTTGTGACAGTGACTGTGACTGCAAAGGGTGACAAACAGTGACTGCGACGACGAAGGTGACTTGCGTACAACGTGGCGAATGCTTGTTGTTGCTCAATTGAGTTATCCTTGCAACTGTAACTTCATAAATCAGCCAACTAACCGCATCGATGGCTGATGACCTTATTACGCTCAACTTGGCTTTAATATTTAAACAACTTTAGCTTTAGCTTAAGCTCACTGATTTGATGCTTAAGTTGATGCCCACACCCCACAAAATGCTCGTAAAACTGGGCAAATATTTGCACCGACTGCGCGGAGAGCAAACGATATTTCATTTGAGACTCGCAGAACTCATAAATCTAGAGACTGACTGGACCTGGGACCTGAAGCTGGACCTGTTACCTGGCAAAAAGGCCAACTGGATGGATGGAATGGAAATGGATGGTTGAGCGACCACAGCAAGCAATCGTTAGACTGACAAACAGACATCAACAGCAGCCACAGGCAAACAGCAGCAGCAGCAGCAGTCGGAACTGGATGAAGGGCAATAAGAAAAAGGAAAAGCGGCAAAATCAATATTTTCATCCAAATGAAAAATGACCCGCAGCGTGTCGGAACAGTTGTCCAAAATGGACAGCTACAAAACCACTTTTGCAGAGAGACTCTAGCCATTTGAATGGGACACACAGAGCAGAGACCAGAGACAAGCTGACATATAGCCTGCAGCTTAAGTGATTAGCCTTAAACAACTTGGCCAAAACGAGACAGAGACAAAGAGGGAGTGCCTCCTTGACTGTCTAAATGAAGGCAAAGTCGATTCAAGTTGAGTTGAATTGAGTTTGCAAATTTGCAAACGTCGCATAATTGATTAAACATTGAAAACGAATGACTTAATCAAGTGCGTGCCACGTGGCGTATACGCAATGCCAAAACATAAATAGCACAAAAAACAAGAGGAAGAAATAACAACAGAGGAAAAGACGCGGGCCTAGAAAGATGCCAATGAAGCACACATAGTCACACACACACGCACTCCTAGCCATGCTGATGAACCAGCTGAGCATCATGATGACGATGATGATGATGTTGTCCTTGCAGCAAATAAAGCCAAAAGAAAAACAAAGACTCCAATCAGCAGCAAAAACGGTTCAGTCTCAGGCAACAAACAAAAAATTGAAGCAACACAGTAGCATCTTTATAGATGTTGCAGGATATAAAGCAGATAATCCAAATCAGAGTCACTACACTTAGTCATGGAACTTGTGACGTTTAAGAGTTAAAGGCTTAAACTAGTAGAAGATTTGATAAATCCTTCAAATTGATTTCCCTTTCAATTTAAACCCCATATCTAAAATCTAAATAAAATTTTAAATTTCTTTAATTAAATATTCCCCTACACTCTACCAAAATAGAGTATATTTTCTTCGATCTATTGAAATTGTGCTATAACCCCGCGCTATTTTAGTCATTTATTGTTGTTGTTCTGTTTTGTTGTTGTTTTATTATTGTTGTTATTTCGCTTTGGCTTAGTTTTTGTTGTAGGCACTCAGCTACGTGACACTGACATGGATTTTCAAGTTGTTTGTCGTGAGTGTGTGAGTATGTTGTGTGTGTGTGTGTGTGTTATTGCCTGCGGATGTCCTCTCAGTGTAGTACAAATGCTGCTTAGGCTCAGTCTCCTTAGACTCGGTCTCCTTCCGCACAGCAGCCCTATGCCTACCCCTGGCACACCCTCTCCGCCCAGCCCGAAGGCTGGCTAAATTCAGCTTGCAGTTTGTCAATTCGTAAATCTTTTTATATGCCATTCTTTGGGGCAAGTGCCGCCATCATCAAAGGCAACAACTTTACAAAACTAAACTCGACAAATGTTGAGACAGCAGCTGTAGGCTGTCTCCCTAACTCATCCCTCTTCCTCACCCCCTCACTCCCTCTCTACCCCATTATCTGCCCCTCTTTTATTTGACAATTGTGCAAGTTAACTTTGATGAATTCAATTATTCGAGCACACGACATCTATTGCCATCCCTTTCATCTGCTACGCGTAGCTCTCTCCGTCTCTTTCCGCACGTGTTTGTCTTTGCTGTCGTTCAATGAGTTTATTGTCGTTGTGCTTAGCAGGGAATTCGAAATTCTCCCATGGGGCCGCTCTTTCCCCCCAACTCGTATTCCCTTCCGGACTCTTGTCTCAATCTGTAAAGTGGATTTATTTCGCTAAAATCGAAAGTTGACTTCTTCGTGTGACACGTTTTCTTGGCCTCTCACTCGCACTCTCTCTCACTGTCTCTTTCACACGCGCGCAACCAAATCCCAACTAAGCTTTCTTGTCGTAAAAATTGGTGCGTGTCCTGGTTGTGCGTGTGTGTGAGTGTCTGCTTGTGTGTGACATTAAAGGATTTATCAATTTACACAACGAAACTTAGGCAAGTCACCAGATTTGTGCCATATTATAGTTGTTCACAGCAAGTGATTGATTAAACTGTTGACTATGCCTAAAGAATTTCCGGGCATCAATTCTATTCTTAGAAACGGAGAAAATAGCAATTTGAAAGGACTGAAAACTTTAGAAAGGGAATAAAAATTACTTTAAACTGTAAAACAGAATTTAAATTAATTAAAACACAAACCAATTAAATTAAAATAATTATTGACATTCACTTAACTTTTATTTGTTAGAAAAAAACATATAAAAATTAAATTTAAAAAATTAAATTCTACGAAATAATTCAAGTTGTTGTTACTTTAAAGCTTTGCAATATTATTTTAATTAAATTTTTCCACAAAACTAATTTTAGGCTTTATTGATTTAGTCGACGTTTATTTATAACACACTCAAATGAATTTTATTGTTATAAATTAGAGAATCAACACAGGAATTAAAGGTATTAGCTGCTAATCTCTAACTGAAAAATGGCCAACAATAGCAGAAGAAGAAAAGCAAAGAAAATCAAATGGAAATGAATTTTCCTACATAAATATAATTTTTCAAAGCAGCTGCAATTGAAATTTTGTGTGTTATGTGATTTGATTATTTGCCTGGCAGCTTTCTGATTTATTCATTAAATAATGTGTGTTCACACTTACACACACACACACACACCCACATACCCTTTTTGACACCCACACACCAACACATGTGTGCAATATAAATTGATTTCAGGTTTCCACATTAATTTTATAGTTACTCCCACTTTTGTGTGAACGAATCAAATTTGACTGCTTTTATGATTATTACAATTTGCTTGTTATTGTTTTTCTCGTTGGTTACATTTGTAAATTTATATAGTATATTTATATATATGAAATCGTTTAATTACAATTGTATCGCTTTTATGCATTTCAGTGGCAGCAATGCAACCGCTGACAAGTGGCCACTTTTGGAGGGCATCGACCCTGTACTTAAAAAATTATTGTTGTCTGCGGGTTATGCATAAAATGTGCGCAGCAGACAAAAGAAAGAAGGCAGACATCATAAAGTATATATAATATTATAATTTTATATATTCAAGCTGAAATAACTTTAACTACAGGGTCTATTATTGTCTGTAGCCCCTTGCCAGTCATTCTTTTTTTCTTAAAAAATTGTTGGCCATAAAATGCCAAGTGGACCGCAACTAAAGCCATATAAATCAGCTGGTCATAATCGTTGTCGTTATCGTTTACCCTTTATCGTTTTTATCGTTATCGCTCTCGTAGCTGCAATTGCATTTACATTTAGCCATTGAATTTTAATCCATTCTACTGTTAATAATAATGCATTAAATATTCCAAATTGTTTTGGCCTTGTTTTCAGCGTGTTGACCAAAAATTTGTCTTTTTGACCCCATTTTGTTAGCACTCCTGTCTGAGGCTGGTAGCAGTCACAATTGGCCATAAGCCGGCATATATTTGAGCCGCTTATTTTATATTTTTGGCGTGGATTAAGACTGTTTTTAAATAGTGCTAAGTAACTAAATTTTATGGTTGGTATATGTAAATTTTATGCAGAGGTCCAAGTGGTTTAAATGATTTTTAAAATTTTACTAAAACAATTAAGCAATTCCAGTGTAGCATCAAATTAAAAGAAAACCAAGAAGTAGACAAATAAATGTTGGTTACTAAAAAGGATTAGTTTTAAAATAAAGTGCCCCAAATTTAGATTTTAAATCCCATCAACTTAGAAAAATACCAAAATGGAAAATATATTTGTTTAATCAACTTGTAAAAATAGCTAATAAAATCTGAAATATAAAATAAAATGAAAAGCAACAAATGTAGATTTAAATAAATCCAATTAAATATTCAAGAAAGCTGTTTGCACAAGTTTATTTTAAATTTAAGAAACCTTAAATCGATTAAAGCTAAATATTTTGGCAATGACTTTAAATCACAGAATTACAGAAACAGTTCAAGTTTTGTATATAGACAACTGAATAACTCCCTCGAGTTCTTAGTTGGCCAATTAAATTCAAATTTATAATTTATAAGCTGCTAATTTAACGGCTGGCTGCACTGAGCATCAGCAGCACCAGTCTCAACAACAATAACAACAACAATTGATATTCTGAATTAATGACAAGTAACAGGATAATGATTTCAGCACGAACTAAGAGAATAACAACAATAGAGCTGACAGGAGACAGGACATTCCAATAGAAATTGATGCAGCATCAGGAACAGATGCTTCAAACCTGATCCTACTTGGCTAAAATCAACTTAGTCAAGACATTAATAGATTATTTGATTTAAACATTTGTTGACACTGCTCCAATGTCCTGGACACAATATGTAAATATGCAATTTTCCCTATCTTTCTCTCTTTCGGCAATTTGTGTGTCAAAAATGCGTTTGTTCGTTTGTTTGGCTCGTTAAATAAGTAAAATTATTCTGCCAAAATCTATTTGATTATGTACAATTTATAATTGCAGCTCATCCTTTTGCAGTGGATCTCACGTGCATGCGGCTCAGCTGCTGGCCAGCACATGATTTTGAATTTAGATTTAGATTTGTATGTATTAGTGAGTGTGTGTGTGTGTTTGCCATGCGTAATTGCACATCGGAAGTGCCATTTCCATGTCCAATGTCCATTAATGATGCCTTCTCTGTCCATTGACTTGCCCAATAGCATAAATTAAGCAGCTGGCGCCATCTGTTGTCAGGCAGCATTACTTTGTTCTGTTGGCTAAGTTTTGTTCGAATGAAACTTCAAAGCTTTGCATGCAGCTTTTACTATAAAAGCTTTCAGTCCTTGTCGAGTTGTAGGCAAAAGCGTCCGTACTTCAACAAACAAATATACACAAACACACACCGACACGCATAACTGTGTGCGTCTGTTTGTATTGTCATTGTCATTGAGAAACTTCCGTTGCAGTACGCATGCACCGAGCTGTTTTTTTTACAGCCCAAACATGTGGCTGACCATCAGATGTTTTACACACTGTGGAATGGGAGGAAAGAGAAGTCAGACTAAACGCGAGAAGCAGCGGGAGGGAGTGAGAGGGGCAAGCAAGAGAGAGCTTTTTTTGTGCGTGGGCTACAGCGTAGAAATCAAAACAAATTCATCAGAAGATTCAAACCGAAAGGGTTCAAATAAAATTTGATTTCATTTGATGAAAATTTATGGGCTTATAATTTAATAAGTGAGAAAAAAAAAATATTGTAGTATTAAATAAAATAACTTAGTAAATAAAGAGGCTAGAAAGCGCGTAACAATGGCATGGGTGGAAAAAATGTGGTGATAAAAAGAAGAGCGTATTTGAAGCTAGACAAAACAACCATAAAATAGATAAAAGTGACAAGGTCAGACAAAGGTAGAAAGAGTTAAAAATGGAGAGTTTAAAAAGTTTAAGTAAATATAACAATTATGTCGTGTAGATTAAGTGCAGGGTATCTTAAAGTTGCGAATACTCAAGCAAAGATTTTTAATTTATAAATATTCAATCATTTATATAATAATGAATAATAATAATGAAAACCTTGCAGTAAGAAAATTCTTTGAAAAATGAAGGCATGATTGAAGCGAAGGAATTTTTACAGAATTTTCCAATAGTTTTCTAATAGAAGTTTAGCCAAAACATACAGCTTACTATTGTTAAACATTCCCAGTCTCAGCGTGAAGGATTTCTCAAATTAGTCTCGCCACATGTTTAGCCAAGTCTACACTTTCTTCGAAAGCTCTGCTCTGCTTTGGTCTACAACAGTCTACACCACCCCCTGCAACCGAACCACCCGCTGAGACCAAGAGGCCAAAATCGATGCCTGAACCGTTTCGCTCTCTGTCTCTCACTCGCTTGCGCTCTCAAAGGTATGCTCTCACGCGTACCCTCTGATTTAACTAGCGAAGCGATGTCTGTGGGCTTTTTCCTCGCAGCTCCTTGACTGTATGGGCCAAAACGCGAATGAACATCGACCGTGGAAGTTGACTGCAAATACAAAGCGCTGCACTGAAGGTGAATGAATAGCAAAAAAAAAAAAGTACAAAAGCTAAAATCTACAAATGTGAGCAAAGAAAAATATATACAAAATATAATTATTTGCAATTATAAAATTTGCAATATAAATAATTATGAAATCGTGTGTGACTTGAATTAAATCAAACGGAAATATTAAAGAAACGAATTTGAATTTGTTGGAATTTCAATTATTACATAAAGCGAAAGCCAAACGAAGAGCCTGAAAAGTGTTGTGCGTGTGCGTCTGCCAGTGTGTGTGTGACTGTGTATATGTATGTATGTGTATGTGTCTGTGTGTGGTGGCACGCGCTGCTCCAAAAACGGCAGAACATTTTTTGTGTATCAGAATTTTTGGCGTTGCCTAGTGAAAAATTATTTGCAACAATTTTGATGTGCAGAAAAATTTGAAAATGCGTGAAAATGTAAAGTGAAATTTGGAAAAATTGTTGGTGAAAAGCATGCCAGAAATGAGATTCTCTATTGAAAGTGAAAATTGAAATGCGTGTGTGTGCCAAATATTGATTTTTCCCACATGATTTGAAGCAGTGTCGTCGTGACCCACTGCGAAAAATTCTGCACTTAACAATGAAAATTCATAGATTTTCGATGGGCAAAAGTTTGGCAGAAAATTGATTAATAACAAACAAATAATTAAACAACATGAAAACCGAATATTGCACAAGCTACGAAGTGTCTGTGTGTGTGCGATTGCGTGTGTGCGACTGTGTGTGTGCGTTTGTGTGAGAAGAAAAGCTCATAAAAGGAAAACGGCTCTAAGAAAATCTCTATCCTGAATTTGCTTTCAACGACGTCTTCGTGCCCAGCAGCAGCAGCGAGTTTGCCCTTCCCCTTAACCAACCACACACACTCACACCCACATACACCTACACATTCACACACACACACACACACTGTGAGCGAGTTTCGCTCTATCAATATTTACGCATACCATTGTATTTTGTATATTACGTATACGCTCTCGCTGCTGTTCGCTCTCTCTCTCCGCATTTCTGACACTCTCTTTGCGTCTCTCCACTTGCTCTCTTTCCGCTCGTTCGCGACTGTGTAAATTATACACAAAAAATAACATATATAATTTACCACGCGTTTAGTAATAAAATAATAAAAATAATTGCCAATCGTTTATTGTTAATCGTTAATCGTTTTTCGATTGCAGAAGTGTTCGAAATTCATGTGAGACTAGCGCTAAGCAAAGGCCTCACTAGCCAAAAGCAGCACAACACAAACACACACACACACATACTCTCAAATATATATATATATATTTGTATATATATATTCAGCCCCCTTCGTCACATCATCCACACGATTTGTCGTCGTCGTCTCCGAGCCTGAGCCTTCGAGCATCTTGAGCCTTCCGTTGTTCTGCCGCATTAAATCAACGTTCAAAGCAGCTCAACAACTAACTGAACTAACCACAGCAATAATAACTACAACCAACAATTTTTAGCTGTGAACTTAACTGTTAACATTGGCAACATTAACTGAATAAAAGGTAAGTTTAACTACAAAATATAGCACACTTATTGGTGCAAGCTTTGATACCAAATTTAATATTATTTAAAATCTATAGAGTTTTAATTTATTGATATTTTGTTTTAGGTAATTTAAGTATATTTATTATTCTAGTTTTATTTTTAGGATTCGCAATTTGATATACTTTTGTGGACTGTAATACTTTGCTATGTATGTAAATTTATAGTATAAACTTTCACCCTGCTTAACCGTTCTTTAATCCTTGAACTCAGTAATCACTTTTTCGCTTGTTGAATGAAGCAATGCCAGCGCAATGAGAACTTGTGGGCTAAGAATTTTCTCAGAAACTACTAAATTTTGACTTGAAACTTTAGGGATATATTTTGGAGCTTCTACTCTACTCTTAATAGCTTTTTAAACCCTCTAAAAGTACAATAACTGCTAAAAGTCGACAACCTTATTCAACAGTTATTTATAAACATTTACATATCTTCGAAATTTTTTGAAACATGAAAAACACTCTAGTGGTTTATCCCGTTTCTTATTAAATTAATAAATTCAATTTCGGTCATATTAGTTTTATTTGTTGTCCAGTTCAATCTAACAAACATATGCAAATTTAGTTGCTACAGCTGCTTAATAAAATTGCGAACATGATTAGGTGCTAATATATGTAATTTGCCTGGGGAATTTTTGCTCAAACAATTCCCCAAATTCCAGTTCCCCCTAAAACAGGCCAGAGACAAAGTTAATTAAGCATCTCTTTGTTCTCCTTCACTTGCTTAATTGTCTGCTATGTGAGCCAATGACTGAAGAGAAGAATCAACATAAAATATGCACAAACAAGCAGAGGGAGTAGACGAAACAGACAAACAAAAGGAAGAAGAAAATGTGAAAAAGGAAAGGAAAGTAGTTGGACGATAAACGTTCATTTTATTGGCAAGAAATATATGCGGGAGTTTCGCTTGGAAACGACACATAAAAACCGCACATAATTGCCAATAATCAAGTCAGCGATGCGGCCAAAGACAAGCAGAACCACAGGCACACACATACACATACAAAACATACACACACACAAACCCTCACAAACTCCCACGCAAAGAAAAATATTGTCAAATCGCATATTAATATGAACCTGAATCAAGTGTGCGTGTATTTTTGGACTGTGTGTGGGTGTGTGTGGTTGAGAGTTTGTTTGGGTGTATGTGTATGTGTGGGAGTATGAAGACTATGTGTGTGTGTGTGTGACTGCAACGTTTACAGATTGCAGCAAAATAATTGTCTAATGAAATCATAGTCAAAAGCTAGCAACGTTTACAGCATTGAAAGCGAAAAGCATAATGATGTGGAAAATTAGTTTTCTTTTCGAAACCTCATCATCATCATCATCATCGTCATTATCAATAGCCTCAACATCAATGACTTTGGGGGAGACAATCTTAACTTGGTTAGCAGGTTCGTCTGCCTACATTTTTTTTCTTTGCTTGCTTTCGTTTCAACTTATTTTGTTGCCTTCTCTGGGTTATGTGCGCAGCAAGCGCAGAGAGAGCAAGAGAGAGGGAGTCTCTGGCACACACTCTCCAACCAGTTTTCTCTCTCTATCTCTCATTTGTGCGCTCGCGCTCTTCAAAAAGTTTAACCGTTTCCTGCTCAGAGCTTAACAATTAATACGACTGAGCTTCAATAAGGGTCTCGTCCTTCCTGTTTTTCCTGCTGCTTTTCACACCAAATTCCCACTCGAAATACTACAAAAAAAAAAACACTTAATTCCATTTCTATTACATGCCAACGTCATGTTATTATCCCAACTCATGTCGTTGTTTTTGTTTGCAGGTGAAAATATGTTGTGCGCTGGCAAAGCTTAAATTGTTTTGACAGCTTGATTGTCAGTTGTGCTCTAACTGTTAGCCGTCTGTCTATATGTCCATCATTGCAGCTCTACATGTCACATTAGCACACCTGCCCCGCTCTTCCCACTGCCCAATCGCTGCAAGTTTTATGAGCACAGAAATTATCTTATCGTCTAAATGAAATTTAACCCTAATCGAAATGACAACCAATTGTTGCTATTTATGGAAATGTGACAAGGTTTTTTACAGCACACACGCGCTAAATAAAAGTCAGTTCTATAAATAATTTTTGTATAGTTTTATAAAATTTCCCTTAGCCCTATAGTTATCTGTTACCTGCTTGAATTCCCCACTAAATTAAGCTCCAAGTGCTTAATTTAAAACTCAGTTTTAGTCAATTAACTTACTTTAATTCACATTAAGTTTTGCACACTTTATAGCTAAGCCATAAACCTCATTTTGAGCTATTCGAAACCAGCCAAACTGCGTAGTGCCAGACAAATGGGCACCAGGCACATCATAAAATCACACACTCAAAAACACGCACACACCTGAACTGCGTGTAAGCCGAAACAAACAACAACAAAAGGCACAAGAGCAGCGCTGGCAAAATTACAAAAATTGTTTTGGCGGCGCACAAAAGTATGCTACAATAAAAATATACTAGTCAGTGTGTGTGTAAGAGCGACTGTTTGTGTGTGTTAGTGTGGTAGTTTCTTCTGTAGTTTTTATAAGAATTATTTGTTAGCTGCAGCTATCCACTTCAAGCCAAAAAAAAAGGAAATTCTCTGCTTGTGGTCGCTTTTATGACATTTTCTTTTATACCCATTTTTACTCGCCGTATTTTCCTCACAATTTTCTCGCATTTTTCGCTACAGTTTCTCATTTCTGTACTTCATTTTCACACAATGCTATTGCCCTGTTTTTTATGACAATCATTATTTCGCTTGTGATTTTCAGCATTCATAAAATATCACGTACACGAAGTTTTATCTCCCGTAGCTGTTTGTTGCTTTTGTAGAGAAATCTTTTTACTTAGCTTGATTTTATTGTCACTGTTAGTTGCATTAATATTTAATGTAATACAGAGTGATAAAAGCAGACTAAGCGATACCCTCGCAGCAATTGTTTTTTGGTTTTCGTTGAGGTTAGGATAAATTCGAATTTGTTCATGAAACTAGTACTCAAATTTATATAAATTTATGCAAGGAAAATGATTGTATTGAGTCTATATTACAAATTGGAAAACTGTGTAGGAATTTTCTTATTTGTACTGAAATCTACCCACGTTTCCCTAACATCCGTTCAGTCAATTGCATAGCCTTTGTCTCGAATTTATCAAGCAAACTCAATTTCCATCAGAAAACTCACTTAAACCAACATCTGACACCACTTCACGATGCTCTCCCGCTCTCCCGCTCTCCCTCTCTCTCTCCTTCCCTCCTTTCGTTTTCTTAGGCTACCCACTGAGTGCTAAGAGCACTCTTCGGCTTCAGCTTGTTGTCGAGAGTCTCGGGGCTCAAATAGACTTTGCATTTAAATTTATTGATTTGCGCAAAAATGTCGCCAAGAGACTTGACTGAGCGCTTGCCGCAGCGTCCCCCCCTTGTGGCGCCACATGAGTCTTAATGGGGCGTGGTCAGGGTAAATGCCAAGTATCTTAGCCAGCTTTTGGCAATGGCTTAAATAACGAATTCGCTGCTCTCTTTTTCTTGGCTGTAAAGTAAACAAGCACAAAAGCGACTTATACGCTAAGCACATCACTTGTCAGCAGTAACAGTGTTGATAGCATTAACTTGGCTAGAAATAGGCAAAATGGTTAGCAAAAATGGCTAGAAATGTGTAAGCAAAATACTCAATAAAAAGTTGACTAATTTGTGCTGTTTTAATTTGAATTTTTTAAATTTTTAAGCAATTCTTAAATTTGTATTCTACTTTTAAATTCATTTTTAGCTTGTTTCATATAATATATGCTGATATTAGCTGTAAACAAGCTAAAATATACAACTCTGCCAGCTACACACATACAAATACAAACTCCTTTAGCATAAACAAAACATTTGTATTTAAATTTTGCGCACATTTCGTCTTTGCATTTAAAATTCACACAGTTGCTGCAGAGTCTATGCTTGTGTGCGTGTGTGTGTGGTTTACGATTACCTTTGACGTCATTTGCTGAGCAAACAAGCTATAACCACAAGCACAGTTAGCAGCAAATTTGTAGTCAGCTTTTGGCACACAAACAAAAATTACGCATGCGACATGTTGCCCAAGGCAATTCTTGAGAACTGAAGCTGTGAGTTTTACAAACTTCCACGTATACTCTGCAGCTATAAATTTGACTTAAATGGACGAGAATAAACCGGTTTAAAAACTTTAGTCGTTGTCTTTAACTTTAACTTTGTTTAAACTGTAGCTAATTAGTTAGTAACTTTATAAATTAAATAACAGCTTTTATTGCATGTCATTTCGTATCTTAATTGGGCAATTACTTTGGGTTTAGTCTTTTTGGGTTGGTTGTCAATCAAAGTAATATGACAGCAAAAGAAATGAAAAAGCTTAAGCAGCAAAGGTCAAAGGTTGTCATATGAGCAATGCTTTATTAAAGGGTCGCTCAGTTGGGATTAAAGTAAATACAAATATTTAATTAAAATTAAAAGCATTGACGAACAGCAGAGCGCCACAACAAAAGCGTAGCATAACAAAGAGAAACAAGAGAATGGCACAGCAGGAGAAAGTGGCTAAGAGAGGAGGCGAGGAGGAAAGCAGAGCAAAAGAAAACTGGAGAGAAAAATATGGTTTGCATATTAATGAATTAAATTAGAAAGTTGAATAAAAACGCGAGTGAAATGTTGAAGTCGTACAAGTGTGACGAACAAATACCCTGAGTGTGCAGCAAACATACGCTAGATGGCGCCAAAACTCCTCTTACTTTCGTAATTGATTTGTTCTTATTAAATAAAAGGGTTTCTTATTGTATATTAATTAATAATTATAAATTATACAATTCTTACTTAATTTTTCCACCTGTTACATAGCCTACCACAAACTAAGCATACTCCTTGTCGCAAACAAACTATGAATAACTGGAGTGAATGCTGCTTAAGGGAGAAATATTACAAGTGCGTGAATGGCTGTGTGTGTGTGTGGGAGTATTTGTGCTTCTGTGTCTGTTTGTATGCTGTGTCCTTGGCATGCTAACCGCAAAGTACTTTTACTTGGAAATAGCCCAGTCGAGCAATTGTTGACACCCTCAACGCATTTGTAGTGTTTCCAAGGATGTTTAGACCGAGCTAAATTGCCAACGACTTTTGTAGGATTTCTCAATTTCTCTGCGGCTATTTTTAACTGATGACAACGCAATTTGTAACAAGAATTCACGCTTATCAGTCGGGCTTATGAGAAAGTCACTTATCAAATGTTTTTCAAGTGATAAGACATCAATTAGTTGGCAGCGAAATAAATCATACGAATAAAAGACTTTTAAGTGGCACTTATATTAAGTTGAGAGCATATTTCTTAATAAAAAGAAGTAGTTTAAAAATGTCGGACTTTTAAAAAGAATTTATTTTTTTTTATAACCTAATTGTGAATTAAATCAAGGCTTTATTTCAGAATTTTAATTTAGCCTAAGCTTGGCTACTTAAATTCAAATTTGCTTTCTACAACCCTTTTAAAAACCTTCAACTTAAAGAATTTTCTTAATTCTTTTCCAGTTGTAAGCAGAGTGCAATATGGCGCCAAATTTAAATACGCAAACGGAGCCAGAGCCGGCGCCGGTGTCGGCAGCTGAGCCGCCTGCCAATTTGGAAACGGGCAGTCAAACGGTGGCAGCGTCGAATCACAAGTTTCGGGAACTCAATCAGCAGGAAGAAGCACTGAAACAGCAGCAACTACAACAACAGCAGCTAGCAGCTGCAGAAAATCAGAGAATCCTACAAGAAACCACATTGGCGCCAAAAACAACAACAGAAATTGAGGGTGAGTTGCCAAGTAGAAAACTGGTAAAATCTAGTAAAAAACCTGTTAATAACTAAAAAATTTTTAAAAATTTTTAGAAGCTACAACCACCTCAAAAACGGTGATTGGACAAATTGGGGCTAAGACGGAAGAGGTGACTAATCAAATTGCACGGATTTCGGGTATGCCAACATGGGGCGTTGTGGCGATTATAATACTCGTATTCCTGGTCGTCTTTGGTATAATATTCTTTTGCGTACGAAGATTCCTTAAGAAGCGAAGAACCAAAGATGGTAAGGGTAAGAAGGGTGTCGATATGAAATCGGTACAATTATTGGGATCGGCATACAAAGAGAAAGTAAGTATCTGCAATGCCATCAAATCTTAGTAGTTATTGGGTTCTGGTATGCCATAGGTTCAGCCTGATATGGAGGAACTCACCGAAAATGCCGAAGAGGGTGACGAAGAGGATAAACAGAGCGAACAAAAGTTGGGACGACTCAACTTTAAGGTGAGTTTGATATCGATAACTAGCGTCTCCTCAAGTCCCTTAACTCCAAGTCACACAATAAAACCACTAACTAATCCTGAATACTAACTAACTTAACCTAATACTAGATACAGTAAAATAGTCAAATGCACTGTCGTTTCTAACCTTCTTAAGGATAACACCAAAAACACGACAAGTCAAAACCAGTCAAGTCAAGTCGAGTCATGCCGCGTACTACTCGAAAGTGCCAGTAATATGTGTACTCATTATTTAGCATACAATTTACATTAACAATTTAATTCAATCACTTGTTCACAACATTAACAGTATTTGCCAATTATTGACTAGAAGCATCAAAAATGTGCAATTTAAAATACTTTTCAGCAGCTTTAAGATTACTAAGCAGAAGTTCTTAAAACACAAGCATTCATTTTAAAAATACTCTTGTGCTCTTAAAGGACTTACTCTAATGATTAATCAAAAAATATCACATTAAATACAATTTGAGGTTTTTGCTGGATACTTTTGCTTAAAGCTCTTGAAAAGTAAAGTAAAAGCTATTAGAAACACCTGGCTCTAAAAAACAAGCTCTAAATTAAAATAAAACAAAGCACCATAAAAAATCCATAAAATATTAAAAGCTTTAAAAGATTTATAACTAATATAAAATTATTATTTTGTGTTTTTTTCTTTATGGGAACGAATACCGCTATGCGGCGGATATATTTCTATAATGTGTATATTTGCAGCTTGAATACGATTTCAATTCGAATAGCTTGGCTGTAACTGTAATACAGGCCGAAGAGCTGCCCGCCCTGGACATGGGCGGTACTTCGGATCCCTATGTGAAGGTCTACCTGTTGCCCGACAAGAAAAAGAAATTCGAGACAAAGGTGCACCGTAAAACCCTCAGTCCCGTCTTCAATGAAACATTCACATTTAAGGTGGGTTTATTTTACGACTTTCCTAATATTTGAACAACTATTTGAAGCGTGTGGATTGTATCTGCAGAGTTTACCGTATGCCGATGCAATGAATAAGACGCTCGTGTTTGCCATCTTTGACTTTGATCGCTTCTCGAAACACGATCAAATTGGTGAGGTTAAGGTACCGCTCTGTACCATCGATTTGGCGCAAACGATTGAGGAATGGCGTGATCTGATCAGCGTTGAGGGTGAAGGCGGACAGGTATGTAGAAATTGGACCATCTTAAATTATATATATAATATATATCTATACAAATACTATTTACATTTTATAATTTTTGGTATTTATTTCAATTTGGGGCGGGAATTTTCCTTGATGGTATTGCCACTCTTTATGTATTCTGTACCTAAATGTGCCTCTAAGTGTCAAATTTATTTGAGTTTCTTATTTTTGTTGTACACTTTTGTGTTTATCTTAATAACAACAACTACAACAACAACAAGCAGCTGATAAAAACAACAACAAGTACAAATAAACGAAACTGTTGCTTATAATTTTGAATATGTTTAGATTCATTTGAGTTGTACATGAAACTACAGAAACCTCGAACTCGAAGCGTGTTGTATTGTGTAATTGATAGCAAATGTTCCCCCAAATGATACCAAATAAACAGAAATTGTGTGTTTTGTGTGTATGTAAATTCGCAATTTAAAATTCCATTTGAAATCAAGAAGAAAACATAGACAAAAGACCAATTTTGATGTTTGCTTTTGCGTATCGCTCTCTATCTATCTTACACTCTCTGTCTCTCTCTCTCTCTATCTCTGTCTCTATACCCAAAGTAAAAGTATATTATCCCCACCCCCAACCCAAAAAGTACAACTTATATAACAATAACAACTAAACTACGTTAAACAGACTGCAAAGTTCAAGACTTTCAAAACACACCCAGTTCAAAATGCAAAAATAAATAATACAAAAAATATTTAAAGTGTATTAATATATTATATACATTACTTACAACAAATACCAAATTGTTCATCAACTTTTATGACTTAAAAAAAAGTTTATGAATAATCTGAATTTATTTCTTTGCACATTCTTCTTCTACTTTATTTGTTTGAAAACTTTTAACACAAACAAAAATACATAACTAAAAAAAACAAAATATATAAAGAAAAACTCTTCAATTTCTCTTTCTCCAACTCCCCCGTCCACAAAACAACAACAACAATTGTTTTCAATACATACATAAATATTATAACAAAAAAATCAAAACTCTTGTTTTCTTGAACTTTTGTAGAAGGTAAATACAATCAAAAAATACATAAAAAAAAAAAAAGAAATTAACCAAATACATAAAACACGTTTTTGCATACATCTTTTGTTTTCTATATATACTACTACTACTTGCTCTGTCGCTCTCTCTCTCTCACACACTTGAAAACATTTAAATATCAGAAAAACACAAACACTGTAAACATCTATAACCCTTACTCTCTGTACTATCTGTAACTATATGCCCAAGATAATCAAAGTATAATTATAATCAAATATATTTCTCTTGTTATGTCTGCATCTTTTCTCGCATCATTAATATTGTAGTTGAATTTTTGCTAATAACTTTAACTTTAACTTAGTATTTTCTTCTTCACTATGCAAATAATCACACTGCAATATTATTTTGTTGAGAAAATTTGTGGCATAAGAAATAATTAGAGGAAACTCAATCAGCATGACCCCTGTCCTGAAAAGCAGAAAATTCTCCTGGAAATTCTTGTTTAAATTTCCTATGCTACAAGCGGAGCAACAAAGTTTTCCACTCAACAAGGCACACACACACATACACACACAAACACAGACACAACGAATACTTTGCCTTAATTTTTGCACTTTAATTGGCGCTTTTCAAAGCCCACTAAAAAAAATTAAGTTCTTTCTTAAAGTAGAAATCAACTTTTGCACTCGCATTAAAATGGAATCATTTTTAATTGGTTCAATTAACTAAAGGAATGTAAAGAAAACACACACACGCTTACACATGCAACTCACCACAACAGGAAAGAAGTTTTCGCCTGAGAATGAAAAAAATTTCAGTTCAACTAAAAATTTGTTTCTTTGGAACACCAAAGATTTTATGCCGTTGCAGAAAATACTTGAAAAAAATTGGTAGTAGCATTCGAAACTTCCCAAAAAAGTATGCTATACTTCTTTTTTTCTAAGTAATTTATATATTGACAGAAAAAATACCTGTAATAGGCTGAAAATCAGCAAAATGTAAAATTAAGTTGTGCTCCGATTTTATATATCAAAACTCCGTCCCACCTACCTTTGAAAATGTCATCAACATTTTAAACAACAAAAAACAAAACAAAAAAAAAATAACCAAACATGTAAAATTTTAAATACTTATAACCATGCGAATTTTAGCAAAATGGATGTTAAAAATTGTACATACTTTAAACTTTACTGACGAAAGGGAAGAGCAAACAACTGCAGCGGTATATGACTAAGCAATATCTATGTATTATACAATTTAACACTTAACACTTAACAATTATTAGTTTAGCAACTGAAGCAACTCAATTCCATACTCTCGTATATATAAACTTAATATTATTGACGTACTATGAAACCCAACTGCATGTTTTGCTTAAAAAACCTATACTCTTCCGACTTTTTAACCAAAAACTAAGTAATAGTAACTACACACGTACACGAAAAGACACACACACACATACAGAACTTGAACACACTAACAAAATTCGTTGAAGCAAAACATTTTCTTATTTTCAAATTTGCCAAACCTTATTGAAATTCTAATGGAACTGCAATTGAAAAATCTTTAATATACTCTTCATTTTTCTCTTTAATTATTTTTGAACGTATCGCTAATAAAAATCAAAAATCAAAACAAAAAAAATCTTTACAATCGTGTCTCAAAATTCACCAAATTGAAATTCAAACTAAAAAAAAACTACTCGAACCAAAAAATTTTGACTCATCTGGAACCATAATTGATTTACCTGGAAACATGTAAGTATCGATACTCTCCTTGGGAGACAATTCATAATTATATCGTTATTTGCTTTGGTTGTTGTCCTCATAAATGTGTTCAAGTTATTTTCGTTGTGTTTGTGTTTTGTTTGTTCAAAAAAAAAAAAATACATAAAAATAATTTTAAAAAATATTTACTTTTTTTAAGAAACAACTGTAATAATGCTTCTTTCGTGTATCGATTTAAAAAAAAGAAATAATTAAAATATGTTTATGTTTTATGTCGCTGTCTCGGCCGATATTATATATATAACTAACTTTTGATTTGCCAACTTGTTTGTGTGCTGTAATGTTTAAGCAGAGCTTCGATGACAGTCAAAAACAAATGAAAACAAATTATCTAACTATTTTGAGTTATTTCATTTATTAATTTAATTTTTTACTTATTTTTTTTTATTTAAAATAAACATTCACCCTACATTTCGACATTGAAAGTCTTGAGACATTTTTAAAAGCCCATGTCAAAAAAAAATCAGAAAACTTTCAATTCAAAAACTCAAAATCCAAATAAGTAGCGGTAAGTGACTACTCAAAAGCTCTCTCTATCTCTCTTCCTCTAACTATCTCTCTTGCTAACTCTCTCTCACTATATTACGCTCGCTCGCTCTCTCTCTCTCTCTCTATTTGTTTATTAAAAATTAATAATAATACTCAACAAAGAACACACGTTTTATATAGTAAATACTTAGTTAAAATTCTAATATTTTTTGTAACAAAACTTAAACAAATCCCAGGTTAGTTTGTACAAATTGCTGGCTTTGTAACAGTGTATTGAGCAATTGGCAATCGATTAGTGTACAACCGATATCGATAACAGCATCGATAAACCAAAACTGAAAACCGAAAATCCCCTTTTTTATACACCAAAACAAACGCAAGTGGTTCCAGCCAACCAAGGGTTTATTTTCTAATAATATATCTATTATACCAATATATATATATACTTAGCTAATGTATTAGATAGCTGTATTATATATATAAATACTACTTTTACTTGTCTGCTGTAATGCCTTTCATGTACATATTCATTTACTTATAATACTCGCTCGTTACCAATATATATATAAATATTTCTCTAACTCTGTTTTAACTCTATGAAACTCTCAACTTTTTGATTTCCATTGCATTTTGAGGCCTTGAGGCTCACATATAGTTATCCCAAAAGCTGTACATATATTGAATAATCGGCCAAACTCAAAAATTTTGCTCTCTCGCTCTGTCCCCCTCTCTCATAAACTTTCATTTTGATTTGATCGGTTTTGAGCTGGGTGTTATCATATAATATATATTACAAATATGAAACTGTAAGTTTGTGTCTGAATATACCCCCCAAAATATAATAAACAAACTAAGAAACAACAACAAAACAAAACAAACAACAACACGCAAACAAAATGTCAATAAGTTTGTTTTGTTTGTTTTAGTTTTGGTTTAGTTTCTTCTTAATCAATGTTACTTTTTGAGTTTTCTACTTACATAATATACACGAAAAGATAATATATATATATCGATCTGGATATATAACTACACTCAACAAAATCGAAGCTCTAAGACGTGCAGTAAATGTGTGTTCCATGTACTTATTTCGTTGTGTGTCAATAATTAAAACGATTAACTAACTAAATACTACTGTATTACCGTAAATCTTAAATCGTAATCCGTACACCCCCTCCCAGTAAATTAAAAATATATAACGTATACGTTATAAACTATATAACATTTGAGTTGATATTTATTTCGTGAGAAATTTAAATTAATTAACCGTTTAACTTATATATCCTTGTTTATTATACTATATCGTATTATTATATATCGTATTGTGTACTGAATTTCTGTTGATTTAATCGAAAGGAGAAATTAATTAATAAACATTTTATATGGGAAAAATTTTAATATTGTTCCAAATGAATAAGCAAATAAATTATTTCCAATCAATCTCTACTTCAATCGCTTAAAGCTCAAGAAACTCTTCTTCAATATTTAAAATATTTTATTAACAATTTTCTTGACAGTTTTGGGAAACAGTAAGGTGTTCCCTTCTCCCCATGATACTACAAGTTCTGTGCAAACTTTGCCTTCCCTGACTCCAGCGACTGTTCAGTTACGATATATAAAAAAATAATTACCAAATTAAATGTATCTTTTTTGACTTTGTGTAAAGTGTTAAATGTTGTAAATTGTCGCTTTGCGTTGTAATTTTAGCACTAATTCCATTGAATTTTCTTTTTAATTTTTTTATGAAACTTTCACAGGAAAAGCTTGGTGACATTTGCTTCTCACTGCGTTATGTGCCGACCGCCGGAAAACTAACAGTTGTCATACTCGAGGCCAAGAACCTGAAGAAAATGGACGTCGGTGGATTGTCTGGTAATATAGCGTGCTTCCAAAAGCGTTGCCAAAGTGTCAACAAAGACTTCGTTAGACCCGCTATGGTGCTACGAGTGTTATGGCATCTTTTGGCAACGCTTCAGTGTCTAAATATGTCTATATATGTGTAATTGTACGTTACTTACTTATAGCCAAGTGTGTTTTTGGTTTGCTTTGTGTTTGATTTACTTATTTAATATTTACTTTAAATATATTTGTATTTTCATTATAAACTAAGTTAAGGTGAAGGAAATGGTATGCAAACGCCAAGGCAACGTTTGCAAGTGGGCAAAATATTTTTTTTCTCTCAATTTTTAAACTATCCAAAACAAACTTTCAACTTTTTTCAACTTCAACTAATTTTTAGCGCAATTTATTTAAAAATACAAAATCGCGTACGCTAAAAACTTTAAATATATCAACTTTTAATCAAACTAATATCATTTAATCCATGGGATATATTCCGAACTGGCAACGTTTACCATCTTGAAATTGTGCACAATTTTGACTACATTTTTTTGACTACTTATGCCTGGCAAATCAAAAGAAATAAATCAAAATAATAATGCTAAAATAAAAAACCTTTTTTAAGGAGTAAACAAAAAGTAATTCGCTTGCTTCTAGCTACACTTTTGCATGTAAACTAATTCGTATTCTAATATTCAACCCACTCGCATCAAGTATACTTATTTCGATACTACAGAAAGAGCGTTGCCAGTGAATATATCCAAGAAATGTTAAAGAAATCCCCAAAGTGTTTTGGGGTTATCCAGTTCTTCTAGGCTTTTACAAACAAAAGAACATTTTTCAAGTATGTTTTTCGGCAAAAAAAAAAGCAATTGACATTTTTGTTACCATGCTCTGTATTCGATCTGAAGATAAGATTAATTTAAATATAAAAAAAAAAATACTGTTCTTTTTGTAACTTTTGATTTATGTGTTGTTTCACTGCCTTGAGTTTAACAAGTTACTGTGTTCCAAAGTAAAAGTAATGTTTAAATATATATAAAAATAATATTTGATTTTAAGAAGCAAACGAAAGTAGAAACATGCTCAACCAACAAACTATCGATAAACGATAGGCTTACGATATGCGATTTAGCTCGTGTTTTTGTGCGACTTTTGCGATTTTCCATATGTCGATGATGTTTCGATATAAATATAATGAATACTTAAATGCTAATAACTATGTTGAGCATATAAGATTTTATATATAAGTTTCAGCTTTCGTTTGTACTGATCGTTGTTTTTGTTTGATTTTAAAGTACAATTTGTTCAATCAATAATATACTCTAATTGAAAGTTTTTGCGTAAAGTTTTTTATTCTTTATATATGTGTGTGTTAAACAAAAAAAAATAATACCAAAAAGTACGAAAAAAATCTGCTCATCAATTTCAAAAGTTTTTACATTTTTTTATTATAAAAAGAAAAATGTTTTCTTTTTTCTTTCTTTCAATTTTTTCTATTTTATAGATCCATATGTGAAAATTGCAATCATGCAAAATGGCAAACGTTTGAAAAAGAAGAAGACAAGTATCAAAAAATGCACCCTCAACCCTTACTATAATGAGTCGTTCTCATTTGAAGTACCATTTGAACAAATACAAGTATGCGAGAATGTATTATACTATCCTATAAAACCACTACTACTCTACTACTACTACTACTAGTACTACTACTACTACTACTACTAACTACTAACTACTACTACTACTACTACTGTTAACTGTCCCTTCCGTACTATCAAACCAAAATCATGTTCTAAACAAAGTTTAAGTAACGAACCCGCCTCCACACTAGCCTCTTTTGTGCAATTGTTGTTGTTTACTATACATAACTCTATATATTTACTATATATTCTATATATATACTACTGTTATATACTACATTTGTTGAATACTCGTATTCCGTTTCCGTATTCCAATAACAACAATTAAACACACTCTACAACAAACAAATACCAACAATTACCAAACCAAACTAAATGGATAGCCAAGTGAACTTTCGCATAGTCTAAAGAATACCAACCAAAAAATACTCCTACTTAAATATTTAATATATGTGTGCCCCCAAAACATAAATTATTTATATATATTCAAAATTAATCGAAAAGTATTCAATGTTCAATGTTGTATTTTAAATCAAAAGAAAAATACTTTTTTGCTTTTATATGTTTTTGATTTTTCCAAATATATATGTATTATATATTTTGCCCAACGACTGCCACGCCCACATTCCGGCTGTAAATATACTCAAGACAAAATGCTGAGCGCAGTGCGTTGTTGTAATTAACAAAGAAAATACCGTATTTTTTTTTAGCTTTTTTGTGTTTTTATTGTGTAGTTTGATTGAAAAACGTTTTAAAAAAAAATATCAAAAAATACTTAAAATATTTTAATTTGTGCTTAAGCGCAGCTGATTGATTTGTTTTTTCAGTAAATATATATTGATGTTGATTTTTGTTGACACAGACAAATGACATATTCCTTAGGTTTCGTAGGTCACTTCATTGATTGAGCAATCAATCAATCAAACTGTCAGCTAAAGGAGAGAGAAATAAGGACCTTGAAAAAACACACAGCCACTGTCTACTTGTAGTTAAAATAGTTTTTTTGAGAGCGCAAAAGTAGTGCGGTGCGCTCTCGCAGTGCACAATTAATCGATAACAATCGATAACAGCAATAGCTGATAAATAATTTACACTCACTACTACTACTATTACTACTTTATATACATATATGTAAACTACCTACTACTCTTTCCATAATACAAACTATCGCAAACTATATCTCTCAGCGGCGTCTTATAATGCACCACAATTACAGTGGGTACATTATTTTGACACTGTCTTCTGATTTGAATATCGAATAAACCAACCACAACTACAATAAATACAGTACAAGTTCAAGAAATACCAAATAAAATCACACACCACAGAGAAGTATAGCGTATCAAACATGAATAAAACAAACAACATAACATACCATAACAACCGATCTACAGTAAGAAAAAAAAAGGTTACAGAAAGTTTTGATTAATCTGATTTTACGTGTGCTAGTCCGAGACCTGCCCCCTGTCCCCTCGAAAATAAATAGTAGTATATTCTGACCAAGGAATTGTGTATGAAGAGTTGAACGACAAATGGGATTGAATATTATACATTTTCGTTTACACGTATTTAATGAACATTTTGCTTTTTTGTGCTTCAGCTTTAAAGTTGAATCCAACAAAATGCTATATATACTATTAAATACTATATAAGAAAAAAGTAATTTGTTCATTAGCCGCAGGTTTAAAGCAGATATATCTAACTATATGTGTGTACATTGTTGTATAAGCTCATATCAACGCATATCACCAAATAATACCACACAAATACCACACATACACAAAATATACCACAAAAAAAATACTTCATATGCTTTCACACTTAATTTTCTGTACAATTTTTATTTCAAATGCATGCTAACTGCTTGTTATTAACGCCATATTAACTCAGCCATACTCATCACTTAATCACCTAAAAATCACCTTTAGAATTGTATTTAATGGCGCTTTTTGTAATGCTTGAAAAAATGATATGTCGCCCGCCTTTAGATAAGCTCCTAAAACAGCTTGATGGGATTCTACCCGCTCCCCACTAAGCCAAATTCTCCAAGACGTTCGGAAAAACACGCACTGTTCTAAAAGAGCACTAAAAAAATATCGTTAAAAAATACAAAAACTAATTAAAAACTCAACTGTAGTTGAACTAGTATTTGTGCCTTTTGTAAAATGCTTTCCAATACAGAATCCGTAGTGTCTGCCTGTAACCAGTATTAACAGTATTTTCCCTCCCACAAAAAAATACCAAAACACGTATATCTGAAAAGTTCTTCAAACTCAAAGTTCTCTATGCTCAACGCATAGCAGTCTCTCTCCACCATTCAAAGAAGACCGAAAAATTACTAGTGAAATACCAAGAAAATCGACTAATCCAATGTTATATTATTTATTTATTGTGTGCATAAATGTCTATGTAGAAAATCTGTCTTGTTGTTACCGTTGTGGATTACGATCGTATTGGCACCTCTGAGCCCATTGGACGCTGTATACTCGGTTGCATGGGAACTGGAACTGAGCTGCGTCATTGGTCTGATATGTTGGCATCGCCACGTCGACCCATTGCTCAATGGCATACCCTCAAGGATCCTGAGGAAACTGACGAGATACTAAAGAACATGAAGTAAACGCTAATCGGCTAATAAAACAACAGCAGGTGAGCAGGGGAAATGGTGTAAACTAAACTGCAGCACAGATTATATTACGGTCGGGTTTAGTGTCATCCCCCACAAATACTAAAATCCTTTTCCTTCCAGCACATCTATGTATCAGACGTTATGAAAAATGATAGTTAAACCAAAGAGAACTCAAGCGAACCGTCATTGTAATCGTATACATCATCAGCTACTGATCCATCGGATCTACTATATATAAATATGGATCTTCAAGAACCTCAACAGACCCCACAACAAACAACAATCAATCTAAAAATATCGTAGTCCGCGCAGTTTATCAACAAAATAAATACATACAAATATAAATCAAATCAAATCAGTTAAAAAATAAATAAAAATATATAAAAATCGGTATGATGATGATGAGGAGAAAACGTTATAAGGAAATTTAGCAACTTAAGTTCTACTTACATTGGTTCATCCATTAGAAAAAGAAGACGACAAAAATACCAAAAGCAATTTATCATCCAACTTTGCGCCTGCAATAAATTAATCGAAAATAAAAAATGTTTCTTAATGAATTGGATTATTAAACAAATTTATTTCCAAATAATGCAGAAATTTCTAGTATTTTATTGTTGTTGTCATGAGATAAATGAAAAAAATCTACGAGTATGTTACAAATATAATTCAACCAAAAAAAAAACTCTCTATATACTCAAATATATGAAACAAAAATAAATAAATAAATCATCATTTTAAAGTGTTAAGTTTTGTTTATTTAAAAAAAATATACTAAAAAAATACTATAAAGTCATTTTTATTTTGAATGAAAACTGTTGGGAAAAAATGTTATGTAAATTAATTTATTTACTAATTTATTATGTATTATTGTAACTGTGTAAGTATATATAAAACATCTACATATATATGAGACATGACAGACATATTAAAAAATTAAAATAAATATATATATATACATATATATATATATTATATAACGAGTAAAAATTATGTATAACCCCCGCATAGACTAATGTTATGTATACACAACGCTGAGGTTTGGCAAATCAGACGTATAAGTAGAACAAAACAAAACCGAAAAGAAGTAAAGAAAGCATAAAAAATTTAAAAGCAAATAACAAAAAAAGTTTAACTTTAAAGCGTGATTTCAATGGAATATATCATCAGTTTAAACCTTAAAATACCTATCGTATATATTGAACATATTTCATCAGACTTATATACTATATAGGCATTACTTGATCCTTCAGTTATAGTTCGCTTAAAACTCTCTACCGATATTCTACTTTCATTCAGTTGCTTAGAAAAAAATCTCTTAAGGTTTCTACTACTAAAACTTATTTTTCTTTCTTCGTATTAATCATAAACTATTGATTGATATATAATTTGTTACCAGCATATTAGGTCATAATGAAAATATACATAAAAATACTAAAAGCAAAAGTAAAATGTTAAAAAGAAAAAGAAGAAATATTAAGAACAATAATAGTTATTACTATTTATATTATATTCAAGTATATATATAAACAAACATATACATATATATAAATTTATATATACTATACTATATATACTTCTATAATGTTGTGCAGCCTGTGCACAAAACTAACTAAACAAATTGGTATTTGGCATGTTATAGTATATTATGGAGATTCCACATTTCACTGATTAATTAATTAATTAATTAATTAACTGATTTGATTATTTCCATATTGCAACGTAAAATTAACTATTGAATTAGATGTTTTTGTCCTGTAAAAAATATTTCAAACATAATAAATTATATGTAATAATATTAAAATGAAAAAACCATAAATGGCGTAGATTGGGATCTTAAAAATCCCCATACACAGTTTGTAGTTATGTTCACAAAAACAAATTATTAAACAAAGAGAAAAACAATACAAACCAACTGAAAAGATTTATGTAATATAATTCATCTAAATTACAATTAAATATAAATATAAATTAAAGACAGGCAAACAAATTCTACAAAAAAATTACGAGTATTGTTCAATAAACAAAACAAAACAAAAAACCAAAGAAAAAATATTTAAAAATACGTACTTTGCTTTTCCAAAATAATTACTGTAAATTATCAAAACAAAAACAAATACAGAAGACACAAAACTTAACACAACAACAGCAGCAACAACAACAACAAAACTATATATACATAATTACTTGCATATTAAACAAATTATATGGAATTATATAAAATGATGTTGATTATTGATTTAAACTGATGAATGAATAAAAAAACAAATTATATACATATATAAATATTGTATATCTATATATGCATATACGTATATAAATATTAACAACAAACTTAATAAAAATATAAATAATTTCATTTGCGTTTTTTTTTCTTTTCAGTTTTTGGTTTCAGTTAACAAAACAACGCAAACTTACGCTGTACAAAATATTTTAGACGGCAGTGTAAGGAACACCACTACATGTACATACTCATCACACGCACACACATACACATACATATAAACTGAGCATACACAAACAGAGAGACACAGAGCCAACCACGAACTGACCAAATGAAAAATGAGTCGTACACATCTCTATGTATGTATTAGTAATATGCATTGATGTATACATACATAAAAATACATATATATAGTTCTATATGATTACCGTTAGTCGTTTGTACAACGCGTAACTGTATTATTTTGAAACGCAGCAGTCAAAAAGCAGCGCAGAAGCCATCACAAAAAGCACAAATCAGTAGTTGAACCAAAAGTATATAAATAATAATAGTTAAATAAAAACAAAATAAAAAACTATAAAGAGAGAAACAAATACCAAACGAATAAGAAATAAAAACTGTAGAAGTCCATGTATTTTTATTTTTAGATATTTATGTATGAAATTTATATATTCGATATAAATCAGGCATAAAAGCATTTAGCAAAACATAAAACACCATAAAAACAATACTAAATAGAGCGCACCTGACGATTGGATGGATCTAGCAGAAAGGAGAGGATAGAGCAAGAAAGCGATGCAGTTTTCACGTGCATGTGTGTATTAGGAAAGCTATAATAATGTAATAATGACAAATACAAGAATATGAAGAAAATGAGAAAAATTATAAACTATATACATAAGTAAGCAAAATAGGTAAACCAACAAAATATAGGGCAATGTTTGATGTTGAAAATAATGAGTTTAAATATGGCCACAAAGCGTGCGCATTACATACATATACATATGCAAATACATAAGCAAAAAAAAATCATATTACAGAAAGAGAAAGTGAACGCCACATTTTATATATGAATATACTACATAGCAAAGCAGAATTACAGTTAAACGAAAACGAATGAGCGAGTTATACATAATCACCACAGCACCGCATAGTATGAAAACTAACCATACGGTATATAAATAATGCATTAATTTACATACATATATACATATGCATATACATATATAATACATTAAAAATATATATTTCAACTATTAACCGTTGTTTGCACCCAAAAGCGGCGGCTATCAAAACTCAACACTCACTCAAACTGAACTCAACACACTCACAAACATATTTTCACCACACACAATTTCGCCCGTGCGCAACTCACCACATGAGATTAAGCTCTTTTCGGAGTTTTGTTGTTTATGAATAAACTGTTTATAGCTGTTTTTGAATTTTAAATAAATTATATTTACTATATATATATGAATGAATAATGAAAAATGAAACAACAACAAAAATCGTATACATACTACTACACATACGAGTATATACATATGTTTTAAAGATCTTACCAGAAAAACAATTCAAGCTGATTAACTGCAAAACGAACACAGAAAAAAAACAAAAAAACGATTGAATTATATTAATAATAAAACTGCATAATACATTATATATACATATATATATGATGCAACTGTATTGCAACCAACAAATACATATATATATAATTTTATTTCAATGCAAAAACCAAAGAATTTAACACGCAAAAAAAAGAGAAAAAAAACACAGATGTACGCGAGACTCCTGAAGACAACAACAAGAGCATCTGTAGATTATTTAAACCACAAAAACACTGATGTGAACACACACACTCGAACACACAAATGAAATGACATGAAAATGAAATGAGGAACGTTTATAATAAATAAACAAATGTTTGAAACTATTAAAACTACTTTTCATTTGGTTTTATTTCACAATTTGCACCGCAACAACCGAAACAAGATGAAGCGCGAAAATAACTGCATAAATCTAGAGTTGCCAGACTGCAGTTTAAGAAGAAATTCAATGAATGACGTCACAGTTGTTCTAATTTTAAGCCACTTGCTGCAACCTGCCAACTGCCGACATGCGATCACAAAAGTAACTGCCGATAAGCGTATTTCGATAAGTCGCAACACCAAATAAGCTCGGAACTACCGATAATTTTATTTTGACATACCGCGAAATGAAAAAAAACTATTGGCACATACAGGAGCTAACCATTTTATTTTTTTGACAGTACTAAATTATAAAGCGATGGAGCAAGAAACAATTAAAGGCGTTTCCACCGTGCGCATACTGCTGCTCGGCGATGCAGGTGATAATTAAAGATCTTTCACCAAACGTATTTTGTTAACCGTTGTTTTACAGGCGTTGGTAAATCGAGGTTAACGGATTTGTTGGCCAGCAGTGTGGACACACCGACACTTTCGACCCGCAGCGTCGGCGATGTGTGGTGGAATGTACAGGTGCGTCTGCACGAGTATCCCGACAAACTGATGGGCCTGCCACCCACACCCGAGTGGACTTCGCCCTCATCCTTATCGCCGAGCACAACTTTGAGCAACAGCTCGGAGCACTTTGCACGCAGCACGGCCAATACCTGTCAGATGATTCCATATTTTGTGGAATTCTATGATCTTAAGAGCTCGTTGCGTCTACCGCTTGAGCATCGCAATCGTCTATATCGTCACATTGATGGTATTATATTAGTGTATGATCTTTTAAATATGCGAACGCATGACAATTTGCATGACTGGCTCTATAAGCCACTTGGTCAGATCTGTCGTTGTCGTCACAGACGCTTGCGTCCCCTGCTAAAGCGACGTCACGTTCCCATTCTGGTGGTGGGCACCAAATTGGATCTACTGAATACACGTCGATTGCGCTGCTCGGGTAAAATCGCCAGTCAACTGGGCACTGATGAGATACTGATCAATGCATTGGATGCTAACAGTTTTGCCAAGAAATCTCGCAACGAGGGGAAATTGCAAAAATTTCTTAACAATGTTGTAGAATTCAAAATGAACTTTCCCACCAAACGCAAGTGATAAGAACTCACCACAAAACTCAAGTGATAAGACCTTCCACTTCCATTTATGTAATAATTTTGTACTTTTATAATTATTTAGTTTTTTTAAATTGTATTTTTTATCTTTAATTTCCTGTTTTTTTATTTGCTTGGGAAACAATTTATTATAATTTTATTAGCCTGGTGGCCACTGCATCTGGCGTCCGCCTAGGAAATGCAAGTGCAAATGGTAGACAGACTGTGCTCCGTGCTGGCCATTGTTAATAACCACACGGTAGCCCTTCTCTAGACCAACTTCCTTGGCCACTTTGCGTCCCACGAGCATCAAGTGACCCAAGAGTTCAGCATCCCCATCTTCGGCCAGCGACAGCTGGGAAATTGGTTTGCGTGGTATGACCAGAAAATGAGTGGGCGCCTGTGGTGCAACATCGTTGAAGGCGACGCACTAGACAGTAAGGCAAAAAAACCCGTTAGAAAAATCTTGTTATCTATTGATTGAACTTTGCACTGACCTTTTCGTCTTCGTAGATAAATTTGCATGGAATTTCCTTGCGCAAAATCTTGCCAAAAATGGTATCTTCGCTTGCAGAAGCGCTTTGCGCCTTTTCAACTTCGCTTGCCATTCTAGCGCAGCTAGTTGCAATGCCTCGATATCTGTAAATTACGCTTTAATTAATATCAATTATATTGTTAAATAAATTGCATGCACACTTGCCGTATAAGACTTGCTAAATTCCGGCCGGCTGACACGAACATGGTGCGGTGCTGCCAACTGATTTGTAGCTGCCCTTTTGCAGCGATAATTATCGAAATTGCTGCCAATCAGTGCCTATCGGGGCATTTTTTCCTAAATTTTAACTAATTAAAAGCTAACAATAGTAACAAATTTCATATTTTAAAGCTGCTTTTTATCTGTATATATATAAATATATTCATTGCTTGCGCTCTGCTTCAGGCGAACAGTATTTTAATGGATATTTTTTAGTACATTGCATGTAAGTATTTTTTTGCAGAGGCATATATGTAGTAAAAAATACGGTCACATGCGCGACTTTCGGCATTTGTCTTCTGCAGAGCAAGTGAATTACAACAAATACCAATAACATTGCGTTATACAAATATATTTTGCATTTAAAATTTTTAAACAAATAACTTTGATTACTGGTGATGTCAGAGCTGCGCTCCAAAGTTATCACTCTCTACAAGCACGTAAGTATAGTAAAGCTGAACCTGCCCAGCCCCTGCTGCCAATAGCACGTGCAGCTGCGCTGCAATTGGAATGCTGGTGGATGGGGGTACTGGAAGTGGAACTGGAATTAAACGTTGCGTAAATTCCAATTGCAGTTACAATACCTGGGCCGTGATTATCCCGGCCTTAATGGGCCGCAAAAATTTCGGCAACAAATACACGATGCGTTCATAAAGAACAAGGATGAGCGCGATCCCAAAAAGATCGTGGCTCTGTTGGCGCAGGGACGTTACCTGGCCAAGGAGGTGGAGGCGTTGTACTCACTGAAAAAATACCGCAGTGTTAAGCAACGTTACAGTTACAACGACTAAAACGACAAAAGAAAAGAAGAATTAAGGACTGAAATTTGAACGAGAGAATATGATTCAACAAATGCTTTTGTTTGAAACCAGCTGCATGTAGACACACACATACATAGAAACCCAAACACACACATACAATGTTAGCATTAAATATTAGTTTCGAATGTCTTGTCAATGTTTAACTTTAAGTTATTGTTGAATAAAAGCGCAAAACGTCATTGAACAACCGAAGGCAAAAAGACCAATGCACACACACAACCAAACAGCACACATGCATATCAATTATCTTATGACCTTGAACCATTGTGAGGGGCTTGACAACTGCCGTTATTGTTGCTGTTTCCATTCAGTGCAAAACGATATCAAAAATAATTAAAATTGTATACGTTATGCCAAAAATAATAATATTTCGTTGCGTTTCCCCGTGTGAACTTTGTTATTGAGAATATTGCGTATTTAAATTTATTCATCTTGTCTTGTCTGTGTGTCGCTGTCACTGTCGGTGTGTTGGTGATAAACAACACGGCGCCGCTGAGCTTTTGCTGACCTACGCTTCTTGCACTGAGCATATTAGTTTTTACACTTCGTTTGCAACACGCCTGTGTTTCAGCTATAAATCTATTGTTTTATCAATAACAATTAACTGATTAGGTTTTATGCGATTGTCTCTCGGTGTTATCTAATCGTCAGTGGAAGACAAAATAAAAACAGGTGTGTTTTATGTAATTTATAACACCTTATAAATAGTCAAGTGTGTGCGTGAGTTTGCCAGGGAACTCCCTGTGCTAGCTGAGTCATTCACCCGGTGACTGATCTACGTAGAGTACATACGAGAAAGGGTAGGAAGCTGAAAAGTGTGGGCTAATCTAGTTTGCCTTTGAAGCGTAAGTACCTATGCTTATTTTAAGTGTATACAAATCTCTAAGTCACTAGTATTGAGTTCCACAGCTTTTGCGTATTTTAAAGGGCAGAAATTGTAACCTGAACTTTATGGATGTTACTATAGCGTATATTCTACGTCATCTGGCGATAAGTACACAATGTGCAGTCGAAAGCGGAAGAGATTTACATTGAGGGACGTTCCCAAATACTTAATAGCCATAAAAAAAAGTTTGTATATCTCTTTTTAAACAAATTTGATAAATTAAAGGATTAATCACTACATAAAAATGATTTAAATCAGATAAATAGGGATTCATTTCTATAAAATTAATAAATATACTGTCGTGTTCATAAATTTATCAATATCTGATAAATAGTACATCTGATAAAATATTTTAAATATCCGATATGTGAAATAATAAATAACAGATCCTTAAAAAAGCGAAAATCCTGATTCCATACGAAATTCCATAACTCATTTGATTCTTTAAATATTTTAAAAACGTTTTCTCAAAAATTTTAAACTAACTCTGATTTCTTTATAAAAACATAAAAAAATATGTTAAAATTAATAAAATAAAATTGCAAAATTTGCTTGACATATATTGTAAAAAAATTAATGCAATTTAAACAATTACTTAATACTAGTTTAAACTACAAACAGTTTATATTAGTTATAATATCAAAACTTTGACAACATTGCTAGCTAGAAATGTATAACATGAATTTATTTATATGATTACTAAGACTAAATCAAATGATAATCGTATTAACTTAGTGGGTCTAGGCTAATATTCGCATAATTATTAAAATTAGACTAAAATCACAATGTTCTCCAGTGGAAAGCGTCATGTTCACAGTGCAATTGACATGGAAATAGCAGAAAATTCTCCCCCTTTTAGTACCTAAGACTGTTAGCCAAATTCAAAGCCCAGCACATCGTCTAGGTCGTAATCGAATAAACGGAAATCCTCTTCATAGATCTCGTAAAGACGACGTATGGCGCCAATGGGCAGTGGATCAAAATATTTGCGTAGATTCGCCTTTGTGCTTGAGGGTTTTTGGCCTATGGGGAATGTGAGGTTCTTGGTGCCCGTAAGATACAAAGCCAAGGCCGAATCATCCAATAGGGTGTCGTATTTACCTAAAAAAGAGGTGAAATTAGTTATAAAGTAGTCTTAACATTGTATAAATCCTCCACTCACCCACAACGTTGTACTTCATGACACAGGGATTGCAGAGCTTGGAAATAACCTCCCAGTGTTCATTGTAGTCGGATTGATTCACCAGACTTAGCTCCGGTCGCAGCAGATACTCTACAAATTCACCAAATTTTACATCACTGCCTTGCTCCAAGGACTCATTGCTCGCATTAGGACGCAGTTGACGCACAATAAGTCGTCCCACACGCGACTGAAAGTACCGGGCACCGGGTGAACTACCTTCCAGTTTATTCCTATACGCAGAGAGCAGTCGCTCGAACGGATGTCGCACCAGTATGAACCGTGTGTAGTCCTCGCTGAGCACCTGATTGCGTTCCTCCTCCGTGAGGTCATAGAATTTGGTAAACATGCCAACGGAATGAGCCAAATGTCCCGGTATCTGTAGCGGATCAGTGCCGTTCTGCCACTTTCCCATTAGCAGCATCAGCACTCGCTTCCAGTTTGTGCAGGCAACCTGTAAAAAATTCAATTTAAACAAATTTTAGTTTAAAAGTTTTTTGTTTCTCTTCTTTCCTGTTGCCATTTAAACTAAATAAACAAATTCAACGATTGAGGCCACAAAATGTTGGCATGATATAAGTGTGTTTAGCTCTAAGACGCCTTTAAAATGAATCACAAAATTTTGGGTATCCAGATGTATAGCATAAATACTAATTATTCATTGAGTTCGCAAGAAATTCAAAAGTTAGTGATAAGTAAAGTATTTCCTGTGATTCCCAGGGGCACAGTTTGAGTTACATGGAGGTTATTATTGGATTGTTGTGTTCCTCTTGTGGATTGTATTGTTAGTAGCAGATAAGCAAGTGCTTGAGTTATGCGGAAATCTTAAAAGATTTTGAAAAGCATTAATTTGGTGAAAAAACAAGTTTTGCACTCTGATTCCTGAGGGACCCTAAAAATAACTTTTTATTTGAAATTTAAGCAATTAATGCCATTGTACCATACGTTGCTCATGTTTCCTTAGCGTCAACTTAGTCACAAATGTATGCAATTTGTCATGAGCTACATTTATATGATACACGATGAGACAGCAAATAGATAGAAGTACATAGATATAGTAAGCGAGGATATATGACTACAAAAATGTTAAAAAAATGGGTTGGAATTTGAATCGAAAGATGAGCTAAAACAACTTATATGTAGAAAGTAAATAAAGGTATACTTTCAAGTGATTTTTCAGGTAGTTAAAAATGTACTTAAGTATATAAAAATCAAGTTATATAGCATAAAGCTCATTAAACCCAAAGCTACAACAGCTGGTAATTTAAAAAAAGAATTTAAAACGACTCTCTTAATGGACGAAATTGTAATAAATTTAAATATACAACAAACGTCCAGAAAGGTTATAAATAAAAACAATTGTTGCTTAATTGTGAGTGTAAACTTTCCTTAGTTACACTGTGCGCTGCCCACTTAGCGTATACACAATGTTTATAAGCAGAAACAATAACAATAACAACAACAAATCAAAACTTAAGTAAACCAAAGATTTAAACATTTCATGTTTGACTTACTGACAATGTCGAGTGTAATTAAACGCCACAAAAACATTTCAAATAACAAAAACAAACAATTTAAGTTAAACTAAACTGAACTGTCGATGGTGCACAGTGGGGCTGTCAGCTCAAAAGTGAAATTTGCAAACATCTCTCAAGTGTCAAGTAGCTAGAAAAAATGATTTATGTTCTTGTCTTAAATGTTTATATGAAGAATAAACAACAAAAATTGCAAAAAATGGAGAATGATATAAAAAAAACTGAAGAACGTAAATTAATTTATTTGTGACAGTAAATGTTTATTCTTAATTGTTTTTTAAATGGTACATAACTTTGGTTTTAAAAGTGAAGTATTGTCGCTATGTCATGAATTAAATGTGCCTTAATTATGCTTTCCAGAGTCTTATGGAGGGTCCACCCTTATAAGTTTTAAAATAAAGTCTTGAAAAAACTCTAAATGGGACTTATAAAAATACACATAAATTACAGATTTTTGCTTAAACGCATCATCAAACGTCTTAAGCATCTGTATGTTTTCTCAATATATTTATAATTAATATAAATTTATTAAAAATTGTAAGAACATTAAGATTATATGCTTAGAACAAAATTGAGTTGAAAAACAGTTTCTAAGATTTTCTTATATTAATTCATAAAGATTTCCCGCGCTCTCGGGGGTTCCGCACATTTTTCAAATCAAACAAATATTTCTAACAGTAGCTTCTGTTAAAACCCACAGTATCTGATAATTTCGTTTTGTTATGAACTAAGTGCTATTTTTATAAAGATTTTGCAAGTGTTAAAGTTCAGGTTCAGCAATTTTGAATTCGTAATGTGCGATCATAAAGCAAATTTTTCACGATTTACGTAGAAATATAAAAGGCAACATTAAACACACGAAACATGCGTTGGTCAAGTAAAAACGCGCTATGCCAAAGTGGATTCGATATTTGGGTCTCCAAGAGAAACGATCTTGAAATCGATAAAGCTGCTCTCCATTCCAGAAACTTGTCTGAAAATATGCCAAACTCAGCCACTTTAAACTGATTGCTGATAAATCAAACGTGTGTGATCATGTAGTGCAAGAAGACACGCCCCTTTTGTCGATGGGTTGCTCCGCTTATCAATTAAAATAGAAAGAAATTTTGAGGGAAAGAAAGGAAAGACACAACAGCAAATATATTCTAATTTAAATAAATAATTTTTAAAAAATAGTATTAATAATAAGATAAATTTGACAATAACTTTTTTAATTTAATCTTTGACTTTTGACTTATTTACTCTACTAATTTTACACTATTTCATCACCTATTCTCTTTGTTGTATATTTATTAAATTTTCCTTTTAAAACTAAAAAAATTTATTTATTTTATATACGTTTCTAATAACACATATTTCAGCTTAATTGTTTACAGCTCCGTATTGCATAATTATTTATTGCGGGCTATCGAATGCTACATAAACAAGGTTACATAAATAAATCATATAATTTCTAAGAGAAATGCTGACTTATATAGTTATATATATATATTTTTATTCACTATTTATCAGTTGGATGTGTGCAGGTATTTGTAAATGGCGCCACTGGCAGGTGCCAGCAATACGTCATAATAAAGGGCATTTGGTATTACTCACAGACAGCCGCAAAAAACGGTTTGTTAACTCATTATGTTGGACGATAATGGTTCAAAGTTCAAAAGATTTTTTTGAAACACTCGGCTATTTTTAATGGTCTACGTATTATCACGTTTCGGCTGTCGATTGTTTTTGGTTTTCTTTAAATTGTTAATCTTATCAAAATAGTTTGATATGGAGGGAATTAAGTATTATACTATATAGATTGGCAGAATTCCAGTCTCTTATTAATTTCCTTAGTTTAAATTAGCCAATCTAAGGTCACGATACTTATCGTTTCCGTTTTTCTTTTTCAATTTATTTTAAAGTGAGATTTTTAATTAATTGGAAAAGCAAATTTTTGTATAATTCCATCTGCCACTTGTTTGTTTCTAAGTTCGCACTGATTAACTTATCAAATCCCCCGAAAAAGTCAATTGGATTGTTTGTTAATCTTTGAGTGCTTTTTCCATATCAGTCAGAAATCCGAGTCTTTCTCAATTAAAGATTGCGATTAATCTACATATTCTGAGAGACAATTACCATCTACACAATTTTCAGTTTATAAACAACAAATCAAAGCGAACTCATAATAATAATAGACTATAATTAATAGACACTCAAGAAAAACCCGGTTGGCATGTAAATAATTGGGGTTTAGACTAGCAAATTACCCTGTAATAAGTAGAAGTTTTTCTTTAGAGGGTTTAGTCAAGCAGAATACTACTGCTACTTACTAGAACATAAATAATTGTTTTATAAAAATTCTTTAGATCATTTAACACATAAATATACCCTCTACCATCTACTCAATTTACAGGGTATGTTAAATGCAATATCTGCAATTACTTTATACTATAGCATTCATAATTGTGCCACATACACAATGATTAGACTGATTTATAGAAGGTTGTCTATGGGAGGTAATAAGCGTGTGCTGAGAAGCGCAGCGGTGATTCAAGAGGGGAAGAGGATCGGATGGAGGGAGGTGTATAAAACTGCAAGTTAATCAAAGAATGTCGAGGCTTACAGATAAGACAAAAGTGGTTTGAGCTATAGATTAGCAATCGAAGGCAGCTTCTCAATGAGTTTAGTCGTCAAACTTGTCTGCACAAAATGGCAAAAATAAGTTAAAAGAAAAAATAAAAATTGTTTGAATTATGAGCATGCCACAACATGTGGCAAGAGAACACGTTGGAGCAGCCCCAGTGGGAAGGTGGAGCATCCAATGTCAGCAATAAAAGAGAAAACGGAAAATAAAAAAAACTCGTTTTCTAATGCCCTGTACTGTGTGTTGGCAACTGGTATATTTATTGGAAAAAGTGATAGAAATTGAGGTCTGGTAAATCCTGTTGAGCTGAATCTCTTTCGGATTCCTAAGCAGAAAGTTGCGACTTGGAAAGCTAAAGCCTAGTGCTGCTATTTAAGCAACTTTTAAGCTATATATTTTTAGCAACATTTTTAATATATACAGGGTCGTTAAGAGTCTTGTTCCCTTGTTTCTACGCACACAAAGTATGCAAGACATTTGAAAAAGGGTTGCTGGTCAGCCGAAGAAACGAAAGGGAAGCAAACCACACATGTCGACACGAACAGAGAGACAGACAAACATCAAAAAAATAAAGTAAAACAACAAAAAAAAAAAAAATTGAATAGAACCACAAGCAAAACGTAAAAAAATAATGAAAATTTTTGAGTAGACCTAAAAAAAAAATGTTGAATTTTATGTCGACAAAGCGAAAAGGTTTTTTCTGCTAATTTGAAGTTAATTGTCCACGTACCTTGGGCACATAGCAGTAAAGCAGCTTGTGCTCCTTATCGACAATCATGTGTTCCATTTGCAGTTCCGTAAGATCCTCTATGGTCTGTTTGCTGCTCTCCATGAGATCACACTGTCGCTGCATTAACTCCTGTCTTTGAATATTAATCGTCTGTGTGAGTTCTAGACTTTGTTTCGTGATCTTCACGTTTTTGTTGTTGCCTTCCTTGAAAGCTGCAGCTTGAAGAGAAGCCAGAAAAATGCAGAGCAGGCATAGTATGGCAATGATTTTCACTTGTTCATTCATGATCACTTGTATGTTTTCTTTACGCGGGTGTTAACGGCACTTTTACTGTTACTTTGTTAAGTTTGACGCCGCCGCCCAAAATATTTGACGCGATGCACGAACTTGAGCGTGGAGCCGTTCTCAATGCCCAGCGATGTTAGAGTTGCGCGTCCGTTGGCAGAGTTCTCATCGATCGCCTGATACGTATCCACGTTGTACAATGCAAAGCAGCGCCATAAAAATCGCCAAGAAACATGCGCGCGATGTTCATGCCCGTTGCGCTGCGCTGAGTTGACTAACTCACAACTGGAGCGGTAGCACCGGGGCATGGCTTCGCTACGTTCGTTTCGCTGTCTTCGTTTGTGCTGAGCGAGCGAAATAGAGGCGATTGCTTTTTTCAGCTGGGCAATCGTTGGAGAGCGCTGATGGAGCTGTTTGTTGGAGAGCGGAAAAGAGACAGAGAGCATAGAATGTGAGAGCGTTAAAAGAGTTAGTTATTCCAGTAAGCAGGACAGTTAAGCACACGTGTGTTCTAATCCGAATTAATTTACTTTTCTCTTACTTCTAATGTGCATTACTGTGCTACTAACTTAGGACGTCATGAGCAAGGCATGCTAAAGTCTTTATTGTTTATAATTTGAGCGGAAATTTCGCCAATTTACTTTGATTGATACGCATTGTACATAATTAATTGAAAGGCGACCGAGTTGGAAATCAGAATTCAATCCGATCGATCAGTGAACTTACCACAATTTGCAGTGTGCTGAGACCGTCGCGTTTTACGTAGATTGTTGTAGCCCGACGCTCTGCGGTGGCAATCTGTAATTATGAAATATATGTAAGTAAAGTATGTGCGAATTGACAGATAACGGTAACATTTATCAGCTGCCATAACAATAGTCATTCTGGCCACCAATTAGCAAGTTCTGTCGGAGTAGGTCAAACGATCTGTATATTGTGACGAAAGCGACAAAAAGCGCTAATTGGACTTTCAAGCTGTCTTGTGCTCTCTTAAATTCTTATAAGACACTGGTGACGTCTGCTTAAGCAAATGTGGTGAATTTCACTTTCTCAAACAGGACAATTCAAGGCTGTGGTGACCGCAATTACAATTTCACCAAAATATCATTTTACTCACCTTACCCCACAGCTCAGCTGACGTGCAGTCGTGGGGAATATCTGCCAACTCCTCGCAGTCTGCCAAAATCTGCTGCAGCTCCTGCGAAGTTGCTGCCAGCATTGCATTATGTTCAGCGCGCTCAAATTCATTCTGAACAGAGTTTGATTTCTTCTTGGTAGTTTTTTTAAGCCTTCGCTGGCTTTGTTGCATACCCGCCGCATTGCGCGCCTCCCGAATTGCTTGTTTGCGCAAATTGGTTGGCAGCAGTTTGAGCTTCTTTCTGAACTGCTTCAATCTGCGGCGTTCTTTATTCGAATTCATTTGAGTTCTTTACTGCAAGCAAGCTTGGCTTTCAGTAAGTTTATTTTATATTTATACACACTATTTTACTGTTATTTACTATCAATTTGTTGCAATCACGGCTGCGTTATTATAGTTATATTTTGCTTGAACAGCTGTTGTGTTCCAGTGTGACCAGCTTGCATTGCTCTCATTGACGAGTTCACAGTTTGAGCTCTTGAACTTGTTCTCGTTCAGTGCGAACTAGCTCGATCAAGTGCATGTTTTGAATTTAAAACCGTTTATTATTGTATTTTTTTGTTGGGATTTTAATAAACGACTTTTCACTCATTAATCAGTTTCAGTTCAACTTGGTTTTGAATCGTATCAGCTCTTTCTTATTTTGCTGGCTGTATTTTTAACGCTTCCGAAATACGCAATTAACTTTTGTTTCCCTATATCTTTATAAACATTTGAGTAATACAACTAGCGCGGCTTTTGTTGAAAGACAATAAACAAAACAGCTGCACAAATACATATATATATGAGTGTGTGTGAACGTTTTTACGATTGCCACTCATGACGTAGTTATCGATAACAAACGCGTAATCTAAACTGCTTGATAACCCTTTATCGGCAACTGCTATCGAACTAATCAATTTATATGAGTGAAGAGAACAAAGCAAATCATTCAAAGTTAAATTCCTGAAGGTGCAAAATGTATAAACCGCAGCGGTTGCACAATGAAACCGATGATGAGGAAATCCCACTGGGTAACAACAATAACAATAACAACAGCAACAACGATGCACACAGACGCCACGCGCATGCCCTGCAAATGTGTTTGCTGTCGGCATTTCTGCTGATCTTTTTTGCCGGCTCCGTTTTAAATCCACGGCCATCGAAGTTCCGATCGGGTGTTCATCACACAGATACCAAGAAATATGATTGCAACCTGACGCTAGTTGAGTCAATTCCACTTGGCTTGAATTTTACACCTGGCAGTCCAAAGTTTATGAGCACTTTTGAGGCCTGGCAGCGTTTGCTGAATGCCTCGCATTCTACCTTGGACATTGGATCGTTCTATTGGACACTGCGGGGCGAGGACACCGGACTGAATCATAGCAGTGCCAAGCCCGGTCAGGAGATCTTCCAACGTCTGCTAGCCAATGGTGTCGGGGATAATCCCAAGATCAAGATACGCATTGCCCAAAGTGAACCCTCGAGTGTTTCACCCGATCTGGAGACCAAAATCCTGTCCAGCTACGGTGCTGCAGAGGTTGTTACTCTGAATTTCCCCAAGTACTTTGGAGGAGGTATACTACACACTAAACTGTGGATTGTCGACGGTGAGCACTTTTATCTGGGCAGCGCCAACATGGATTGGCGTGCTCTAACACAGGTCAAAGAATTGGGCGTCTTTGGTCAGAACTGCCCGCAGTTGACCAGCGATTTGGCCAAGATCTTCAAGGCTTACTGGTATCTGGGCAGCAATCCAAATGCTCGTATACCCTCGTCCTGGTCCTGGGATTACAGCACCAACTACAACAAGGAGCAACCCATGACGCTGAATGTGCTGAAGAATCCTTCGACCAACTATAGCATACAGGCGTATGCCGCAAGTGCCCCGCCACCACTCTCTGCCGATGGACGCACCCATGATCTAGACGCCATACTGAATACCATTAATGGTGCTCTGAAATTTGTGCACATTTCGGTTATGGATTATTTCCCATTGATTGTCTTTGGGCCCAAGCAACAGTATTGGCCAGCGATTGATAATGCTCTGCGCACAGCGGCTGTGGACCGAGGGGTGTCCGTAAAGTTGCTTATTTCCTGGTGGAAGCATTCCGATCCCAGCATGGACAACTTTTTGCGCTCGCTGCAGGATTTGTCCATGAACAGGCCACACGTGGACATACAAGTTGTGAGTTCTGATAACTTAGACGACTGTAAACTTCTTTTAATTTTAATTTTCCAATCTCTTTAGCGACGTTTTGTTGTCCCCGCCGATGAGGATCAGCAGAAGATACCTTTTGGCCGGGTCAATCACAACAAGTATATGGTAACCGATAGAGTGGCCTATATAGGCACCTCCAACTGGTCTGGTGACTACTTCACCGACACCGCTGGCATTGGTCTGGTCCTCATGGACACACAACCCGACATGACGACATCGATACGCAATGATCTCCAGAACATCTTTACACGTGATTGGAACAGTAGTTTCGCCCAACAGATGAAGGTTTAATAATTGACTGATTGAAACTTAAACAATATCAATATCAAAAATAAATGTGAACTCAGTTCCTTGGCACAATTCTTAAATTGTTAATAGAAAATAAAGTATTTGATTTTTACCATTTTTTAATAATTTGTATTCACAGTTTTTAATAAAGTTCTATGCTTCTTTTGTTATTATGTATATAATTCAAATACTTTGTTAATAACTTTAACTTTAAACTAAGCCTAAGCTTCCGAGATTTTCTTTTGTGGTCACTTTGTCGTCAGTTATTTAATGTTATTGTTGCCGCGCCTGAGGAAATTGTTGCATGCGATGCTCTTTTCAATTACCACATTAATATCGGGTACACATCTAGTCAGGCATTTGTAGATCAACAGCAGACAGCGTGCATCCATGGCTGAAAGGGAGAAGAAATGGGTGAGATAGGTGTCATGTCCGTGGCTTAACAGTGCTTTAACAGAGTGAATGCACTACTAAGCGCTCAGTCGTGAGCAGCTCTGTTATTTGTAGCACTTAATGCAGCAGCGCACTCGCATACAATCAAAGAGACTGCTTGTAAGCGTCGCTGCTTTTGCGACGCACACACACACACACACGAGAGCACATTCACACACACAATCAACTAGTCTGCAAATGAGCTTCGTTTATATTACTGCAGTGATGCACACACATACTAACAAACAGTATAGGTGAGAGCAGTGAAGGCGAGAAAGCCAAAGCAGGAGAGTCGGCTCAGCCTACGTAGTACGTACAAAGCGTAGAGCTTAGCTCTTCCGCAGCGCTGCTCTCAGCTTTTGCTCTCGCAGCTTAGCTTCACCGCGACAGTGACAGCAGTCAACAAATCAGTAGCGCTTCAGCTGTCGACGAAGCAAGATCGACTGGCGCTCATTGAGACAAATAATAGATTTTGTCGCTCTCAATCCAGCACAGTACTCAAGCGATTTTTAATGCCTAATAAAATGCATTAAAGTGCTCCAAGCCCTTCGCTATAGCAAGCCGTTTTCTACATGTTATAGTAACTCACCTGCGTAGAGTACCTGCTCTCGTCTCAGCGGACGATTAGCCCAATTGGAGCATTGATTAACTTTGCTGAGTTTTTTGCCCAGACAGAGCATGGACAGATCAGAGAGCGCTTCCCCCGCACGATTGAGGTTACCAAAAGGCAGGTCAACGCCATGCCGCTGCTTTTTGAGCTCCAGCCAAACGGTGCGCAGGTCTAGATAGTGATGTGGTGCTTGAAGACGCAGCTGCAAAGGCAGCGAGCGCTGCAGCACAGACAAATCATTGAGCAGCGAGAAGCCCACCTTCAAAATGTTGGCGTTGTTAAAGACACTGGCGCCCAGGGCACGCCAGTGGCCCTCATGAAGCTCTCGACTGGCCAGACAATCAATAAGGTACACGTTGTGCGAAGTGGCTATCTGCAGCAGACACAGTTGATTCTGTACACACACATTCTGCATCCACTCGGAGTCCATGTAGATAATTTGCTCGCACTGCAGGTGCTGCAACATGCGCTCAAATATCGCAGCAGTATCCACTATGATTAGGCACTCATCCGGCAGATCCATGCTCAGGTACACATCACAGCCAGCTGTAGTCGTGGGCGTCGTAGGCGAAGCGGTCTCACTATGTTGCTCCTCGCTATCATCCAAATTCTGTGAGATCAGCGATTTGATTTCATGGGGACAGTCCTCTGGCAACAGTTTAAACTCATTGTACCAGTAGACAGCTTCCAGTTCGCCGGCGGAACCATGACAGGACGCCGTAGCCGCTGCTGCTGCCAAGTAACTGACCAAATCCGTTTGTAAGGCATAGTTATAGGCATGAACACGCACCAATTCGCGGAAACTGGCCAAATTAATGCGAGACTTCTCATATTCACGGTACAAATAGTGCAAATAGCTGCAGGTTTTGGTAAATTTGTAATTGGGCGTGACGGTATCATCGAAACCATATTTCTTGGCCAGACGTGCGACGATCTTTGAAACGGGACGATAACTCAGGACATGATGTGATATCTTCAAATAGTTATAGCGACTAAAGGAAGAAAATTATAAGCTAGTAGACTGAAAGGATACATGACAACACCCACCTTAGTAAGTCCTCGCAGAGCTCTATGACAGGTTTGTCCTTGTGCAGCAGCGAGTCGAGAAATTTAACAAACGGCAAACGTTGTTCTGTCGCCTGGTCCAGGTACAGTTCAGCCAGCGGCAGCTTCTCCTGCGCTATTAACGGGAATGCTAATTCAAGCATATCAAATTCATGTGTTAACTGCAAATTAATCGCCCACTGTGCTACATCCTTATAGTATCCTCTGTCCAGCATCTCGCGCAGCTTGGGCACCAACAGTTCTCTGATCTGATGTATGCGATAGGATTTTATCATGGCATTAATCAGAGACTGCATGCCCGTGGTCTTCACAAAATGAAATGCTATCATGCTAGTATTATCATCGCAGGATTCGCTCAATTGTGGCATATCCGACTGCAGCTTACAGACTGTGTCCAGCACAAAGAACGAGAGACTCTTCACTTTAACATTACTGCTGTCCGGACAGTTGGCGAAGAGCTTGAGGGCCATCAGCAGTGGATTCTCGTGACGCAGGAGCGCCTTGCTCAGCTCCTGTCTCATGTACGGGGACATGCATTTGCTGTGCATATTCCACTTCTCGCGAAACACTTTGAAGAACTGCTCAAACTCCTCGCCCAGCGTGGCATCGAAGTCACCATTGATGCCAGCACCTACAGAGAAATGCATAAAATATTTGTTTAAATAGATTTACGTGGGCATGTCAAGCAGATGGAGGCTGCGGCAGAGCCATGGAGGTAGGCTGGCATGCATACCTGTTGTAATATCTTCGAGACGTGTAATTTTCAGCGTTGCCATCATGTAGTCCACTTCCTCTTCGTCGGACTCGAAGCCAGCCGGTATTACCTTATACATTTTAGCCATAATTTAGTGGGCGGTCAGGCCCACTTTATGCGTTGCAAGTGCAATGTTTTTGATAAAAGAAATTTTGCATTTGCGATATTTTGATATTTTTATTGTCGGAGCTATCGATAAAATTAAACTTGTTAATTGTTGACAAAGCTGCCAGATAAGCCAATTTTATGATATGAACGAACCAGCTGAACATTAAAAAAAATAGAGATATTAGCAACTTTTATTTAAAAAAATTAAATTAGTAGTTATAAAAGTAAAATTGTAAGAATAAAATAAATATAAGCCTATTTTCTATATTTTCGGTCCCTCTTGCTTATTTTTGCTATCGATTACTGGCAACTTTGCGGACAACACGACTTGTGTTCACCGATAGTCGTGCTTAGCGATAGTTGTAAACGAATACGCTTAAAAATACCGAATTTGTGGCTTCAATTATTTCGGTTTAAAATACTGCAGTTAAGATTTAAAAACTTACAAAATTTTACGGATTAAACAATGTTTGTCCACAGATCAATTTTGATTCGATAAAAATAAGAATTTTCTTATGCTAAAGAACAAAATAATAAAGAATTCACAATTTATTTATCTTTAATATGTATGCCAGAATTTTAGAAAACCAATTTATTTTACCAAGTAATTATCTTGAATTTATGAGTCATTTTATATCGTTTGTACTTTCAAATCTTTAATAAAATTTTCCAAATAATGTAAAAAATTTACTACAAACTTAGATTTGTTTCTAAAGAATTTTCGTATAAACCAGAAATGGACTTTATCTGATTGTAATGGTATAGGGCTTATCAGACATGTCTAAATACGCGGCTCACTACAAAAGCAAAGCTCTACAAGTGTTCCCTGAATTAAGTGCTTAATGGGAAGGCAAATACACCCTAGAAGTGGGTATCATTCCAATCAAAATCTGTAAACCGCAAACAAGTTAGAAATATATAGAAAATTTAGACGTTAGGCCATTAATTAGAACTTAACACGAGACTTCTCAGAAATAAAAGTACGGGCATCTAAGTTATTTTTCAAATTTGTCATATTGTTGTTGGCTATAATTAATTTTCTTCCCTTGGCATTTAAACAGCACAGCTTATCTCTGGAGTATGAATGCCAAATTGAAATTTCTTATCACTGGCAGTCCCACAAAGTGTGCGTATCTCTATTTAATTTAAAGAGCAGTCGATAAAGGGAAATGTAAACAGTTCGTCGGAAACCATGACTCTGAACGGTCAAAATTCATTTGGCATTTGTCTAATTGCCTGTTGCCTCTTTTTGGGCACCTGCAGGGTGTCCGCTGCGGTGGTTCGAGCCACGGATCAAGCTGGACCCGATGGACGTGTCGTTGGCGGTGTCTCTGCATCCACAAATGCCGCTCCCTATGCGGTCTCCATGCAATACCAATCCACCCACTATTGCGCGGCAAGCATTCTAAATGCCAACTGGCTGGTTACAGCCGCTCACTGCTTGACCAACAGAGCTCAGGTGCTGGGCAGCACTCTTGTTGCTGGTAGCAATGCTGTTGCGGGCACCGCATCCACTACACAGAAGCGTAGCATTACCTACTATGTGATCAATGACCTGTATACAGGTGGCGCCGTACCCTATGACATTGGATTAGTCTATACTCCCACGGCTTTCACCTGGACAGCTGCTGTGTCGCCCGTCAGTCTACCCAAGTCCGGTGTCGTGCCCACGGGTACGGCTAACCTGTACGGCTGGGGTAGTACCTCCACTACCAACACGGCTTCCTACCCCACAACCCTTCAAGTAGCCGCTAACCTGCCAATTATTAGCTTAAACTCGTGTGAAACTGCTTTAGCCAAAGATGTGCATGTCACAAACTTGTGCACGGGTCCTCTGACCGGTGGTGTGAGCATCTGTACCTCCGATTCGGGTGGTCCTTTGGTACAGGGTAATGTTTTGATTGGCATTGTCTCCTGGGGTAAGATGCCATGCGGACAGAAGAATTCTCCCTCTGTCTACGTTCAAGTCTCATCGTTTATTAGCTGGATTTCAGCCAATCAGAAGGTGAAATAATGTGCCTACTTAATTGTTTTTAATTAATCAAATAAATGTCAGCAAAATATGTGTTAGACTTTTTCTCAGATAATACATGCTTTTTTGTTATTTAGAAAATAATTTTATTTTAAATTTATTTAGTTAATAAACTTTCATTAGTTTAATTTCATATATTTCGCAATTACAAAAAAAAAAAAGTATTTAATGGCAGTTGCATGTGCGTATTTTACGTAGTTGGTATTTTTGAGCGCTTTGGTCACACTGAAAAGTGCACTGGATATATCGATACTATTAATACTTTCTTTCGCAGAGCTTGTCTTGCACCTATCGAGTAGGGCGACAAAAAGAAAGGAATTCCAATAATTAATTTTGATAATTGAAACACGAGTAGTGCAACGCAATTTACTTAGTTTAATTAACATTGACTGTGCACACACAAACAAAGACACACACATTAACACATACACAATGGAAGTTGAGACACCGACACATGAACAAAGTCGAGAATTCGCCGATGTGGACATCAACAATGGCTCTGGGTCCGGTGCATCCGACGAGGAGGAGGTGCCAGCGCCGGGAAGTGTTACACTGGAGCGCGATAATGATTTATTCGTATCGGCAATGACCCCAAGCGAAGTGCATGTAAGTTAAGTATCATTTTGGTCAATTTTCACTTTGATTAAATCAAGCATCAATTGACGGGCATAAACGGGGCGGCGACGGCACGGCTCTCCTTGTCTTGCCTTGCCTTGCGTTTGTGTTGTGTTTATCTACATTAAAATATTTGTTGCTTTGTTTGTTGAGCTGACAACGTCATAAGCTAGCATCGCTACCGCCCCTCGAGTGCCCCAGTCGGACTGCTGGCACAGAAAACTTGACAGATTAATCAATGAGTGGTATTCTTAAGCGAAAACTAAACATTTTAAATTATAAGAATTCCGCGTTTATCACGAAATTTAATTCTATGGCATGAAAGTTTCTCGCAGAAAATTGTGTAAATTTCAGTGATGCCTAGAGCAATGGTGTACAGACTTCTGCTGATTAGGACTGTAATCCAATTGGCATATTGCTTAGAAATCATAAAATCCTATCAGAAAAGTTGAATATATCCCATCTAATATAAAAGTCTTCATTGTAATGATTAAACCATTCAATAATCATACTATATCATTATAAACCTGATCTTAAAGCCGGTTTTAAATTAAGCTTTCTTTCTCGTTCTTACAGCGTCGCATTTCTGCCAGCAATTTGGAGGAGGTTCTAACCGATGATGGTGACTATTTCATTCAAATAAGTGTATCGGATCCACAAAAGGTTGGCGATGGCATGAGCTCGTATTTGGCATACAAGTGAGTCAGCGCACACACAGTCTTATCGCTACACATATTGACATTGATTATTGGTTATTGCGCTTTTCCGTACCTCCCGTACCTACCTCTACTCCCTAAACCTCCTTATTCCCTACTTAGAGTGACAACGAAAACAAACATTCCCAAATTCAAGCGCACCGAGTTTAGCACTCTGCGACGTTTTAGCGATTTTCTGGGCATCCATGATCTGTTGGTCAACAAATATATGCGCATGGGACGCATAATACCGCCAGCACCATCCAAGAATATTATTGGCAGCACCAAGGTGAAAATGAGTCCACAGCAGAGTGAGCCGGGCACACCGATCAATCAGGAGTGGATTGAGATACGTCGAGCGGCCTTGGAGCGTTTTGTGCATCGCACCGCTCAGCATCCTGTGCTGCGTGTGGATATGGACTTTGTGAATTTCTTGGAGAGTGATCAGGAGCTGCCAAGAGCTGTTAATACGTCCGCTTTGAGTGGAGCTGGTGTGATTCGTTTGTTCAATAAAGTGGGCGAAACTGTTAACAAAATAACGTACAAAATGGATGAGAATGATCCATGGTTCGATGACAAAATAACCGAAGTGGAGAACTTGGATGCAAATCTACAGAAACTATCGTCGGCACTGAAATCGTTGGTGTCCTCGCGCCGTGAATTGTCAGCTTTGACGGGTCTGGTGGCCAAATCGGCTGCGATGCTGAGCACTTGCGAGGAGCACACTGGACTCTCGCGTGCGCTGTCCAATCTGGCCGATGTGGAGGAAAAGATTGAGCTACTACGCTCCGAGCAGGCTAACTCGGATTTCTATATTCTAGCGGAATTTATTAAAGACTATTTGGGTCTATTCGGTGCAATTAAGTGCATTTTCCATGAACGCGTTAAGGCATTCCAAAATTGGCAATACGCTCAAATGCAGCTGAGCAAGCGACGCGAGAATCGTGGTCGCTTCGAGCTGGCTAATCGTGTTGACAAGCTTGATCAAGCACAACAGGAGGTGGAAGAGGTAGGTCCACTAATTTTACTACATAGTAATAGATATTAACAATTAATTCTACGATTTCAGTGGCAAGGCAAAGTGCAGCGTTGTCAGCAACAGTTTGATGATATTTCCGCGGAGATAAAGCGCGAAATGGAACGCTTTGAGCTGAGCAGAGTGAAAGACTTTAAGGCCAACATAATCAAATACATTGAGGTACAAATGGCGCACCAGCAACAGGTAGCTATAAAAGTATTTGCACAACAATTTCATTATTAAAACGTGCTTCCCTTTTTCCCCTTTAGATAATCAGTTACTGGGAGGCCTTCGCACCATTTGCTCGGGAGATTGTTTAAGTTTATTTCAAATCGCCAGTTGCACTTCAAAAATGTTTCAAAAGCGTTGCAGTGCTACGAATATATATATATTCTATATAATATGCGTGTATTAATTTAGCGGGACCAATTTGTCACTGATTCTGAAATTGTAATTGAAATTGAAAAATGAACTAAAATTCGCTGCATTTGTCGTAAAACGCTTTAAATTCCTCTCAATATGCTTGCATTCAAAGTTCAACTTTTGTTATTCAATACACACACGCAAGCATATATAACTCTATTCTTACACAGTAATTATTATTATTATTATTGCAAATGTTGCTTTTATTTTTGTAAATGTATACAAAAAACACAAACAAAACCAACACCCACACATCCAAACATAATGTTTATTATAGACTTTCGGTGTTAGTCTACATATCGCTGACTGCGAGCAAATTTCTCATTCTATATTCGGTATTATCTTTATAAAGAACTTCAATGAAGCCAGTTATTAAATGGAAAAAAAATACAAAACAAAAAGAAATTGATTCAAAAATGTAAATTAAAGTGATTAAATTGGGAAATAAAGTTTCTTGATTGTTGTTAGTATATATAAATTTATGTACTATATAATTCCTAATTAATAAAACATTTTGTAACAGACAAACAGCATAAACAAACATTTCAGCAAATAAATTTGTAAATATGTATGTAAAATGAAAAAAGGCAATTTTTAAAAGTAAACTAAATCGGTTGAAATAGTGTTGGAATAGTTCCATGTCTAAAATAGCTAGAAACGGTTAAAAATTAATAAAAGTCTAAATAAAAATGTATATAAATGTGATTATATTAAGTTGAAGCTTACAAATGCTTACAGCTAGCTATAAATAAGCTAAAGTGGCACCACTGGTGTGCATAATGTGCTGATGAGAGTGCGACGGACTTTTTTTTTATTTTTTGTTTAGTAGTTATACATGAAATATTTATAATTGTGCAGCAAATAGCAACTTTCATCAGAGGTTAGTAACCAGAAAGCTGACCACTGTCATTAATGGTAAAAATATGATCACACCTAGAGAGAAAATTAACGGTAAGTTTATCTGTTCATTTTTAATTAATCTACCATAACAATCCGATTCTTTTTAGTTTGTTTATTAGGTGAAAAAGTTTAAGTTATGTTAAATTTGCAGCTAATTTAGACCGAATCTGTGTTGTACTCCTCCGAAGGTTCAGTCTATGTGGAATTCCCAAAATGTAGTGCTTACTGTAGCATCGAGTAAAAATTATTGAAACATTCACAAGGTATATCAATTTTCTCCTTATCGTCACACTCGCAGTCTGTGTCGTTGCCTTGCTGGTTGTTCTTTAAGAATTTGTAGCTGGAATCGTAGAGAATCTTGACTTCATCATCGTCACATTCACAACAATCTTCCACAGTTACGTCTGCTTCAGATTCGCATTGATATACTTTATTCTCAAAGCATTCGGATTCATTATAATCAGAATTTTCCCTCTCATCTCTTCTAGGCTTCCATACGCAGGGGAAGCAACCCGTTGACTTTTTCCTTGACTTCGTTTCTTCCTTTTCTTCGTCTTCCTCTTTAGGCTTTTCCTTCTTTTCCTTGTGCGATTTTTGAAAGCAAGGAAAGATATACGGCGACTTTTGTCTGGCTTTCGGCTCCTTTTCAATTCCCTCCGAAGATTCCTTAACAACTGGTTCCTTAACCTTTTCCTTTTGTGATTTTTTACAGCAAGAGAAAAGATTCAACGATTTTTTTTGCTTTGGTTCTTTTTGTGGTTCCTCCGGTTCTGATTCCTTAACCTTTTCCTGCTTCTCCTTGTGTGTTTTATTGCAACAAGGGAAAAGATTTAAAGATTTTCTTGGATTCGGTTCTTTTTCATGTTCCACCTTCTCTCGCTCTGGTTCTTTAACCTTTACCTTCTTTTGCTTGGGGGTTTTACTGCAACAGGAGAAGAGACTCAAAGATTTTTTCCGTTTCGGTTCATCTTCTAGCTTCTCAGTTTCTGGTTCCTTTGGCCTGTCAGGATTTTTCACTCGGTTTTTAGTGCAGCAGGAGAAACGTCTCTTTGATTTTTCCTGATTTTCGAGTTTCTCTGGGTCCTTAATTTGTTCTCCCTCCTCTGTACAACAACAATACCATTTATTCGTCGGCTTCTGTTTTTTATACTCTTTTTGTTCTAGATCCTCGGAAGTTTCAGGCTCTGGAGGTATAGGGCGCTCCTTTTTTACCTTGTCTAGCTTAGGTTTTTCCTCTGTTTCCAGTTCTTCATCGGAATTCAATTGTTCTTCCTTTTTCTTGGGTTTCTCTTGTCTTTGACAAACCTCATACGATTTAGGTTCAACATTTTTTTGCTTTTCTATTTTTTCGTTTTCCGGTAGATTGCAACACGCAAAAAGACATGATGACTCTTGGCTTATCAAGTTTCTGGTATCTTCAGCAGGTTTTGGGTCTGAATTTGTGCTTTTCTTACTTTGTTTCTCACTGGTTCGATTGTAACAAGCATAATCTGACGACGAGTTCTGTTTTATATCAAATTTCTCGCAGTTTGTATTATCGCAAGCTGTTTGTAAGTATTGTCCCCAAGTCTTCAAGTCCAAATCTTGTGGCGTTTCGGCTTCTTTCCAGGGATAAATTGTATTACTAGTTTTGCCACTTTTTGGCTTCTTTTCTTCCTTGGGACAGCGACATTTGGGCTGCAGTTCTTCCGAGATTACATTAGTATTTTCACCGGTACAATAACATTTTCCTCTGTTTGATTTATTTTCCATATTGTCCACTTTTGTGTAGTCAGCCCTAACGGGACTTTGAGCTTGGCTGTTCTCCAACCAGACTTCGGAACTGTCTCGAACTCTGTCTCTGTTTCTGTCTCTCCTATAGAAATCCGTCTTTTTCTGAGCAGCTTCAGTTTTTTGATCACGTTCTCCACGGAAAGCCAACCCACAATCAGAGCTATCTCTGAAGCCATTTGAGTACTTTCCAGATAGATCTGTTTGTTCAGCTTGTTCTCTCTGCAGACGTGAAACTTTATACTTTCTATGCTCACAAGTTGTATAGTTCCGGAGTCTTCTACATGCTTCTTCTATGTCCATTTGACATTTACGATTTCTAAGATTCTCTTGACATTCTTTCCTACACGGTTTTGTTTTGAATATCTCGCAAATCGCTTTCTGTTGTTTTAGACCCTTTAAAATATTTCTTTCATAGCTATTGGCTCGATTTGGCACATCTAAATACTTTGGATTTTTATCAACTAAATATTCATAGTGTTCTCTGGACTTTATGAGACTCTTTTGTGGCCAATTTTGTCTATTTCTCTGTCTCAAACAGCGGCGGTTCTTTTTCATCATCAGCGCCATGTCGAAGAGATTAAAGAACGACTTGGTGGGTCTACATTTTTGCAGTGTCTTACGTTTGAACTCGGAATATGTAATGCTTGGAGAACACTTAGGACTGTGCTCAAAGGGATAGGAGCTGCCGCTGCGCTTGCGGTGACTGTCCCGATTTAACCAAAAACAATGATTCTGACAAGAATAGGTAGGATCCTCAGTTGCATCGGGTTCTGCTGGATACAAACAATTGCCATCTGTGAGCAAACGTACTACTGGCGTTTCATCATTTTCACAACACGGAGCCGGACAATGATTTCCGGCTTGATAATAACCAAAGTTCGGAGAATGCAGCGTTTTGCAGGGACGTTGCCTGTAGCAGGAGGCATATGGACAGGGCTTAAAGCCACTGTGGTTACGTCGCTTTTGCTGTTGTTGTGCACAGTAGTTCATATAGCACTCAGGACTCTGCCTATGGGGTATATTTTCCTCTGAGGTCCTTTGGTTCACACTCCCAGCTGCCGCCTGACTCAGCAGCTTTTTCTGTTGCTCCAAACCCGCGACCGTTTCATGCAGTATTTCCAGTATCTGATTGACATTACACGTTTCATCCAAGTCTATATTGGTCATAGCTTTACCTAAGCCCGCAGTAGGGTCACAGTTTTTCTTGGGACATGTTTGATTATTACAATACTTGATTAATTTGGTTTTGCAGCGATCGAGTTCGTCTTGGAAAGGCGAAGTTTTGGATGACATTTCAGAGGGTTTACAGTTTTTCTTGAGACACGTTTGATTATTACAATACTTGGTTATTCTAGCTTTTCCGCGATCGAGTTCGTCTTGATAAGCGGAAGTTTTGGATGACATTTCGATATTACGCTTGGAGCTGGCTGTCTTAGAACCCGAAGAAACATCGGTACAGTCCTCAGTTGAAGTCTTTTTGCGCTCCTGTTTTGGTTCTAATTGAGGTTTGCACTTGCAGTTTTCAGTTTTGGATGACATTTCAGTAGGTTCAGAGCTCTTCTTGCAACACGTTTGATTATTACAATACTTGATTATTTTCGCTTTGCCTCGATCGAGTTCATCTTGGTAAGGGGAAGTTTTGGATGACATTTCTGTATTTCGTTTGGACCTTGAAGAAACATTGGTAGAAACCTCAGCTGATGTCGTTTTGGGCTCTTTGCTTTTGGAGCTCTCCTGATTGTTAGTTTTCAAAGTATTAACCGTCTTTGCCTCTAGCGTTTTGGGTTTCACTTCTTTTCGGGAAGGTTCCAACTTAGTTTGAGAATCTTGACGTTTTGGCTGACAATTATTAGCTTTAAGCTCCTTTCTGACAATTTCCGTTTTGGTTCTTGCATCTTCCTTAGAATTTAACGCTTTGTTCCTTGACTCATCTCTGGTGTTATTATCTCTGTCCCTTGTGCCCTTTTTAGTAGTAACAGTCTGGGTTTTTGGCTCTTCCTTAGCTGTTTTAACCTTTGAATTCAGGGGTTTAGTTTTGGACTCTTCTTTTTTCAATGGGTAAGTATTTTTGGGCAATTCCTTAGTCCCTATGGGTTGTCTTGAATTAGAGGCTTGTGTTTTGTTTGGACTTTTCTTCTCTGTGGAATTCTTGGATACATCATCCATGTCTACACCACAGTGCGGACATTTGCAGGAGCATTGAATCTCCTTGTTTCTGGTTTGAAAAGCCGTTGACTTAGGTCGGATTTTGGACATTGTATTACCGAACAGAAAGCCGGGATCTTTTGCTGGAGCAGTCTTCGCTGAACTGGAGGAGTCTGAATTAGAGCAGGAACATTCGGATGCTGTATTATTCAAACTTAAACTCGCTTCTTCTTCTTCTTCTAATTGACACTGATCGCATTGCTGATCAAATTCCTCATCGCTGCAGTTCTCTGGCATCGTCTGCTTGGGCTTGGTCTTGGTCACAGCAATTTGTGAAGTTTGTGTCGATGCCTCTAAACATTCGCAGTTAAACTGAGCTGAGGAACTGCTCTTCTTTGACTTGGCAATCATAGCTTTATCTTCTTTCGTAGTTTTTACTGTATTCATGCCGAAATGCCCTTGATTCTGCTCTCGATTGCATTGATAGCCTCTGAAATTATATGAATTTTGATTCAGATTTTGATATTGATTGTGGTTCTGGTTCCGACCACAACTGCAATTGCAATAATTCTGATTGGCATAGGTTCCTCCCACATACGAGCTGGAGTTTCTTGGGTAATTGGACGTTTTATTGGTTCTGGGGTTATCTGCTGATTGAGATTTCCGTACTGTACTCATTTGATTGGTTCGTCCTCCTACATTTTGCTGTTCTTGATTCGTATGTCTCAGACAAACAGGACAATTACAGACACAGTTCGGATTGATTTGACTGTCCTCATTATCTTTGGAGTTATTTATGCAACCAGTACACTCACAATCACAGCTGTCCTCCGCTGATCCCATGTCATCTGAATACTCATGAGCTCTTGATCTTCTGTTTGAGGACTTTCTTCTGGAACTTTTGCCGTCCCTCTGATTTCTGCTTACCTTTCTTGAGGTTTCCTCATCGCTGGTCTCACACTCACAGCTGTCTTCCATGGATTCAGCATTGTCCTGGAATTTTGAATACGACTTTCTGTTAGTGTTGACTTTTCTCGATTTGCCTGCATTCAGTTGACTCGTAAAAGTGTTCCCTACTTCTCCAGATCTCTTTGAACTGTAATTTCTTAATGTTACACATACTGGACAACTGCAGTTATTGCAACAGTGCATTGCTTTCTCTTCTTGTCTGTGATTCTGTAAAGATCTTACTTCGTTTTGATCACAACCAGGACAATCACATTCACAACTTTGATCCGTTTGTTTCTGGAAGGTTTTCGACTTGGGAGAGCCGTTTCTGCGCTGTCTGTTATTAATGCCTTTTGTGCCTTGTCGCAGGTTTTGTGGATCGTTCTTATCACAACCAGGACAAATACATTCGCAACTTTCGTCCTCGTCCTCCGTAAGATTCTGGGATTTTAAGGCTTTGCGAGAACCGTTTGTCCGCTGTCTCCTATTGTCATTTGAGCCTTGTCTACGGCTTTGAGCTTCGCTTCCTTTACAATCGCATTCGCAACTTTCGTCCACGTCGTCCGTAACATTCTGGGATTTAAAGGCTTTGGGAGAACCGTTGATTTCCTGTCTTTTATTAGTGCCTTTGGTGCCTTGTCGAAGGGAGTGAGCTTCATTCTTATCGCAACCAGGACAATCGCACTCGCAACTGTGATCATCGTCACTCGTTTCATTCTTAGATTTAAAGGCCTTCAGAGAACTGTTTTTACGCTGTCTTCTATTGTCTCTTGGACCTTGTCTTAGGCTTTGGGCACCACTCTTTTCACAGTCTGGACAATCGCATTCGCAACTTTCGTCGTCGTCGTCCGTAACATTCTGGGATTTTAAGGCTTTGGAAGAACCGTTGATTTTCTGTCTTTTATTAGTGCCTTTGGTGCCTTGTCGAAGGGAGTGAGCTTCATTCTTATCGCAACCAGTACAATCGCACTCCCAACTGTGATCATCGTCACTCGTTTCATTTTTAGATTTAAAGGCGTTGGGAGAACTGTTTTTCCGCTGTCTCCTATTGTACATTGGGCCATGTTTACGGTTTTGAGCTTCGCTATTTTTACAATCTGGACAGCCGCATTCGCAACTATGGTCCTCTTCTTCCAATTGGATCTTTGAATTCAAGGTTTTGGGGGAACTGTTTCTACGCTGACTCCTATTGTCCTTTGTGCCTTGTCGGAGGCTTGTGGGTTCAGTCTTATAACAGCTAGGACAATCACAGTCACAACTTTCACCCTCTGACATTGAAGACTTGGAACTGTTTCTCCCCTGTCTAGTCCTAGCGTCCCTCGCGCCATTTCGAAGGGTTTTGGGCTCAGTCTTATTACAGCTACCACAATCGCATTCACAACTTTGTTCCTCGAAGTCAGTTTGGTCCTGTAAACCGTTTCTGCGCTGCCTTCCACTCTGATTATCGCGACTACTTCGACGTTGGCTCTGGAAATCTACGTTTCTTTTTCCACTTTTCTCGCTATTCAGTGAATTTCTGTAGGATTTCCCTGAGAAATGTCTTCGCTGCATTTCCGCAAGTTCCTTTGATTCGGTAGTACTCGTTCTTTTAATACCTTTGCAGACATCCAAACACACATTGCCTTCTTCTTTTTCTCTATACTTGTTAATCTCCTCCTTCGTGGCAAGTTGCAATCTCCAGCTGCCATCGGATAATTCCGACTTGTCATTGACATTATTTAAAGGACTACATGTCCTATTTTTGGCATTCTTCTGTTGACCATTCGACGAGGGTGGCAAACTGATTTTCTCAATTTTAATAAATCTTTCCGAGGGTCGTTTCAGAACCTCGCAGGAACAAACTCTCTGTCCATTGATTTCATTGCTCGTTTCGGATGGCGTATAACCGCCATAATTTTTAACTCGACTTGTCTCCTTGGTGCAACGACTGCTCCGACTGGATCTACCACTAACAATTTTCTTACATAAATAACAGCAACTGGAATTTTGATGAACTGATTGGGAGTGAGCCTCTGCACCACCGCTGTAGACCCGCTGACGTAGGATCGACTCTTGTTCACTGCTTGAAAATTGGGAGTCGCAGGAATTGTGTGCAACGTCCAGTTCTTGATATTCCCTCATGCCGCCAAGAATTTTGTCCATTTCCACTATCGTCGACTGTGGCAAATTCTGTTTAATGTCCTGATAAAGACTGCTAGGAATTCGATTTGGTCGTTTCCTGTGAGATTTCTCTGATGGTAAGGTTTGAGTTTGAGCCGAACAGTGCAGAGGTTCATGTGTTTTTTGTCTCTGCTTTTTACTCCCTCTGATCTGACACTGAATACTGGTATCAATGGACTTGTGTTGCGGCATCTTTAATGGGTAACTTAACGTATCACGATTCAAAATCTCCCTCGGCACGTATTCGTCTGAGGGACGCTCCTTATTGGCCACGTCGATATTCCAGCTGGATGGATAACCGCTTGAACTAGCTCTGGAACGATCCCGGCGCTTTAGACTATGACCGGAATAGTCGTCTGAAAATGGATGAAATAATGTTTAAAGTCTGGAAAGTCTTTTAATAAAAGTAGTCGTACCCTTCAGCTTCCGTCTGCGCCAAGCTTGCGTCGTTGACTTGCCCGCCTTTCCCGCTCCCCGTTCGGCCGCCTTGGGGGATGTCTTGCCAGAGGTCAGCCTATCGGGTGATTTATTGGGAACTATGTGGTAGGTACGACGACTTCGGTTGTCTCTGTTCGTGTTTTGCATGATGTGCACGAGATGCGAGTCCCTGGCGATAGATGGCAGCACCGTTATGCCTGATCGCGGTTCGTTCACATCATACAGCGTTGACCCACCAATCGCACTGCTCCTCATTCGTGTCCTTGAGCGACTCATTCGACTGACGGCTCGCTTTAGCAACAGCGGATTTCCAGTTTGCTTTCTTCTACGTGTTCCCACCATGGCCAGGAGTAGGGTTACCTCAAGTCAGTCAATGTTTTGCTTGTTACAATTTAGAAAAATGATGCTACTCTTTAGCTTAGTTCCCAAAGGGAATTACAGGGCTAATGTACTTGTGCCGCATCGGAACAGGACCTGGAATCAACTTGGTATTCATAGAGGCTGTAGGAGTAACAGTTTCGCTTGGGTTTAGAAAGGACTTCCGCAGTCCATAAAGCAAATTTTTATAATTTACATAAAATTTTGACACAAGAAGCTTTGTATTAATAATTTGGAATTTAAAATTAAATAAATCTATGTCAGGATTTTTTTTGCTTTATTTCTCTACGAAACAATTTGTGAATATTTGAATTTACTGGTATCAAGTGTGTGGTGTGTGATGAAATCATGTTTCAGCACCAGGAATAGCATGGATTGCAGCAACTGCTGCAGCAGGAATGACAACAGGGTCGATTGCGGCAACAGCAATTGCAGTAAACCGCTTTGGGTTCGATTACAAACGGCGGACTCGCGAATCGATCATAGATGACTCGAGGTTGCTTTCGTTTCTTTTTCTTCTTTCGACTCTTGGCCAGATAACAGAAACAATCCTTGCCTGGAATCAAGCCCTGTAGCGTCTTTTCTAAATCTCCAAATTCGCAAGAACACTCGCAATCGCAAATGCAATCATTTGATCCAGCAGAGTAGGTTGTGGACGATTCACAATCACAGTCATTACACTCACCCTCACATTCTTTTAAATTATCATCCTCACAGACGCAGTCAAATTTCGGCTTACGATCTTGTCTAGAATCAAATCTGTTGGGGAATAAGAGGAGAGGTTTTCAGGGCACAGGTTTACAAAACTTACCCAGTTCCACTAGTCGGTTCACTAGTGAATCTATTAAAGGAAACTTTAGCGTAGGTATCTTAAGGTAAAGAAAACACTCGACTTACCCATCTTGTTTGATCTGATTTTGGCCATTATCGCTGGGGAAAGAGATTAGAGGAAAAGTCTTTGATACCAGTCGAGGCCAAAACTACTTACTGCTGAACTTGACTGTCTGCACTGTCTGAATTCATTTCCTTGCTGTAAAAGTCATTAATCAAAGCTTAATCATATCAATCTTAGTTGAGTTGCTTACCTTGCACCTCCTCCTGTCTGATAGTTTCCAAGCGGAGCACTGGCAACTGCTTCATAGTAGCCATAAGGATTACTTGTTACTGGATAAGCTGTGGCTGCCTGATAGCTTGGAGCTGTATAAACATGTGGTTGACCTTCCATGGGCTTACTAGCAAAGTCAAGAAATCAGAAGTGGAATTAAAGAGTCTTAAATTGTAACTTACTTAACCACAATGACCAAAATGGTTGGTCGCTGCTGCTGCGTGATCATGGGACTGCCATAGGTTCGGGGCTGATCTGAGCTGCCGCTGGAATAGGGAGGACCCTGTTGTTCTGGTAGTGCCCAGGCATAAGCCGATGATGACGACTCGGCTTGAGAACTGACTGTACTCGTCATTGTGGTGGCATCCCAGACTGGAACTGAAGCTGTAGCTGCAGCTGTTGGCGACTCATGATCATATCTTGTGTAAGAATTGTCCTTGAGCTGAGGATCGCTGGTGCTCTCATCATTTGAAAGGCAATTCTCACAAGATACTTGCGGGTTCGCCGCTTGTTGATAATCGACTTGGGTCTCTGTCTCACTTGGCTCCAAACTCAAGTCACAGCAGCCACAGGACTGGGTCTCACCATCCCTAAACATGTTGGCAACTGTACTAATAAATTTACGTATCCATCTGTGCCTGGATTTGAAACGTTTCCGAATTTTCTTATGCTTGATAACGTCAACTTTGACTAATCCATCATGGATAGCTCGGTACAACTACTGGAATATGTTGGCATCAAATCAACACTTGAAGGGGATCCTCCTCCTTTGCAGCGGTTGCGTCCACAATTTCTGCATCTCAATGATCTTAACGATCTCAACGAATCCAAATCACGCTCTGCCTCCTCCAGCTCCTGCTCCTCGTCCAACTGACGGTGAAACCTTGCCTGCTCCTGGTGTCTGCAGCAATGTCTAGGCGTCTCTGGGGTAGCCTCGCTCATCGTCTTGAGTATGCGCAGCTTAGAAGGCGAAGGACGCGATGAGCTGGTCAGGACAGGTTCCATGTGCTTTTGTTTCGTCGCGGCGGTCAATATGAAGGGATTTTTATCTCGGTTTTTAGCTTTTTTGGGTTTACTGACTTCTTTGCTCTGGAAACGCACTTTGCCCTCGGCTTTGTCCTGGTTACGTTTGGACTTGAGTGTGGAACACTTGTAGATGCGCACAATCTTCACAGGCTTCTTTTCGTCACCGCTGGTGTTCACCGCCTTATCCGTTGTAGCTATAAAGCGTTTGCAGCTCTGCGAATCCGTATCCCTGTCCGTGTAGTCACTAGTGCTGTCACATGATTCTGTTTGCTGGCATTTGTGGCAGCAGTTTATGCGCTGTGTTTGTAGTTCGTTGGGATATTGTCGTTTACATCGATGCATCCACTCTTCCTCGCTCTGAAGTGCCTCCGAATCCGACACTAACTGTGGGTTAAATTCATAGTTCGGTTTCTGCCGCTCCTTCATTCTTCCTGCCGCATACCGTGCAGGGTAGTAGAAAGCGTTGCCATTTGACAACGGAGGCCTTAAAGGGGGGTTTGGTATAGGATAGTCTAATGCCTGTGCTTGCTCTTCATCCTGAGAGGCATCTACGCCGCAAAATCGTTGACGGTACTTACTGGGACACCACAACGGAGGGCTTATAGGGCGATTTGGTGTAGGATAGCCACGATAGGGTAGCGTAGGAGCTAATGCCTGTGCTTGCTCTTCGTCCTGAGGGGCATGTACGCCGCAAAATCGTTGACAGTACTTGCTGGGACACCACATCGTAGTGCCACAGTCACGTGTGGTCTCCTTGGGCTCGGCAGGCACACGTTTCCGCCGAGCGCGTAGCCGAAGTCTCTCGGGTTTGAAGGGTACGGCAGGAGATACCGCTGGTGTTGGAGCTGGCACTGCTGCAGCTGGAATCGGTTGTGGTGGCACTATGACCAACGGTTGCACTGGCATCACTTTTACTGTCCTTCTAGCTCTCACCTTGGCTGGCGTTGGTTGTTGAAATTTGTTGAACCTTTGCAGCGAAACCTTTGGCATCAGATAGGGATCTAAATTCAGTTGAGTTGCCGCCTGCTGTTCCGCCTGAAATGCCATATAATTGTCCAGCTTGTACATGGTTTCACGCACTAGTTCCGTTAGATTGTTTAGCTCCTGATTTCCATCCAAATTCGGACGAGTTTCTGCTGGTTGTGCGTTGAAGGGCTCTTGTTGGTTCCTAAGGTACTTGAGGATGAAACTACGACCTTTAGTCTCTTGGTTAGAACCACTCGCAATTGGATCTCCACTATAAAAACTTGAGCTTTCATGCTGTGTAACTCCACTGGGAATTCTGGGTCCTGAATTTGTCTGCTTCGGACCTCCACTATGTAAACTTGTGCCTTCATTCTGATTAACTTCACTCGGGATTGTTGCTCCTAGACTCATCTGCTCCGATCGATTACTTGCCAGCGATTCAATCACAGCCTTCAGTGCGCTTAATGTGCCCTCTGAAATACAATTCCGATCACACAACTCCGAAAACTCGGACACACTGTAATATGGATCCATTTGCATTCCATTTGAATTCATATGATAAACATGGTGCGAGGCATTTATAAACTGTTCCATTGGCTCAAACTTGTGCGCCTCAGTGGGTTCATGTCCGGAATAGTAGATCGCATCTAGTGGCGAGTAGTCACAACTATTTCTGTGGCCTGGCGACTCAATATTCACGCATACCCGACGCAAGCAGCTGATTTTTGTGGGCAAACGGGTTTCAACCTCATGTGTTTTTCTCAAAAACTTTGAGGAAAAGGGCTTCATAACTCGAGGTATTTCCAAAACCAGATTCACTCGACTGTCCACAAAGTAGCGATTGATTGGTTTATCTTTATGGGTTGCTAATTTTTACAAAAATTTTGAATTTTTACTCATGGCTGGTGCAGATTGTTGATCCTGTAAACGGTTTGTGAATAAATAACGTAAGAAGGGCGGTGAGTTGTGCTTAATATAGTACTGACTGATCACTGCAAGGAGCAACCAATTCTAAATCCAACCCACTTGATATTATTGGACCCTGTAGCTTCAAAACTGCTGACAAAAGTTTCAGAGGAGTCAAAACAAGGCGTAGGAGGTTGAAGCACAACTGACACTTACCATTAGATATACATTTTCGAGATCAGCAACTAAATCTAAGTCGTTATAGTCACATCTTTTTGACTTATCTTATACATTAAAGACAATAAAAGCTAAAGACATAAAATATGGATAAAAAATCCTTCATACCATTTCTGGTAATTATTCCCAGCATAAACCCCCTGCTTAAAATAAAACAATTCCTTTCTACATGTTGAACAGTTGAACTTTTATTTTGAATTTCTTTTCATAACACGCATATCGTAGTATCATCATATTATCATAACTAACAAAGCTTTGCACTAATTTGTAATTTCATTTAATAATTTATTTTAAAAATTTCAATTTTCTGGTGTTTTTTTTTTTTTGTTTACTTTGAAAGTGTTCCTGAGGTCTCAATGGCGATATTCTAGTCATATGTAGGTACCGTGCTGTAGTCGCTGTCATAAGCTAATTCGATTCCATCAAAGATTGTAGATTAGCTTCAGAGTTGTTTGTTTAAATTTTATTAAATAAAATATATAGTATGTTAGTTAACAATGAGCCCGGTTTGATCGATGTTCACATCATGATTTGTCATCTTAGATTTTCAGTTTAATTTTATTTGTTTCATAAAATGTTTTATTTAGTTTTGTTGTTGCATTTTGGCTCCTAATATGGGACTTTAACAAAAGTAAAGCACACGAATAATAAAAATATATATAATATCAAAAAAGAAGTGTATTAATTGATTTATTGCTGATCCTCCGGTGCAGGCAGCTTCTCCCATGTGGGCTCAACGCCCCAAATCTCACGGGCGTACTCGGCAATGGTACGATCCGATGAGAACTTGCCGCTGGATGCAATATTGTTGATGGACATCTCCAGCCACTTAGCTTGGTTCTAGTAGTAGAAATAAAGGTTAGATCTGACTGGAAATAATAAACCTCTAACGACTTACCTGATAGGTCTTGGAGACCTCATCCTGTGCCTTGATGTAGGCATCGTAGTCGGCCAACAAGTAGTAGTGATCGTATTTGAGCAGAATATCGGCAATGTTCTTGAACTCATTGGGATTGCCGGGGCTGAAGAAACCGCCCTGGATCTGATCAATCACCTGCTTGACCTCGGGATTGGCATTATAGTGATCATAGGCATTGTAGCCCTTCTTCTTCAGGGCCTCAACCTCATCGACGGTCATACCGAAGATGAAAATGTTATCCATGCCCATTTCCTCGGCCATTTCCACATTGGCACCGTCCAGAGTACCGATGGTCAAGGCACCGTTCAGCTGGAACTTCATGTTGCCCGTACCGGAGGCTTCAGTGCCGGCAGTCGAAATCTGCTCGGACAAATCGGCAGCGGGCATGATCTTCTCGGCGAGTGTGACGCGATAGTTCTCCAGGAAGATGACCTTCAGTTTATCACCAACAATGGGATCGTTGTTGACCACATTGCCTACAGCACAGATCAGTTTAATGATCTGCTTGGCCACATAGTAGCCAGGAGCAGCCTTGCCACCGATCATGATGGTACGAGGAGTGAAATTGGCGGTGGGATCCTTCTTGATGCGATTGTACAGGGTGATAATGTGCAGGCAGTTGAGCAGCTGACGCTTGTACTCATGGATGCGCTTCACCTGGATGTCAAACATGGAGGCGGGGTTCACCTTGACACCGTAGTCCTTCTCCAAAATGGCAGCCAACTTCAGTTTGTTCTCCTGCTTGACACGGGCCACATTGCGCTGGAAGTTGGGATCCTTGGCCCACTTCTTGAGGGCAACCAGCTGATCCAAATGCACGGGCCACTCGTCACCGATCTTCTCGGCAATGAGATCGGAGAGTCCCGGATTGCAGAGCAGCAACCAACGACGTGGCGTAATGCCGTTTGTCTTGTTCTGGAACTTCTTGGGATCCATTTCATAGAAGTCACGGAAGAGCGTATCCTTAAGGATCTGCGAATGGATGGCAGCCACACCGTTAACAGCATGTGAGCCCACAATAGACAAATGGGCCATGTTGATGCGCTTCTCGCCATCCTCCTCCACGCAGGACATGCGACGCATGCGATCCAAGTCCTCGGGGAACTTCTTCTTTACATTCTCCATGTGCAGGAAGTTGATGTGATAAATGATCTGCAAATGACGTGGCAAGATCGACTCCAACATGGAGACGGGCCAGCGTTCCAGAGCCTCAGGCAGCACAGTGTGGTTGGTGTAGGCACAGGCACGCACTGTAATGTCCCAGGCCTTCTCCCACTCCAGATGCTCCTCATCGACCAGAATGCGCATCAGCTCAGGAATAGCCAACGAAGGATGGGTATCGTTCAGCTGAATGGCCACCTTGTCGGGGAAGTGATCGAAGGTGTTGCGCACAGCCTCGCGGGAACCAAACTTGGAGGCCTTGTAGCGACGAATGATGTCCTGCAGGGTAGCAGCGCACATGAAGTACTCCTGCTTCAGACGCAGCTCCTTGCCCTCGAAGAAGTTGTCGTTGGGATACAGCACACGGGAAATGTTCTCAGCCAGATTACGATCCAGCACGGCCTGAATGTAGTCACCATCGTTGACTGTAAGAAAGAGTGGAAATGGATATGAGTAGGGCCCCTAAGGAGATTGAAGAGCACTGTGTATACTTACAGAACTTCAGGTTGAAGTCAATGGGAGACTTGGCAGACCAGAGACGCAGCGTGTTCACGTGATTGTTGCCAAATCCGGGAATGGGATTGTCGTAGGGCATGGCATAGACTCTCTGGGTGTCCACCCACTTCTTGCCCTCGGGTGTGTCGATCACACGGCCATAGAAGTGCACGGGCAGCATGAATTCGGGACGTGCCTTCTCCCAGGGGTTGCCATAACGCAGCCAATCATCGGGCTCCTCAACCTGTTCGCCGTTCTTGATCTTCTGGGCGAAGATGCCGTACTCATAACGAATACCATAACCATAGGCAGCCAGACCCAGAGTAGCCATGGAGTCCAGGAAACAGGCAGCCAGACGACCCAGACCACCGTTGCCGAGACCAGCATCCTCCTCCATCTCCTCAAGATTCTCAATGTCCAGACCCAGCTGGTACATGGCCTCCTCGCACTCGCTCTGGATGCCCAAGTTGATCATTGTGTTGGTCAACGATCTGCCCATGTAGTATTCCAGCGACAGGTAGTAGACGCGCTATAAACGGATTAAGAATTGGAAATATTAGAAAGGGTGGCAACTCTAGAGGAACAGTAACAAATAGAGAAAGGTTTCAGAATGGGGTTTTTGAAGCTTTAAGTGGGAATTATTGATAAGATCTGGGATTTTCTTCGATAAATTAACATATTTTAGAAAAGGTGACAGCTCTGGTAATTCGAAATCACTTCTGATGTAGGTAATCTTTGAGTTATGTGGCAACTCTGGTCGTTAAGATAGGTTCTGATACATGTTAAGTCATTTTTTAACTAGAAAATACCCTGTAATCAGCTAAAAAGCGACTAAACGACTAGAAAGTAACCTGTAACAAGAATTATATTGTCTTAAAACTGAGTTTAGGGTAACAATATCTAATCATAGGGTACTTAGTTCTGTACTGTTGTTACATTATAATAAGCTTGTAACATTCGCTTATTCAATTGAAAGCAGCTGTTTTGAGTGAATTCTAGAGACAGCTGTACCTCATCTGATTAGAAGTCCCATTAACCTATTTATGGTAATATACTCGACATATGTTCAGCCTCAGATTCGTTTGCTGAGAAGGTCACGATGGACGGCGCCTTATCGCTCGGTTGCTAATTTGAGGTAGCGTTACTTGAGAGCTATTAATAGAGTTTAACCTATTACATAGTCCAGTTTGTAAGTATAGTTATATATAGGTACAGTATTAATCAATCGATTGATCAAATCAGTTTCCCCTCGGTAGACAAGGGCATACTTTGTTACTGTATGCACTTGACATGCTATGAAATCATGCTAAGCCATATGCAATCACAGTCCCTATGCAATAAATGCACCAATGCACCTATGCACCTTTCGACTATATCCCTATCTGATGCAGCTGTGGTATGATGCTGATCTGATTATGATTTGCGTATTGTAATTTGTTTTGACGACAACATCGACAGTTCTATGCGCCACTTGATAAGCACTTGCATTCCAATACCCTGTAATGGCGCCAAAGGTTAAAAAGGTAAAACATATTTTGTGTTTTAATAAATATATATTATTTATTATTGAGATTAGGCAAGTAATACTCTATTTGATATAAATTTCCAATAGCGCTGTTGATTGTTTCTCTGAATTACTTTTTTCGTTCTGGCCAAAAGCAATTAGTCAGGCCAACAAAGAGAGAAATGAACATATGTTTTGGTTTTGTGGTCAAAAGGCTGATAACAACTGCACTATTGTAATCGAAATCGGTTGTAGATACATATATATATGTAGGTAAACCATAGTAATATTGTTATTTATTGCTCATAAAAGGTTTCTCATATAGTTATATGGCAGAGTGTTTGCTTAATTAAGTTCTAGCAGCTTAACAAACATATATATTTCAATATATTTATATAACTATGTATGAAATTGTATTTCTCAATGAATTGTACGTGTTGAAAAAACGATTTTAGTTTGTAATTCAACTCATTTATTTTCCTTCTAAGAAATCTTTAAGTTTAGCTAACAATATTTTTAGTTGAGGTCTTTAAATTGCAACGGACTCTTCATTTTAAGCTTTATAAAAACATATTAAAATCTTCAATATATGTTAGATACATTTTAATTCTTCTTCTTCTTATTACTTTGTTATTTTCCATATATCAAATGATTTTAATCGAGTCTATCTACTCTATTAAGATTCATTTAAACTAAATTTCAAAACAACTTTGTTATCGCTCAATTTCTTCAAATCAAATCTTTAATCAATCAATAAAACAATTGCTATTTTAGGCACATTCACTAACTAACTATAATTGTTTTTGGTCTAGAGTTTGATCAACCCTCGCTTGACCTCTGCCATTAATTGATTGAAGAAGTAAAGCATCAATTGATGGTGTTAAACCATTGAAGATTCACACTCAATTAGCTTCAAGTGTAACTAGTTTAAACTTGGGTCACCCCCAGCGTATCTATACAGCTATGGTATTCAAAGTATCTATGGGATACAGTAGATTAACTTGGCTCGTTGCGTGCTCTAATTGCATGTAAGGTTCTAATGAAAGTGTAACAAAACATAAAAACCAATGGAAATTTTCGTTTATGTCGCATTTTTATGGAACCAAAATAAATACGCACACATAGATACACACTCACACTCACGCAAACACACACACACGCACACTCGTATAACAGAAACTAGCACACAGCCAAAAGACTAGAAAAACAAATGAAAATTTTCCTGCTGGCGTCGCCGAGCAACTCTCGTTTTTGTTAATAACCTTTGATTGACCTTGAAAATATGTATCTTTGTTTGTATATTTGTAGCTGTCAGACTGTTATATATTTTTATCTTCTGCTATGTTCAGATATTTCAACAATTGTTAGAGACTTGCAATTATTATTTCTTTCATATAAATTAAACTAAATTGACAAACATTTATCAATGGGTATTTAACAGCTGAAATGTTCATAAATTTCTATGCAAATGTATCTCAAAGATACGCAGCTACATAATTGAAAGTGATTTAACATGAGAGTCAAGTTTTTACCCACTGACATTCAGGCAAGGACAAATTTCCAAAGGGGAGGCGAGACCTCCGCTTTTCCCCTCCCCTTAGCATCTTTTTCATTCGGCTTTTCGCGAAATTCGCACGCCTGTAGCACGTGATTGATGTTGTAGCTGTGCGTGCGTGTGTGTGTGTAGCTTATAGATACATTTGTGACGAGTCTATAAAATATGTTTAAAAACTCACGACTCGTTTTAAAGTGAGCTCAGCTGTTTACCAGTTGTAGTTGCATGTGCTTGCAGCAGGTGCTGGACTAGCTGATGCCCTGTAATGCTGGTCTTTGCCTGCTGCAATTTTTTTTAGCTTTTGAACAATTGAGCTCGGGAACTAATAGATCTTTAAAAATAATTCTAGTTTAAAAATCTTATAAATATTATAGAATCTTCAAGTTTTAAACTGCAGTAAATTCATCTTTATTACATTTAGTTTTTTTACCCAAAAACATTAAAGACTTAGCTATTCCTATTATTTTCGACTTGAACTTTTTTTTGACTAAATTCATATTTTTACAATGTATGGGAACATAAAATTATTAGCTGTGTATATGTAGCTGAAAATATACTATATATTCTTCACAACCTATAGAAATCTACCCCATATAGTATTAAATAGACTTAGAAAAATTATATTTAATAAGCATTCTTATTTTTCAGCCATTTGGAAAGGGTATACGCATCACTAAACTATTATATCTGTGTGCTTGTGTGTATGTGACAGCTGCTGCCATACTCTGTCACGCCCACCGGCACTATGTGCCCAACTAGAGAACTGTTCTCTAAACTTGTCGATCCACCCACAAGTGAAATTCCGCAGTGAAAGTAGTGCTAATGCGTCTCCTGTTGTCTCCTTCACACCAACTAATTTTTTTTTCTTTTTTTTTTGGCACTTGTCCCACTGCACTTCACACCACAAACAACAAAATTGCGGGCAATTAGGCAAAGGCAACGAAATTGCCAAAAGCAGAATAAGAAGAGGAAGCTTTAACAAAAGGGAATCAAAGAAAACAAAAAGATGCAAGCAAAATAAAAATGAACAGATGATAATGACAATGTGCAACGAAGACGAAAACAAAACCGAAAATAAAACTAAAACTATAAAAATAATAGAGAAGTCAATGAAACGAAAAGGAATTTCAAATTGAAAACGCAGAGCGCAATAATAATGTCGTAATAGCCAAAAAAATATAAATTTATATCTGCAGCCTTTTTAGACGGAGTTAAAGGCTAATCGAAAGTTGGGTTAGGTTTCTTTTTTCACCTCTCATAATCAATAGACTGGTAGCAGGGGTAGGGTCAGCGGTCTGAGGTCAACTGGCTCACCTTGGGATCCTTTTCATAGTAGTGCTGCTGTGTGCGAATCCAGCGTCCAACCATGTTGTCCTTGACCGTGTTGGCCAACGCAAAGTAGTAGTCACGCAGCGTGGATACATTGCGATCCTTGACCAAAGTGTAATGCAAATGACGATTGAAGTTCTTCTTCACTTCGGTTACGTTGCCAACCTCAGCGATGCCGCGCACCGAAATTTGCTTCCTGCGATCCGCGTCCGATTGTGGCTTCGACATTTTGCCTTTGACTCTCTGCTGCTAACTGAGCTAGATGCTACAGTGGGTTCCTATATGTCACTCGCTGCTGTGTTTGCTGCCTGCGTGGGTGCGTATATATTATGCTTTCCCCTCCTCGTTACACACACTCACTAACACTAACTCTCTTTTACACTCGCTCTCACGCGCTCTCTCTCTTTCGATACGAAATTCTACAACGTCAAAAACGATGCGCGACCAAGACGACAACCGTTCACTGCTAAATCCGGAGCACTTCTCACACAACGTGCACTTTTCGCATGCGTTATTAGTCACGAGAGCTTTTCGTGTTACAGCGGTACAGCTCAGTGGGGTATGTTGGTTGGATACTCAGCAGACCCACAAAGTATTGTAGCTTTTTTATTTCTACCTAAGAACTAGCTATAAAATATTATTTCTAAATTTTTTTTAATCATTCCCCTACATTTTATATATTTAAATATATTTAAATAATTTTTACTTATTCGTTATTAATACAAATCTTTGCTTGCAGGGTATTTGCCTGTCACTACAAACAGTTCGTTTGCGCGCTCTGCACATTAGCATGCAGAGCTTTCTCTCTCACGCTCTGCCGCTCTCTCTCACTGACGCTCTTGTAAACAACTGAGCTGTACGCAGCCTTAACGATTTTGTTTTGTCTTATCAGCGCGTTAAATTCTCCGTTGCTTTGTCAGCGTCAGTTTGCAGTTGCCAATCGCGTAATTTATGTTAATATTAAATGCATATCAAGCAAAGCCACAACGCTCTCTGTTCACACTTACGCTGTGCCTGCCGCTCTCGCTCACACTCGCTCTCTTTCAGGCGCGCGCAGAGTGTCCCAGTCACCTTGTACGAAGGTCATACATGCGTATTGTTTATTATTTTTTGTCGACAGAGCGTTGTATGCTTTTTATTTTCCATTCTGCTGGTGGCGCACTCTAGCGACAAGCTTTGGCAATGGTGTCATTTAGCTTTATGTGGTGTGTAAGTGGATGCTTGCTCACTGACACAAGCTGTTTGATTTAAAGCGCGCAAGTGAAATGAGTTACAAAGCCAAAATTTGTTTTATTAGTTTATTTTTATTGAAATTTTGACGATCATATCAACTGTTTGATCTTCTTTTAAATGTAATAAGTAAGAACATTGTTGTCGCTGTCTATCATATAGCAAACTTACTGCACATTTATGTGATATACGTGAGTGTGTGTGTGTTGAATGTTTGTGTGTAAATGAAGATCGTTTTCATAGGGTTAATACCCATAATGTCGTTATGCTTTCACTTGTTTATCTTACATATTACGTACATATATAGAAATATAATTTTAAAGTGTTACATAATATGCAAAAATATCTATTGTTATTATACGGGAGGAAAAAACGACGCCTAAAAAAGTTATCATTATCAGTTTTCCTTACAAATCTTTTCCGCTTAATGTTTTATCATTTTTTTTGTTCTTTTTCTTTTTGTTTCTTATTTTTTTGAAAGCAACTAAAAACAAAATTCTTTCACTTTCAGTTTAACAATGAGCAACAAATGGATGACAATAAAAACATTTAAGCTACAATAAATATTAATATGTATTTATATGCAATATGATTTAATGATTATGATTTTAAAAACGTTGGCAAAAAACTCAACTTTGCTGTGCTACACAAAAATTTACATTAAATATTTGATTTAAGTTCTTGCTTACAAATTAATTGTACATAAGTAAATGTTTATGAAACAAGGCGAAACTGTTGATTTTGGTTTACTTTATTTATTATTAACTTTTCGTATGCCCAGCAAAAAACAAAATTCGTTTTTGGTCCAATCCCTAGTCTGCTTTAAATAAAAGGCGAAATCGTTTATTGGAACAGCCAAATTTGCTAAAGGAAAATAAAAAACTTACAAATTTTACTTCACTTGTTTTTATTTTGATTTTTTTGTATAAAAATCAACAAAATTATAATTAAAACTAAAGCAAAAAAGTGTTTTAAATTGAGAAAAAGTTTGCTAATAAAAATGGGTGTACAATGTTCTTGTTTTTCTCAGTTGTCAAAAGCATTTAATTTAACTAAATCATAAAAATTAAAACAAATTGTTTGTCGCTAAGGCAAAAACTAAAAAAAAAATCATTTTGGAACCGAGGAAACTTTAATTGCATTGCTGTGGCTGTGTTTTCTTTGTTTTCTTCATTCCTTTTCGTTATTCTTTCTTTAATTATCTTTTATATTTGTTTACTTTTCGTTCGTTTGAAAAACTTAAAGACACTTGGACAATGTTTTAATTTAAACTTCTACGATGTGTTTTGATATTTGTTGTTTAGCAATTTGTTTTGTTGTTTTTTAGCATTTAGTTAAAGGTTTTACATTGCAAGTTTTTTTGTTTTTGTTGTTGTATATTGTAATTATACAATAAAATATGTATTTATTTGTTATGCCCCGATGAATATTAAATCATTCAAATAATGCTTAATAAATAAATAAACATGTTTCTTCTTGTTTCTGTTGCTGCTACTGTTGTTGTTGTTGCTGTTTCAGTTGTTGTTGTTGTTGTTGTGGCTCTTGCTGTTGTTGCTTTCTATTTGTCCTTGTCGGACTCAGTAGCAGCAGCCACGGGCTTCTTGTTGCCAATGGGAATAGCCACCTTGATTCTGTGGGGAAAGAGGGTAAAAATGAGTAAAAGGTAAGCTGCAAAATGTTGGCTAAAAGCCTCTTAACTTACTTGTCGGTGATCTCTGTCAACTTGGTGCGCACCAGATCCAAATAGGTGTCAATCGATGCCTTGTTGTTCTCGTAGACCTTGGGCAAGGTGAACAGAGAGACAAAGGCTGTGAAAAGGAGTGAAAATTAGTATGGAAAACAACTATTTAGTCAGTGTCGTCCACTCACCCAAAATGACCAGAGTCATGCCATTGAACCAAGCGCCGATGTAGGTGAACACCCACAGAATGACACCAAATTTGATCGAATCAATCAGATCCTCAACCAGAAACAGACGCCTCAGTTCAGCGGTGAAGCCATTGAGATGTGCAACGGCCACACCGGCAATATGTTGCACCTTCTCCTGTGACAGCGTCAGATCCAGTTCCAGATATTCTCTATAAAGAAACTTAATTAGTTGTTGTCTAAAGTGAATGCTTGTTAACTGGGCTCACTTGAAGGGATGTCCATCGTTTGTCTTTTGTACGGCCTGTGTCACCGATTTGTAGATTCTGAAGGCGACGGTACCGAAGAGACCCAGCAGCGATAAGTATGCGAACACACTGATCACGGAGAAGCAGGAGATGGCCACCAGTGTGACCAGACCGGCGCCAAAAACAATGCCGGACTTTTTCACATCACGCCAGTAGATGAGGGATTCCACTGTAAGATAAGGAGATAGAAGGAATGTTAGTTAAAGTAAATTGGTTTGTAACATAGGAATCACTGTAAAACGATCTGAAAGCAGGTCTAATTTCGTTGAAACCACTGTAAAACGAGTGATGTGTAAGCTGCTGTTTGACAGCCTTGAAACTCCTGCAAGCAGTGCTAAGTCAAAAGAGTGCGTAAACTATAGTTTGACACCCATTTAAGACTGCTGATAGAAAGCAAACAGTTTAAGAGACTTCACGACCACTCTTAAGCTTCTTCAACACTTAGAATTAAACCAACGTAAACAATTTACAAGTAACTTTGCTATCTTAACGGTTTGAGAGCCACTTGCTCACACTGCATATTCATTTTCCACAGTTTATCAGCCATTGAATGCTACCAAAATATACAAAATCACACACACGCACACAACCAAAGATCACTAGACAGCTGTCGGTATGTGTATATAAGTATCTTTTGCCACAGCAATTATGCAATCTTTGAGATACACGCACACACTTGCACACTTTTGAGCATTTTGTAGCAAAAATTGCGTTGCACTTGCAGTCAGGTAATAATTGTTGCCACTAAATAAATGTATGTATGTGTCTGTAGTTTAAGTACTATATAATTATATATGTATATATATATTTATATTTCTTTGTAAATCGGTATTTTGCGGTGCTGCTGCCCCTGCCCCTTTCCTGCGTCGCCTTCGCCCACACTCACAGATTCTGCTCGACATTTTTCGTTTGTGGTTTTCGCCGTGCGTTTCGATCGTTGGATCGTTCGTTGCCAAGTTTTATACTAGACAAATATATTATTTGGCGTTTTGGGGATTGCCTCAAAATCTTTTTGTCCGGACCCCGGAAAAGAGCGAAAGACCAAAAGAGCAGAGAGTAAAATCAAGAGAGAGAGTGGAAACGATTATGAATTGAAACGCATAGCAAATGTATCTTTACATAAATGTATCTGATGGATACAAAGTAGCGCCACACTTTGCTCTCTTCTCCACCCCTCTCTTTCTATTGTTCTTTTCTCCTTTACATTTTCCGATAAGCAGTCAATGCACTCATCGAAAGCGAATTTACTTTTTTAGCTACAAATTTGATTTCAATTGCTTTTCACTATTTTTAGTTTGTTTTTTTTTATACCATTAGAACAATAAACATTTCATTGACGGCTCATTGAAATCCAATTTTTATATGTTTTGTGTTTGTTTTCTGCTTATTTTTCTATTTTTAAGTCACTTTTTATTTGAAATTTCCTAAAGAATGATTATTAGATGAGGTAGTTCGATTGTTGTTTGGAATTGATACGTTTTGTGGTATTTCACATATGAAATGTGTAAATTACTTATGTATTGATCAGTGGGTAGCTAGTATAATACCCTGTAGAGTGCAAAAGATAGTTAAAAAGGTATATACTATGTGATTTCTTGTTTTCTGATTTCTTGTTGTTATTAATGGCAAAAATTCGTTCAGTAGTTTGTAAAATACAGGGTATTTATGATTCAATTACACTTTGTTTATGAAAAGAGAGAAAAATGACATAAGCGTTGGCATCTTATAATAGATAAATCAAAGAAGAATACATAGCAGAGCTAACAGAGCTTTAATGAGCTTTAAAGCTGCTAACGATCACCAAGAATCTTCATTTATTAAATTAAATCGAATAAAACTAATTAATTTATAGCAAACAGCTAAGCAAATATTAATTATGCTCTACAACAGTTGCACAAACCCGTTTCCGGGGGGAGTGTAAGGTGTGGGGGGTTTTGGCCAAAATAGTTGCCAAGCGGCAGAGACTGAAGTTTTTTTAAAGGTTATGTAAATCGACACAAAATTAGAAAGGAGACAATGATGAGAGGGCCACAAATTGAAACTGGGTTAAGACGTGAGTATGTGGCTGTGTCTACGTATGCTTAAGTATAAAAGATACAAATGTATCTCTTGCTCGGAATTGTAAAGAAAGCGATGCGAGAGAAAGTTTCGCCGTCTTTTTATCAATTGAAATGAGACTTTGCTCCAATTAAGCGTATTGAAACTCTTGGAACTTGAAACTCCGTTGATAAATGCATTCACCACTGGGGGGGATTCCAATTGGAGTCGCATAGGGAACTTGGAACGATGCTGGAAGGAGCCCAAAGAGTGGAACAGAACTGACAACAGGTTTTGGTTTCGATTTTGAGTTCGAGTTTGGCTTGCAGCGCAAACAAGTTTGTGCTGAAAGTGAAGTGGAGTCTACACATAGAATAAAGGAAAAGAAGAAGCGCAAGAAATTACCACAGATAAGAGACAAGTGTGCGTGATTCTCTATTTTTATAGATACGTTTTAATTAACTGCTTTCATTGAACTGCTTACTCCCTTACTACTTCCCCTTAAACATTTCCTTAAGCAGACACTGCTCTCTGACGATCCTGCTCTCTTGATTGTTACAGCACTGCTTGCCTGCCCCCACTCCAATCAAAGCTGCAGCTGACACTTCTGCTGCTCTTTCATGGTCACTGCTTGTCACCGCTGCTAACTCTTAAAACGAAATTAAATAAATACGTGCGTGCCTGTGCTTGCTCTAATTATCACGTGCACATCTCAAGCATGTGGCATTGATAACCTTGAATTAGACAAGACGCACACATATACGCACATACACTTTCACACAGATAACTGCTTGCACGGTGGAAATGCTATGGAATATGCAGTGGAATAGTGCTGAATTTTAGTTTTCGATTGTCTGTCATTCCAGTTTGATTGTCTTCAAAGTTCGTTGGCTTTCCAACGAATTTTCAACGTGGCAATCAAAATTCCAGAAGTGATCGCAGCCGTATAAAAATTCAAATTATGCAAAAAACTTTATGCTGCCCATTGTTGTTGTTGTTGTTGCTGGTTTTTGAATTGCTTGCTATATTTTATAAGTTTTGGCCTGAAAGCATGCAGCCACGTTGGCGTCGCTGCTGACGTTGGCAATCGTTGGCAAATATATAGCAGCAGAAGAGCATAGATAACGCTTAGCGGTAAATCAGAGTGGACAGGTGATAAGCCCTGTAGTTCGTTCAATTGTTGTTGGTGTTGTCATAGTGGTTGCTGTCATTTACCTGGGCCACGTTCGGGAAGTGGCTGAAAATTGCCGTTTGAGTTGTTGCGTGAATAACGTTTGCTGCCACCGGCCATTTTAGCGGTTTTATATTGTTCAGGGAGTGGGGGTGATGAGGGCGTAACTTGCCGCCAAAATGTATGCAAAACGGAACTAGCGTGTCAAATACTAATTAAACTTGGTTAATGCACACACACACGGAGAATACAACTGTAAATATGACACGGAAACTCTCGAGGGCGACACTGCGGACCGCCGTCTGCTCTGAACGCAGCAAAAGAACTGGAAGAAGTTCAAACACAAAACAAACCAATAAGCCGCAGTCCAAGTCGCTGCTACTGCGCTGCCGCTGTCACTGCCACTAGCACTGCTTTGCTCTGCTTCGTAGAGCTCACAGTGCGTTAGAGCGAGAGGCAGTGGGAGTCAGAGCGAGCGCATGCATGACAAACAAGTTTTCTGGAATGGAGCAACTTTTGTGCTTCAGAGAGGAAGAGAGAGAGAACGCAAGCGAGAGAGTGCGCTCGATCCAAGCGCATGAAAGTAAAAAGATAACACGCAATTGCAACAACAATAACGTTGTACGCGGGGTGTGGGAGTGGGAACGGGGAGAGGCAAGCAGCATGTCAAACTTTGGCTACGTAGGCGCATATTGAAAGCACTCGCTGCCGTTGCCGATGCGTCGCAAGAATTGTTAGCAACGTGTCAAGCAGCACACGACGATGACTCGGGCAACCGACACGAAGTTCACGTTACGTGCTTTCATTTAACGTAATGGGCGCGGTTTGCTTGGTGTTCGCTGTTTGATTTGTCTGCTTGTGATTCATACAAGTAGCGTTAAGCTGCGAGCAAGTCTCTTAAATCAACTCGGTCCAAACCCATAGCGGTGTTGGAGTGTGTCTTTGTGTGTGTAAGAGTCTAAACTGCATATCGAATCAATAACAGAGCGAGCGTCTGCTTGCTGTGGTTGTTGTTGTTTTAGTTGAGTGTGGTCAATGCACTGCTTGCTACAGTTTAACACGCACTGCTTGTCTGCTTAGCTGGAAAGCTGCGCACACTGTTGTTGTTCTCTCTGCTTCTTCTTGTGCTTCTACTGTTTGTTCAATGAACTTTCCACTGCAACGCAAAATCAAAACAAATTACGTTTTATGTGCTTTCCTGTAAATGCTCACAATGACATCATACCCCCTTTAGCAACCCCCTTTTCGTTTCAAATGACACCACAGATTAATGCGTTCTTTTTTGGCGCGACGAGTGAGTAATAAAGCTCTGCTTCAAATGATATCATGCTAACCAAAACAGAGAGTGAATGAGTAAGAAAAAGAGAGAGAGAGGGAGAGAGCGCGTTGGGGTGTATGGGTTGCCAGACAGAGTTGGAGCATACGCAACGCTGACATAATTCTCAATTTGGTTGCCTTTGATTTGTAAAAAAAAAATAAAAAATATATCAAATAAAAACTGCACCTGACATTGTCAAAATGAATATAAAATAACAGGAATACCGCAAAAGGTGCTACAAAAATTGCATAAGCAGAAACGCAAACAAAATAAGAAATAAGAAATGCAATAAAAAGCAAATGAAATAATCAAATTATTATAAGAATAATAAAAACAACAATAACAACAACAATAAAAGCAGCAACAGCAGTGAGCAACAATCAAGTTGAATGCACATGAATTGAGGGCTTGATCGACAGTAAGATACCCAAGATTAAAGTAGAGGAAACAGTATATAATTGATAAATGAAAAAATTACGAATTTAAATAAATTAACAACTAGTTTTAGTAAACTTCCAACTTAGAAGTAGTAACAATTTTATATCAAATGTAGTTTTATCGTCATGTACTTTTATAAGGATTTTTAGCCCAGTTTGCAGTGGAAATTATGAGCTTATGATTGTGTGTGAATCCAAAAGACAAAATAGTTTTGAGTGTGAATATTTTATGCTTTACAATTAGCAAAAATCCACTTAACAAAACAATTTTAGACCAAAAAGCCTTGAGAATTTGCTAAGATGAGCACATTTCTAACAAATTTCACTATGATGACGTCATGAGCATGCTGCGGACGTGAGCATTGTATTGACAGATGACAATAATTTGGTTAAAAAAGAATTAGTAAGGAATTGGGCTGCTTAAAGTCGAGCAGCTCAGCTACATCGACTTTAACTGTTATAAAATAAACAACAGTTTATCAGTCTTTTAAAATTTCTAGACAATCGACATTAGTTTCATTATTAACAAAAGTTCTTCATAATCTTCTGCAAATATTACACAAATCAAGAACGGAAACAAATAAATTTAGAATCGATTCTTAAGTCAAAGATAATGGAAATCAATAGCACAAGTGTCAGGCATGACGAACAGGAAAGTTGAAGAAATCTTGAAAGATAGATAATCAGTACATAACAATATATATATATTTACTATAAATACATTTAGTTTATTGATTAACAAATCCAAGGCCCAGTTAGGCGGCAAAGAACTCAGAGCACACAAGAAATACAACAAATATTTCAATAAAATTTCTGTCACAACAATAAAAACAGAAGAGTTTATTTATAAATAATTGAGAGCTGCAGTTGGAAACAACGTGAATGTGAACGTGAACGTGAACAGACACGATGGCTAAAGACTCACAGAGGGTCTAAAGAATTAGCCACAAAATGGATTGGCTTATTTAAATGAATGAACAGAGTGCGGTATTTAGAGGAATTCTAATAGTTTTAGCGGGTTTATTGGGGTGTAGGAGACAAGAAATGTTTGCTAAACTTTAGTGATTTATTTAAGCATTCAAAAGTGACTTAAAATTAAATTCTTCACTACTATTTTAAGGTCTAACTATATTTAAATTAACAAATTTCCAACTAACTCCAATTTCTTTCAGTCTACTGCTATTTTAAAACTCCACAGACTGTTCTGCTAATTTTCAGACATCAGTAGAATAAGTGAATTATTTTTAACCTTCTCTTAACAGTCTCTGCTGTAAGTATACCACCACTTGGAGTCAAACACTCTAGTACTTACAGGATTCCCGATTCAGAGGCAGCTCTTTGATTTCATTCAATGTTTGCAGCAGCGATTGTAGCGTTTCTAAAGCGCCAGCCATTATTTATATGTATTAATTTAATATATATATTATTTAAATATATGTATTTAGTTAGCTAGTATAAAGCTAGTGCGAGACTGCAACGAAATAAAACGGATTTGGTTTTGTTTAGAGTTAAACACACGCGATGTTTGCCAAACGGAGCGGCATTAACATTAACCGTTAACTGAATCGAGGCAATCGACCGAACGATCAGCGAACCCAGTCCCCCGAACTATATAGTATATCTACTATATATGTATACTAGACACAGTGGAATGACTTGCCGAAAATTCTAAAGAAAATGAAAAACTAAAGACCGTTGTCGCAACTGATATGAAAATAGACGAGGCGACAACGCATCGTCCAACTGCATGATAGATAAGTGTCACACTACACTCAGCGAAAGGGAGGCTAGTTTTATATATCTTTGTTATGTGAATGAAATAAATTCACTTAACTATTTATCAATTAGTTTTAACAGTTACTTCATTTAATTCAATTCATTCAATTTATTTAATTGCTTTTTTACACTGCAACAAAAATCAGGCAGACTTATTTAAATGATTTTGTTTTTAGGTATTTTTAACGACACTTTTCATAGTTTATTTATATTTTCATTCAATGTTTTTTATTTTACAACTTTTACAACAGTTCAGCTCAAAGTGCACTGAGCGAAAATTATTCACCTCTAAGACAAGTCTGCTACTTTTCAGCATACAAAAGTTACACTGTTCAAAAAAGTTCTTTTGATTTTCCTACTTTTCTTGACTTTTAATTAGTTACTATAAGTTATGCCACATTTCGCTGAGTGTACTTGCTGACAAATTCGATAAGCACGCAAAATGTACTTTCAATAATTATGAAATGAGAATTAAAATTAAAAATTATATAATTCAAGTGCACTGTCCACTGCTGATATAAAAATATATAGACAGCACTACAGACTTGTGTACATATCTAGATATAGGTATAAATTTAGATAGGTATTTCCCTAGCTGAGAAATGCGCGAAATTGGAATTGAAAAGTGCATGTAAATGCCAAAGAATCTGCTGGGAATCAGGAATTGGAATCGAAAGTATTTGTGTATCTTGTCGATTGTTATTGCCGACCTATCCGATTCGATCTGATTCGGGGGGACTGAGGTCAACGCCAAGGGTTCAGTTCAAACAGCTGTGTTTGGCCAAAAGTATCTTACAGTGACGGGGAACAGACAGAAAACACGACTCGACACGATGAGACACGAATAAAACTAAAAACTCGATCAAATAAACACTCGCGAAGTGTGACGATGACAAAGGCCGTACATCAACTAAACTACAATTAATTTCAGATGCGCTTCAGGCACAGGGCGAGCATTGCTCTAGGTAGTGTACACTGTACAGTAGTATACAGTGGGTACATAAGTATACACACACACACTCAAGTCTTATATAGCATTATATATCATAGGTATAGGTATTCCTATATACGATGTTATAGGGGCACCCTCAGCCACACTCGCAAATTCCACAAAGAACACTCGACTGAGCATTGAGAGCTGCAGAGAGCTGTCGAGAGAGCCAGAGAGAGAGGAAGAGCAAGAGCATTTACTCTCTCAAGTGCGTTGCTCTCTCTTGGGAGAGGGTCGCATACGCATTTCTAGCTGTAAATGTTGTCGCCTGTCAATGTAGCTGTATTTGTATCTCTGTCTGCATTTGTATCTGTATCCGTTGCACTTAGGTAGACCGACGATCCCTAAGATTGTTAGCGCATGTCTGTGCATGTTTGTGCACAGGTAAGCAGCAGATGCTGCTAGGGCAGGTAGACACTACAAGGCCAACGAAAGGGTCGTGAAAGATGTTTCACTTGGGTTTTTTAGTTCATTCGATCAGCTGTGATTCGAACAGACTTCCGCTCTCTTTATATCTGTTGACAGCCCTTAAGCAACTGCAAGCAAAAGCTCGCTCTCTGCTTAAGCTGCAGCCCACTAATTTATAGCTGAAACAGCTAAAAAGCTAAATTTAGCAGACAAATACAAACACGACTCGCAGACGCCGGCCGGGCAGCGCGTAGGAGAGCGAGAGAGAGAGCACTGCACATCAGCTGTGGGAGCGTCGCTACAAAAACAACACCTCTCTCTCTCTCATCTCTTGTTCACATTCTTCACCCTGCTGCTTGCAATTTTCAAGGTTAACTTCTAGTGCGCCACTGCTTGCTAGTGAGCGCTGCTTGCAAGCTTTACACTGCTTGCCAAAATACAATGGCGCCAAAATTGATTGAGTATTTGAAATGATTCTGTGACGTCACTGCCAATGACGCACACTTTGTCTATATCTAATTGTCTACTCATCTACTCACAGGGCACATGACTAAAATAGTTCGTTATCAGCGCTATCGGCGTTGTCTAGACTTTCATTTCACTTTCATACTGCACTGCACTGGCAGCGATAAGAAGGGTGTATTAGTGTAGGGGTAGTGCAAGTGCACTTTTAAAGCTTTAAATAATCACAACTCAGTCGTTATCTTGGAGAGCCATACCTTTCAGGACGCAGGAAGACTAGTTTAATCGATCGACATACAAATTTGAATGTTACCCCTTTAAAATTTTCTCCTAGTCCTAGCCCTGTAGAGTTCCAAAAGCTGAAGGTAGGCCCTATAAATATTCCTTGTTCAAGTTTCTGTTTATAAGGCCCAAAGAGGGGATTAATCTCCAACTGAATAATTATTAGAATGTTAATTATTATTTCCAATTTCATTACATGAGGTAAAGTTAGGGTATTTGATAGTCACTTTCTCAGCTTACAAAAACTTGTGTATATTTTTTGCTATCTAGGTATTTGGCCAACTTATCAGTTGGCAAAATCTTTTTTTTCGCACATAAATGCAAATTCTGATATATTCGCTACATGAACAGTGAGCCAGAGAAAGAGTGGGAGAGAGAAAGCGAGCGAAATGGCAGCAAAATATTGCGATGATCTAATGCGTCGATTCGTTATTCGCTAAACGTTCGCTTGACTGGAATCAAATAAGTTATACTATATATAATATAAGTGTTTATTGTATACACAAACAAATAATGCTCGTTGGGGCACGTAAGCATTTCCTTTGTCTTCACTGCCTTCTACCTTTCTATTTCAGGCCATAACAAAAGCCGGCCGGCTAATTAAACCGCTCGAACTAAGCGTCTAGACTCTAAACTAAATCATTGACTAGCACTTCTTAGCCAGTCTTATGAAATTCATACTTTAGTCATGTTTACTCAGTTGGAATAAATACATGCAGTCATGACCAAAATTGGACTACAGGCAGTACGTGCATATTTGCGTTACTAATCATGAAATTTGTACCAGTTATACGGGTTTATATATAGAGTTATGTGTGACTAAAGTTATAGAAAAGAGTAGAAATATTTTGGTATTCACAATCAAAGGTTTTCAATAGTTAAATAGTATTTAACTAAAATTTATTAATGAAATTTCTAGCAAGTGACTAAATCCAAGAATTTCATGCAGTTATTTTTGTAATTGATTAAATAAAGAATTATGTACATTATATATAGATTCATTACAATTCACTAGACAGCTAGTGTTAAAAGAGCTTTACTATTATTAAATTGATCAACTAAAATTAGAATTTATCTTAAATATTTTTAAGAACTTTAAATTTGGCTACATTTGCTCAAAAGTACTTCCCCCGTGAGACTAAGCTCAATTAAGCTCAAGTCGCTCACAAGTTTAGACCCATTATGGCCAAGACCAGTTGGCCAAGACACGTTTGGGTTGAGTGAGTCACTCACAGCGAGGCGAACACAACGACTACCTGCTATGCCCATGAGGCGTTGAGTGCTCCCAGTGGGATGGAAGTCTGGAAAGTCTGGCTCACCCGAGGGTGGTTAACAGCTTTTAATTGTCAATTGCGGTGGTTACTAAATTGGGCATAAGTGCGCATAAAATCGAGAAATTACCTCAGTGAGTGTGTAAGTGCTACGCGGTGCGGCTTCAAACGTGCCGCAAGTGAGCAAAGTTTTATTGACAATATGCAACAAGGGGAAGGTGGTAAAAGGGGCAATAATCGACATGACCAAACCAGGTGGGTAAAAAAGTACAGTTAACGTTATAAGAATACTAACTATACTAAATTTTGAGTAATTTTATAAGTAATAATATTTGCTAGCTTTCATATGATGCACTTTAAGATCTAGTGTAAGATCCCGACGTAAAACCAAACTCTACCCTACTTAAAGCGGCCTTAACAGCAGCTTAACAGCGACTTAACATAGCCAGCCACGTAAGCACACAAATTGCTTATTACTTTGTTTGTTTTCCCTATGGCAATTTGATAGTTTGTTTAAAGACTTTTTTACTGCTCGCCAACTCTTAAAACAATTGCCTTTCAGCTCAAATTAAAGGTTTAAGTACAAAATGAATGTACGCGGCTGTTCCAGTGCCAGACGTGATTAAATATTGTGTATATACAAATATATGTACATAGTTTTCTATATTTATGTGTACATTTAAGGGTTTATACTATTTGCAGTTTGAATTTTGAGTGCAAAGCGCAGACGACACGATGTTAGCTAATCGTAATACGTGTTTAGTTTTCAACTGCTTTCGACTACTTGCCCTATCTAGACGGGGGCTGTAGACACTACATACAGGGTGTGCTTTCGTGTATTAGCTGCTGATTGCAATTTTGTTGCATTTAACTCTAAGCCTTCAACATATTTCCCCAAGCATAATTTGCTTAGTTACATGAATTCATCCAAAAGGAACACCCTGTATGCTAGTGCGCTTAACTGGCGTCTATTACAAGCGAGCCTCGTGCGAAAGGGGTTAACACCCTACACCACCACCCCGTGGCACATATCAGCTTGCATATGGTTTTGCAGTGAAAACTTTTACATTTATATGGCCAACTGACGTTTGAGCTGCATGAAAAGCATGAAAAGCGCCTCGCATGCGATCCGATTACGGGCTTTGACGCTTCAGTGCCAGCAAAATCGACAACAACAACTACAGCTCCGCCTGCTAGGGTAACTGAACTGCAGTTCTTCTAATTATGGGGGCGTGGAATGTTAAACAAACCTCGTCCAAATGAGCCTAGAGTTCATAAATTATGATTTTTGTAGTGCGCTTTTAGGCGTTGTCGGCAAATCAATGAGAGAAAGAAACACAGGCCAAAAGAGTGGGTGAAAAGGGCAAGAGCAACACACACAAACACACATACATACATAAAATCATTTATGTGCAGTGGGAATACGCTTACTTGAGCATAAATACGTTCAGGGTTGCTCAAAACAATGAAAAAATTAAGAAGAAAGAAAAACAGTGGCATACTTTTAGGATTAATAGAAGCACACAGCATTACAAGTAGGTGGAGGGGAGTGGGGAAGGTGGGTGTGGGCGTGGACGGCACAATGACATCATAACAAAGATGTAGATTCACAACAATAATACACTCGCTTAGTTGTTTTTGTGTTCAATATTGACGGCTGTACAGTTGGGCCGGCACTGTGGACAGTCAGTGGGCAAGCAGTTGGGAGTGCGCACACACAGTTTGACAGCAACTGGCATTGACACTTACCTTGCGGGTGCAAACGTTCGGGCTTGAACCAGGCATCTGCAAATAGGCGGATATATATTGATATATTGATTTTCGTTAGTTTAGCATTTGGTTAATGTGTGTGTGTAAGTGTGCCAGTGTTGTGCAAGGCAGAATAGTAAAAATAAGAGAGTGACAGCGGAAATAAAGAGTGCATTTAGGCTGTGGTAATTGTGAAATGAAAGCACGCTTTAAGGCGCAATTAAAAGAGCGTAACCATTACAAATACATGCAAAGCAGATTAAATTCAAGCAGTTTACTATAGCTAACACCATAATCTACCAACAACCGTTATACAACGCATTTAATTCACTTATAATTCAACATTATTTCCACACCATTGACAGAGGTTAGTTTTGTTTTTGCTATATGTGGATTGTAAGTGTATCGTATGTAGGTAGTGGAGTGTGGAACTTACTGGGATCCAAAATGGAGCAAATCAATGGGCGCTGCTTGCAGACGCCATTTTGTCCGGCTTCGCCAATTGTACACATTTTTATTTAAATTTATTTATATATTTTTTATGAAACACTTGCACACAATTTCAGATATTTTTCACAATACGGTCTCGTTTAAGCGTAAATAAATCAGTAATTCTATTTTACTTTTTGGTGTTGACAGGCAACAAACAAAAGCGCAGCGCACAAAGTGAGAGCGAGATGGAAAGAGACAAATTACGACGTACCGTTTAAAAGTTTTCCGGAATAATTTCTTGTTTTTTTTTTACGTTTTTCAGCGTACTGAGAAAATGTTTCCGTCTAGCGGGCACACAACGCGTTCAGAGACTGAGCGTAGTCCGAAAGCTTCAAGCCTGACACAAACAATAAGGACCAGCGAAAGCTCAACCCAACGGCGACGCAAAGAGAGTAAGAGAGAGAGAGAGAGAGAGAACGTGTAACCAAAGAGAGCGTGCGATTATAAAAATCAATTCGTTGTGAGTTGAGCAACCGCGCTTAGCCCTGAACCCGCACACACGAAGCAAAGAGCTAAAGCTCAAGCTCAAGCACAGTGCACAGTGCAAAAGTTTACCGCTTATCGATTGCCAGCTGCAGCTGACCACAACGGAGAGTCGGCAGTGTAGAGTTAAGAGAGTGTAGACTTTTGAAGGGTTAACGACGCATGCGTCAATATGCACCCGCTGCTTTGTGTTTATATGAAGCGCTTAAGGGTTAGACACGAAGTGAGCTGAGCTGAGCAGAGGTACGGAAATTACCGGACGGCGACTGCCTCCTTCCTCATTTTATTTTTTGGGTGCGGTGAGTGTGCAAATGCAATGACTGTAGATAACGCCCACAACCCCCAGAGGGGTGTGAAAATTTATACATGCAATCCATGAGCTGACAGCGTGTCCATTTAGCTTCCGAAGGAAGTTACTAAAACAAAATTGATTTATGAAAGTTTTAAGTTTTTTCTTACTTCTTTACTGGTCAGCAAATCGGAAGCGGAAAAGGGAAAAGGGAGAGAAAGAGCAGCTGATGACACATGTTCGTTATGAAAGTGTGAGAAAAGTTGTGCAACTCGAAAGAACTTTTCCATAACGGCAATTAACCTAGAACAGTTTCATCAAGTTGTTTTCTCATACGGTTCAAACTATTTTAGCCAAGTTTGACCTGAATCTGTCAGCTGAATTTCATATTTTGATGTGATACATTTGTATATACATTTCCGAATTGTTTCTGTTGACCCATTTAGAGTGCAAAACATTTGCTTTGAAAAATTCGCTACGCTCTAGATTTAAGAGAGCGCGAATATAGGGCAAGTACACATGGGACCCTAAAGAGAGCACAGCACGTAACAGTCACGTGTGTGGGAAGAGTGGAGCAACACTGGTCCAGCATGGATCGTAGTACAATTGCAGTCCACACGTAGTGCATGCTAACAGAATCCACAGCTGCAGCGATCGATCACGCAATTAAAACACAAACACACACACATACATACACGCTTGGTATATATGTATGTGTGTGTTTAGTCTAACAATATACACGTATTATTCACACTTTGTTTACACCGTGTCGCCTTTTGGGGCTTTCACAAATCCGTTACGCCTTGTAAATACTTTCAAGTTTTTAGCTGCTGCTTTTAGAGCACGAGCACGTTTTCCATGCATCTGCTTTTGTTTGTAATTAACTTTTAAAAGATATCCAGTCTATTTTTAAGCTCAAGTACTTGATTGCCATTTGATAGACATGCGGTCACTGCAGTCTACAGCCCAAAAGGAAGCACGCGATAAGTGCAAAGAGGCAAAGCAGCAGAGGCTGATAAGTGACAGCTTAGTCTGAGCAGAAAAGCCTTGACACTGTCGATACAACGTAAGACGTGTAAGAGGGAAAGGGATGCCACATGCTCAGAGCACAGACCAACATACACATACAGTACTCATTTACACACACACATGCACACAGCTGCATAGAACAAAAGTGCGAAAAGCAACTAGTAAGAGAAATAAAAGAAAAGAAAAAAAAATCAGTATCGTGTTATCGAAACGACAATATCTCCAGCTGTGCTAAGCAGTGAAAGGGAGAGAGAAGGAGAGCAAAGTCAATGTCAATTGGAACAATTGGAAGTAAGAAAATGCAGACGAACAAAATAAAACAACAACAAATACTTAGCATGTACTTGTAATAAAAATAGGTAAAAGACAAAGGCAACGCGCCAATGGAAAACATGGAAAACATTACTAATTGAAACAGCCGGCGGTGAAAATGGCAGGCGCAGATTGCAGCCAGATGAAAGGAGAATGAAAACAACAAAAACAACAGCAGAAAAATAAATCAGTATTAAAATGAATTTGCGCAGTGAAGCGAGCTCCCCAATCAGACAATTGGATTATGCAGGCAAGGCTTAATTTAATGGAGGGCACAAAAAAATCATAGAAAACTAGTAATGGTAGAATAAATAGCAAAGTGCTTTAAACACATTACTTGTACAAAACAACAAAAAAAAAACTACACTAAATGAGAAATATAAAAAATTATGAGTTTAGCGCGCACGTCAATGGACGCAGAGGCAGCGCAGCAACAGAGAAGCGACAGCAGCAACTACAAAGCAGCTGATTCATAAGATGAAAATAATTGTGAGACTAGAAGGCAATTCACATTAAATTTATACAATTAAATACTATAAATAAGTAACATTTTGATTGACTACTTCGATAGTAATGCGATGTCGTGACTCACGCAACATGATGACGATTTGGTCACCGCTCGCTCAGACTCTTACTGTTGATCAGTTAAAAGCTCCAAAGAGCGAGAGAATGGCAGAGTGTAATTGTAAGAGAGCGTGGGGAGTGGGAGGCTGTGTGTCATATTGGAAAAAGTTTAGCAAGTGAAATTCTTTTTGCCTGCTTGTTGGCAATGAAATTCTGTTTGAATATGGTTGAATTTTATATTATTTCATTTTTATTCGCACAAAAGCAGCGCACAAACTTGACGCTGATGACATCATGAGGCGGCAAATACACGCAAGAGAGCGGCGAAGGCCAAAGAGGAGTATAGAAGAGAGCGGGTAAGCGGATTGTTTACTGCTTGCTACAAACAAAAAAAAAGTGACTAAGTAACGAACCAAAAACAACAACAACAAGAACAAATACGGCCAACTAAGCTCAGTGCTAGGTGACCAGAGCAGCTGATGACATTTAAACAAGGTGCGGTCACGGGGACAAAACAACAACAACAAACAGGAAGAAGAAGGAATGCAATTATACTAATGATGACAAAAGCTGTCAGCTACAAAAACTAATAAGATACGCAATGATAACGAATGTGATATTAAATAAGCCTGCAGTTGGCAGATTATCATGCCAATATCTAATTGGAATTTATAGGGGAATTCTTGCTGCCAACTGCAAGAATATTTAAGATACTTTTTTTAGGTTTGCTTACTTACCGAGGCCATACTTGTAGAAAATCTCCTCAACGGACACAATCTTTGGTTGTGCTTGTTGTTCTTGTGCTGAGACCTTTGGCTTAGGTGGCTCCACTTTGGCCACTGGCTTCACTGGCTCCACTTTGGGAATTGGAGCAGGAGCTGCAGCTGGAGCTGGCACCGATGGAGTGACAATGGTTGGCTTTGACTCAACCAAATCATCGTCCAGGTCGGTAACCAATGGAGTTGGCACTGCCACGGGCACGGGAGCCGCCTTAGCTGCCACTGGGGGTGTGGCAGTGCGCTCGTCCTTGAAATCACTTAACAAATCCTCGGATGAAATGAATTTCTCATTATCCTGTTCCTTGAGGGCATCAGTAATGGGTTTCTTGGCCGGCGACGGTGTATACGATACGGACGGTGATTCTGTGTCGGAATCCTTGGAAACTGCAGCAGCAGTAGCAGCTGCCACAGGCACAGAGAAGGGCTGTGGCACAGCGGAAGCGGAACCGGAAGTTGGCTTGCTCAAAAGCTCATCGTCGTCATCATGATAATTATAATCATCGTCATCATCATAGAAGTTGGTGCTGGATGGAGCAGTCGGCTCGAATGGTTGCATTGGAGTCGGTTGGCTAAAACTGCCCAGCAAATCCTCCTCAACGGGTTTGGGAGCAGCAGCAGCTGGCACGGGAGCAGCCACTGGGGCCGGAACGGGAGCTGCAACTGGAGCTGCAACTGGTACTGGAGCTGGAGCCGCTGGTGCATCTCCAAAGAGACCACGCTCCATGTTCATAAAGTCCGTGGTTATATTGCCAATACCCTGCTTGGCAGTTTGACCGGCTTGCGTGAGAAAATCGCCGAAATCATCTGTTTTCTGCGCGAACTTGGCATCCAGCTGCTCCTGTGCCTCCTTGGCGCCAGCAGACATGCGTTGCACGAAGGCCTGTGGGTCACCGAAGTCGGCCACGTTCTTCTGCTCGTTGGCAAAATAATGCTCGGTATGCGCATTATCGTCCTGCGCGCCGCTGCTGACGTTTGCGCTGCCACTGCCGCTGACGTCGCCGCCACTGAAGTCGCCCAGCAAATCGTCATAGGCGCTCGACGCCTTTTTGGTTGCCGCATTGGCAGCGCTGCTGGCGCTATTGAAAATATCCTCAGCTGTTGAAGCTGCTTCCTTTTTGAGTTCAGCGAAATCCATTTTACTTTTTATTTGATTTGATTTTTAATTGAATTATAATTTGTATTTATTGCAGCTGCCTGTGGACGTATCCTTTTTTCTGATTGGAATTTAATATGCTCTCATGTGCATATATATACGCACACACACTAACACACGCACACCGACCGGCTGTTGTTGCTTTTGCAATCGTCGTCGTCCTAATCCTCGTCGTTGTTTTCGTCGCTTTTGATTTCGTTAATTTTTATATCATAAAATATTTGCAAAAGCTTTTGCGATCTGAATTGATTTATTTCGTTACAGTTGTAGCCGTTATACTAATAATTTAATATTGTTTTACAATGCGATATACGAGCGCCGCAACCGTGCTGTTTGAAAATTGTAATGAGACTGCGCGATTGTGTGTGACCGCAATTCGAAATACGAAAAATTAATAATATAATTTGATATAGTTCAAGCGAGTTGACAACTCTGAACTGGATCTTATCGATACAGCGCAGCCGATATATCGAACAGATTCGATATGTAAGACTATCGAATTCGACAAGATACTGTCAGTGTTTTGTAAATTATAATATACATAAACTTTTATGAAAACAACATAATATAGTTAGTAGAATTAAAATAGTATAGTGCTGCCCACACATTTACAACCTTTATATTTGTGTGGCTTCAGCTCTCACATCCTGGCAAATTAAGGCACAAATTTAATACTTATTTTTTAACTGATTTATTCTACACTTAATAAATTTGTAATGGATATGAGCAGCTCCACAACCAATTTAGGCAGTCCACTTAAGACAACGCGTGTCCTGATGAGTTCGCAGGCAACGGACGCGACAATAACGAGTTCCACACGCAGTGCAGGAGTATTGGGAGAAGTTTCCGCAGACAGCACAAAAATGGCGCACTGGCTTCTTGGGCGGTGGCGCCGCTGCACTTTCGTAATTCGGTTTCTGTTTCTCCTCCTCGAGTAGTTGCTGAAAGTTTTTCCGATATTTGGCACGAAAATACTCGGCGCCTTTGCGTTTGCCTTTTTTCTCCTTGCCATTCTTGATGCTGTCCTGGAACTTGGGTAACTTCTTCGACATTACCAGGTCTGCATGCGGGTCATCTTGGAAATTATCTTGCTCCAGCGCTTCCAGTGCTTTGCGCGCTCGTCGCTGCCTAGCTGCTTCATCCAGGACACGTTTCTTCTCCGCATCTTTGATGCGATGCGATTCGCGGCCCGTCATTTTTTTTTTGGTCTTTACGTTTATTGTTTTATTTTGTGTGATTTAGTGTTTGAGTTTGAATTTATGGGTCTTTTTCGTGCAAGGGGAAGCTGATGCGATCCATTAATTCGTCCACACGAGCTTGCAGCGTATCAACAATATCTGTTGAGATGAACAGATGGCTTTCGTCCAAGTCCTGTATGATAAATTTTCGACCCAACGCCAGCTTCTCGTCCAAGTGTAGTAAAAACTGTTTCATAGCCGGATCACTAGAGATAAATATGATATATTTACTAAGCTCGTACAATAAGCAGTTGCTTCAAGTTTTTACCATTCGACAAGAACTCCTTTCATAACATTTACCATGTTTTATGGCAATAAAAACATTTATAACACGCTGCGAAAAAAAAGGCAACGCTCCGCAGAAAATCTACGACTGTTCGAGAAACCGATAACGACAACAATGCGAAAAATGACATTCACCCCGATTGACTATTTTTGAACATACCGATACTATTTTGAAATTTCATTGCATGAGTAGCACATAGAACAGCTGTTTTCTACATATCTTTGAAAACTAATTAATTTAAAGGTAATAAAAGGCTTTAATAATTAAAAAGAAAAGTAAACGAAAATTTCAGCATAGTATTATAGTCGTGGAAAATACTCTGCAATGAGGTAATGCATTGCGATATTTGACCGGCACTTTCCCGACTGCGCAAAAACAAAAACAATCGATAAGTGCAAGTCCGATAAACTTGCAGTACTGTTCTAAAGCGTAGCCAGCAACGTAGAAAATATATAAATATTATTTATTTAGGTGCAATTGTGTAGCGCACACAAAATGTTGGGACATTTCACGGTCGTGCTGGCACTTGTTACAGTTTTTGCCACTCTGGCGGCTGGAAAATCGGAACCGGGCATCGTTGACATTCTGATTGACCAGGTGAAAAAGCTAACAAACAAAAGGAATTCATTTAATTATAGGATGATTATTTTGTTATTAGCAAGAACCGATTACGGAGCAGCGTCCTCTGCTGGCTGGCACAAAGATCTACATGAAATGTAAGCCCTTTGACTTCATTTGCAACGTGACAAATTCGTTCTAACTGAAAACTTTTTCACCCCTTCCCTTGCCTTCCACGCCAACGAACACATACACGCACAAACACATATACAAATCACACAGTGCATTCGGTGGAGTGCATGTCAGAGGACCCGGTGCCGTTATCCATAAATTTTAAGCTGACCAAGCATCCATGCCTCTTTGATGATCGCATTGTAAGTAAAGATTGCAATAAGAAACCTTTCAAATTCTTTAATATGCAATTATATTTTTTAGCTGAAACAACTCAACTCAAATCCGATTGCTCTACAAAATGCCAGTCTCAGTCAAGTTATTCAAACGTTGGAGACGAAAATCAATTGCACCCATTTGATTTTACTTAAGGATAACACGGCCGTCCAGTCGGAGGAAGTTCAAATTGCGCCACCAGGCAAAAATTCGTTTTCGGTAAATAACATTTCACCATTGTGTGTGTGCGTGCGAGGGTGCGCGCGTGTGTGAGTCACAACAACAGGAATGTTTTTATTTGTGATACGCCGAAGCGTTGATACCCTTGAAGTGCCTGGAACCATATGAAAGAAAACGTGTTTGGAAACGATTTTTGTGCATGTTTTCCACATTTAAATTATTAATTCAGCTCACAAAGCTCACACTAGTATTTCCTTGATCTCTGCTGCTTCCTTTTGTGTTGCAAGTTTAGTGACTATGTTAAAATACTCTTCCCTAGGGTATTAAAAATATACCTAGAGCAAATATGTTTACGTTATCAGAAATGTGAGTTATCGTGTTTGCTTTTTGGGCTTTATAGGAAGTGTTTAGTCGGAATTGTACAGATAAAATTTATTGTATTTTGTTGTGGTCTTACAGGCGACATCGAAACCGATTGCCATTATAGCGGAAGATGGTGTCTATGAGCTGGAGTTGTCGATTATAACGACGCCGCCGGGACAGAAATTTCAAGCAACGGCACGCATTGGATTTTTAGGACCCAATGGCTATATATCGGCCATAGATTGGCCATTTTTGCCGGTAAATAACGAGCGTTAAACAATGTGTTAAACTTAAAGACTATAACGACTAATCATTTCTTCCACTTGCAGTTCTATTTGATTATGTGCATTGTCTATGTCATATTCGGTATTATTTGGCTTTTTGTGTCCTTTGCCCAATGGCGAGATCTGCTGCGCATACAATTCTGGATTGGTGGCGTTATACTGCTGGGTATGCTTGAGAAAGCCTTTTTCTACGCAGAGTATCAAACGGTTGCCAACACGGGTTATCCCGTTTATCATGCCGAAGTCGTTGCGGAAATGGTTTCCTGTGCCAAACGCACGTTAGCTCGCATGCTGGTTATCATCATGAGTCTGGGCTTTGGCATTGTCAAGTAAGTTAACTGATTTGAAGCTTTCGCTGGATTGTAAACAAAATTATTCTGCTTTACAGACCACGTTTGGGACCTATGCTGCACCGTGTTGTGGGCGTTGGTGCTCTATACTTTCTTCTTGCCTGTGTAGAGAGCTATTTGCGCATTACCAAGGTCAATGGGGATCGCAGTGAACTTATGGTTGCCACCATTCCATTGGCAGTACTCGACACTGGCATTTGCTGGTGGATATTCACATCGCTAGTGCAAACCACAAGAACATTGCGATTGCGTAGGTAAGTTTACAAACTCAACGCTGTCTTTAAAAAGTTAGCTGTTTTCTCTATAATTTATGACAGAAGATAAGGAGTATAAACATAGTTTTATATAGCTAAGTAATTAACTGAGCTAGAGATCTGATTTGAAGAATGTTAGACATAGGGAAACATAATTTTTAGTTGGACATTCAGTGAACTATATTGCAAAATTATTCAAGGTACTTAAAGCTTGCAAGTCACTTTACTGATTGCTTAAATTGTTTGTCATTCCAGAAACATGGTCAAACTATTGCTGTATAGACACTTTACCAATACACTGATATTCGCAGTGATTGCTTCCATTATCTTCATGTTGTTTGCGCTACGTATGCACAGAACAGAGAGCTGCACACCGGTAAGTTAATTATATTCTAAGTGTGATAGATGGCTGATGTGATCTATAACAAACGTTTGTTGTTTTCAGGGCTGGCGTGATATCTGGATAGACACGGGCTTCTGGCACGTGCTGTTCTCTGTACTGCTCCTAGTCATCATGATATTGTGGCGACCCACGAACAATAATCAGCGTTATGCGTTTACGCCGCTGCTCGACAATCCCGAGGATGAGGACGATGAGGGTATAAAAAAGAAAAGATTTTTTTTATAGAATTCAACTCATTTTTGCTTGAACTTTCATTACAGATGAGGAGGATCAGTTTGTGGCGGATGCGTATGGCGTGAAAATGCGTGGAACACATCAAAACGGTGGAACGCGTACGCCGACGAATTCACGCACTGCCACCACCACGGAAGAGGATGATTTGCGTTGGGTGGAGGAGAATATACCATCGGCAATGGGTGACTCTGCGTTGCCAGTGCTCGACTCAGATGAGGAGATCATCAATACTAAGTTTGAAGTGTCCAAAATGCAATAAGCTAACTGATGGTATCCCAAGAGACTTTTGCACACATTTAATTTATAAACTAAACACGCACACGCACAACGGAAATGATGAAGAGAATCTGTTTGTTTGCTGGACAACTCAACGCAGTTACGATCATGATCGATCACTGCTTATGATCTTTATTATTTTTCTTCCTACTTCGTCCTTCTTCTATTCAAACGACACGATCGCAATGTTGTTGCCTTGCCACAGGCCGTGTAAAATATTGTATGTAATCGTAAATTAATCATATTCTCGACCTCCTAAATAAATCTTTATTTATTCGTTATCACTAGTTTAAGTTGTAGATATTTAATGTGACACGTAACTTTTAAATTCAATTCTTCTAATGATAAAATAATACACACAATCACACACACAGACCCACACAAACAAAGTAAACTTTTATCATTCTAAGCAAAATACGCACAGGTATTGCTATCGGAGGAGTGGCATTAATGTTCTTTGTAAATAGTTGATAACAAACAAATATATTTACCTGTAATAATTTTGATAATGAAGACGATAAAAGAAGAAGAAACGAAACTAAAAACTGGAAAATGTTTCAATTTAACTTATTGCTAAACTAAATACAACATAAGTTTGTATTTCATGTATTATACATAAGTATATAAGGTCAAAAATCGTATCGTATTTAAAAAATATACATTGTAACTTCTAGCTGTAGTTTGCAATGTTTTTCATAAAACTTAATAAACACGCATAGCCATACCAATACCATATGACAATCTATGTATCTGCAGGTCTTTACAATGGCTGATCAACACGGTGATGAAGATGTTTAATCTTTTGTTAGTGAATTTTTGTTTTTGTTTCTGTTATCAACTGTTTAGTTTGAATTTTGGCTTTGAGATCTACTGAAAGTTCGGCTTGCCAGGTATTACAGCTGGAGTATGCAAATTCCCAGTTGAATTCGCAGACGAAAAGAAATCCACAGTAAGATACAACAGAATTAACCAGAGCCCAGTTTAAGCAAAGCAGCTGTTAATTCTGCTTAAATATGTGCAGCTAGTGAGCTTCCTAGATTAGCAAACAACATTAGCAGTCAGCTAAAAGTGAAGATTTTTCAAGCTGATTCACCAGGCGAACAGAATCAGCAGGAAGTGACAGAATTCAATTCAAGAGCAATTAAAATAATTTTAATGTTATTGATAATGTTAATGTTAAATCAATGTTAACTTTAACGTCAATGTTAATTCAATTTAAACGTTAAATTTAATGTTAACGTTGGTGTTAGCTTTCATGTTAAACTAATGTTAATTCAATGTTATTGTTAACAGTAATGTTAATTCAATGTTAACTTTAATTATAATGTCAATGTTAAGGCAATGCTAACATTAATGTTAATGTTAAATAATTTTTGCATTGCGACCTGCTGATATTTCTGTTTGCCTGGTATTTCAGCTGGAATTACTAATGATTTTGTGCACTTTAGATCGCAGAGGCTTAAAAAAAAAATCAGCTAAAACCCAAAATTGAAGATTTTTTGGTGTGAAACACCAGGCGATCAGAATCAGCAGCAAGCGACAGGCTGCAATTTAAATTCGATTACAGAGAGTAGAGTGCGTGAGCATGCGTAAACAGAGAGTGCTGCTTGTTAGCGCCACAGATGACAGCGAACAAACACACAAACCGTTCGAGCGCTTCGCTGGCGTCCGCGAACAATCACACAAACAGCGGCAGGGATCTCTGAGCGCAATAAGCGCTGAGAGTGGGAGCCTGAGAGAGTGTGCAATGCAGACGACAGCGAACAAACACACAAACCGTTCGAGCGCATCGCTGGCGTCCGCGAACAATCACACAAACAGTGGCAGGGATCTCTGAGCGCAATAAGCGCAGAGAGTGGGAGCCTGAGAGGGTGTGCAATGCAGTCGACAGCGAACACACACACTAACAGCAAGGAGATCGAAAAAAGAGTGTAAACAGTTAACTGTGTGTTGTTTACGTTTTGTGCGGGAGGGAGTTAACGAGACCTTGAGTGGCCTATGTACCTGTACCAGATTTTTTTGATTAGGTACATGACGTCTTATTGCCAAATCTGTTTGCCTGGTATTTCAGCTGAAATTTTAACCGCTTGCAAGCTATGCAGCTAGCAGGATTTTTACCTCACCCCCTTCTAAGCTTTATGTGATCGAAAATAATAAACAACTTTATATTTTCATCGCTGTTTGGTACGTAATGTGTATTTTTCTTAATTGTTTCGTTATTAGTTGCATAATACAGAGCGTTTTCATTTCAGTAAAAGTACATAATGTAAAATTTATGCTTCGAGCTTCTTATTATTAGAATACACACATACATACATACATAATTAATTATATATAAACATAGTATTATTTATTTACTCGAACGCAGCAAACGTTTCCGATAAAAAATTGTGAAGAAAATGCAAAAAGCAAAACAAATTGAATCGAATTAAATCGTTTCACAAATGCAGATAAAAATTATGTTGCATTTTACAGATACAAAATACTCAAAGATACTTAAATATACTACTGTGTGTTTCTTTTTTCAAGGGCGGTCGGAGTTGGCGCGTTCGTTTATCTTCTTTTTTGTTTGTTTTGGCAAAAAACATTTAAACGTGGACTTTAAGTGTTAAAGATCAATTGCAACAAGGGGCGGGAAATGTGGGCAATCAATTTACATTAAATACGTTTCTCATTTAACAATTTTTGTGTTTTTTTTTTTAACAAATTTAATGCCTAGAAATGCGCATTGTATATATATTTTTTGATATTGAATTACTACGCGGCCAAGTCGATAATTGTCCCCTATGAATTGGAGTGCCGATTTACGGCTCAGTTCGATTCGGGTTTGACATTGCGTCTCAATATTGCAGCAGCCAGATCTTGTTTCATGGCCGCCTGATCACGCTGATCGGCCAGGGACTGTGTGCTGCGCAATCCGTTAACAATATCCTTGGTCTTGCCAAAGTAGATGGCATTAAGTGTATTGCGTATTTTATTCTCCATCTCCTCCACCATTTTGCCAATATTGGCAATATGCGGCGATGATTCGCTAACATTTGCATCCTGTTCGGTCTGCCGTGTCAGTGAACCGCCCAAGTTCATAGTTCCCGATCCCTGTTTGTTTGTCTGCAGCCAAAGCATTGCTGTTGAGGTGAGCTTGTAGTGTGCGGTGCGTCCGGTTGTCTTCTCTTGCACCTCGACCACATGAATTGAGTCCCAGCAGCCGCGTATCATTTTGCTGCCATCGCCGGCCTTTTTGATAAGTATCACAGCGGCGAAACCGTGATCCAAGTCCCACAGGTAAACAGACGAGACACCGCCCTCATAGTACATCTCACGGTATTGATCGAATGCATAGTTTGCTTCAATTTCCAGCTTGCGCAAACGTTCCGACGGCATTTGGCCATCCTCTAGCGGTGGATAGTAAGTGTTGGACCAGGGCGAGCGATATGAATCGCCATCGCGATTGTAATCGCACAGCAAATAATCCTTGCCATGCTCCTTATCTTTGGCTATTTTAAGTGGCTGATCCACCGATGATAACAGATCCTCGCACAAATCTGGCGCCAAATCAATTAAATCAATCAGATTCTTCTCAATCTGTTGAGGCGGCAATCGTCTCATCAGATCCAGTGCACAATCCATTTGCATTTCCGACTGCAAAAGAAAAAATTCCAAATCATGTATTGAACTTGAGTCATTTCGGTCTTGTTAGCTTGCCGATAACAAAACTCTCTACTCCCCGTCCCCTCACAGTAGTGACACAAACAGTTCTGTGCTTCCCCCACCCCGCGACACAACCGGCACGCCACGACTACAACCATATATGGGCATAGTTTTAGGTCACAGGCCACTTCCCTCACAGTTGTGCCAATTTTGAAACATTTTTGCCATATGTCCATGGTCTGCTTATTAATACTTTTATTTTGGGGTGGTTGACTAAATAACTAGTTTCATTCATCGGAATGTTTTTGATTTTTTATTTGTATTACTCACCATTTTGTTGTGGGACTGTCACTGTTTTTCTCGTTTATGTTGTTGTGTTCTGCTCCTTTTTTATTGCACTTGGTTGCACTTATTTGAGTTGCTGTTGCTTTGCAAATTGTCGCGACCTTAAAACAGTAGAGTGCGCATTTATTTATTAGCTTATTTGCTCACAATATAAATTAATAACAATTTGCACTTACTCGATTCGTCAGCACGTAACACAATGGCGTCTGACCATTCACAGGTTGCTTGCACATCGAACCAGCTGTTTTGGTATCGGCTGTGTGACCAGCCTTGCCACTTCGATATCGATAGTTGCGCGAATATCGCGTATGTCACGAAAGTTATTTGAATATAATAAATGATTTTAGTTTGAAAATTATTCTATTGCAAAAAACTCGGTCCTTGATCGTTAAATGTGTTGACTTTGTTATTGCTGATTGTATTCACCATGATATACTGAAAGTTCACTTTGCCTGGTAATTCAGCTGGAATATTCAAATTACCAGCTGATCTATTGGGTGCAGGGAAATCTACAGTAAAATGCAGCACATTTATTAAGACCTATTTTAAAACTTTTCAATAATAAAACAATGTTTTTGTATTTTATTATATTTTAGCAACAAGTTTATTGAATTTAGATTTTTCGTTCATATACTTTTTATGCTCAATATTTCTGTTTTCCCCATTTCCATGCTGTGTGAGTTTTTGTTACAATGCCTTTTTACTGTGAGTTTTCATAATCATTTTGTTTCTTTTAGATAGCTTAGATATTATATTTTACACAAAAGTTTATGCCATAATCGTAAATTTTTAATCCGAATTGTCATTAAAATATATTTAAGCCGTTTACTTAAATCTCCACTCTTCCGCTCTTGCGAATTTTCCAGATACTTTATCAAAATAAAAGGAATGGAGTGAAAATACAGTTTAGTTTAATTTTCTTTCTCTAAAGTTCTTACACACTTTCATTTTTTGGTTTCAATTCGTATTAAGTATTTATAAATATACATTTTCTGTATATATATATTATATATGCGTGTGAGTGTGTGTTTGAAGTATGTGTGTGAGTGTGCCGTTTAATAATCATAAACTTAGTCAATTCGTTAATTTTTTTCTTGTTTTTTTTTAAGTTGTTTTTTATAATTTTTTATTAGTTGTATACTTTGACCATATAAATGTAAAATCTCAGACTTTAATTTTTAACTAAAGTGCACTACATACAGAGTTTTTTATTTATTTATTTATTTGTTGAGGTCGAAAACATAAACTTAATTTGAAGTTAAAGGTTTAGCTTATAAATCGTAGCAAATGTTAAGAGATTATTGCAAAATGAGATAAAGTCTGAAAATAATTATTTTTTATTTTATTTTCTAATCTTCAAATAATTATTACATTTTGTATTCTTTTGAAGTTAAATATTTCGGCTAATTAAATATTTATTTAGTTATTTGAAATCATAAGCGGTTTAAGTATTTAAGTAATTCACATGTTCATTTCAATTTTAATTACTCAATTTCATACTTTGTTTTAAATTATGCAACACTTTTTTGTTTATCAACGCATCGACAATCAAATGTAATCACAGTTTTATGTTTTCCTTCTTTTTCTTTTTATATAAACTCATTTCATTTAGCTATTTATTTTACTATTTTGTGTCAGTGTGTGAGTGTCTCTGTGTGTGTGTGAATGTGTGTGTGTGTTGCTTCTTGTTGTTGTTGTAGTGGTGCTGTGTTATGGACTGATACCAACATAAAAATTCGATTAATAATTATTTATTTGAATGTATCAAAAACTCACCAAACTCTCACCCAGCCATTTCCCATGCCAAACTTTTCTTTTTTCCTTAATTTTTCCTCTTTTCTTATGAACAATCTTAAATTTTTGTTTGCTTTTTTTTTGGTTTTTTTGTTGATTAATACTATTACGTATTTAGAAAACTTTAAGAATATTGCACAACTTTGAAATTGTTGACTTGACTGTCGTTTTCACTTTAAAAATATTTCATTTAATATTTAATACCTGAGTTGTTCATAATCCTTTTTGCATGATTATTACATTTTTTTATTCATTTATTTTTAATTTATGTTAATACATATCGAAAAAATGTGTTTTTTGTATTAAATGCATGTATACATCGTCGTGAGTCTTGATAATGCCCTGAGTTTGCTCCAAATCGGATTTATTTTCATTATGTTAAAACTATTCTCGATTTCGATTTCTTTACATTTATTTCTTATGTTTAATATAAGAAAGTAAAGTATTTAGAGTACATTCTGCACAATGTGGACTGTCTTGCTTAAATATTTCGTTCGTTTTAAATAAAAATAAAAACTTCTTTTAATATTTTTTTAATCCTTTTTCAATTTGCACACTTTGCAGTTCAGCACAAATTTGTTTAATTTTTTCGTGTCTTTTTTTGCATGTGTAACTCAAGTTTTTGTCGTAATCTCTGTATTTGTAGAAAACAAAATACTTTATTTTATGAACTAAATTTAAAAAACAAATTCCATATCCTTTTTGTCAGCAACTAAATCATTCTAAAGTCACACTATTTTCGAATACGTTTTGTATTCTTAATTTTATTCTTCTTTGTTTTTTAATTTATTATTAAATTCCTTTTTTGTTATTTATAATTTTATGCCGAAAAATTTGTACGTATTTTCATAATATATATGTTAATTTAATTTAATTTAACTGCTAAATTTTGTATTACCTGAAATTTTGTACTAGTCATTGTTCCAAAAGTTTTTTTTTTTGTATAGCTTGTCTTAATTTTTTATATTTTTTATTTAAAGTGTGACCTATACATTATTAACAAAAAAAATGAAGAGAAAATTATTAAACACAATAAAAGTTTAAATTTAATTTGTACTCGCTTCAATTTTCATTTAGACAAATTTACAACAACTTGATTTACACATTTAGAGAAGAGAGAAAAGAGAGACGTGTGGGGGTGGGGGTACACCGATGTCACAAGGTATAAACCTAATTTTAATATATATATATAAATTTGTATATATACTGCTGAACTGAACTGTAAAGTCGCTTAGGCCTAAACACATTTTAAATTGTTAATAACTGTTTCTGGTTATATTTTATAGTTTACGTTTTGGCCTTGTGTGTGTAGTTGTCCGTGTGCCAAATAAAAAGTTAACTGCAAAAAAATAGATTAAATTTGTTTGAAAATTTCTTCAGAATTTTTGGGTTTTTGTGAAGCCAATAAAAATTGCCAATTGTCGAATTTTGTTTTGTTTTTTTTTTTTTTTTTTTTGGTTTTTAACATTTATTTAGTTGCATTAATTTAGCATTTACGTAAATATATATTTATGTATATATTTATATATATATATATATATATATATTGTGTGTGTAATTTATAATTTTAGTTTTAATTTGTAAACATTAAAAATTAAAAATGTGTAAACAAGCCAATTTTTGTGTGCTGATTAGACAAATTATAAAAAATTGTACAACATAAATGATAATTTTTAAAAATAATAAAATAGAATACATTTTACATGTTCTTCACTTAAATTAAATTTGAATTTCCGTAATCGTTTCTTTTTCTTGATATTTCATTTTATAGTTATTTCAAATAACTTGGATATTTTTGTGCATACGGGAAACTTTTGAAATTAAAGCCACAGGTATCAGATACATTTATTATCCGCCGATCTCCTGTGACTAGTTTTTATTAAACTTTATTTCTTGAGCAAATTAACAAAGTGGGGAAATAATTAAATAAAATTCATATGTTTTCTTTGCCTGGTATAAGTACAATTGGCTTGTTGTTTTCTTGTTGTCACTGGTATTCAACTAAATATTAATAGAATAGAAAACAAGTACTAACAAAAATATATAACAAAAATTACTTACAACGATCGCTATTTATATGTGTTTTTATCATTTAATTTCTTGTTAAATTTATAGCATACTTTTCATTTTCATTTGAATAATTTTGTATTTTATTTTATTTGTTTAAACATAGCTTTTTGTACCTGTGAACATTACACATATTCAAGTTTTACATAGTTTTCATTTTTCATTATAACTTTTAATGTAGTTCTTACAAATTAATTTATACAACTGAAAAATTAATTAAATTAAACCAATTATAAACACAAAATTACATATATATGTTACATACACAAGGTTTTTTCTCGTTTTTCTTTCTTCATAAATTTTTGAATTTATTTTATGTACATTAAAAGTGATTTGCGTTTTCAAAAATGTATTTAGTTTGTGTTTTCCCCTTCGATTCACTACGAATAACAGCTCTCTGTTAACTCACTGTTAAGCCTCTGTTATCGCAGTGGATTGTGGGAGATTTTTACTTTTAACGCTCTAAATGCAAAATGGCGACATATGTGTTTTGTTGTTGTTTTGTTTAAATTTATTTTACTTATGCATTTTTTGTATTTTTATTATATTTTTTATTCACTTACATTTTGTAGTTTTTTTTGTGTGTTTTACAAAGAAATTATTTTAGGCCGCCTTTGTCCAAAATTTGGGCCTAAAATGTTTGTTTTTTAGCTTTTCGCTATAAATAAATATTTATGCAAAGTTTTCGTTATGCTCATTTATGTTTTTGTTTTGCGACTGCCTAAAGTGGTTTCTTTTAGTTAAGTTTTACATAAAAATATCTTGTATTTTCTTAGATTTTTTCGTTTTCCCCATTTGTTTTTTGTTTTGTTATTTGTTTGTTAATTTTTAGCCGAAAGTTTAAGTCTAAAATTGTTTTTTTTTATAATTTTTATTTTACTCATGCGTTGAATTCTTCTTCAAGAAAGAATTTCACTCTAATTAATTTGCTTGCAATTTTGTGTGTGTTTTTACATAATTTTGTTTTTATAACCATTGGGTTTTGCTTGAATTTAATTTAATTTTAATTTAATTTAAGATTTTTTTGTTTTATTTTGTTTTTTTGGGCTGCCAGCAAAATGCTGGAACAGTTACGCGTAGCTTTAGCAAAAGTATACCGTTATTTACGAGAAGTTTTCGAAATTTTTTAGTTCTCATTTTTTTTGTGTAGCCTTAAAATAATTTCTTTGTATTTTGTGATGTTTGTTTACATATTTAGTTAATATTATGTTTTGTTTGTTTTTGTTTTTTTTTTTTTTTTGTTGTTTTTGCCTCATTTAGTTGCTTTGCCGAAAATTATGTATACACATTTTTCCTTAATTGCCTCTACACATACATAGTAAAATTTTAGATACTTAATTTTCTCGTATAGTTTAGTTAGTTTATAGTTATAGCCAAAAGTATTTGTTTCTTGTAAGTTTTACATTAAATGTTTGTGTGTGTGTGTGTATGTGTAATTTAGCGCATATTTACAAAAACCTATCTAAAAAGTTCTGTTGTTGTTTTGCCAAAAATTGTTGTAAATTTTAGAGAAGCAAATGAATTTGTTTTTGTAAATATTTCGAAATTAAAAGCCAAAGAGTTGTGCATGTGTGTGGGTGTCTTGAGGTGTGTAGGGGGTGTGTGTGTGTGTGTCACCATTTTACAAAAAAATTATATATTTTGTTTAGTTTTATTACTATAATTTTATTATTACGAGTATGCGCAGTCTATGGGACCCATTGAGGTAGTTTCGTTAACTATTGCAGTTCGATATTGTTGTTGTTGCTATTGTGGTGTAGTGTGTGTGTGCGTGTGTGTGTGTTGTCTTTTGCATAGTACGTAAGATTAGTTAGTTATTTATCGTTAAGGAGCTAAGAACTAAACAAAAATCTATTAAGAACTAAAGCAGTTTTTTGTAGCATCTTCAAATTAGCTTTTATTTGTTGTTGTTTATTGATTATTGTTGTTTGTGTAAAACAAGGTATAATCATACAAAAACAAAGAGGTAGTTTCCATTCTGAGGTATATGAGTTCCTGAGTTTGATTTCCAATACATACATAAATGTAAATGTATTACATATAAGTCTCTCTCAACATAAACTAAACTTTAAACGCTAAAGTTTAAACGAAATCTAATGCTAAACAAATAAACAAAACCATAAGGTTAAGGTAATTTTTTTCTTTTTGTTAATATATGCTGCCCACCAGGCCACGCCCCCACTGACAGTCAAAGGCGTTTGCCTACAACAACGTACTTAAAAAATAATATGTAATTCAGACTCCAGAGAACGTTGCTGTCCACAAAACGCAGCTGAGTCAGTGGGTAATGGGCGGGTGTGTGGGCGGCTTGAGGGGGCGGGGTGGGTTGGATTGAGGGGGGCGGGGTGTGTGGTGTGGGAAGGGGGTTTCTTGCTTTAAGTATTAGTATTATTAATAAGTTTCGCTTTCGTTTTAAAGTAAATTATTGCAATTAATTACGTTTATCATAATTTGCTTTTGTTTGTGTGTGTTTTTTTGCTGTTCGAGTTACGGTATTTTTTTTTAGTTTTTAGTTTTAGTTAAGCAGGCAGAAAACCATATAAGTATATTAATTAGATTTTAATTAATTAAAAAAGAAAACAAAAACTTTGCAACGCCAAATGCGATTTGAAGCGTTGCACATCACAGAACAAACTGGGTTTAATTAATTTTTTTTTTTTTTGGGTTGGGTAGGGAAATGCCACAACACGACCTTTCTATGTGATTCTCAGAGAGAGAGGGTATGCTGTGTGTAGTTGTGTAAGTGTGTGTGTGTGTGTTTGTGCATTAACATTTGATATATGTAACTAGAGCTTTAACATTTGGCTATTTTTACGTAAATCATTCAGTTATTTCAATACTATTTAAGTGTGTCTGGTGTGTGTGTGTATCACCCTGTATATTGTTTGTAAAAGAAAAACTTGATTGTGTGTGGGTGTGTGTGTGTGTGTGTGTGTGTGTTTGGGGGAAACTTAAAAAGAAAACTAATCCCTAATTGCAAGCAACTTTTGGCGAGCCTAAGTGTTCCTACATATGCGCTTAATATAGTTACTATATTATTAATATTATATTATTATACAACTGATTCTTAAATCTTAAATCAGTGTGTGCTTGTGTGTGTACGTGTGTGTGTGTGCGTGTGTTTGTATATACAGTGCCTGACAGGCATTTTACACCAACATTTTTCCTCGTTTATTTTTACAGCATATTCTTAATATTTTTTTTTACTCTTTGTTTAAAAATCATAAAAGCCGAAAGAACTGAATTTTGAATTTAAGAAACATTTTTTTCATTTTGTTGTTTTGTAGTTGACAAAAAAATAAAAAAATTTGAAAAATGTTTTCCAAAATGTGTGCCAAAAGTTTTCGATTTTGAATTTGTTTATTTGCTTGTTAGCTGTGTTTGCTTCATTTTTATTTGCTGTCATTTGTTGCTGTTTCAATTTGCAAGTTTGTTGAGAACGTTTTTGAGTGGTTTTAACAAGTTTCTCACTTATTTCTTTGACTATCTTTAATTGTTACTTCTTTAGTTTAAATATATAAGTTTTATTTTTATTAAGCTTTTACCTTTAGTTTTGTTTATAAAATTTCACTAATAGTTTAATTTATTTATTTTCTTTATAGGCACCCAATTTACCAATTGTTTTATATACTTTATTACGTTTGTTGCTCTTAAAAAAAAATTAAATGAAATAAATTAAAATTCATTTGGCCAAAATTTGTGCGTTTTACGAGTTTGAATTTGGAAAAAGTTAAAAAAAAAATATGCAAAAATTGTTGAAAACAAATTTGACGCACAGCGGGGAAAAGGGGGCGGGAAGGCGTGTCAACCAACCGCATTTTGCTGCCCATTGTATTATAAATTTAATAAAATTATTTACAAAAAACCCAAGGCGCACAAAATGTCAGTTGGCAACGCGGGCGATTTGCTTTTGTTTAAATATACTTTTCCTTGTTACTATTTTTGTTTAAGTTTTTTCTTTGTTTTTGTTTTTGTTATTTATTTATTGCAGGTACTTGTGGTTGCGGTTTTGTTGCTATTGTTGCTTTGTAGTTTGTTGTAGTTGTAGTTTTGTAGTATTGCAGCTATTTTAAATTCAGTTTCAGTTTAACTTATTTATTTTTAATTATTTTTTTGTATTTTGTTTCTTTTGATTTGAGGCAACTTTTATTTCTTAGAAACAAAAAAAACACGAATACTTTTTATGAATACAAAAAAGTAAAAAAAATTCCATTTTTTCAGCTACCAATCAAAAACGTTCAAACTTCTTTTTTTTGCAAGCTTTTAACTATTTCCATTTTCATTTTCATCTTTTTCCATTTTACGCTCGTTTTCATTTTTTATATTTTTTTAGTTTCTTTTTTGAGACGATTTCTTAGCACACTGAAAACGATTTTTCAGCCGGATTGCATTTGTGTGTGTGTTTTCCTTGTTGTTGCTTTGCTTTGTTTTATAATAAATTAAAAAATTTCTTTATATTTTTATCTTTTTGCTAGTTTTGTTTTTGCTTCTGTTCGGTCTGTTTGTGTCCAAAAAAATAACTAAAATCAGCTTTGAAATTAAAACATTAAAAGAACATCAAATACTGCCTTTGTGTACTTGTGTGTGTGTGTGTGTGTGAGGTGGTGTGTGTGTTGCGTGTTTGTGTATAAAGTTAGCTTTAGTTTAGTTAGTAGTTAGTAAACATTTGCCCAAGCAAGAGGCCTGGGACTTCTTTCATTTTTCTTTTTTTTTCATTTTTAGGTGGTCTCCGAGGGCAACAACAGTTGCAACAGTAGTCATCATCATCATCATTAGCATCATTTACTTCATTATGATGTTCAGCATAAACGTAATTCTCATTTTCTTTCACTCAATTCGTAATTCATCACTCTTTACATCAATTCATCACTCAATCGTTTCGTGGCATTAAATTCTAGGCGTACTCCTTTTGGAGGGGGGATTGGGGGCGGGGACTGTGGGCGTGGTCTCTGCTTGCACTTACTGCTCATTCACATCCACATTGACCTTGGGCGTGGAGGTCATTGTGGGCGCTTCGTGTGGCATTAACATTTGGCTGGTGGGCGTGGGCGTTCTCGATCGCGATTGCGCATTCTGCTCAACGTTATCGTTATCGTCATCAAGTCTCATCGGAGCATAGTGCTCCTCATCCTCCTCGCTGTCCGACAAAGGTTCGATCTTTGGCTCAACAACAACTAGCTCCGATTCGGGTTCCGTTTCCGGTTCAGTTTCCCGTTCCGGTTCAGGCGAACGCATCGGCTCATCGACATCCATGGCTGCGCTGCCAGAGTTGCCAACTTTGGCGTTGTGCAACTCACTGCCGCTTAGATCGCTCGCCTCGTTGTCGCTGCCGTCCGTTGTTGTTGTTGTTGTGCCGGTTGTGCCGCTTGTTGTTGTTGTTTCGCCCGTTGTTGTGGTGGCGGTGGTATCCATGGCCACCGCCTCCACTTCCGCCTCGGCTTCCGCCTCACGCTGCTCCTGCTCGGCAGCCATTGCTGCTTTGATTTGCAGCGCCAGCTCCTGATGCTGCTGTTGCTGCTCAAAGCTGAGCAGACCCGCAGCTGCTGCTGCTGTTGCTGCCGCTGCTGCTGCCGCCGCTGCCGCTTCCCCTGCTACACTGCTTGCCCCAGCAGTGCCGCCGCCTGTGGTTGCCACCGCCTCAGCGGATGCCATTGCATCCCGCCGCTGCATGCACTTCTCCAATGCCATTTTGAGTGATTTACGTTTACGCTGCTTTGCCGCCTCCTTGTGGGCGCTCATGACTACTGCTGCCGCTGCCGTTGCGGCTGCTTCCTATGGTGAATGATTGGCGGCCGCTGCTGCCGCCGCCGCTGCCGCCACATGGGCGGGTGCAATGGTAGCACCTGCAGCCAAACCAATCTCCTGTTTATGCTCTCGCGCAATATGCCGCCTCACCGTGTTGTTACGCGTGAAGGTTCGCTCGCAGAAGGGACAGGGCACGCGTATGCCCTGATGACGCTGCCGGATGTGTGCACGTAGGTTCGTCTCGTAGCCGTACAGACGATCGCAGTACAAACACTTGAGTTTCTTGCCATCGGCTGTGTTCACGCTGTTCTTGTTGTTCATTTTGGTGGCATTCCAGACGTTCAACATGTCGGCCGGTGCTATCGATGCGGCCAAATTGCCAGAGAGCGAACCATCCGCGTTCTTCAGGTTCTCCAGCAAAGCATTCGGTGTCGTCGATGAGGTGTTTGAATTTGCCGGTGGCGGTGAAAAGTTCGAATTCTCCAGCTTCACACGCAAATCCTCAGCGCCGTTCTAGGGATTTAAAATATAAATTAGTTTTAGTGTGTTACTAGTTAAGTTTTGGTTTAAATTCTTGTCCTACATCTGTTGACTCGTCCATCAGTTCGCGTTCATCGTCGTTGGCTTCATTGGCACTGCCATTGTTGCGCTCCGATTTGACAATGCGGTCCAGACTGCTGGCCGCGTTGCCATTGCCTGCGGTGGTGCTGGGACTGTGGTTCTCATAACGGCTGTAAAGTGGTTTCAGTATACAGTTATGTTAACGTTTAAGTGCCTTCAGCGCTTACCTGGACTGTGGAGAGGCACGTTCCGAGTGCATTGTGTCCGCCTCGGTGGGTGCTGTGGAGCTGGCGCTGGACGAGGGCCGATGATAGGGTGGCTTGTTGATGGGACTGGGACATTCCGAGGAGTTCTTCGAGCCATCTCGTAGCACACTGCCACGCAGCTCCTGTTCGGCATAGGGTGAGCGTAGCACGCGTTTGCGCAGTGGTTCATTGAACGACATGGGACGGTGGTACATGGGCGGTACATAGGCCATGCCCAGCGATGAGGAGCTGCTCGGGTGCATCAATGAGTCGCATTCCTGTTTCAAGCTACCGCTTGAGCCACCCAAATGCATAGCGGCGCCAGCACCGCTGCCCAAGCTAATGGGGCCGTTGTTGCCACCACCGACGCCGACGCCAAGACCGACGCCATTACCGCCAGCACCTCCTATGGATCCAGAACCAGAACCAGAGCTCAATGGACCCGTTATGGAACCGCTTATAACGTTACCACCAGCGCTGCCACAACGATCCAAGGCACCCGCTGAGGTGGCCAAGGCGCTCAATCCGCTGGCTGCGACGCTTGCGGCGCCCATGCCGCACAGGGCACCCGCCAGACTCAGACTGTTGCCATTACCGAGGTTGTTGTTATTGTTGTTGTTGTTGCTGCTGCTGTTATTGTTGTTATTGCCACCGATGCCGATGCCAATGCCACCGCGATCACCGCTTAAACTGTTGCGCATGCTGCGGCGTCCCGTGGGGGAGTCCAGCGGTGAGCTATCACCGCCCATGTGTTGCTGCTGCGCCTGTTGGGCGGCCAGGCGACCTGTTTCGGTGGACAGACCTTTGACCTGTTGGGTAGAGTAGGTGTTAAAACGGTCTTAAGTGGCTTTAATCACTGTGAACTCACCTGTAGACTCTCGGCGGACTTGAGAAAACTGTTGAGTGCCTCCTGGGAGACGTGGACTTCGCCTTTGTACATAAACTCCAACAGCGCGGCCATATTGTCCGGCGTCGTGGCTTCCAGTATGATGACACATTGGCCATTTGTGGGCGTGTTCTCGAACAGATCGGCGAACTTCTTCGAGCAGGCTGCCAAGATAAGTTTGTGGGCGCGAAAAACAGCGCCTGGAAGAGAGGAGAAAGAAGAGCGAGGGTTAGTCAAGGGTTTAAAAGTGTGGAGGGAGTGAAAAAAGCATAGAAACTAAGCCAAGTACCACAGAACGTGAGCTGTCTGCCAAGTAGATACTAAGCTAGCTAGCAAGCAGCCAAAAAAGTTGAAAGTTCCCATTTTGGCGTATGAAATGATAAAGAAATTAAAGCATACTTTCAGGCGCTCTTATTTAGCTATAAAATGCAGCCAACAGGTGGCGCCGCAAGCGAAAATCGCTTAGAGACCTTGAACTCGTAAAAATCATGTCACACACATACACCCATACACACACACTCATACACTAAAACAGACTTAGAGCAAAGCATAATAAAAGTCAGCGAGGAAATGATTTTCTTGTTCTTCACTTAACATACAGACACAATGAGCTTTTCTTGTCCGTGTGTGTGTTGCTGTGTGTGTCTGAGTTATTATTCAGCGTCAACATCAACGTCTTGGTCTTCGCTGTTCGTTTTACTGCTGTCTTCGTTGTGTTTTCCCACTTTCCCCCCGCTTCCTCTACCTGTGACACACAAAGGCAGCTGCAGCTGCTGCCTTGGCTGTCTTGGCGTATACGCAATATCCTTTTACAGCCCCCAAACACCCAAACACACCCCCTGCTCTACTCTTGTTGTATTTTTATGTGTTTTCTTCTTGACTCGCTCGCCTTTTGTTATATACACAAGACGTCTTGGGGTTCGAGTTCTGGTGCTGGTCCTGCCCACAGGAGGAAGGAAGCTTTTGGGTCTCGAGTTTTGTGTTACAATTTTTCACGCTTTTACTTTTTTGGCAAGCTCGGGAATTGTCTGTGTGTGTTTGTGTGTGGTATGACTTTATGGGGCACTTGTTGTGTTTGTGCGACGCGTTACTTAAGCCAAATTGAAGCGGCAGACACACAGCGGCGACTCCCCAAAGGGGCGGTGCCTGGGCAGGGCTGGTATATGTCAAGTAGGTGACTTATTTACGCCTCAAACACCCAACTTGGGCAATATGTGAAATACATTTACTCAAATTTGTGTGCTACGTATGAACAGCTGCACCACCCGCACAACCACACACCCACACACACACCTACTCAGCTATAGATAAAAGTCTGCACGTCTTTAATCTAATCACAAACTGCAGCTAGAAATATTTTCACTAGAAATGTGTGTCAATTTTTTTGCTGTTTAGCACACTCCACACAAAAGTGATAACAAATTCGAACACAATCGGCAAAAGTGAATTTTTTGTACAGAAAGGTAGAGTAAGTGGGAAGGAGAGAGGAGAGAAAGATGGAGAGAAGATAGGCAGCGAAAACAGTTCTACAAGTCTTGTAATACAATGTGCTGCGAAAACCCTACAAAATGCTCAAACTACCAAGATTTCTTTTGCTATTTAAAGCCAACAAAATTCCTTAAATTTCCGCATAATTAATATTAATCTCTATCCAATTTCATTTAATGTTATGTGCTTTTTATTGCCCTTTGTTGTCATATTACTAACACTCGAAGCAACAGAAATTGGGTCACAAACGCAAATAATTATAAATAAAAAAGAAATACAAAACATACGCATATTTGGCGAATACACATACGTAATCGTTGAGCTGATAAACAAATGGAAACAAAGAAATAAAAGCAAAAATTATGAACAATATAGTAATTGTTGCCTCCGCTTCTTGTTTACGCTCAAAGCTTCAAGTATATATAAATTTATATATATATAAAGATTGCTAATACTACTACGCTGCTTTTAAAAAATATATGTTTTGATTTGTAGTCTTTTTAGTGCACTTTAGTAAATGATTAAGTTGATGACAACGTCTTAAACTTGTTTTCCTTTGCCTGCAAAGAGTTTAATCTAATCGAAATAATTTCGGGTGATTCATTTGTTTATGTATTTGTGCCTAGTGCGATGCGTATTTGGGCTGCATGGCATGTGGCGATAGGGTGACCATAAACGGTAGAATTTGAGCTGATTTAATGTGATATAATTCTAGATTGCATAAGTAAAACTGGTGGGAAATAAAAGTATTAAACATTAAAGTTGCTTCACTTCCTTACAGCTTTAAAAACTTTTTCAACCCAAAACTGAGCAAAAAGAAAATTGCTGAACAAAGTGAAATCCATTAGTACACCTAATACTTGTTAATGGCTGTGAAATCACAGATATGCAAAGCAACCCCCGACAGACAGACAGACAGATAGACATGCACATGCATGTTCATATACATTGAAATGGCCCAAGGCCAAGCAAATGTTCATTTCGTAAAAATGCTCATTTCTCAAGTGCTGAAAATGCCTGAAACCAATGCGAGCACCCCAACTAAAAAGCGTTGGAAAAACACACATGAATATTAAAAAACAATCCAAAACATACGCTGAGGGCTGGCAAATATTTAATGCTTCATTTCAAAATGCTCAAAAAAAAACAACTTGAAACAAAAGGGAAATCAAACATAACATCTATGAATTTGGGCACTGACAAATATTAAAAACCACAATTAAAAACGAGTAGAGTACAAAAAATAAATAAAAATATTTTTTTTCATGTTGGGAGTTTTTTAAAATTGTAATCAAAAGTAGTAGCACTTCGATTGATATGCAGAAAAAAAGGCAACGGGAAAAGAGTCGCTTTGTTGTTGTTTTCCTTTCAGTTTTTTTGATGGGTTCGCCAGGATTTGTGGCGTACTTTGGAGTAGACAGCAGACTGCTCTCAGTCAGTGCCATTCATATGCAAAGGTATAATCCCAGACCAGAAAATATACGCTTAATCACAACAGACATGTGAAACGCACAACTGGCTAATGAAATACACACGCAGCCCAAGCGGCGTATGCGCAATTTAAGACTTTAAACTCGAGGCAACTTTAAAATTGAATTTTAGACGCAACAATTTGCCAATAAAAGCATAAACCTAAATGAAATATACAGACAAAAGACAGTCAAGATGCTCACACACACACACGCACATGCACAGTGTGTTTTGTAGCATATTTAAACCCAAATCAAAATGCGTACATAAAAAAGGCCAACGAGGGTGCCAGAAATGAAAATGAGACGCAAAAATCCCAACAATTACTGACCTGTCCCAAAAGAAAAGCACACACAACATTTGCCCTATATATAAATATATATATATATTTATAATAGATATAGTAGATATATATATGTAGCTAGATACATAAGTAACTGGGCTAAATGCCGAGACGTTCGCCCACATTTATATTCATTTAATAAGCCGCCATAAAACTGTAGTAAAATGCTGTAAATAAAATAGTAACACACACAGCCAAACAAACACACACACACACACACACCCACCCACCCACACACACACAGCAGACAGCGAGACTTGCCATAAAAAGGAACCGCGTCTTTTGGGTTTCTTACTCCGGCCATTTTCCGTTTTTCCACCCTTCCCCTCAACATTTCCGCAACAGGAAAAATCAATGTCTGTCGTTTTGGCCCGTTTGCTAAATTTGCCGGTCGCCTTTTATGCCACTTTAGCGGCTTATTAGCCAGCAGCAGTAACGCAAGTAAGAAAAAAAAGAAGAAGCGGACTAAATAAAAGCTCAACTCAATTTATGTGTGTTTGTCTTCATTGTCTGTTTATCTTTGGCTCTGTTTTTGTCTGTCTACAGGTCTTCACGTCCTCGTCTTCGTCTCGCTTTGCTTTATTACATCAAAATCGCTTTATTTATTGTGGGCCCGGAAAAAGTGCGACACGTCTACACAAATCAGCAGCGCAAACAAGTTAATTCATTGGGGAATAGAAGAAATTTGGTTTAAAGCGCGCCTAAAAGTATGCAGTCCAAAGAGTAAACTACTGCGCGGAAAATGGCATGAGGAAAATGAGGAAATTAACTGATTGATAAGTCTATAAAAATGATAAATTTGATTGGGTTTAAGTGGGTATTAGACGACAGATTATTTGCAATTTATCATTTATTGGAGTAGCAGTTGCTTAGCTGCTTAATTGGCTGTCTTCAGCTACTAAAGGCTAGGAGTAAAAAAGAAAGAAAAGAAAATGTTTATGCCAATTTTAGTTTAAGAATTTTCTCTATAAAACTATAAACTTTTCTGGCTTAGTAGAAAAATATTTTAAGAATAAATATGAAACTCAATTCTACTCGTATTCCAAAAACTAAGCCAAAGGTACCCAAATCTCAGCGGGCATTAAACTCAGACTACTTGTCAATTTATAAAATATGAAATGCAGTGCCCATTGCATTGGATGTCATAATAAATTGAACAAACTTTTTAAAAAATCTCCCACTTTCTTAAGCTAATAATTAAATGTCTTTCACTTACCATCGCAGGATAATGTAACATCGGCCAATAGATCCGATTTGAATAGATTGGAGAATGTGATTGCCAAATTGGACGAATAACTGTTCCACTTAAGGCAAAATTGTTGTTGTGGATCCATTTTGTAGGCCGTTCTCTGCTGCTGTACCCACTGTTAGACTCTTGCTGCTACTACGATTGGTAACAGGATGACGACGATCCGACCAAGGCAAATGGAAGCTGCTGTTGTCGTCGTCCTCCAGTTGCAGTTTACTTGATTTCCTTTGATTTTTATTATAAATATTTTTCTTGATTTGTTTTTTATTAAATTGCTTTTGTTTTGTTTTGCCAAAATGGAATTTCGTCGAATTATTTAGCCGGCTGCTTTGCATATAGCAAATTTGGCCGCTGCAAATTCTTAGCCAAAGGGAATTTTGCAATTGTTTTTTGTTGAGTTTGTTTGAGTGCGTTGACGATGGTTTGAGCATGTAATGCTTCAGTTAATTAAATCAATATTATTGTTATTGATAAGCTGATTTAGTTGCACACGTTGTTTATGTTTTGTTATCTTCTTCTTCTTGTTGTTTGTTTGTTGTTATTATTATTGGTTTTATATAATTTATGGGTTAAACAGGTTGAAATTCAGGACGCGCACTCCGAACACGACAAATGCTGCAACGAGAATGACGAGAACAAAATTTGTTTTTGGTTTTACTGATTATTTAAGATGTTACAGTTGTTGCTGTGCTTGTTGTTCTTGTTATTGTTGCTTTTGAGGTACAGAAATGTCTGAGAAGAAGACAAATCCAATGCCTGCTTTGCTCCACTGCCTCACTGCCGCTTTGCACTTTCTCCCTCTCTGTCTCTGTCCCTCTCGCTCTCTCTGCCTCTACGAAAGTGAAATGCAACAAACTGAAAGCTTAGCCCAAAAGCTCGCAGCCTCTACCCCTCTCTGTCTCTCTTTCTAAATTCTGTTTCAAGCTTTTTGCAAGTTCTGAGAAAAAGTTGCTGTGCCTCAAATTTCAAAGTGAGGCGAATCGCATAAATGCAACTGTGTGTGTATTAAGGTATCCCTGTGTGTGTGTGTGTGTGTGACTGCAGCATTGGCAACCAATTTATTAGAAATTAATCGAGCATTTAGAGAGTGCCCTCAAGATATACGGTTTAATTCCTGGAATTAGCCGCTCAAAAATGCCGCCGTCTCTTGTTTATGCCGTTGCAACCAGCAGTCCCACTCTCTCTCTCTTTTTCTACCTCCTTCTCACTCTCTTCCTCTTCTACTCCCTGCTACTTTGTTGCGTGCTTAACCTTGGCTCTTTAGCGTTTCGTGGCCAATACCAAATGCCAATTCCTGGAAATTGCAGGTGAGGAACTCACAACTTTTAGCGGGAAGCTGCGCGGGGCTTTTGGCCTCGCTTGCGACTGCGACTGCGACAGCGGCTGCGACTGCGCGTTGCATGGAAGCGATGCGCTTTTTTTCCTCGAATTTGTTTAATCGTTAGAAAAATGCGATCGCGCAACACTGACACTGTGTGCCCCTTTATGCCCGCCCCTGCCACGCCTTTTATGCTGCGGCCAGAACCCTCTTCGCGCCAAGTTAAAAATCAACGGTTTTGGCTGGCCCAAAAACATACAAAAAGCAAGCAGAGAAAAGATATCGGTAAAAAGCTATTAAGAAATTCCTGGGAAGTTTGCAGTTTTTGACTTTGCTTCGTTTTTGGCTTCCTTTTTTTCGTTTCTTTTCTGTTTTTGATTTCGTTTTGTTAACTGAAGTAGCAGCGGGAATTTTTCGATCAAATGCTAGCGGATATTTTGTGAGTGTGTATGGGTGTGTGTGTGTGTTTGCCAACACAGCAATTGGTTAGTCACGGGGTGTAGTCGCTAAATTAAAACATGAATTGGCAGTGCAGAATTTTGTAGAATGAGTTTTGACTGCTTTCAAGGATTTGAGCTGTGGCTGTTTACTAGGTGGCGTTTTTAAAAGTGTCTAAATATCTAAAAATAGTTTTATTTGGTAGCGTGAAATATTTAGTAGAAGCGCTTATTATTTAAATATTTTTAATTAAAGTTAACAGCAACTCAAATAGCCCATTAATTAGTTTTCTCTTAGCTAAAAGAGCATTTACATTAACTGTTATATGACAGAGCATAGGAATAGTTCTAAACCGCTTACAGTGGACCGCTGGACTGTAACATAACAAAGCTATGGAAATGCTTCATGCCGCTTGCATAACATAAACAGTGTGCTAACAGCAGAGTGCTTAACATAAACAGTGTGCTAACAGCAGAGTGCTGAGAGTGAATAAACAGTTAATGTTATTGTCTTAACTTCGATTACAGAGAATGAACTTGTGGACAGGTAGGAGATAGAAGGACGGGGAGATTTAAACAGCAGTACCCTACCACCAACCATACATTATGTCTATGTACTAACTTTCTATATGTTTTTTCTATATTTATATCAAGAATTTCTCCTCCCAAATGTTCTTAGAGAGTTCATAGATGTTAAATAAATGAACGATAGTATCTCTTATGTTTGTAATAATATAAAAGAGGCTGCTTTCGTCGCTATTTAAAAGACTTCTCATATGCGATTTATCAAACTTTACAATAGAAGTTCCCTTAGGTCCCTATTTGGTCTGACGAACTATGTAAAGCTTTGCAGGCGACTGTACCTTGGCAACAACAAAAATTTACGCAGCTGCAATTGCAAATGCCTTTATCCATTTCTCAATTACAAAACAACAACAAAAAAACAACAATGAATGAACAAGAAAAGAAAAATATAGAGCAAATTCTCTGGGATCGCTTTGAGTTGAATTTTATTTTTTTCTTGGCTTTTTTCGGACGACAAAAACACACCTGAAGGGAGGTTGAAGCTGGCATTTTTTGGCAAAATAGCTCAGGTATCTGTTGAGCTATCTGTGCGCGTAAATCCTTTTCACACACACACACACACGCACACACACTCAGCAAACTGTGTGTTCCTGGAAGACGCACACACAAAGAAGTTGAGCAGCTTTTTTTTTTGATTCTTATGATTTGATTATTGTTTTTGTGGACTGGAACAGGAAGGGATTGCGTTTCGGGGTTGTTCTCGTTTCAGACAACGCACTTTTCTAATACAAAAGCACAAAAATACTTGAATATAGAAATTACGCAATATCAAAAATAGACAAAAACACGCAAATGCAGCAAAAATCACTGAAATGAATTCGAACTTCATAGCAATAAATAAATCGAAAACGAATTCAATATTTAATTTTGATATTTTTCTGGTATTTCAACTAATTGACCTTGTGCACTATTTTATTTTGATATTTGATTCCGTGTGATGCCGTGATTCATGCTCAACAGTTGCAGTGTATCTGCCTCTGCCTCTCCCTCTCTCTCTCTCTCTCCCTCTGTGTCTCTAAGTCAATCGCTGTCTTCACTTTGGACTCGCATTCGCCTTTTGTTAATATTATATTCGTTTAATTTGATTTGAATAGCAATTAATTCCACGCAAATGACAGACTTTATTTCATTATTAACTGCCAACGATTTGATTTTATTGTTTTGATTTTTCAGCTTCTCTTCTTCATCTTCTCTAATTCTCATATATACTCAAAAGTATCTCAATTGTTGTCACTTATGTCTTAATTCTGCCAGCGGCTGCAGCTGGCGCTAGAAATAAGTTTTATGCATAAAACTTTTATTTAAAAATTAAATAAATGTTTACCTTCCTGCGTGGCAGTTTTACGAGCTTGCTTATGACAAAGTAACCCAGAAGAATGCAACCTATAATACCCAGTAGTATGAGCAGTGTTAGTTTTAGACGTTGTATTAAATCGTGTTGATCCAGATCAGCCTGCTCATCAAAGAACATCAACATTGTAAGTGCAGTTGATTAAAATTGGCTTTTAAAATAGTTTTATGACTTAAAAATCTGTGTATGGTATTAAACTATTTGGAAAATAGTTTACAAAACTTACAAAAAATAGTGTACAATTCCTTAATAGTTTTTGCTTTTATCTTGTCCATTTTATACTCTATAAAGTATCAATTTGCCCATTTAGTTACCCCGTGCATTGCTTTTTCGGGGTTAATTAGCTGCTAAAGCTTCATCAGTAGCTTCCTTTCTAGTTATTTTTACTATTTCTATATTTTTGTATCCTTTTCCAAACCCAACTCCTTATGACTTTTAAAATTCAGTCTGTTAGCTGCTTAAACTTAACCCTTAACACCCCCAAAAGTTTATACTACTTACACTGACTCAACCTTCTTGCATTGCTTTGATCTTAGCCGTTGACAAGCCCCCTTTGCCCTAAGAAAAATAGGCGTGTCTAGCACAATGCTTAAAGAGGACTATATTTACTTTGAACCTGCCGCTGTGGCAAAGTTGAAGGCTCGTCTGGGGGCATGTCATGGAGCTGGGGGCAGATTACCGCACCAACAGTCGACAGTTGTGCAACCTTTGCCGCGGCAAATGCTGCACTTGACAAGCGCTTGAAAGCAGCGCCTGCGGGTAAACACATACACACACACATACACATAGAGAGAGAGTGCTGTGTGTCACTGATAACATGTTGCAGCATTTGTGTATTTTGTAATTCATCTAACATAATTCTCCCAAGAATAAGTATCTCATAATGTCGCCAGAGTTGCGGCTACCCCGTGGCGCATTCACATGAATATTCCTGTTTGTGCCTGCAACAACTTGAGCTACTGTCACTGCGAAGTCATGTGAGTGTCTTCAGTTATTACATTCACAGCGGTTGGTCTGTGCCAATATTACCGCTTTTAGCCATTTTTATTTATGCATCTACTAAACAGGTGACTATTGAGTAATCCGGTGTTATGCATATCAGCGAACTGTTGCATGCTCGTGCCTGTTACAGTAATACCAACATAACGGTATTGCATTAGTGCACATAATAATGTATACTGATTGATCGGTGGTCTGACTTAATAGCTGTAATAGCAACATCTGTTAGCTGTTTTTTTTTTGGCTGCTGAAAGATTTTGGTGTCTGCAGTTGATGGCAGTTTTGATTGACAGTTAAATGTTGCCTACTCGACAGGTGTGTCGCCTAAATTTAGATTTGGGCGACATCTGTTGCCACTTTTTGGTACTAAGCATTTTAATAGCTTTGTTATTTCACCGCTTAATGCGTAATCAGAGCTGTAATAGGTTGAACGGCATTTGGAACTGCTTACAGTTGGGAAGCATGAAAATTATAGAAAAGAGTGGTGACTTTTTCATGTGCTATAGTAAACTGGAACTTAGTGTTCAGATTTTTATAAAATCGGACAACTAAATCGAAAGGAAATCAATTACCAACTCAAATAGTCTTTACTTGGGTTCTTTAGAAGTAGTTACAGGGTATTTAATAGTTAGCGTTACTCTTTAAACTACTTAAATATATATACTACGACTCTTAAGCTCTTCTAAATTCTAATCCCCCTAAAATTACCTCATCAAATCATTGCATTTATGCAAATCACACAGTTAAACTCCACTGACTTTCGACTTAGCTACACTGAAAACAACTCTCGGTTAATTACTTATGCACTGCACTTTTGACTACCTGGTCTAAACTAGAAATTAAAGTGCATTGTAATAAATGAGGCAACAGCAAACAGTTTGACAGTTAGATATTAACGCTTCGCTGAGCACATGAAAACACCCCCAAACGAGTTGAAGTTTGAGAACGTGTATCTTTAAGATACGCTTGCCTTGCTGCAATTACCGCATGTAATTGTCATAGTTAGATTCTTTACTAAATATCTTCCACTAAATGGGAATCCAATTACTTTGCTATGGAAAATATGGGGGATTTTTGGGTTGACTGATTTTCTATGGACGTTTGGTTGACTTACAAAGCGGCAGTGCTGCAGTTGTGGGAAACTGTTGGAAAATCTGATGACTGGAAAATGCATAGTTACCTGTAAGTAGAAAAGAAATTCAGAGATTTAGTAAATTGGTTTTGTTTATTGGCATAAATTAGTTAATAAAATAACTTAAAATTACTTATGTAGTTTATTTGATTGGTTAACATTTTTCTACATATAACAAATAAGGTAACCTTAATTTTCTAAGCATTCCTATATTTTTTAAGTGAATCGCTTCCAAATCTTTTCTATCTAAACGAAATCGTTAAAAATATTATATATTTTGTACAACACTTATGCATTTCTAAAAGTGATTTTAATATGAACTTTTTAACTGCCATATTTATGGATAAATACAAGCCTTATTTTAATCCCCGAAATGTCATTAAATTTTGCATCTTTCATATTTTTATAGCATTTTTTTAATGCATTTTAAGCAACGAGAGTTAAGCTTGACTTAAATGTTTGCAGCAATTAATAAAAACAAGTTTAATTTAGCTAGCTAAAATTAAATTATAATTTTGGTAAAAACCAGCTGTAAATTTCTTTATTTTTATTTCCTTTTTTAAACAAATGTTAGCTATAAATACAGTTAACATTCAGTTGCAACTTTAATAGTAGCTTAGATTTCCAGCCACTGAAAAAATGTGCTTCTGTTGTGGAGAGTATGTTTGTTGTGCGTGTGTGTGTGTGGGAGTGTGTTGTGTGTGCATTGCTCAAACCCAATTAAAAATGTCAAAAAATGAAAATACCTGTAGGTAGTTAGCAGTTAGCGCACGCAGTAAATATTCATCACGCCAAACCAAAGCGAATATCTGCTCCCACCCGAAGCAGCATGCCAATCCCTCAAACTGGTTACCAATACCAATACCCAAGTCGAGTCCTCTAACCCAAACCTAATGCCAACTCGAATCCGTAACCGTTTCTGTTTGGGAGCACAAACTGAACCCTTTTTTGGTTGGCAACGCGTTTAGAGCGCGTCACACAGTTTAACTTTTCATTTCGCGGCTGAGTTGGACACACGGGGCTCCAAAGGGCTGGGTGTGGGGCGTCTGCTGCTTATCAGCATGAGACGCACACATGTCAGGCCAGCACTGGCAGACGACATGGAATGCATTGTGGACGAGGAACAATTGCGTTTGTATGTTTTCTCCTGTGCCTCGTCAGCAAAATTAAAAAATAGATACGCCAGCTAAGGGGCAGGGGCGTGGCAGGCATGGGGGTTACAGTGTGGGTGGAATACGTCACAAACTTCTATAAAAGAAATTCAACAGAGAGCGACTTTCCTGCTGCTGTTCGTGCCCACTCCCCGCGCGTTTACTTTCATTCTGCGAATTCAAATGTCACACAAGGATCGAAAGGTACGCATGGCCAGTTCGAGCACTCCCCCTGCACCTCCTGCTTTCGGCCAGGAGGTTTATTGCAAACGAGCCAGGCGCCTGGTCAGGCAACACAGAGGACGCAGTCAAACAGCAGCTGCTTGTGGAGGCGAAGGACTGCTTCTCCTGTGCCTGCTCGTGCTCCTGCTCCACCCACCTTTCCCACCTCCTGCTCCTGTCTCTGCAAATGCCTAAAAATGTCACTGGGCCCCGTACGATAACTACTGCTGTGAATTGTTGGCCTGGCCAGCAACAAAAGCAAATTTTGTAGACTGTTTTTTTGTTGGCTCTTCTGTATACTTCGATTGTTTTCAGACCCAAACACCACATTAACCCAACCCCACATTTACTGGGTATTCTACAGTGTGTGTGTGAGTGTGTGTGTATTTTTATTGTATATATCATTGATGAATACGCCGATAACAAATCTCAATCAAATGTCAAAAAGGTAACAGGCAGACGCACAAAACAGACGCCACATTCGACAGCGGCCACTGTCCCGCCCCTTTCCGCCCACTCACCCACCTGCCACACACCTTTATGTTGCTGCTGCTGTTGTCCAAACTTTACATGCGGTAATGTTGCAATTTTCACGCAGTCCACGCGCGCACAATGCGGCGTATGCGCAATTGTTTTTACTGCCACAGCAGCAGGGCAGCCGGGACACGTGAGACAGGTGAGACCGGTGAGTTCTTGTGACCCGACCCTCATTTTCATTCAACACCTGACTGACAGCTCAAATTGTCTTTTACCTTTTCGTATGCTGTCAAATGCTTTAGGCCGACAAGGAAAAGCGTCTGTCAGTTCAAATGCATTTCCTTTTTGGCCAGTTGTGCTAATGTTTTATGCAAGCCCCTCACAAAAAAACGTTGAAAAAACGGGTCATTTGATTAGAAAGAGTTAATTGAAATTGTTTTAGCAGAAAAGTAAAGTGGGTATAGCAAGACATGAAACTAAAAGGGCTTAAACTATAAGTCAAGTGATGTAAACTGTAGTTTTAATGGTACATAGTTGTATATAAACTAGTAGTCTATAAGATAATGCTGTCCCAGAACTCTTTTGACTAAACCTAAGCCCAAATCGTAGCTAGAAGGCTTAAATTTGGTATGCAGCTACTCAAAAGCCTTTTGTACTAAGAAATATATTTATTTTTTATATATATAAAAATTTATCAAAATAAATCTGAGCTTGAGCAACTGATGCCAGACAATTTTACATGGAACACACACGTTTAAGCCGCTTTAAAATGGCTTTAACGAGGCTTTTAAGCTCTTAGCCTCAGTAACAGCCTCAACCCGAGTCAGAGTGTATTTTAGCCATTGAGTTTTGGACCATTCAAGTGGCATTGGTAGAGAGCTTAACGTACTAATTGACAAGCAAGCAAAAATATTTACGTGCTCCAAAGTCCAAACATTCTAATCAATGCACTCCCGGTCCTGGTCCCGGACCCGGCAAACGGCACAAAGTACACACACAAAGGCCAAAAGACAAAAAGAGTGCACAAAAAATACCAATAAAAATACCAAATCAATGGGCAACATGCAGTCTGCAAAAAGAGAATAGGAAAAAAACAAGGAGTAAGGCGAAAATCGAGGCCTATCAGCAACTGAACAAGTAGAAGAAGAAAAAGCCAGAAGAAGCCTTTCAAACAAACAACAATTGGTTTCAGAGACAGGAACAGGAACAGGCGAATTCATCAAAGTGAACTCTCTTTCTCTGCTTCCACTGCCAGAAAAAGTCTCCTTTACAGTGCGTCTCCCTCTCCCTCTCTCACTCCCACTCTATCTGCATGTCAGTCTAACTGTCAAAATGCGTCGAAGCGAACATCATTGGATTTGTGATTGAACAAAAATTTCCATACATTGACTTTTTCTTTTAGACCAGAAAAAAAAGGGCGAAGTTTTTTACTGCCCCCAAAATGCATGCTGGAGTGATAATATTAAGCGGGTCTCGCTCCCAGTGCCCCAAACCTACACAGAAACCTTCATTAGTATATCCCCAATTTTTGTAGCACTCCCTCCACCTCTTTCTACTCCCTTCTCCCTCCTTCCTTTGCTACAGAATTTATATTTACGGTATTGTAAGTTATGCAGTCGACTGATTCGCACAAATCGTCCAAAATGTCCAAGGGTTAAAATATCTGGAGTGGTTTTCAGTGTACGATTAGGCAGTTAGTACTAACCCACACCCCTACTACCCCTCCCCACTCTCCACTCCTCCTACGACTAGATTTCGATTTGGCTAACAGCGTTCGATAATTGTGTAAAACGTTTTCAGTTTTACATTTCAATCTTAATTTAGTTTTTAGCATAACGTTTGCCTGCCATTGTCAATACAGAACTGAATTCTATATCATCCACAACCCAGACAGTAAACTGGAGTGGTGTGTGTGTTTTTGTATGTGTTGTGTGTGTGTGTGTAGACTAAAAGGCAAATTGTTATTTTTGTTGTTTGGCATTTGGCCAGTTGATTTTTTGGCTAATGAAGTTTGTCATTGAGCTTTATTTAATTTGCTGTTGCCGCGAAAAAAGAGCACACAGTAAACGGCACTGGGACTGAGACTGAGACTGGTGGGGGTGGAGTCTTCTGGGGGGAGTGTATGCTACATGACGAGGGAGTGGACTTTTAGATTGACATTTATCGATAAGCTACATTATGAATGAGTTCTGTCTTTAAAGTGCTCAACAATTTGCTATAATTAACAAAGCGAATCGAAGCTAAATATTGACTGATTTAAACGGTTTAGACAAAGTGTTAAAATTAAATTTGTTTTAATAGAAATGTCAAGACAAATGTGCGTATTTTGATAAGAAATATCACAACCATAAGTAACACAAATTTAGTTCAAAATAGCTTTACATGAAGTGACTTTTTATAGCTAATAAAAAAGATGTTTTGAAGTTGGTCAGCTTCTTATAGTTAACAGTGTTAGTTAACATGCTGTTAAATATATGTTAATTAGGGAAAAAATAACAAAATTTAAATATTTAAGCTGTTAACTGATTTTCTAACTGATTTAGGGATTTCTATTGAGTTTCTACCAAAATTATATATTACTATGTTAAGAACCAGTTAAATTTAGTTGTGTTCATAAACATTTAAGATAGTAATTTAGCAGGTTTTAAATAAATAGTCACAGAAAATCCTTAACACAACGTTAACAGTGTGCTAAAAGCTCTTTCTTACTCTGTTCTCAACCTTTGTTAACACGTTGTTAACCTCATTGATGTGAAAATCATTTAGCTGCACAAGTAGTTAAAAAGCAAAAGAGAAACAGAGAGTAAGAGAGAGAGAGTGGTATAGAAGAGGAAGACTGAGATAGTTAGAGAGCTAAAGTTTCCTGGTACTCAACACAACTCATTGTCAGTTCCACACGCAAATCAAATGATTAATTCCCTAATAATGCGCCGCATTATCCTGTTCTCTCCAGCTAACCACATCCTTCTCCCTTCGTTTTCCCTTTTCGCCACTTTGGCACCCACAGAGGTATTCAAAAAGCCATTACTTTAATCGAATTCGCATTTAATGAAATGAGCTACCGGCAATAACAATAACAAAATGCCAAACTGGAGGACACAACTGCAACGCCTTTCGTACGCTGGAATTTAATAAACTTCAAACAGCGTCGAATGTTGGCTAAAAGCGAGTGGCTAAAGGAGGGTGGGGAAAGTTGTGTGCAAAATGTCCAACAAACATGCAATTAAGTCGTTAATACTTCATCGATTTAATACACGCGGACAGCACTAGCGACTGGCCAAGGATTAAAGCATTAGCACGAGGATGAGCCGAGCAAAAGGACGTTGGGTGTGAGAGAGCAAGCGGAAACGGAAGTGGAGCGTAGTCAAGCCAAGCGATGGCAGACATTCGATTAGTTTGTTTTGCAATACACACGCACACACACACACGCACACTCGCACATTTACTTTGAATCGCAGCGATATGCAATTACGATATAAAAGTTAAACAAGCAAAAACCGATACGCTATACGCGTTACGCGATACAGGGCTCAGAATACATTTATCCTTTTTTGGAAGCGCCTTTTTGAGCATTTGATTAAAAACGCAAACAGCAGCGGAGCGTAGGAGGAGTAGTAGGGAGAGGGAGGGGGAGAGCACTACAGTTGTATTATCCATGCACATAAAAAATTAACAACGGCGAATGTCCAAAGCAAATACACAAACACAACTCACAAATACAAACACAATTCATCAGCGTTACCTGTAATAAAAATCATAACTGTTGTGGGTGGGTCAGTAGAGAGGAGTGGGAGCTAAAAGAGACGCGACGCGACGCACATATTGAACTAACGACCGTCCAGTTGGACTGAAAGGAGCGAGCAGCGAGTGACGAGTAACGAGCAGCGAGTGCCACCCGCATGCTGTATGCGTCTGTGTGTGTGCATGTGTGTGTAAAAAGGTAAAAACCAATCAAGAGCATCAATAAAAGGCACGTCAATCAGCATTGTGGGGCGCAGTACGAACGTAGGCTCAGACAAACACCCCCTACCACTAACACCCACGCCCCCTCACACCCTCGCATGCCACCTCCCAGCCATTACCACCCCGCTCCTCCCACGACAGCTGTGAAAACTTCGCTGTTGTCCAAACGACACGAGAAAAAAATTCAAACTCAAATCATATTTCCGTGTATGCGTGCGGACTTTTGTCTGGAACGCGATTTGTAGACCCGTTACTTGAAGAGAAGTGAAAGGGTATGCATGGATTGTCCGTCAGAGAGACAGCAGAAGGCGTAGCGGTATATAGTACAGGGTCTACTACAGTCGTCTTACTCCTCCAGCCTTTTCTATTAGTTAGCTCAGTCAAGCTGTCATATCGCCGCTTCTGCATGCCCAGCGTCGACCCTACCCTCAACCCCTGCCCTACTCCTGCTTCACTTTGGACACATATCATGATTTTTCAATAAATTCAACGACCGTGTGGCACTTTGCTCATTGAATTTCGAGCTGCCAAAAGCATCGAGACACCAAGCATGCATATTTTGTTTTGTTTCGCAAGTATCTAGCTTAAATTAATGAAATTTTTAACTCAAACTTGGCTTAAAACTCACCTGCAACTATCTGTGTGGACTGTTGCAAGTTTTTGGCTTTATTGGACAAGCTGTTGCAGGCACAACTTTGTCTGCAGCCAACTTTGCTCAAGTCAAAAGTTTCGTGATGAAACCAAAGAAAAGAACAGCTTTTTGTTTTGAGTCTAAGAAATGTTGCTGAGGTTAAATTTAGTTGAGCAATTATGCATTTTATGGGGTTTCCTTGGGCTGTCCTAAAAGTCAGTAGTTTTTGGCAGATGGGTAAGGAGATACTGTGCCTTTGAACTGATTTTTAATGCAAGTCGGTTGTAAGGTAGTTTGAAATATTCTTTTATTACTGAAGTTTATCATTTTGGGCAAATGTCTTCAGTTTAATTATGACATAAAACTGTCTTTTAACTAACTCCCCATGCAGTTTAGTATTATTTTAATACTTTTTGGTATTTTTGCGGTATAAAATAAACTAAAAATACTAGAATTACCTAGCATTACTAAAGTGTTTCTTATTGGGAGAGTGTTTGCTTGTACTTGTACTTTCTTCATAACTTTAATGTCTTTAACTATTTTCCTTTGCGTGTTGTAGTATTTTCAGTATATTTTGGTATGTTTGTGGTATTTTTGAGGTTAAAAATGAGCTTAAAATACTAGAAATCAATATTAAGCCCCTTAGCTGATTAATCTGAACTTAAGGTAGCAACTATTAGCACTAAAACTAAGCACTGCTTACTTAAGTAGATTTTTAACTACACAGCTACTCTAAGCTTAAGCACATTTCTTAAAATAACTCTCCAATTGCTTATATTCCTCCCTCTCTTCTTAGCGTAAACAACATCATTTACTTAAGTTCAAAGCTGCATAAAAAACAGTTGCAAATTTGTTTACTTTGCGTAGTATTTTTTTTCGTATGGTTCAAGTGACATTCAAGACAAAATTAATGAGCGCTGCGAATGTTGTTGGCACAGCCAACAGCCAAGTTGGCTTAGATGCAAAACAAGTTTAAATGATCTATTGCAACAAGTTGGCACTGAAAAAAAGGTAGAAAAAAACCAACTCAAATCGAAAATGTTTTCAAATTTTGTGTTGAGAATTGAATTCTTGTTGCTTGACAACCCCTAACGAGTTGTGCGTGCCGCGACGTGTTTGTGCGTGTCTGTCTGCCACGCCCACATTTTAAGCAAATCACTTGACTTTTCATTAATAAAATTGGAGTTGGCGAAATATGCCAAAAAAAAAAGGAGAAATAAAAATGCGAGTTCGAGTGGAATATTGAAAACGCGCTTGTTGTGCCCCCTTTGACGCCCCCCTTAGCCACACCCCTTCAAGCTTTTGTATGGCATTAGCTACACCCATGCATTTAGCCCTAACTGAACCCTTTTCTGAGGGTGTGGGGTGGGTAGTGGGGGCGTTTGTTGTTGTTCTTGTATTAAATTTCATAATTTTTTTTTTCTCGTGGCGAGTTTTTTGTGCGTCAACTGAGACACGCAAAATGTGGCTTACCCAAAAAGGATATATATACATATATATAGTATATAGAAATCGCGAGTCCACGCTTCAACTTCTTTTCAATAGCAAGGCACACACACTCCCACACACGCACACACACACGCATTGCAACCCTTTGGAAATTCATAAGGTTTTTTTTCAATAACCCAAAGAAAAAATTGTTTTCCATACGCATTAATGCAGCAATGCGTGTTGGTTAATAGGGCGGTATGGGAGGCGTGTCGGTGGGCGTCTAGAATGGTGGGGGGCTGAGGTGGTCGCTCTGTTAAAGTAGTTAGTTTGAGGGCTTTTCAAAGGACCCAAAAATGCTGTCTGGACTGCAGTCTTTGATATGAGCACATTGAATTATTACAACTCCAAGCGGCGTCTGATTAACGACTGTCTTTTGTTCCAGCCAAGTGCTTAAATAAACCTTGCTTTAGGCGGTAATTCAAGTTAAGGGAGTCTGTAGGCTAAAAAGCATAGAAAATTAAAGTAAAGACTGGAGAAACTTGGCTTTCTGAGCCGTTAGAAGCTCACAAGTTGAGTATTTTTTCATGGAATCTCAAAATCTGTCTTAATATTGGTTTAAAAACAAACGAATTTGTAGAAAAACAGTCAACACTTTACTCTCTTTTCCTTTTCCCAGCTTAGTCTGTTACTAACTAGAAAAACCTTTTCACAACTCAATCTGTATCTCCTGCAAACATTTTGTGGACCCACAGGACACGCCTCAAATTGACACATTGGCAATTGTTCAATGTCTATTGTTTTGTGCTGCTTCTTGTTCTTATCAATCTGCAAGTCAGTTGATTATATTTATCCAACACGCACGTACACAAGCACACACAGACATACACACAAATTGCGCACTGCTTTGAGTCACTTTTGTGTGTCCAACACTTTTTGGGGCTCAAATAACTTTTGTTTTCGTTTGGGTGAAGCTTGCAACAAATTTTGGGCAGCAGCTGCTGTCGAGCGTACAACAACAACTACAACAACACACACTATACTCACAAATTTATTTCTTGCCGAAGCCTTTGAGTAACAACAATTTTGACTTGTGCTTTTCACTCGCTGACGTCATTGCCAAAATGTCCAGGCCCCAAAAATAACGTGCAGCAATTGCCCAGCACACACACAGTTAGAGCGACGCACACCCACGCACACACGCTCACTCACTCACGCATTTGTGGCGGCATTTAATGACATTTTTCTTGCTGTAGCACAATTTTAGGCGCTTGTGTAATAACATTGCATTCGCGCTGTCCCTTTCTCTCACTCTGTCTCTCTGTGTCCATCTCTCTCCTTCTCTTAGTTATACATTTTCTTGTGCTACTTCTCTTTCCTTCTCAGTTCTGTTTGCTTTTACATGGTGTTGTCCGCAGTTCATGTCCCTAACTAGCAGTATTGCTACACAAATATAGCCTGAAGTTGCTACATTTTACTACAGTTTTCTTTGTAGCTGTTGTAAAAAAACTGCCAAAACTAGCCTTTATCTAGCTAAAATGCCCACGCTGTGTGGCACTCATGCCACATCTCTTTCTGCGCATTCAGTGCACGTTTTTGGCCTTGTTGTAAATTATTGTGTATACGCCTCAGTGCGCCAAAAATGCGTGCGGCATGAGTAATTAGCAGCAACAGCAGCCACAAGCAACACACGCACACACACACATGCACAACCACAACACACACTCAGCACACACACAATGTGTACTACAGCAAATAATTGCCTAATTGCATTAGCCCCCAAAATTATGCTGCACTTTTGCACTTCAAAGCTTTAAATTTTCTCTACACTTTTCCCACTGCGCGCAGAGACAGGGGCGCTGTAAGGGGGGGGGCTCATTCAATATTTGCCAAAAACTGGGTGACAATTTGCTGCACAAGTGCGTAACTGTCTTGTGTGTGTGTGTGTTTTCTATATGTGTGCAACCCCCAAAAGCCAAATATATGTTTATGCTTTTCGGGCCGTCATCCCTCCTGCTGCTGCTCCCCCTGCCTACCTTCTGGTGACTGCCTTCAGCCACCCTTAAGCACAAAAGAAAATTGATTTTTCCGCAGTTATGTTCGGGCTGCAGTCTGCGTTTTATGTGCGAGGAAAAACGCAATTCTCCAAGTTCCAACTACCGGAGTCCCTGCTACATGGACATAAATAATGTGCGTGTGGCGCCCTTTCTCAACAGCTCTCTCGCTCACTCTCACTGCTTTTCTCTCACTCGCTCTCTTTCTGTTGTTTTCCTTATGCGCCTGTGCGTCGTTTGTATTGTTTTGACACTTTTACTTGAGTTGATTTGCAGCAAAGAAGAGCAGAAAGGCAGAAAAGCAGAACAGCAACAGCAACTGGGATTACTTAGACTGGCATTGGTATTGAAATTTGGTCTGGGAATTGCTTAAGGGATTGGGTAGCAGCAGCAAGCACTAATAGCAGCTATTCTTTAGTCCTGCAGCTGCTGCTTTCATTTGTAATCCAAGTCGTTAGGCTGCATTTTTATAAATGCAAGAGGTTGACAGGACTTTTTAGACAGTACTGAGTAGTACTGCAGGCAGCACATGTGAAACTTTTCAGTTAGCTCTTTTTTATAGTCTTCAATTGGCAAATAAGAAACTTGGAGCAGCTCTAAGTTAGGTCTATAAAGTTTGATAGGTTGATTAGTTGCCTCTACGCCTAACTAAACTTAAACTTCCACAAAAGTCTACAACAACAACCTCAAAAAAATGTGTTTGAGTTACTTAATATATTCTTGTCCAATTAAAAACCTAAAAAGAGCTAGATTTCAATAAGTTACACTGACAAGTAACACTTCAGAAGTAATAACAGTCGCTCAGGACAACAGCCTAATAGGACAACCCCCCGTAGTTACACTCAAAAGACAACTACACAGTTTGTGTCTGTATCTGTAACAATGAAAACACCTCTGCTGCCTTGTAGATTAAAAGTAACCGGTTTAAGGCAAAGGTTATCAAAGGTGGAAAATTCGTTGGAGCGATTTTGTTTTGGTGGAAACTACTGCAATTAGTTGAAATGGCACACGCCTGTCACATCAGCAGTTTTGACAGCTTAACAGCATTCGGCGTGTGAGTGTGTGTATCTGTGTGTAAAAGGAAAGTGGAAAAAGGGCCAGTGAAAGGGGGAAAACAACCCTTGCTAAATTGCAACAAAGATGCTGACGATGTTGCTTAATTAACTGGACGCGCAAAGGCAGCAAAAAAGGAGAAACAAGAAGCAGCAGAAAAAAAGGAGTGGAGGCAACAAAAAAAAACTTTGTTGTGTTGCAAGCGAAAAGCGTTTGTTGCACTTGAGTATGTTGAACGGGGGTTGATGACGTTGCTGCAGCTGTGCAACAAAACCGAACCAAGGATTAGCAATGAACACGGCATTATAATCCACCCCTGGTAACCTGGTAGTCAGGGAGAGGGTTGTTGCATGCAACGTGTGCATTGCACACTGGCTTCATTATCAGCAGCCGCGGCGCATTTGCAGCACGTGCCACACAAAAACAGGAATTCAAACCGGATGGAAATGAAAAGGAAAATGAAGCTGCACTCGTGTCCGAGATTTTTCCTTTTTTTCCCTAGTGTAACGACCAAAAGGTGGTTGGCGGCGCTTTTACACTCGAATTTTCTTCAAAAGAAATTGCATTTTTTTTGTTCCCTTGTTGTTGTTGTGGTTGCATGTCAAAGTGGCAGGAAACGGGGTGGAGAAAAAGAGGTGGAAACTTGGTTTGAGATGGGCACTGTGTGTGCATTCAGCTGTTGAGCATCAGCCCAGTGTGTATGTGTGTGTTTGAGTTGAGCGGTGGTTGCTATGGGTGGCTAACAATTGTTGTTATTTCTTTTGCATGTGGGGTTAACAAACTCAAAGCAACATTGTTGCAACGACATCGTTTGACTGAAATTGGGCATATGTTTGTGCCGGAATTGGGAAGCTGTTCAGCGATAAGAAAACAAACTCGAATGGGGATGTAAATTGTGCTGTAGAAAACTAACAAAATCGATAACGAGTTCAGGAACTTACGTTGATAATGGTTCCAGTTAGATTATATTGAGAAAATGTGTAATTACCTGCAATGAAAGAAAAGTAGAGTTTATTAATTAGTTAGAGTGTTAGTAAATATATGAATAATTTAAAAATTGTAATTAAAACATTTATTTTTTTTTTCATTTATTCGATTTGTTTATATGCCTACAGCACTATTTTTTGCAGCTTGACACCAGCCTTATAGCAACTTTTATAAGTTAAGCCCCTTCCAATTTCTAACTTTTCTAAAAATATTTCAAATTTTATCAGAAACTCTTCCAGGAATCCTGCTACAAAAGCTACAATCACCACACTGCACGATCAACTTGCGATTATTTCGCCAATAAAAATGCATTTTACTTACGAACGTGCATTACACGAGCAACGCAAGCGACCAATGAGCAGCAGCTCATGTAAAAGGCAACAAAAACAACACAAGCAACGATTAACCTTCGTGCATTGCAAAACGAAACGACGAATTAAAATTCAAAGCATTACACGAACTTGAAACGTCGCGTCGCAACGAAGCCGAAAGCGCATGCGAAATAATTGCAACGACACGAAGCAACTGAACGAAACGATCGTCAAAAGTGTCGCGAGTCGTTGGGCATCTTTCTCTTACGCTCCCACTGTCGCTCTCTCACGCTCTCCCACACATGCACGAAAAGCGCATGCGAATATATTGCAACGACAGCAACAGCACTAAAGCTGTCACTGTCTATCTCTGTTACACTCGCTCAGTCGCTTGATCTTGCAAAAAAAGTGCACTCACACACATGCGCTTAGTCTGTGTATAGCTGTTTGTGTGCAGTGCTGATTGGGCGCATTGGAAATGCGCAAAAATGGCGATTGGATAATTGGAATGCAAGGCACAAAATGCGCTTGAGTGCGCAAACTTTTGGGCTTTAGACACAAGCCAGACAGTCCATAAACGAATCAATAAGCGAGTTGGCATTAGATTAAATGAATTGATAAAGAATTAACAATAAATTTTATAATATGATAATATGAGCATGAAGTTATTATGATATTTTTACGTTTTTTAGCACCTGTTCTTCAAGTCATACAAACGTACTGCCTTCAAAAGTCTGTGTGTCAGTATTCACAACGTGATTGACTGAATGACTATCGGCTAACAAATATATATATTGCATAATCACATTAAGAATAACAGAATAACAGAGCAGAACAGAACTGAATAAACAACAACAAATTAGTCAAAATTTGTGTGCGCTTGTGTGTGCTATCTGCGCACGTATCTGCTTTTTTTTAGCCATATAATGTATATATACAAATGTGTATATATCTCAAAGTTTTTTTTTTGCGCACTCGCGTGATTTCCGCAAATTTAACCTACATTTTGTATTTTGGCTAAAGCGAATTGTATCAAAAACAAAATGCCGCAAAAGTGCAGATAGAGAGTGAGAAGAGAGAGAGAGAGGGACTGGGGGGAAAGGGAACAGTGGAAAAATTTTTTGTGTGGGTTCCATTATTATTTTGTTAGTTGTTTTTTGATAGTTTGAATTCCGTTTTGGGAGAACTTTCTATGCGCTATGCAGGCGCTTTCTGAGTCAGTGTGAGTCACCAAAGTGTATGTGTGTTTGTGAGTGCCATGCGCAGCTGAATTAAAACACTTGTGCGGAGACACACACACACACACACGCGCGCACACTGGGACAAAGCGAGTTTGAGTTCTCCGCGAATATGAAAAGCAAAGCAAACAAGTATTAAAAATATTTTTGTACACACGCGTACAGTAAGAGAGGAAGAGCGAGAGGGACACACACACACACACAATCGGCATATCTTGTTTGTTCTAAGTTACCAACACACGCGCACTGCGAAACAAGGTCAAATGCAGTTATTTGCTCAGTCGGCGACGACGTCGACGTCAAATTTGGCAAAATATAAAAAACAACACACAAAAAACAAAGTGCTTAGCATGCTCGGCTAAGGGTTGCCCTGTAATTATATCTAATCTTAACTAACTTATCATAAACGTGAATAAAGTTCTTTATGAATCTTTATCTATTATCTATAGCCTTTAACTTTATCAAACATTCCATAAGTACTGTGTAATATTAGGCAGATTTAGGACTACCTTTGGGCATGTCAACTTTTTACAGGGTATGCCAAAAAGCTTGCAAAAAACTGTTTACTGGCTGTTGTTGTCGCTTTGCTTGCTGCATATTTGCTCGTCTCACTGTGTGTGTTTGTGTGTGCGAGTGTGTGTGTGTGTGTTTAGTTACTGTTTGATTTATCTTTTCCGTTGTTGTTGCTGCTGCTTTTGTGCAGTGTGTGAGACTGCGCCGCAAGTTTTGCTGCGTTTACTTTTGCCATTATTATTATTATCGGCTTTTGCCTTTCTCAAGGATATTCGGCGCCGCGTTTTTTATTCGGTTCCTCTTTGCAATTTGTATGCTACGCGTGTGAGAAAAATAAAACAACAAAAACAACAAGAGAAGGAAGAAGATGAAGAAGAAGAGTGTGTTAGTTAGTCAAAGGAATTCCAGGAATTAAGAACTGATCGTGTCCCAGAGAGGTGAGAAATGAAACTTCAAGCGCTTTTAGCGCTTTCTCTCTCGCTCCCTCTTTAACGTTTCTCCGCTTTGTCTTTGTTTGAAAAATTGAATGAATTGAATAAATGCGCGTTTTGCACATTGGCATCAATTAAGCAATTAATGCATGTGAAATATGCAAAATAAAAACTAAAAAAACAAAATTGTTCAAGTGGAATTTTAGACTTGAGAATGAACCTAAGCAGACACATAAAAAACAAAGAGTTTTAACTGATAAAACTTAATTTCTGTCTGTCTGTGGTACATAAAAATGATATATTACTTATAAGAAAGTAGTTATATGACTTTTTAGAGTGAAATAAAAGAGTTAAGCGCTGAGTTGTCAGTTAGTTACTGCTGAAATGTAAGCAGTTAAGAAATTGGGCACTTTATCGAGCACTTTGAGCGTTATCTGGTAGCTATAAATGTTGAACGAAGATAAAAGCCGATTAAAAGTACGCGCATTATGGGTAGGTCAGTACTTTGAAGGGTCTTTACGCTTGAAAACTGGATTTACTTTAGGGAGACTTACTTAAACAGCCGGTTTGCGAGTTTTACAACACTAAGAACAGACCGTTATTTACGCTTATAGCATTTAACAACACTTTTGCACTTGTTTTACAGCAGTTAAACGTTTAACAACACTGTTAACACTACATTTTTCTATTTTATGACACCATTTTATTAATAGAAAATTTAACTCTTAATTTTAGGCGATTTATAGCTAATCTTTAACTAGCTGTGCACCTGCGAAATGCGATAAATTTATTTGCTGTTGCCGTTGGCGTGGCGACAAATGCACAAAACAAGGGAAAGTGTTTTTATTTTATTCTTAACTACAAATGCGGATCGTGTGCATTTCGGGAGTGTGTGAGTGTTTGTGAGTGTGTGAGTGTATATCCATAGAACCTCTATGTACGCGCACAGAACCCGGACTCAAACTGACTCGACGCTGACAAATAAAATTATTTACTTTTTTGTGTGTGCGGCAAACCAAAAAGGCTCTCCGTCTCTCTCACTTGCTCTCTTGTTTCTCTCTTTAACTCTTAAGTGTATGTGTGTGTGTGTGTTTGCTTTGATCTGCGACTGGTACAGAGAACAACAACAATAACAAGAACAGCGGTAGCAGCAGCGCATTTTGCTGTTATTCGTCATTGCTGACCTTGGTTGCAATCTTGACTGTGTATTTCTTCGGAAATAAAAAACCGAAAAAATGCTTTTATCGATTCTGCAGTCTACACTAAGAGATACCCTAACTGTTAACTTTAAAATAAATTTTGGGTATCAACAAATGGAAAAGTTGTGCGCAATTTAAGGTTTAAGCTTTAAACAGCTATATTTCTCGCTATATTCTAGCCAGATTTTTAAGACTTAGTGAGTAGACTAATAGACTAATAATATATACTGTCACTAAAATTGCTGCTCTTTTAAAACACCCTTCCACCAAATTTAAGTGGCAAAACAAACATAATTATTATTGTATTATTTATTTTCCAGTTTTTTGGATAATTTTTTAATTATATATTTGCATTTTTAATGTGCAAATATCGCCAGTTGGAATTGCAACGCAGTCGGAATTAATCATACGCCACAGGAGCCCAGGAATGTAATAAGCAAAAGCAAAAACAAATTAATGAAAAATTATTTTAGCAACACACAAAACGCAGCAAATAAATTTTCCATTTGACATTGAAAAAAAGCCAAAAGTTAATTTGAGGCAAAAAGAGAAAAGCAACAAGCTGAGGAGAAAGGGGCAGAGAGAGAGGCAGAGGGAGAGAGTAGACTATGCAGCCATTGCAAAAGTCAAGTCAGCAAAGCACAAATGTATCTCGCAGATACTTTGCGTTTGACGCTTTGGCAGACAGCTGCCAGGCCAGCGGAAGGGGCCAAAGGGAAGCAGCCAAAAAAAGCGATAACAAAAAACGAAAGAAAGAAGGAGGAGAAAAAAAGCGCAGACACACTGCACACAAGTGCCCCAATTCCACGAATCTTTCATTCTATGCTGTTTCGCCAAACAACGCGCTAAACGAAAGATACGACAAAGGCAATGACAACAATAAAAACAACAGCAAAAGCAGCAAAGCAAAGCGAGGCGAGTAAATAATAACGCTAATACATAATAATAACAACAAACAGCAGCTAACAGCTAGCGGCATCTACTTACAGTCGCACACACTCATAGATACAATGGCGACTGATAGACAGCTGCAGATACACAAGCCAAAAGATACTTTTGCTCAATTTCGTTTGCAGTTTGCTGCGTTGGCGTCGTGCAATTGTATAAAAATACTCAATGCTCTCTAGCACATTTGAGTACATAAAGTATCTTTTATATACACTCACACACACAAACACACATATAATTTATTTAATTTATGAACTTTTGCATTTCGCATTTGAATTTTTCGTATATATTTTTAATTTTTTATTTTTGCTGCTGCTTTTTATTGTTTGTTGAATTTATTTGCACTGTTATGTCATTTAACATTCAATTTTTTTTGTGGATTTTTTATTATATTCTGCGTTTGGCGCATTTCAGTTTGCATTTTGTATCTTTAGCTACTTTTGATCTGTTTCTAGTTTGCGGAAGTATCTTTTATGTTCTATAAAAAGAGCTGGGAGGTGGAAAGGCTTAATTTTAGTATCATTGTATTATTTACTGAGTGTGTAAGACATATTATATATAAAATATATATTTCAGATATATCTATCGTCTTTAGTAATACTTTCTACAGTAAATTTCAGCAAATTTGTATTAACTAAGTTAAATTTCGCATAAAATCTATTTAATTTTTAGAAATATATATTTTTTTTAATTTTAAAAATAGTTTTCTTACTGCTAACCATCCAATAACGATATTTCCTTGATAATTCTCCACTTAAGTGTGTTGTTTGTCCTTCAATTCCACATTATTTTTTATACGATTTGTTTACTGTTATTTTTACCCTTTTACTAAAATTGTCTGCTTAAATTTATAAATCTCAATTTATAATTTGTGCGCTTTATTTTATTTAGTTGTTTGAATTTAGCGATTATCTCATTGAAATACATTTTGTATGCATTCGGATTTGGCAGCAGCAGAGTGGACTCCGCCCCCTCACCACTACCACTAGCACCGCAGCTTCCTCTTCCCCCAAACGGAACTTAACGAAAAGTACTGCATGACAACAAACTGACATAGCTCAGTTTCTCTCTCTCTCTCCCCTCTCTCTCCCTCCCTTACTGTCTGCTCTTGCTTTTTGCAGTGCAAATAAAATGAATACAAGTTTATTGTTGTTGTTTTTATCGTAGTTGTTGTTGTTGCTGCAGTTTTGTTGTGTGTCTGGCGCAATTTCAAAGTCACAATTGGGCGACTTTGAGCTGATGACATTCAAACAAAGCGCATAAAAAACAACAACAACAAAAACAGAAGCAGAAAGAGAGACAAAGCAAAAAGCAGTCAGCGAAGGGGTGTGGCGGGGGTCGGGGCGCATACAAAACGTACACAAAATAAAATCAAATTAATTGCAAATTTGCTGCTGCAAAAAAATGCGGGTTTTATGGCGATTTGCATGTAGCAAACGTTGCTCAAATACCCTCTAAAAATATTTAAAAGACACTTTAAATAGTTTAAAGATATACAAATTAAATGCAAATATTATTTATAAATTAGTTTTAATTTGAAAGAGTTTAAAATTGAAGCAACTCGAAATTATATAATTTAATTAAACCGATTTTTGCGTGGTATCTGCTAGTTAGGCAAAGTTGTAGCGCTTATTGCGCAGTGCATTTTATATATATATAAAATATTTTAACAATTGTGCATCATTTATAATAATTATAAACAAATATGCACAGCGTTAAGCAGCTCATCAACATTATCATTAACAATCATCATCATTATCATCACAACAGTTTGCCGTTAAATGTATTACCAACAACGAGCAGACAAAGACGAGTCGCTCCCTCTCTCTCTCTCTCTTCCTCTTCCCTTTCGCTCTCCACTCCTCACTCTCCACTCTCCCAAAGTTGACTTCGATGTCTTCATTTCAAGTTCAAGTTCAAGATAAATTTTATTTTATTTTATTTCAGCTGCCTTTTTTTCTCTTCTTTCCTTTTCTTTTTACGCTACTTTTTACATGCCAACAGATACGCTGTGTGTGTGTGTATCTGTATCTTTGTTGGCGCTTTTATATGCATAAATATTTTCATTCATACAGTCGACTGAGAAACGCGCTGAATGAATTGTGGAGCAGCTCAAAAATGTTTTTTTCTTCTCCACTCTGCGCTGCTTTTCACGTTTTCCCACTCAGCCGTTAATTTGGTAGGAAAATGTGTAACACATTTGTGTGTTTCACACTTAGCTGCTTGAGTTATTGAATACTCACAGATAACAAGAGTATCAAACTTACGTACATTCATTTCTTGAGGCTTAAATAAATTAATCTGTCATTAAAATATGAAAAAGTTGGGCGACATTTTCATATGATTTTCCGACAGACAAAAAATTATCTTAGACATTTTGGTTTGCGGACGTGGAGACTCATAAATTTGGCTTTAAAATTTATGTATAAGGTAATATTTAAAGCGAGTTTAATAAGACTTTTTAAAGTTCTAACTTGAGTTCAATCAATGCTGCCAAGAGTTCATGTAAGTATCTTAAATAACTACAATACATTTCCCTAAATATTTTAAACCATGTCAACTGCAATTTGTATCAAACACACACAAACATACACACACCTACAGTGTCTTCAATTCGTTGACTGCCAAAAAATGATATAAAAAACTGTCATAACTTTCGCTTTCTTCGAGACAAAATTGGAAGACTCTAAAAAGAGTCTCGAGTCGCTTTGTAGTTGCACGTAAGCAGCAGTAAATACAACAAAAACAACCATAAGTAAAAAGTATATATAAAAAATATCTATATATATATGAATATATAAAACGAACCCTAAGTAAAAAAGTAAAAGTCAAGCAACAAAGCAAAATATTTTTTCTACTCTTCTTATTTTATTTTTTTTGCTCTGACATTTTGCAGTAAATTGCATGCGACATTTCTGTATATATATAAAGATATACTTATACATATATATTTATTTTTTTGGGCTTTTGTGTCAGTTGAAGTCGTGACAAACGCGTCTGGAACAATTTCGAGTGCTCGGCTTAGTGTTTTATATATAAATTTTGTATTTATATATGTAGCCCACCTTCTATATGCACATTAAAAATAAATAACACAATTTTGAAGTACCTACAAAAATATTTCAATAATTTGTTGCTGTCTTTTTGTTGTTGTTTGTGGGTGTTCCATTTGTTGTTTAATTTTTTTCGTAGGTGTCTTTTGAGTCACAAATTTCGTGGCTTTCTTAAAGAAATGTTTTGTCTTTTGTTTGCTTTTATTGTTTGTCATAAATAATCAATATCAATTGTTTTTTAATAACTTTTGGCATTTAAACAATGAAATTATTGTGTCTTAAAGACCTTTCTGAATTTTTATGTAGATTTGTGCATTGAATTTATGATTAAAACATTTTTTAAGGGATGTTTGTAAACATCTATCGTAGTTTTATTTATCTAATAGTTAAATATATTTAGTAACTATTTTCAATATATTTTCTATGCAAAATAAAAACTCTTGGCTGCCTTTTCTAGCTGCTTTTCTAGCTGTCATGTCGCATTTCTGTTTCAACAACTTTTTTAAGCGGTTTTCGAGCCAAAATCCCTTAGACAAAAAACCTTTTAACCTAAGCCACTATTGATGGAAGTCTAGCAAACACACACATACACTCACACACACACATGTGTGCTAAAACTAAAACCTTTTATCAAAGATAAATAAAATGACGGCAAAAGCAAAAAACAAACAGCCAAAAAAAGGAGAAAAAACGTAAAGACTGAAAATGCTTCGTTTGGGAATTCATTTAGCTACTGCGAGCTGCAAGCGACAAAATGCAGTGGCAAAAGAGCCAAGGTTAGGCAGAGAGATACCCTGTAAGGTAGGAAAAGTATTTAAGTTTATAAATAAATTTATAGTAACCAAATAAAGTTTGTATCTAAAGCTTAAACGAGTCCACTTACAGCTCTACAAACTTTACAGGGTATTGGCGGTGCAAAAAAATATACATATGTAGATACAAGTATGCAGACGAGCTCCATATGCAATGTCCATGCAGACAGAATGCAGAGCCCAAAGCAGAAGTAGTGGGAGAGCAAGGAGAAAGCAGAAGAGGCAGAGAAAGACAGGGAGAAAAGCAGCAACGTTGCAGTCGAAAGTAAAATAAATTAAAATATTTTTATCTACACTCGTGCACGTAGCATGCAACCCTCAACAGCAGCAGTAACACACACACACACACACATACACTCGGGTACACACACACACAGCGACACAGCTGTGGCAAAGTTTTTCCTAGCGTTAGCATTTCCGCCTTTACGTACATGAAGTGCAAAACTTTTCATCCCAACTGTAGCTGTCTCCACTTGCCCTCTTCCCCTACTACTCCCTGCCTGCTCTTCCGCATTCGCTGTCTCTCTCACGCCCGACTATCGCTGCAATTTGCAACCCTCAGTTTGAGTCAGCGCCATAAAGTATGCTATAGTTTTTATCCTACGACCGCTGCACTTTGCAAATGGAAATAAGTGCTATTATGAAATAATTGCAACAACTATATGCGCAGCTACTACACGGCATCTCGCTCTCTCTCTTTCGCTCTCTGTCTCTCGCTCACTCCCTCTCTGTCTCTGCTTGTCTGCGTACTTTTTTTTTTGGCGCATTGCACTATGCGAAAATGCCGCATGACACATGCAAAAAGTGAAAGTTTCTGTTGCTCCTTTTTTAGCTGGCTCTCTCGTCACCCCTACTACAACTCGCCCACTCTCTCTCCACTCTCTCTTGTTCTGCTTTCCCCTGTTTTGTGGGGGTGCTGCCTGTTCGAGGGGTTGGGCTTTTGGCCAGGCGAATGTTTGGCTCTGCAGTTTTAACTTTTTTTCTACTACTTTTTTTTTTGGGGTTGTGCAGTCAGCTGTCGTTCCACTGCCAACCCCACTCCACTGACTTGCTGCAGTCTGAGGGTTGTTGTGTTTCATAATGATGACAAGCCAAAAACGTTGATGCTGCCTCATCATCATCATCGTCGTTATCATGATGACGTTGTGCAGGTCCAACCCTCAGTTTGCCACATTTTCATTGATTTTTTGCCTTTTGCACAGCGAAAAAACTTTCTGCCAACACACAAACTGCATTTTTGTCTCTCTAAGTGTGTGTGTGTGTGTGTTTGAGTGTTTCTGTGTGTGCAGACAATGCGACAGACGCTGTGGAGGCGTTGGGGGTGTGGCAGCAGCACACTAGATAGCTGCCTGCATAGAAAATTCATTTAAAATTGTCAGCATGTTGTGTGTGTGTTAGTGTGTGTGTTGCTGTCTGGCAAGGAAATCACAGACGATAAGGAAATGAGTGAAAATTCATTTGGCCCAAGCGTCTGTCTCTAGCTACTACTATTGTGTCTTTTTACAACTACTGCACTGAGAGAAAAGACAATGTTGAAACCAATTTCTGAGTTATTGAATGAAGCATTTCGACGTCTTTGATCTTATTCTGCATTTTTGCAATGTTTGGTATCATTTAACCCAACTTACTTGCATTCTACTACTATTTACTACCCTTTTCTACTACTCTTTACCACTACTACTTTTATTTTCTTTTTTAGCTCAGCTTATATCAAATTTAATTTCTTTTCTCGCTGTGTACTACAATTTTACAACTCTTTACTACTACTACCAGAACTTTTACTACTGCTACTACTACTGTTTACTACTACTACTACTACTACTGTGTAGTAAACTTTGCCTTGTTTTATTGCTGCTCTGTGTCATAATTTGCCTGCATTTTCTTTTGGCTTGCGGAAAACTCGGTTTCTGCACTTGAGCAATTTATCGCATTTATTGCAGATAGACGCAGTACGTGGTACGCCCTGTATCGCTGCCTCTTTGGAAAAGAGAAAAATCATTTTCTTTTTTATTTCCCTCCTTTTTTTTGGGTTCGTCTTTCTGCTTGACGTATTTTTCATTAGAATTTTGTGTGGCATCCTGCGGCAGTTTTGTCTAGTTAATTTGTGTGATTTGCTGCATTGGCTTTGCATTTGGAGGGCGTGGCTGTGGGTGTGCAGGCGGCGTGGGAGTTAAAAAATTGCTATTTGACATTGGTCAATCGAGATTGCGTTTCTAATTAAGAGAGTGAGTGATAGAGAGACGGGAATACAGTTAGGGAAAGAAGGAAAAGCTGTAAAAGATACAGTTACAGAATTAAAGACTGTGTTGTTGTTTTGCTAGAGTAAGAAATGGATTTTTGAGTATAGTTGGTAAAGAAATAGATTTTTTGGTAGCTTTTAAATATGTTTAGTTAGTGTTTTTTAAGATTTCTTTTACAATAAAATACTTTACTCTTTTTCTATGCATCTGTACCACTCTGTCTTCACTTTATGTTCTTTCTCAAACTATATTCACATTAAGTATTTTGTTTAGGCACTAAATTTCACCCTCTCGCCTTCTTATTACTCTTCTTTTCACTTCTCAAACCTTTCCCCTAAATTCATTTCTGTTTCTCATAAATATTTCTCTATTTAGATATATTTTCCCTCAATATCTTTACTATCGCCTTGACACATGCACTTCCTGATTTCCATTTCCGATTGATAACAAATTCCCACCCAAAAACTGCACTTTCTGTTTACAAAATGGCGTCACCGGCATAGGGTAGGGGAACTTTCAATAAATTGAAAACAAAATCCAAACTCGTAGTACAAATAAATCCCCCGAATGCATTGATGATTTATTCATGCGGCAGGCAGTCACAACAAAAAACTCAAACTGCGAAATTTTTAGCATTGCATTTTATCATCTAAAATTTATTTATCAAAAGCTGTCCAAACAAAAATTAAAAAAGGATGGAGAGACTGAAGGAAAAAAGGCAATGGCAAAGTATTAATGGAATATTGCCGAAAATTCTGCAGAAAAGCGCATGCAAACAAAAACACACATGCACACGCATGCACGGACTTGCACAGCAAATTACAAAAGCAAACAAAAAGCGGCGCTTCCAAAAACGCCAGACACAAATTTCGCCGAAAGTGCTGAACACAAAAAACAACAACAACAACAGCAACTATATAAAAATATTTTCTTTTATTTTACTAGCCTTTTTTTAGCCTTTTTTCTTTACTTTATTTTATGCTGTTGCTGCAGTTTGTGAATTGTTTGGCTGTCGCTGCAGTGGAAATGCGGAAAAACAGGAGAACAGCAGGCAGCAGGCAGCTGGATTGGCACTGCAGCAGTGCTGGCCACGCCCCTGCAAAAAGGAAATGAACTTTTGGGCGACAGTAAAATAGAAAACATAAAAAAAACAGCCAAATATCGAAATTATATTAGCCAAAAGCAAAACCGGAAATGGAAATGGACACACACAAACGAGGCAACTGCAGCAGAGATGAGCAAAAACTGAATTCCAATAAATATGCATAGAGACATGGACACAAAAAAGTGAATAGTTGCATAGCAAAAGAGAAACAGAGAGAGTGAGAGCAGTGAGAGAGAGAGACAGCTGTAAAAACTAACTGGCCAATAAAGAAAATGCTATGCAAATAAAGCAAAAAGTTTACAATTGCTGGTTGTGAATTCGGTATGGAAACTAAGAATTTTTCATATTCAAATTTTATACTTTGGACTCTAAAATCGACTCTTAAATCGATAAGATTTTTGTTTAAACTAAAATGTTATGTAGACTTATTATATAATATTATATAATAATTTTTTAGCTTTCCATCGTTTTAAAAAGAAATAAATAGAGTTATATATAATATACAGTAGATCGCTTTTATTTCTAGAGTTGGTTGACTAACAGATAAACCAATGTTTCACCCTCTGCTCATACCCAGTAAAGGGTATATAAACTATATGCGATTTCAAGGGTTTATGCAAAAAATGTTCTTTGAGAAAAAAGTTGAAACTGAAAATTGTTGTTGTTTCAATTGCTGTTGTTGTTGTAGGACATGCAATAAAATGCTAGCTGAGCAGGGAGACCCCCCTTTTTTTCTTGTTGGGTGGCGCAGTCATGCGGGCGCCGCTGCCTGCAGGCGACAGCGACTGCGACGTCGACTGAGACTGAGGCAGTTTGCCTGACACTCGAATCGTGTCTAAATTAAACTTCATCATCATCAACACAACGTAAAACGTAAAACGTAAAACGGAGCCAAGCAAACAAAGCGGTGCCAGCTAGGGGGCGTGCCAGCCTCACTGGGCGTTTGGTACAAAGTTGTGTGTGTATTGGTGTGTGTGTGAGTGTTTGTGTTTGTGTGTTTTTTGCTGCTTTATACAAAAATTGCATAGACTTGGAGCTTGTTGTTATTGTAGCTTTTTTTCCTGTTGGCTGCAGAAATTGGCATTTTTTTGTAGCACACAACAACAACAACGGACGGCAGCAACAAAAGGGACAGCAAAGAAATCAGAAATTATTGTAGATTGCAGGCCAGAGAGAGTCCGCACAATGTCTGACCAGCATGCAATGGACACAGGACCCGAAACGAGTCCTGAATGAAAAAAGCAGCCAACAGCAGAAACAAAAAATGCTAAAAAAGGTCAGAATGAAACTGAATGTCTACATCGACTCTTGACTAAGAGATACCCGTTAAAAAAGTGAAGATATCTCAAATGGGCTCAAAGTTATGCTTACTTGAAGTTTATGTACTTTTAAATTTTAAACAGCTATAACTTTGGCTATAGTTGGAATTAACTAATGGAACTGAGTACCATAATTAATATACATCAGATGAAGCCTTCAACATGAAAGTGGGTAATATTGCTACAAAATTGTGGGCGTGGCGCATGTTGATAGATTTTTATAAAATCTCTAACATCCAGAGAAGTTAAAACTCCCTTATAAACACTGTTTGGTAAATCTGAACACTCTAGTTCTCTTTTGCATACTTCACAGCACTTCAGCATACCCGAACTCAATTAAAAAAACGGGGTATAAAAAGCCAGCAAGAGGAAAAATACCAACTGTGGCTTGGGTAGGAAGCAAGTGAAGTGCATAAATGGATTTTATAACGTCCAATGCTAAAGTAAATTTATGCTTTTTAATGCAATTGCAGGACGAATCAGACCGTAAGTGGGTGGTGAAGATGAAGGAGTAGCAGTTGGAGGCGGTGCTGGAGGTGGGGGTGCAGCTACGCTTCGTTGACCGGGCTAAAAGCATTCAGTGAGCTGCCGCCTAAACGGGGGCACCAAAGGGTTAACGCGCAAGTCTCTGCAGTCTGCAGTTTTTCCCCAAATACCCCCCACCACTCCGTGCCCCGCTTTTCCACTTTTCATGCTGCCCCTTGGCGCTCAGACAAAATGACATTTGTCGTTAATTGCGAAATTTATGGCCAGAAATCGGAGCAAAACAGGCAGCAAAAATTACAGAAAACGGAAAATGGCTAAAATGCCGTACGGCCTCAGGTCTTGGCCATAACCACAGCAGTGAGTGAGCAACTTACGTGCAGTTAGAGACGGCCTAATTAGTTGGCCAACAAAGACGTCTGCTTACCTGCAAATAAGCAAAAGGAAAAGACACAAATTAATTACGGAAATACCAAGAATTATTTAAATAATTTATTACAATGTAAGTACTTATCTTATTATAATTTCAAAGAGTTAGCTGCTTAAATTTAAGGTTTTAGTGACTGATCAGTGTGGTTGCCAAGTGGTTAACAATACGACCTTGAAACTGTACATTTATCTTAAAATTTACATGGCTTCAAAAAGAGTTGAGTTTTCCCAATTCGAAATTAGAAAATTTACTGATCATTGTGCAGCCAGCTGGTAAAGACTACAAGTTCGAAACTTTTATACAACAAAACTCTCAAGTTATGTAGGAAAATCTTTAATTTTAAGCAGTTAAAGCTTTAAATGACATGAAGTCTCCAGTAAAAACTGATCTGTCCAAAACCCAAACGATAAACGCTTTGAATATAAAACTTTAATTAAAATAAACTATTTTTTAAAGTGTCTGATAAATGTAAATAATTAATTCAAGTGCTTCCCATAGCCCAAACAGAGTTAACCTCTAGTAAAAGCTGTCTAACTAGCCAAAAGTGGCTTTAAAAGTAGCCTTAAAGCTTATTTTTTAGCGACACTTTAAACCACTGTGATCGAAGTTCAAATTCCATTTCTAAGCTCAACTTCCTGCTTTATGAGCTAAATTTCCACTACTCACTAAGAAAGCGCTTTAAACCTTAAACTTCGTTGTCAGTTTATTTGGCCAAAACGCAATGTCAGAGATTCAAGAGTGCAGTAAACGCATACACCCACCTCCCTCTACTCCCCCCTCAGCCCCGCTCGTTTGAGCCAACTTTGCGCTCTGTTGGCTCAGCTTACAAGCAAACAAAGAAAGGAAAAAAAAAGAGTCAAAGCCAAGTTAGCAACGTGTTTGTGCTTCTTATGCTTCGTTGCCTAATTTCGGTTTGTAAGTCACACTTAACTGAGAGCGTAATGCATTTCAAAGGCTGGGGAGCAGGGGATGTGGTTGGGGGCGTTGGTTTGGGGGCAGGGGAGTCTTACGAAATGTTTGGAAATTTATGCATTTTCTCAGGCCTCGTGTGTGTTTGTGTCGTCGTTATGCGTGGTTGAGTCCAAAACTCATCTATTGTCTAACCTGGTGCAAGGTGTCTCATTTACACACTGCGATGATCAAGCGATTGAGATAATGAGACAACAGAGACTACAGTAAACACAGAGACAGTGCTGCTACGCTATGATGAACAAGTGCAGCGGCAGTACTTTAATAAAAGTTAACTGTAGCGAGTTACTACTGTACAGTGTACACACAGTGATCCAATTAGAATGCAGTTTTAGGCCTTTGCGCAGTGTGAATGAGCCCATAAAACGACAGCGACAACTTTGGCCTGGCCAAATGCACTCACGTGCATTTTATGGCCGTGATTTACACAGCCAGCCCAAAAGGGCAGCACAGAGAAGAAGCAGCCGAAAAAGAACAGCTAGACAAAGTGAGAAGAAAGAGAGAGAAAGATAGAGAGAGTGAGAGAGGGAAGAATTTTGGTAACCATGAAATTGAATTGCTACTTTGAAGTGCACTCAACATGGCAACGAGGGGAAATGCCCAAAAGGGGGGAGTAGGGGGGGCAGCGTTACAAGGTGGCAAGGGTTAACTGTACACATGGCTGACCGTCTGATAGACAGCCACCTAGTTACTCACTCTAATTACCAAATTCAAATGCAGTCACGGCAGCGAAGCTTCACTTTGACGCTGTTGCAAGTGCCACACACAAGTTGGCCAAGGGTAGCTGGTAGGGGAGGCGGTAAGACAGAAAAAAAGAGGGGCTGCAGTAAGTTCATTAGAACAAACGTAGAGGAGATAGAAGTAAACAGAAGAAAAATTGTAGTAGAAAAACGAATTTGATTGGGTAATAGTGGAAAATACAAAGCATACAATAAAAAGTTTGTTAATTTAAGTATTGAAAATAAAAACTGTTAAGAAACGAATGGAAAGCATTCAAAATTTAAGAAAAATTGAAAATATAGACTAGAAAGAATTTAAGTGTCAATAAACATGGCTGACAGTAGTCAGTTAATTTACATACCTAAATAACACCTAAAAAAAAGTGCAATAGAATCAATAAGCACCTAAAGAGTTCCTCTGCAATACTTAACAACTTTTCTATTATTTTTAATAGCGCTTTTCTCGGTGCTTAATCAAGAGTTGGTCAAAGAGTCAACTCTTAGAAGTTAAAACTCAAATCTGAACTCCAAATAAAAGTTTTTTGCTTTAAAAAGTCAATTATTTATCTATTACATAAACAATTTACCAGTTTCACAGTTAACTTCTTAAAGTAACATATAAATTGTAATTAAACAATATTTTTCAAATTTTTCTTTAACTTGAGACATTTTCATTTCAAGTGTTTTTCCAATTGCACCAAAATGAGGCTTTTCTGATATGAAACAAGTCTGAGATTTATATTAATGTATATATATTAGTGTGTGTATGTATGTGAGTGTGTGTAGACTGTTGAGTAGCGTTGGCAACCCAGCAATTAACTAGAGTTGCCTCCCGCTGCTAACGGTAAATGCTGCATATGCTGCGCGCAGAGTTGCGTGTTTTTAATACCCCTTTTTTTTAGGTTTTTTTTTTCTACTTCTGTTTATTCTTTCATTATATTTGGTCTCTCATTCTTTTTTTTTTGGTTTTGTTTTTTTGCTTTGCCGCTTTGTTTTAACGGAAGCTGTTGCTGTTATTGTTTTTGTTGTACTTGTTGTTGTTTTTGTTGTTTTATGCTTTTTAATTTCCTTAACAATTTCTTTTGTGCTTTTTGTTTTCCACTTCTGTTCGCATAACGGCGATGAGTGCACTTCAAACGTCTTTGCTTCACTTGCCTCCCAAAAGGGGTAACAAAGGAGAGCGCGACAAGAGAGGTGCAGGAAGGGGAAGCTAGGGAGAGCGAGCTACAAAATCAAACGGAATTAAGTCGGAAAAAAGGAGAACGAAAATAATATAAAATCTCATGTGACACACACACACATACAATGCCTTGAAGTGGTGACGCCGGCGCTACCAGATTGGACCAATTTACAAACAAGCAACACAGCCAGAGAGAGGGAGAGGGCTAAGAACGAGTCAATTTTTTGTCGAGAGTGTGTGCTTAACATACGTATCTTAAGCTTGACTTAATTAGGTGTTATTAAAAACAAATTGGGGGACTCTAAAAAGGTTCTCCCGCAATTAAATACACATTTTTCTTGGGATCGTAAGCATTTCCAACGGAAATTCTTCACAAGAAAAGCTTCCGAAGACTTTAGAATGCAACTTTTGTCATATTCCCTACTTAAATTCAATTAAAAACTAATTTACTACTGCAGCTGTGTTCCCCTACACAATTGCTACTTCCCCTCCACAGCTTTCGTTAAGTTTTTTTTACATCATAGGCAGAGAACTGATCTACGCTACGAAACCGCATGGCAAAGATCTCGCAACGTTCAACTGCAAAAAAGCTTTCAGTTTTGTGCGCGCAAAAGCTTACGCAAAGTGCGTGAGCGTCTAAGTGCGAGAGTAGTTTCGTTGGGAGAGCACAAGAGAGAGAGCAAGTTTTGCATTTGCTAGAGAGCGGCAAATAGTTTTGGGCCTATGATTGCTGCTGCTCTTTGTGTTTGTTGTTGCTGGGCGAAGCCATTTTTAGATTTGTGCGCTACTGCTGCGACGAGCGCTGCTGCTGCTGCTCTTGTTGTTGTTGCTGTAGGGCACACACGCATTGTTGTATTTGCAGTTGAGCTTTTTTTTAGTTGCTGCTCGCTGTTGTTGTTGCTATATGTATTTATTGCGCGTGAATGTCATTTATAAAGCAGGAAAAGCTTTGCTGAGTGCCTATGCCTATGTGTGTGCGTCTACGCACATTTTTAATTATGTTGTGCGAGCTCAAGGTTTTTTTCTATCGCTGCTGTAGTTGTTGTTGCTTATACATTTTTTTTGTATTCGTTTATTTTCGTTGCTGTGCAGGCGTTGGCGATAGAGCGTAGCGGCGGCCACTGTTTGCCCCTACAGTCGCTGCCCCTACCCCTGCCCCTCCGCAACGCGTCTCACGCACTTTTCGAGCCAATTGTAGGCCGCAATAATTTAGATGCGACTCTGACACAATCAACGAAACGAACGAAAAAAAAACTTGTACATATTTTTGCGCTGCGTTTGCACAGTCACACACACACACATGTAGAAGTAGTGGAATGTGTATGAGCTGACAAGTGTGTATATATGTAAATAGTTCTCTCTATATAAAGCTTATGCTTATGTATTTAGGCCTATTGGCCTTTTGTATTCTATTTATTTGCTGCGCCCTTCTCCGAGTGTGCGTGTGTGTGTATGTGTGTATTTATACATTCAATAAAAAACTAAATTATCAGCGCATTTTGTACAATTTTTGTGTTGTAATTGCTGGAAAATGACAAATACATTGTAAGCAGCAAAAATTATTATTAATCCAAAAATATTTCTTTCCTAACTCATAGAAATTTTAAGAATTTAACCTTGATCGGTGTTTAACCATTTAAATTTAAGCACAATTTCAGTTGAAATTATACAACTCATTTTCTAATAATTTTAAGGGCACATTTTTCAAACTGTTTTCCAAGTAATTTTCATATTTGTCTACACGGTTTTTCAAGCCAACACTTTGGTCATATAATTTCTACGCAATTTTATGGCCTATAAAAAAATATAAAACGAGACACGCACCAACTTAGCATTAAGTATTGCATATAGTTAAATAATTCATTTCATTTTTAACATACGTTTTTAATGTGGTGCTAATTAAGCTTATCAAAAGCGCAAGACAAAATCCACAAACACAAAAAACGCGAACAGAAAATAAATATTTTTTTAAAATATTATTTAAGTACAGTGAAAACCTGTCAGTGTCACTCAGTGTATAAATATATTTATTTAACTGCTTGTTGTAATTGTTGTTGTTGCTGTCTATAGGCCTAAGTCTACGCAGACACGCACACACGTACAGTTGCTTGCTATCTGTGAGCAGCGTGTGTAGGTGTGCGAGAGAGCATGTTTGTGCATGTGTTAGTGTGTGTAGATATGGCGTTGCCTATGTGCAATGCTTTGGCAAACTATTGTATGTAGCTTTTTATTCCCCAGCTGCTAATTGCCAGTTGCCTTTTGCTCCACTTCGCAATGGCAAAGCACAAGCACACATACAAATGCTCCCTCACTCACTTGCTTGCTCGCTCACTCGCACAGCGCAGTCATTTCGTACTTTCGTACGCAAAAGTTTTGCATGCATTCGTTATACACACACACATACCTAACTACTCACACGTCTGTGTACTTGTATTGGTGGGTTTGCACAAATAGAAAACGCATTTCATGGGCGTCGCTGCCAGTAGAAAAGCAAGCAGTAGGGGAAATGCACAGCACTCAGTGCTGGCTGCCATTTTAAGTGTGAGAGAGCGAGTTGGTTGCACGTTCTGCTCTCTTTAAGTGTCTCTTCAACTACGCTGCTTGTAATTATTAATTATGCATTATTTGTTTACAAGACGCTTGAAATAACTGCAGAGTTGCCAGAAAACCCTGTCTCCCATTACCATAGCAATATAAATATTAAAAAATTTGACGCTTTATTGGAAAAAGTGCATACGCAGCGGCCTATTACGACTCAATTGGCTGTCTCCATACTGTGCCAACAGAGGCACAACTGTAATAACAACTGAGCAGCGGCTTAGCTTTTTAGCGGCTTTTCTGGGTAGCCAAAAGACATTAAAATTCAAGCAACTGCAGCAGCAAGTCATAAAATGCCACAATTATTAAAGCAGCAGCACGCGAAGACGAGAACATGAAATGGGGTAAGGGGTGGGGTAGGCATGGGCATAGGCGCAGCAACTGCGACGCACTTTGCGCAACTGCAAACGGCGACAACACTAACAACAACCCAACTACAACTACTATGCGACGCGTTGTTGCGTCAGTCTCAAAACCGCGCAGTCTGCGACGCACACACTGCACATGAATGCGTTAGAGTGGGACCGCTAGAGTGGGTGGGGAGCTTTGTAGTTGTGTTGTGTATTCTAGGAAACTTAACGATTGTGCAAATGCACGCAACTAAGAGAGCGGGCATAGAAGAGAGCGGCAGTGGAATGAGTTGAGGTGAGAGGCCAAACCCCAAAAACGCACTTCCGACAAGTGAAAATGCAACAAAGCAGACAAACAAAAATATACGCACGCAAACAGTAAAAAAGCAAAGAAGCTCATACGTAAAGCAAATGTTGGAAATTACTAAAAATGTTGTAGTTGTTGCTGTTGTTGTTGCATTTAATTAAATGCGGAAGACCCACAAAAACAACAACTACATTTAAGCGCACGCAGCGCAAGCGAGAGAGCAGCATGAAGGTACGAAGGGGAACAAAAAGTACACACAACGCACAAAAAAAAAAATTTGGAACGCGCTGCGCTTAAAGTAGGTCAAAGTGGCAGTAGCAGCGCAGCGCAGTACGAAGCGGAGCAGGGCAGAGCAAAGCAGCGCAGCGCAGCGACGCTTCAATGCCGCGAGGGGGTTGCGTGCCAGTGACGACAACGATTGTGACTGCGACGACGACGCAGCAGCAACAGCAGCGGTATAAGAAAAGTTTAATTTATGCAAAGAAAGAAAAAATGTTATTGTTTCCTATATGTGCGTGCGAGTGTGTGTGTGTTTGAACAACTTTTGCTTTTTTGTACACTTTACTCCTAATTGTTATTAATATGCAACGTTGACTTCACATAAGCAAAAGTGCGTAGAAAATAAAAAATGAAAACTAATTTTTCAACTCTTTTATTTTTGCATAAATTATAAGCACAACTAACTGTAGTTATAATTACAATTACAATTACAATTGCGCACACAAAAAGTGCGTATTTGTCTGCGAATGTTTGCAAAGCTTTGCGACAGCAACAGCAACAAAGCGACAACTTTCGAAAAGTTCGTTTTAACTAACGGTGACAAAAGCTAAGCAAATGTGAGAAGAGGCGGAGTGAGAGCGGTAGTCAGGGGAGTAATGTGTATGAAGCGAGTGAAACTGAGCAGGAGTTGTTGAGTTGAGTGTGACAGCTGAAGCTGCACAACTAATGCAGCACAGCGTTGCCAGACAAAACAAGACTTGTAGCTAACTAAGTAGGCTGCAGTAGCCAATGTATAGCAGAAATATTTCATTTGTATGAATAATTACAGAATTTTAAATTTTAGGTCACTTTTTAAGGAAAGAAGCAAAAGAATTTTTACTTAATTTGACAGTTAAACATATATTACTTAGTAAATAAAATATTTTATTAATTTCTTTAGTAAATTATAATTCAGGAAAACTTCACTTTTACTACGTATCTAATGCTAAGTTCCCCATTATTATTATACTACAACCGTAAATTACTTTGCTTTAGTTTATTAATTTAATTTACTTATTAAAAAATATTTCTTTAGTCTATAACTTAGCTAAAAGAAATATGTGTAAAAGGTAAGTTAGGAATTCGAAGCTTAAACTCCTCTTTGAGCTGTCCTTTGCCAAGCTAAGTTGGCTGCGGTAAGCAAATGTTGCAATGTATCTAATGAAAATTTTAAAAACTATATCTTTTTTTTAACTTATCATATTTTATATATTTAAAACTTTTGTAGTTAAAAAAAAATAACACTTAAAAATTACTTTTCCTTTTGGAAAATTGTCTTTCAAAAACTTACCTTAAAATCCAATTGCAAATTTTCGCGTTAATCCAAAAAAAAGCTCCTTAAAGTTTACTTTTTGTTTTACTAAATGTTTACAAATTTTGTTTTTGTATTTTCGTGGATTTAATTATAGTATGTTTTTGTTTTTTTAGCACACTGCACTGCACTTATGCCAAAAAGTTTATGTTTTATATTTTTACAGTTCAAAATGTTTACCAAATATTTGCTTATACGATTTGTAGCAATTGTTATTGATATTTTTATTTTTAAATATATATACGTATATATAAATATTTTTTAATAGTTTTTTGAGTAATTTTTGTTTTATGTTTTTTATCGAAACGAAATTTTTATGCAAACTAACACACACGTTTTTTGTTGTAGTTGTTGTAGTTACTGTAGTTGTTGTTGTTGTTATGGCTGCTTATTGTTGTTGCTGTTGTTGCTGTTGTTGTTGTTGTGTTGCTGTGTTTAGTATTGCGTTATGTCCGAACCAATAATTTTGAAGAGTTTTCCAATTTTGTTGTTGGCTTAAATTTTTGCGATTTTCGATTTGCGTTTTTACTTAACTGATTTTTGCTGCTTTGTTGTTAATTTGCGGTTTAAATGTTACATTTAATTGCTTTTTATGCTTTAGTTACGTGTGTTTGTTTGTCGCCTACAAATTTTCTTTCTTTTCCTCAATTAGCCAAATTTAAGTTTAATTTAATTTTGTAATTTTTTTTTCTTCTTTACAATTTTAATTGTTTTTTCCTCTTCTTCTTTTTCGTTTTTGCCAAAATTGTTTTTGTAAATTTTTATCCCGAAATTATGATTTTTGTTTAGCCAATTTAATTTGTTTATGCGAAAAAAAGTTTTTGATTCAATTCATTTTTGGTTTTTGTAATTTCTCTTACGCAAACATAATAAAAATTATTGTTTTGATAATTTTTTAGTTAGTTAAATGTTCAAAATGTTTGGCATTTTGTTGCATGCGTCGATTTTGCTGCCGGTTGTTGTTGGTTTTGTTGTCGTTATTAGTTTGTTGAGACATTTTCACAGTGACATTTGTGCCTGCAAAGAAAGCGGAAAAATATATAAGATTTTTTGAATATTTTAGTTACTAAAACTAATTTTTAAAAATATTTTTTTAGAGTAATAAAATTGTTTTAAAATTTTTTGGTATGCAAAATTTTATTATTTTATATTTTATAAATTTTAAATATTTTATATAAATTCCCTACTTCCACTTAATCTATCAACCGCTTCTTTGCTCCAATTTTGGTACGAAAAAAAACACAAATTTCATTCATGAGCGAAATAATGTCAAAATCTTGAGATTATCAGTGTCAAATCCATTTCTTGTGTGTGTTTTTTTATTTTTAATCTCAATTCCATAATGCTAAAGCATTGCATTCGATTTTTCCCCCCTCTACGATTCTTTTTGTTCGCTTCGTAATCTCAACTTGACACGTTCTGCTTGTAGTTTTGAAATTGTCCATAAACAAAAAACAAAAACACTTAAACATGTGCGTAGCATCAGGAAATTGTCAATGCCTTATCGCCTTCGTTTTTTGGAAATGTTATGCAGCTGACAGTTAATTATTGTAAACAAATAAGCATATAATTAATTAAATTACACAACTTAAGAAAATTTTAAGTTTCCCGCTAAATTTGTTTAACAAATTTCTGCTTTAAATCAAGACTTTTTCAATACATTTTTCGAATTATTATTTTCAATTTTTTCTATAGTGGGTTGGCTACTACAAAATTTAGTTTTTACGATGCCTATTCTGGACTTTAGAGTATATTCTTAATTTTCTGTACATTTTAATAATTTGTAATATTATTTTCGCTGGTATTAAATCAAGTACTGTAACCTGAAGCAATTTTCGAACTTAAAATGTTTTTGAAAAACTCGCAAATGCCTTAACGTTCTACAGTCAAGTAAATCCATTCATATATTGTTGGCATAAGTAAACTCTATACTTCCTTTCAGTCAAACTTTAAGTTAATTTTAATATAAATAAAATTTAATATAAATAAAATCGCTGCCTCTTGTATTGTTTTTATTTCTTTTATACTTTTATACTAAGATTTGCTGCAAATTTTCAAGTTCTCAAAGCAAACAAATGTCTTTTTTTAAAGTATCTTTAAAGCGCGATAAAAGTATCTTGTGCTTAAATCGCAAATCATTTTATTAGACTTGAGTGGTTTTCGCGCTGCACTCACACACACAAACACACATTTATACACACTCTCACACACACAAACACGTGATGCTCAAATGCAAAAGTTGCTTGAGTTTTGGCTTAGGATTTATTTCGTTGCCTTTGAGGCGATGAGCGGAAAGGGGCGGGAAAGGGGTTGTTATAGTTGTTGTTGTAGTAATTGTTGTAGCAACTGCTGCTGTTGTTATTGTTGTTGTAGTTACTGTAGGCACTTTTGTTGCTTGATTTGAAATGCAGAGATTTTCCTGTTCTGCATACAAAACTTGAGTTTTTGGAATTTTCCTGTTTCGGTTGCATGTGTTGTGAACCAAAGCAACCCCGTTAAAAACACACACAGTCACACACACGCACAGTACCAATTTATTTATTTTTTCCCTTAAGGATTTTGACGAAACTCAGTTAAATAAGAGTTATAGTATGAAAACTTGTAGCCGACTTAAGCACTCAGCTGTTAACAGTTATGAAAAGTATCTACCAGATACAAAGATAGCTTTTGTTGAAAACTTGCACACAAAACTTCCGTTTTTTATGTAAAAAATGTTATACTTTTTTTTTTTAAATTTATTTACAATATAAAATTTATTTTTAATTTGTATTTTATTTGCCATTAAAATTTTAGCACATTTAATGGATTTTGTATTTATCAATAGCATTGGATTTGCATTGATTAATAACAATAAACAATGGATTTACCTTCAATCACTTGTCAAACGCACACACAGACACACACACGCACATAGCCGAACGCACACATACGCGTAGAGACACACACACTTACAGGGACTCACTTGTGTGTGTGCCGTCGAATTTGTTATTGTATTTGTTTGCCGGCCTTGGAGGTGTGTGTGTTTTAATTTTTTTACTTTTATTTTAATTTTCTTTTATTTTTTTGTAAACATAAACTAAACTTAAATAATAAATTAAAAGCAGTTTTGAATTTTTTGCGCTTCTTTTTTTGCTTTGCACTCGACTGCAATTCCGGATTTTTAATTTATTTGAATTTATTTTTATTCTTTTTATGCATTTCCGTTGTTGCTGTCGCTCTTGTTATTGTTGGTTGTTGTTGTTGCTGTTCGTAATAATTTATGCAATTAATAATTTAGTTGATTTTGCTTTTTCGTTTGTGTGTTTTTCTTTTATTTATTTATTTTTTCTTGTATTTTTGTTGTGGGGAAAATGTTGGACAAGACGAGACGAGAAAAATGCACACAACGAACGCTGCTGCTGCTGCGAGCTGCGCACCACCGAAACCTAGCGCCGAATAGACGAGCATGAAATTCAAAAATTGCGTTTATGGCCTATCAAGCAAGCAGCAGCGGCGGCAACGGCAGATCACGCACACAAGCTTACAAAATGCACGCATACACACGTTGTGTGTGTGACGGGCAGCGGGCAGAGCCACCACCATCAGCAGCAGCAGAAGCAGTAGCAGCAAGCAGCAGGCAGTAAGAGCAGCAAGCAGCAGCAGCCGCAGCGCAACAGCGTTCAAGAGAGTAAGAGTAAACGCAGCCGAACGCAGCAAAGCGCAGCGAAAAAAAACACACATACACACGCAAACAGCACTCGCTCTGAGAGCAGAATTTGCATTGGTGTTGAATGAGAGATGAAGAGCGCGCAAGTTTTGCCAAAGCAACCGCTCTCTTATTTGTTTTTATGCTTACGCTCTCTTTACTTGCCGCTCTCTCTGGCAGTTGGCTCTCGAATTCAACCACAACCACTTGCGCAGCGGCTGTGCAATGTTTTTTTTGCCTGCTTGCTGGCTGGCGCTTTTAATCCAATTGGAATGCACGCCTTGCACTCTTCAAATAGGATTTCTGCGACATGAGTAAGAGCAGCCGAAAAGAATGCAAAGAGTGCACTGAAACTAACTGTTTAGTTAATGAAGTGGATTTACTAGATAGTAAGGCATTAAATAAGTTTGTTAAGCTGCAAAACTATGATGTCATTGCTGCAACTTTGCATGTTTTGTGTGTATGCAATGCCGCCCCCCTCTCTTAGTCCTGCCAGCAACGCTTTTGGGGGTTAATTTTCTACTCACAAGCAGTCACATTAAACTCTCTTGCGCTGTGGCTCTCTCACTCTCTTACGCCCGCTGTGTGTGTGCAGGCAAATTGCATAATAACTGTTGTTAGAACGAGTCCTTTATGTGGAAAGCGCAAGAGTGAAAGGGAAGGGGTAGAGGAGGTGAAGGTGAAGGTGTTAACTAAACTTGAAATATCAGCTGTAAGCAGATAAGATCTCTGGGAATCCACTAAGCCAAAAGTTCTCAAAAATTCTATAAAAAGTACTAATTTCTAAAGAAAATTCCTTGAATATCCTTTAATTTTGTATATCCTGTAAAGTCTTTCTCTTAACAAAATATCAAATTGCTTAGCCCCTAATCAACTTGCAATTGTCTTATACCAAACAAATAATTATTTTAATTAAAAGTTGTTTTTTAACCGGACAGAACCAAACTGATCCCGTATAACACTCTAAAAAGCACTCAAAAGTTTCAGTTGAGCGCTAACAAACAAAACTCGTTTCTCCTGCGCGACAACAACAACAACAAAACAGTATAACAATACGCATTCATTTTGCAGTGCCAATAACAACAATGTGAACAAAGTTGAAGAGAGAGAGAGAGCGACTGAGAGCTTGAGCGCATGTCGCTCAGAGAGCGAAGCGTCGCTGCCATTTCATTGCCGCCGCCTGCACACAAACAGCAGCCGCAGCTCATGTTCGTGTGTGTTCGTTCGTTTGTGTGCGTCGTTCGGTCGCAGTCGCAGCAAGTTTACTCAATTCACAAACAAACACGTGGAGCAGCGGCAGCGCAGTTAGCGCAACCAAGCGCAGCGTCGAGAGAACTTTTTTTTTTTCTTTTTTGGCGCGGCTCCCTTCTCTCTCTGTCTCTATATTTCAATCGCTCTCGCTCAGTGCTGTGCGTGCGTACATGCTGTATGTGTGTGTGAGTTGGCGCTTATGTGGCTGCTGTTGCTGCTGCTGCCTTTGCTGCCTATGCTGCCTGCCTACCAGAAATCCAATAAGCAAAAGCTTCGTGCGTTGCTGCGCACACACCAATGCAGGCCATTATATGCGTGTATGCACGATGGTATTGCGTTGTATGCATACACATACAATTGTACATACAAACATACATATATATATTGCGTATTTTAGCATGGCCGCCAACATTTCAGACGCTAGCAGCGACGCCGGCTTCGTCGTTTGCAGTGTGTGCGCTCTGCGCTGCAGCACTTTTCGTCGTCGCCTGCCTTGCGCTGCCCTATCCTTTGGCTTTGGCTGTTGTTGCTGCTGCCGCTGCTGCTGCTGCTCTTGGGCCTATGTACAGTTTTTTGGGGCGGCTTATATGCTCCACATTTTGGCGCCATCCCGACACTCACCCACACCAGCACAGACGCACATACTGACGCGCCACTCACACCCACTCGCAGCGAACGCACTTTTGCAGCCTGCGTTTGCGTTTGTATGTATGCGTGAGTGTGCGTGTGCGTGTGCGTGTGCTTGTGTTTGTGTTGGTGTGCGTGCGCTTTTTTGGGTGTGCGTTTTTGTGAAATTTTAGCATTTATTTGTTATGTACTCGCACTTCGACTGCGCTGTTGTCGCTGCGTCGCTGCTGCTGCGTAGGCCCGTTATGTACACTATTTGGCAATTATGTGTTGCTATGTGTGTGTGTGTGTGTGTGTGTGTGTGTGAGTGTGACCCTGCTCTTATCTGCTTGTTTGTGTGTGTGCCTGTGCGTTGTGTGTATACTGCATTTTTTTCCGCTTCTCAAAGCTTTTACAATTGCACAAAAACAAATGTTTCGCTTGCCTTTGGTATTTGTAATGTATACACTCACACACACAGCCACTCTCTCACACACACACACATACTTGTGCGTATATACGTTTCTTTCATGAACAAACTGAAATGCTTCGATGGATTTTGTTGTTGCGTTTTCAGATAAGATGATATCATTTGTTTTTGTACCATTTGGCGCACATTAAATTTGTATGTTACGCTACACACACACATACTTTGTGTGTGTGCTATTTATGTATGTAGTTGTTTATGTATTGACTTACAAATTCTGAGCAATTTGGCGCTTGCAATGACTGCGTTTTATGCTCTTTTTTGGTGTATTTTTTTTTTGGATGTCAATTGGTTTGAACCAGTTATGGCACAGACACACACAACACACACCCATACACACTACACACACTTGACAATGAAAATGCTTGAATCTATGTGTATAAGAAATAATCTTTAATACAGTAAGTCGCATAATTGTGCTGACAGTGGTTTGAAATCGCATAACTTTCATTTACTAACATAAAAAATTTAATTTTCTAAGCTCAATATATTTTTGTAATCATGCAAAATATTTGCAAATATATTTGGAAACCAAAAAAATGGCTAATAATTACTAGACTCACTGTAGCTGCTAAGAGAACCGTTGAACTATGTCTAGGGCAATAATTGTGCTAATTAGACCAAGTAATTGCAGTAATAAGCAAATAGAGAGTGTGCACGAGCAAGACAAACAGAGAGAGAGAGAGAGAGAGAGAGAGAGAGAGAGAGAGAGAGAGAGAGAGAGAGAGGTGCAGCTTATTGAAATCTCATGTCAAACCGACACTTAAATCATTTATAATTATAGCAAATTCCACATAAACAGACTATTATTTACAAAAATAACAGAATTTAATACTAAATTTATGGTTAACAACAAGAAAATGTAGTTATACACTAAAAATCGATAGATTTCAACTTGTATACATATATTTAGTTAGAATAGTTAACATAAATAACTTCAAATTAAAGTATCTTTGAATTGTTAACAGATATATGTATTTCTAGAGAACTTATAATTTAATACATTTTGAATTTTTATTCCCAAAAAACCGAAAAAAAGCCTGGAATCAACAAGTGTCATTACTTCGCTTTAAGCATACATTTTTACATAAAATGTTTTAAGCTTGGCACTGGGGTAGAAAGTAAAGCCGCTAAAACCGAAGCAGCAAAAATTGTTTTGACTGACATCAAAGGACAAAAGCGAAATTAAGCAGACGAGAAACTGATGAATTACAATGAAAAGGGAGACATAAGGGAGAAAAGCGGTGGGAAAAAAGCCAAACCACAAAAACAACGACAAAAATGTCAAGAAAACCGCCAAAAAAAAGGAAGGCGAACAAAGGGGGTGCACAGAGGCGTGGCCAGGGGTAGAAGGGGTGAGGGGAAATTAAGTGACATTGGAAAATTCAAAACCAAAAAGGAAAAAACAAAGAAAAACCCAAGAAAAAAACAAAAAAAATAAGCAATAATTTTAGCATAATTTGCCAAACAATGACGTAGACAAAAAGCCAAAGAAAGTAGGCAAGAGAGAGAGAGAGAGAGAGGGAGGGGGAGCAAAAGAGACAGCGACAGAGACAAAGCCGTTGAGGAAGACAAAAAAAATAAAATCAACCCAAAAAAAAGGGTTCAAGGACATTTTATACATAATTTTTACTACCTTACACACTTGGCCAGGTTGACAAAGATTTGGCCTAAGCACGCTGACTGCCACACCCCTCTCCGCCACTCCTCCCCCACTCCCCGACTTCATGCTAATGTAATAATTTTCCAGATGTGCCAGAGGATTTTTCCCGAAACGTCCTTGCGCTGATTTCAGCCAGGCCAAGAGCCTAAAGCCAAGTTAGTAGCGTAGTGGGGAGAGTGGGGAGCTATGCATAAAAAAATGCTGCTGCTGGCGCTGGAGTTTAACGCTCTATTACGCACAATCAAATGAAAATGAAGGAAAAACCGGAGGAAAAGCTGAAAGACGACGACATTGATGGCCTTTTTACCTTTAACCTACAAAGCGGCACACACCCCGCCCTAACCCCCACCCCTAGTAGCGTCTTTGTTTACCTTTTTGGCCAGGCCAATCGATTATTACGTTTTTGGGTGAATGAACTTGAAGAAAGTTGACAAAAATAAGTAAAAGAAATGGCAGAAAAGGATTTGCGCATATTTGCATAAAAAGCGATTTAAGTGTGACCATAGTGCGTGGAAAATGCATAGCAGTAGGGGTGGGGTAGGGGGTAGAGGGGGAAAGAGAGAAAACAACAACAAATTGTGAACTGGAGCAGAGAGAGAACTATTAAAAGAGGTGTGAAGAGAAAGGGGGGAGTAAGGCAGGCAGATATGGGTGGAAAGGGGGTGGAGCAGGGGCAGGGGCAGGGGCATTTGTGTTTTAGTAAAATTGGGTCACGCACGCATGTGTTGACTGTAGCTGACTGACGTTGTTGTTGTTGTTGCCCGACTGACAGATGTGGCAGGCGAGTAACAAGAGACGCGATACAATCGACAACAACAACAGCAACAGCAACAAACTGTGGCAGACAATGCGACGCATCGCGTTGCACGGACATGGGCATCGGCAAGGGGGTGAGGCAGGTAACGGTAGGAGGCGGAGGTGCGAGTGGTGAGCGCAGCGGTTACGCATGCAAAGCACCAAAGAAACTACAGTAAACACTGCTTGGAATGGCACTGCAGCTGAACTTAGTACGTGAAGAGCTTTTAAAGAACAGTAGTAACTGCCTAAATGTAAACTTTACTTTAAAAGTCTATGAAAACTGATCAAAAGTAACAAAAAAGTTTTAAGAAAGTAATGAAAATATTAAAAAAATCCCATAGTAACAGTAGACACTGCTTAAATATGACTTAAAAATTTCGCAAGGCTTAAAAGAGAACTTAAATTAAGTTAACAGAGAGTAAATGTTGTGTTGTAAATTCCTTCAAAGTCTTTTACATATTTATAAATGTTTATTGATGTTGTTCTTAGCGCTAGTTCACTGTAGTTCACATTTGACAATAATTGTTGCGCTGTTGCTGCGTTTTCCGCTGATTGACACACGTTGATCAGTGTCGCTAGCTGTCTCTCTCACGCTTCCTTATCATTTACTACATCTCTTTCGTTCCTCCCTCTCTTTCTGAAACGCACACACTCTCATTCTATGTCTATCTCCCTCACCAGCCACTGCAATTCTCAACAAACACTAAAAAAATCGTCTAAATTGTTGTTGCTGCTCTCATTTTGTTGTTCGTTTACACAAATTAGGTCAATGCATATAATTTGGAGTGTGCGTGTGTGTGTATGCGTCTGTGTGCGTGTGTGTGTGTGTTGTTGCCGATGTTGCAATGTTGTTGTTGATGGCGCAGTTGTTGTAAATTATTTGACTTCGCCTTTGATCTTCTGCTTCTGCTGCTGCCCAAAACAGCTGTGGCTTGCCACACCCCCTCTACCGTCCCCCTCCAACCCACCAGACGCCTCTTGCAGCACCCTTGAACCACCCACCACCCACTGCCCACCTCCAACCACCCGCTGTCTCGAGTCTTTGTGTGGCAACACTCAGAATGCAATCCATCAATCGCAATGCCAGCAGATGTACTAACTGCGACGTCGCTGCCGCTGCTGCAGTCGCTGTTGCAGTTAGCGTTGACGTCGCTGCCCCGGGCGCTGCCACAGTCGTTGGGCAATTATGTAATCTATGAAACCCGCGGCGAGAATTGCCCAAAATAGTTGGAATCTCAACAATTGCTGATTGTTGCAAGAAACTAGAAGAGCAGAGAAGGGGTAGGTAGAGGGGGAACTAGTGATAGAAAGAAGGGGGAAATGAGGAAGAAAGAAGAGGGAGAATGGGAAGGAAGAAAGCTAAATTAGGGAGCAGAGGAAAGCGGGAAAGGTGAAAGCAATGAAAGGAGTAAGGAGTAAGGAGGAGGAAAAGAGTTAAGAGGGAAAGAGTTTAGAAAGAAGAGAATTAGAATAGGGGGAGGGAAGAAATGACGGAAAGCTTTGAATGAAAAAGTGTTGAAGTAAATAGAAGTCTCGGAAAATGCTTATAATAAAGTAGAAGAAACGAAAGGATAGAAGAGAAGATGAGACAAGGATTGGTGATTAGAAAGCACAGGAAAACGTAGAAAATTCCCCTCCTCTCACTCATTTACATATACATTTTTTATAGTTAACGATAAAGCATTTAAAGTATTCCCCATATTTAAAATAAAATAAATATTTACCTCTACTAAATTACAAATAAAACTCTCCAATTGATTTCATTTCACTAATAAATTTCGCTCACCGCAAAAGTCAACTCACAAATGTGCTTAAATGTGGCAATATTTGCTTGAAAATCGCATAAACCTACCAAATAACTGTAACAACATAATCACATCATAACCTTAAGTACTTTATGCCATTATGGGACCTTCAAAAATAAAAAAATAAAAACAGCAAAAAGGTTGAACATAAATTAAATTAAGCAAAAAGCAGAAAAACTAACCACCCAATAAGATCAACCACAAATGTCCACAGTTATTTGTTGTGTCCGCTTCGTCTTACAATTTAGCTATGTTTTATTTATATTTATTTTATGCAAAAAAAGAAGGAGAAGAAATGAAGAAAAACGAAAGGAAAATAAACAGAAAATGTTGAAAAACTTGCACAATCGAATGGCGAGAGCAACCCCAAAGAGCAAGATGCGCCCGCCAAATGTTTTTCCGAATTTTCACTGCCTATTGGAATACCCTGTATTAAGCAGTGACAAGAGGGTGTTTTAAATGTGTGTAAAAATAATTTAAACAAATTTTGTAGCTCATTTAATTAATAATTTGGCATGTTGTTGTCACACAAAATTTTACAGGGTATCTTGAAGTCATTCAGCGTTTTGTTATTGCATAGTATTATGTGTATTTAAAGTATAATATTAAAATTTTATTATATTTTACAATTTATTTTAGATTTAAAAATAATACAGGGTATTTTTCAGCAGTTCAGTCTTCAGTTGTTAAATTTTTTTATTTGTTTATTATGCATGAATTGTAAATGTGAAGCAAAGTTTTGCAGCAACTGAAAGTATTCAATTGAGTGTAAGAAGTGCGTGGATAGAGAAAGCAGTCGCTAAAGCGGGTGGGAAGAGGAAGGAATAACAATGAGAGAGAAGTAGGAAAAGGAGGATGGGTCAATGTATATACCATATATATTTTTTTATTTTTGCCAGTCGTGTAATTATGAACATTTGCTGCCCTTTTGCATACCCTTTGCTGCCTCTCTCTCCCCCCTTTAGCCTCTTTCTGCCCTCCACTTTTTATGGCTAAAAAGTTTCACAAAACGCCAGCCAAATCTCAGTCAATTCGAATGCCAATTCCAAGTTTAATTCCCACGCGTGCCGCTGCCTCAAAAACTAATTGCAAATTAATGACTCTGCTTAAGTTGCCGCAATGAACAACAACAACAACACGTAAACAACAACAACAACAATTAGAACTCTCAGACTTGGCGCATCTTCTGCCAGTAGGGCGGGGCGGGGTGTGTTGGGGTCTAAACGGCTCAAAGTTATAGTTCAGCCCTGCAGGGCTCTGCTCTCAAGTTAATCAATCATTTTATCCATTACATGATGTGCAAAATAAGCAACAACAACAACAACAACAAAAACAATAACAATTGTCTAACACGTGTCTGCCAATTTGTAGCTAATTAGTTTCTTTGACCATTCGCCGCAACGATCACTCGAGTACTCGAGTGCAAGCGAGATGGCAGCACTACACACAGTTGCAATTCTTTTCTGTTTTGTTTTGCACGCTTTCGCTTATCTCTAAGAACTGCAGCGACGGCTGCGTGCGTCAGACAGGGACAGCAAGTGAGAGCGAGGCCAACTGGTTTGCTATTGGATGCGCAAAAATGGCGATTGATTGTGGATCGTGGAGGCAGTGAAAGCGCATTGAAGGCGATAAATGCAGAACGCAAGCACGTTTGCTATGACTAAATGATACCCTGTAAATGGTAAAATGTGGATCGAACTGACTTAATACTATTTAAATTATTTTTCATTTTATATGTTTATTATTTATATACTGTAGTGCATTAATTTGATTCAAACTTATACCCAGCACAAGTAATGTGTTGTCTTATATGATACCCTGCGGGCTTTGGAAAAAGAGCAATCCAAGCTAAATTTTAATAAAATTCCTCTTATCTTGTCTGATGAAAAGATTCTCTGTAAATATTAAACAGCAACTAATATAAAATGTTTATTTTAAATTAATGTTTTCAATTTTATTCAGTCTTTTAAAAAAATGGTTTACAATTAGCCCGCATATACCCTGTAGCCAATTATAATTTACTGTCCCATAAACATTTCTAGCAAATGAGACACAAATTTTGTTTAATTTGTCTGCTTTTTTTTACCTATGCTTCGAACCCTTGAACTAGTTTAGAACATTAAACAATTTGGTTTATTACAAAAACTAATAATCAAACATTTAAAATAACACGCAAAACGTTGCGATGTTTAATGATTCGTGTCCATATCAGCAAAAACAACAAATAAAAAAAATACTACCGATTTACACAGAATTTTATAAATTAAAAATTGGGCTCACTACAGTTTATAGGCACTATATGGAAGTATAGATAATCAAACTAGTTTTGGCAGTGTTACATGATGCTCTTACAAAAGGGGTTTCTAAGCTAACTTAAAAGGTTTGTGTACAAATAATTATAAAGGTATTAGAAAAAATTAAAACTAAATTTTGTAAATTAGTTCAACAAATTTAAAGTATTTAAATCTTATAAAAACAAAAAACAAAGAAATGCTAATGAAAACTAAGTGTTTCTATCTCCCATCGAAAAATCAGTTAGTGTAGTGTCATTTCGGTGCTTTGCAGTTGGCAAGAAGCTTTTGCTGTAGCTTGTTTGCCGTTAATCTCTTAACAATGTGAAACTGCGCTGCGTGGACATGAAATTTATGGGATGTCAAAGGGCCATAATCTGTGCGGAGCGTCGACTGCTGCTGCTGCTGACGCTGACGTTGCTGCTTAGACGTCGACTAAGTAGCAGTAGAACCTAAGCACAAAGAAGGCCAAGCGAAGGCAAAGACAAGCAGAGCAAGAAGGGAAGAGGGGCAGTGGGGAGCTGGGGAGCATGGCAGCGCGTGCAACAAGAGCGACAAAGCTTTATGCTCACGCACACACACATACACACAGCCACACGCATGTGGTGATTACCTCATCGCAGCGAATGTCAAAAAAAGCGCAGAGCAAAAGCGAAGCGCGGAATGCGTGAGAGCGACGGGAGTGAGAGAGAGACGCACTTTTTCTATGCTTGGAGGCCATGCACGCACATCAGCAGACATGCGTGTGTGTGTGTGTGTGTCTATGTTCTATGTGCTGATTAAAAAAGCGTGCGATCTCTTATTAATGCTGCTGCTGCTGCTGCTCGAAGCTTTTGCGCTTGTTGTAACTTTTGGCTGCCGCTTGTCGCTGCCCCTCCCCTCACCCCTTGCCCCCCCCTGCTGCTTTGTGGCTTGGCCTGCGCTTAAGAACTGGTCCAGCAACATTTTAATTAATGATCTGGCAATGCTTTTGCTGCTTCTACATATAGCTACCCTGTAGAAGTGCAGTGCATGTGGGTATGTTGGACTTAGTGCTCAGTTTGTAACGCTTTAAGGTTAAAAACTGTATTAGATAAGCCTTCAAAAGGGCATCGCTTTCAAACCAAAGTTGTAAAACTATTTAAAGGGTATCTATCAGTCGTTTCCCCCACTACCTACTCTACCACTTCTTTTTCAGCAAACACTGCTTGCTCAACTGCGCCTTGGTTTTATATTCTACTCAGCTGAATGTAAAATCTTGTACGGTAGGTCATTTGCTCTCTTTCTCTAGCTTAGACGCTGCGCCTCTCTGTCCCTCTCATCTTCCTCTCTGTCTTCCAGCTACTCTAAGGGTCTTGTAATAGCCGGAAGTGTGTCTTGTTCTTGTCTGTATGTGTGTGTGTTGGTTTTCTTTACTGACAAACCACCAGATTGAACCACAAAGATATTAAAACATAAAAATTCTCCATTAAATCTGTTGACTTCTACAATCGCATTCAAAGTAATTAATCAAAATACGAATTCGTAAACGAAACGAAAGCAAAAGTTCCAGCCACTCAACGAGGGTGTGTTCTTGCACTCACAACGCCAAGAAATTGGGGGAAAAAAAGGAAAAATACCACACATAATTATTATAATTTGCATTTTCAGCAGGTTGGTCATAAAATGGTGTAAAGAAAAGTATGCGGAAAATGTGTTTGTGTGGAAACTAATACGATAATAAATCAAAGTTGTGGAAGAGGCCAACGAAAGAGTAGAAAAGTGAACTGTTTATACCCTATGAATGCAAGACGGTATGTAAAATAAGAAGGATAAGGCGCCTCTAACTCTACTTCTAAGCCACCAATTCAATCACCACACACGGCACACACTTCTCAGACACACCTCGTCCTGTTGACTGACATAGTCGATAGACCCCAAACTACACAAATCACAGGCATGTCATAAAAATCGTCAGTATTATGAAATCATATATCAAAAAAGGTTTGCTCCTTGTTTTTTTTCGCTTTCCTGCTCTTCCTGCACGAAGCTGCGTATGAGTAATAATTTTGCGTATACGCAATGTGCGACCAAAGGGGTCAAGCAGTGCATGTGTGTGTGCAGAACTGCCTCTGTGTGTGTGAATGCGTGTGCTAATGACCATAAAGTTGTAGCAGAAATCAGAGAACACACATACGCCCTGTGAGCCCAGCCCAAAATGAAATTCTATTTTCTTTTGGCCGCTTTTAATTTTATTATATTCTCATAAATTATTGTTGTAGTTGTAAGTTGTTGTTGTTGTTGTATGTGTCCTTTTATTGCATTTTAATGGAAATTTCTTGTTATTTTTATTCTTTGCGCTTCATTTATGGCTTGTCCCTCCTTCTGTGCGGCTAATATGACAATAACCAAAGTCCAGAAACCAGAAAAAAAAACAATTAAGTAATTTCGTAATTATTGTAAATTTTAGTTCACTTCGCTGTGGTTATTGCTGCGTTTTTTGGGGCTTGGTTTGCGCATTTGAATTATAATACTTTCGTTTCTCGTTATTCTGCTCATTGGATTTTTATTGCAAAATTGCGTTTTCATTTACAATATTTGCTAGGGCAGTTTTCCACACCCCCCACGATGTCCACAATCCCTAATTTCCCCTGAATGTAACCCCATTTTGAGGTGCGTGCCTGAATTTTGTACGGGAATTGCGTTCAAGTTGGTGGGGAATGATTCATGTGGTTCCCGAATCTTGTGGTATGCAAATTTTGCAATATAATGTATGCTTAATTGTAATATAACTCGTATGTTATTAGTTTAATTAATCATAGTAGAGAGCTCAAAGGGGGAGAAGAAAATAATCAACAGTAGAGTCTATTAATTAACAGATAGTTTTGCTAACTATTCAATGGTATATGTAAGCAGAACTAAAGCACAACTTAAGTAACACATTAAGTAATCAGTTTTAGTTAAAACCTGCTACAAAAAGAGGCCAAAAACTGAAGTACAATCTTGGTTACTAAGTTCCTTAAGCCAACATCTTAATTCATTTGGTTGCCTAATTTTCCTGACGCAGCTTTACAAAAAATTTAACAATTTGTCAAGCTGCAAATTGTTTATGTTATGCAAATAATTTCTATAGATAACAATTTACGATTATTACAAGCAGCATAACAACAACAGCAGCATAGTGAAGAAATCTAGCGAAAAATATGATAATAAAACTAGAAATTTATATGACACGAGCAGAGCAGAGCGAAGTAAAGGAAAGCGGGAAAATCATTCAAATTAGTTCAAAGGAAAAATCGAAGAAAAACAAAAGCGGCCGTCAAAAAGCAAAGCAATCCAATCACCACAATAACAACAACAACAATGAGTTGATAATGTTGCAAGTGAAAGCGAAATGAAAGCGAATGAAAAAAATTGCTGCCACAGCAGCCACAAGAAAAGGAAACAGGATTCGTGGCGCCTTCAGATGGGGCATCATAAAAATGCTGTCGCAAAATAAACTAACTCACAAAACAGCACAACAACATGAGTGGGGAGTAAGTGTGCGCGTGTGTGTGTGTGTGTGGCCTGCTCCATCGTAACTAGTTTGTTTTTAATCTTTGGCCTTGTTTTTCCTCCTTTTCTTAGCTGCTTTTTGGAGCCAGACACAGTTATTGCATTCTGGCGACATTTCTCTCCCAATTCGAGTTGGGAGTTGGTTCTGTTCATCCATTTAATGCCTGGGCCTATATAAATGTTAACTTATCTGTATATATGTGTCATTTGATTATATAGTGCAGTCGGTCGTTTTTCTCAAAATATATGTGTGTATTTGCCAAGAATTTTCTTGGCACTGACGCCAGTTGGCCATTAAATTGATAAGGACTGTCTGGGAAAACTGCATGGTTGGGTTTTCCGCCAAACACGATGCCAAGCACACGATAGTATGAAATTGAGAGCTGTCGGTGGGGGTGGATTCAATTTCCCGCACAGGGGTTAAGTGAAAGTGAAAGTAAAAGTAGTTGGAGCCAAGAAAACTTTATGTAAAAGATTTAAAATGAAGAACTAGAACTAGCAGATTTGAAAAGTAGTAGTAAGTCAAGAGAAAACTATAATAACGATATAATAACAATCAATGAAGTTTCACTCTCTATTTTTTCTCACATTTAATCCTCAACTTTACCATTTTTCTCTCTTCATTACTTGCTATGTGCTTGCTTAAGTGAATACCATAACAATTAAGTGTTGTGTAACAACATTAGGCAAACTAACAAGTATCATTACACCACACTGACTGCTCTTCAGCTGCTGCTGCTGTGACAGTTCTCAAATAGAAAGAGTTCTGTCCCTAAAACATATATACACATACTATATAGAGAGATTTCAGGCATAAAATTGCAAAATATGTTTATAGACTCGTTGATATTTCTAGTAGTTTTGTTTTTGTTGTTGTTGTTGTGTTGGTTATTGGCATTATTAACACAGCAATTTGTTTGCGTGGGCATTGCTCAACAATAACAGCCAAAAAGGGTGGCAAACAAGCTAGCAAAAGAGACAGAAAGAGTGGGAGAGAGAGAGAGAGAGCGAGGGGGATGCCAAAAGTTGTACCCGCAGGCAAGTACTTAACGTATTGCCCTCTTTTGACCCAGTTCAACTTATGAAAAGGACCTTCAAGTAACTTGCCCTCGATTTATGTTGTTTGTCTTGATTCTGTTTTGTTTTTTGCCGCTTCCTGTCTTCCCATTTTCCATTCATTGTGGCCCAGTGGTCAGCGAAGTGTGTGCCACATGTTAATGTCTTTGTATTGGCAGTTTTCTATTACTTCTTCTTCTTTAGCTTCTCTTGTTCTTGTCCTTTTTGAACTGTCATTACAACTTTTTATTTTTTGGTATTTGACAGCAACATTTTATTGGCTTTTACTTTGTCTTTGCTACCGCTCTCTGTCGCTCTTTCTTCCCCCTCCTTTCCCACTTTCTTGTCACTTTTATCTACATTTTTATATTTTGACATTTATTGCCAAGTTGTTTTTGAAGTCGCTTCGTGTTGTTTGTTTCCTCATTTTCAATGGCATCAATTTTAATTCTTTAACCACTGAATTTCATTTTAAACAGTCAATTAAATGAAAGTTTCAGACAATAAAATGGGATATGCTTAAAATACTACAAAAAATTGTTGAACTACAAACAAATTAATAGTAAAAATTTGTTTTCATAATTAGATTACTTCTGGTAAAGTTTTCTAATATGATTAGCAGGCTATTTGTGGTTTCAAAATTGATTTTAAAATACTATCTATGGTTTGTCAAATAAATAAATATTTAAATTACTTATAAATATAATTTATTTTTTTATTATAATATTTTTGGCTTGGTATTTGTTAAAGGCTCTATTTTAACCAACTATAAACTTTTTAATATAATTTAAAATTAATTTATTATTTTATATTATGCTCAAGCATAAACTATTTAGAAGAACAAAATATTGATTTCTATTTTGCACCTTACAAACTTTTCCAAATAACTACACAATAACAACAAATTGAAATAAACTGATAAACAGCAATGACAAATTGTAAAAACGCGACGTACATAAAAAATTACCTCAAACATGTGAGTTGTAAGCTAGATAAAAGCTTTAAATATATAATTGTGAATTGAATTAAAAATGTAAACAATTTTAGTCTTTGGATTGAAGAATTTTAAGAGCAAATGTTGCTAAGAGCTGCACAAAGAACGCAATCAATTGAAGAGTGCACTTAGTTAAATCAGGGGAAATCATTGAGAGCACAAGTTTGAGAGAGAAGTCAACGAAAGTCAAAGTGTAGAGCGCTGCCAAAAATATTTAATTAATAATTAAACAAACAATACAATAAGAAGAAACTAAAATAAAATAAATTAATTAATAAAGTTTGCAGCTCAAATGCTTACAAATTAATTAAAACTCTATGAAATAATTTAAGCAAATGCTCGTGATCTTCGTCAAATTGGCTTTGGGTGGGGTAAAGCAGCGTTTCGTTGAGTTCGGCTCATGCGCTTGCAGCAAACACAACGAAATTAAACGAAAGCAAAAGTGACGCGCGCATTGTTCGTGCAAAGTTTCGTTGAGTTTCGACTCTTTTGGGTTTGCATCTCGAATAACTGAACGTTAAATTTGAAAATTAAAAATTTATTTAATTGGCAGGCAACTAATTGAAACGCGGAAGTTGCCAAAAAGATTTATGATATCTTTTCTTTATATTTGTTGTTGCTGTTTTAAAAAAAAAACTTTAAGTTTTCTCAGGTTTTCAGTTTGCAGCGTCATTCTTTTGGGTTCCATAATCTGAGAGGTTTAAATAAAAAAGGCTTGTATGTTTGGCCATATAATTACCGGTTATTGTACACATATAAATGCGTCGCTGAAGCTGCGACCTTACGCATAAAATGCGTGTGAGATACACACACAAAAGACGCATAGATACAGACAGATAGATAGTTGGATGGATAGACTTACGAACAGCACTGTTGCTTGGGTTGGCAACACGCTGCGCATGCTGATCTCACAGTCAAAATTTACTGGTTTTTTTGAGCTGCCTAGAAAAATTGGTTAGCTCTTTAGGCCCTGTTTCAAGCTCAGGCTCGGTCAAACAAACAACTACAACAACAACGGCGAACAAACAACAACACGCAGTACGCAGAATTTTATGCGTTTGCCAAAGTTTTCGTTTTCGTCGTTGTTGTTGCTTTTGTTGTTGTCTTTGTCGCCATTGCTGCCTCTTCGTCATTCGTTGTTGCCTCTTGTGCTTCAGTTTTGTATTTCGTTGCTTTTCAAGTGCTTTTTGAACCTCTCAAGTGCGCTACAAATTTTATGTATTGTAGCCAGAAAAAAAATATAATAAAAAGCCAATTTTAACTTATTTCAAGAGCTGAGCTCCAGTTCCTTGTAGAATTGAGTTGATTTGATTTAGAGCTTAAGGTAAATTTATTGAAATTAAACTTATACCTGGATATTATGGCAGATGGCATAGAGCAGCCAGTGCAAGCTTTAAAAGTATCAACACATTTATTTAGATATATTTTTTTAGATAAAATTTAATTTTATCAGTATTTTTTGTAATAACTGCATAATGTTAAGCCTAAAATATTTTTTAAATATAGTAAAAATCGACCTTAAGCCATTATTATCACATAAAGTTAAGTGCCTTTACAGACCACCCCAAAAAGCAGTTTTCTAGTTAGTTTCTAGTTTTAAGTAAATATTAGATTAAAAATTTGTATAATCTAACATTAAGTACTAGCTTTTTCTAGTTTCATTCTACTAGCCCCTTCTGTAGCCCTTTAAAATTTGTACAGCGATGAAGCGCATGCGAGCGAATCACGCAGCCGGAACCAAACAGAAAAAAAAGCTCCACACGCATAACTCAAGTGCCATGCGCTTCTGTCTAGGTCTAGGCACACACACAAGCACACATGTGTAGCTGCCTCTCTGTCGCACTCATGACAACTGAGTGTCTGCTCTTATGCGTAACGCATTTTTTGTTAGGCTCTAACGCATTTATTCAACAGCAACAAAAACAACAAAAACGCACACAAAATATGTATGAAAAACACAACAACAAAAAAAGAGAAATAAGTTAACGAATCTTTAAATAAAAAAATTTACACACACACACATAGGCATATACACGCATAGAAGTCAAACTGAACGCGACTCGATTCAAGGTTATGTTCAGGGCTACACGCATCGCATCGACAACGAATTTCTGTTTCGTTTGGCGTTTTTCTTCTCTCCACCCCTTCCCTCTTCGCCCCCTTCTTCCTCTTCTTTAGTTTGTTAGTGCGTTTGTCACTTTGTTGTTCTTGTTGTTGTAGTTCACGCATATTTCAAATTGTTTTTTTTTGCAGCTGCTAATCAAAATGCTTAATACTCGGCGAAGTCTGTCGACCGCTGTAATTTATAAACGCCTCTAACAAGCGTTTTTTAAGCTTTTTGTTGTTGTCAGTTTTTTAGCGGCTGGCGATACGCATTATTTACGCAACTGATTTGTATTTGCAGTGCAAACTATTTTGTGTAGCTGGAGAAACAGACAGCGCTACAGATACTTTTGACAGTTGGAGAGTTACGGATACATTTGAGAAATTTTTAGTTGGTCGCAAGTATTTGGCAATATTTGGGCAAGGTTTGCAATTATATAGTACAGTAGTACTAGAGGCAATTAAATCAGCAAGGTTTTAACAAAGTTTTAAATTTATTTAAACCATTAAAAGTGAAAGCAGAGGCATGTTTAGAGTATACAGAGGCGTATACTTGATAAAAAATGGCAAAAAATATATGAATGTAAATTATATATGTAAATTTTTTAATTTACAATATAATTAATAATGTTATTTATTTATTTCAATAAAATATAGAGACGTATACTTAATATACAATAGGAAAGCTATTCATTTCAATTTAAAATTTGACTGTTTTAATTTTCTAAAACGATTTAAATTATTCCCTTTAAAATATGGACACGTACAATTTAAAAACCATTTAAATAGAATTGTTGTGAATTAAAAATTTAACTGTTTACTTTTTACTAAAATAATTGTTTATTATTTTCACTTATATGATTTTCAATTCAGGGGTAAAAACACCACTAAAAAAACGAATAATACCAAAATTATTATTTCTCTTGTCTAAAATAGTTTTAATGATGGTCATGAATATAAATCGGTAACAAAAGTAACTGCCTTCATTTGAATTATTAATTTTACAATTGTTGCTGAATGCACCAAATTCATTTGTTGTAAAGTTACAATAAAGTTATGAATTCAAATTATAATAACTTTGAATAGTTTTCATTGGGTTTACTGGTTAACTCATGTTCTGCAAACAATTCTAAATGTTTAAACAAAAGCTGAGTGAACTTGATTGACATTACATTTGCCTATAACAAATATTTCGATTTATGTTTTCTAGTTTTTTGTTTTGTTTGCTAGTGTCGCTGGGTGCTGCTGACCTTGAGCACAAGTATTGGTAGAGTAGTTCGTTAAGGGCCACCAATGAAGAGAACGAGTAACAGGGACAGAGATACTGATAGACAGAGGCAGAGCGAGAGCGAGAGGGAAACAACCAAGGCAAGCGTTGCGTTCGCCCTTCTAGGAAATCGAAAACCCGAAAAAGCAAAAGCTAAAAAACTTTTGGACTGCGCTATCAATGCGTATATCAATTAAATGCTATTTTTGCTGTTGTTGTTGTTGTTGTTGTCGAGGCCCTTCAATCATAAAGTTTACATTTGTAGAGCTTTGCTGTCGTTTGTTGTATTTTTTTGTGCGTTTCATTTCCGCACTCGCGCTAAGAAACCCAAAATTATGATTAGAAACATAAACTTTAATAATAGAACTATAATTAAGTTAACTGCACATAACAAGCAGCAAGTGTAAGTAGCATTGAACTTGTTCAAGGTCAATCAAAAACCAATAAAAGCAAAAAGTTAAACATTACCAACTTTTACATGGGAATTACAACAACTGGTGAGACTTTTGAAGACCAGTTGCGTGTGCTAAGAAGCCAGAAAAAAAGGGGCAGAAACAGGATAGACTTCGAAGTGGGAAGTAGTCGCACTAGCAGACACTCTAACAGACCAGGGACTGAACTCTGCCTACAGAACTGACCTCTAAGATGCCAGTGAGACACAGAGACCTTTATGACCTCTATCGCTTTAATTCTGTCATGATCAGTATGATCAGAATGATATATTTTAATTCACAATAAGTTTGCCTTTGTCTAACTTGCTACACTTAATCTTGTAGTCTTTCATGTCTTCAATAATTTTAGACCACCTTCTTGTTCCGTGCCTATCAAAATATCGATGAAAAAATCCAATTTGTTAGACCTCCCGTCGCCCTCGTCGCATTATTCAAATATTCAAATTGAGCTGTAAATTGTAACTTGTAATTCGTCGGCTGTTTTCAAGGTCAGCATACAAAATTGTGTGGTCAACTTGACCTCTGCTGGTTAACTGGTTTTTGCTGCCAACTCCAACCACTGCCAGCGACTGCATTTGGTAGGGGGCAACATGAAAAACCGTTTTGGTAACGACATTTTAACTGAATTCAAAATCGATTGAGTTGAAAACCAAAAAACAAAACTTTGCATTTATTGTGCATTCAAATCGTTAAAGCGATCGGTTTTATGGCACCGGAAGCTTCAGGTTTTATTCAGTCTTGGCCGATCTGAGGTTATTTATAAGACTATAATGCAGGCCTATTTGACGGCGTGTAAAGTTATCGCTTAAAAATCAATATTCATTAGTTTAGGCTACGTGTTAAGGTTTCTCATATACCTTAACAAATGCAGCTCAAGTTTATGCATAATTTAAGAAACGAGATATAGTCAAGTCTAAGAAAAGAACCAATAAACTGAAATAAATGCTAAAACATGCAGCAAATAAATTTAGACATTAAAATTTATTTAAAACTTGATTCAAAATGCTTAGATACTGCAGAAAACTAGTGAGTTTTGAGGGAAATAGTTAGCATGAGGGGCTACTTTAATAAGCCCCCTTAACAAACCTCTCCTTTGGCTAATCTTAACTATTTTATTTACTTTCAAGTTGTGCAATTTGTCCTATTTCTACTTAACCCCAAACTGCTGAAGGATAGTGTCATTGGTTTATCAGTCAGCCACACACACACACACTCGCACACACTTCCCCACATTGAGCATAAATCAGTGCGTTGCACGAGAGTAAATGAAAAATCGCGCATACGCCACTTGAACTGATGTTAGTAGCCATAAAACTGCCCAAGTAGGCACACCCACTTTGTTTTTTATGTAAAAGTGTGTGTTTAGTTAAGAGATTAATTCATAAAATTTAATTATACATTCACACTTGCCGCTTTTGTTGTGCCATATCAAAGGTGTGACACACACGCGACTTTCGACTCTTTCATTTCATCTCTTTTGTCCATTTATTACTCTTTCTGCTATTATTCTATCTTATTCGCATTGCGTGGTGTGATTTTCTCTAGCACTTTGCTTTTGTTTAGTTCGTTTCTAATATATATGCTACACAAATCTAATTAGAGTTCCCCTAATTACCAGTCGAGTGGCGAGTGTCTCGTTGAGTTATTTAGTTTTGATATTAAGTTGACAGTTATGACGAAATGTCGTGAGAGTCGAGTGTCGCCACCTGGCGTTAAAAGTTTGTAAGCACACGAAAGGATAGGTGGGAAATTTTTTAAGATTTGTTTTTTTGGTTTTAAGTTAAAATTTATAGACATTACTAAGGAATTCCATTCAAAGTTTTAAAGGAAATAAGCAGAAAAATTTTAGAATTATTTTTAAAAATATATTAAAGTTTTTAAAAAATGAATTATATATTTTTAAATAGTTAATTAATTTTTGAAGGGCTAAATTTGTAATAAATCTTGATATAAACAGTACAAATTAGTATTTTAAGATTTAAAATAATTAAATAAAATTGTCCACATTAATATTTTAAGTAATGTTTTAAATTTTTTACTTCCAAACTTTTGCAACTTTAAAGTTAAAATCACTTTTCGTTTGATGGCAGCTTTTATGAAAAGGAATTTATATAAAACGTTTAAATAAATCACATGAATTTCAACATAAACTGAGACCAGACAGGTCTCTAGACGGAGACCACCCACAAAACAAAGTTGAGAGGCAGCGAAATTGTCACCCAATATTTATTTTTTGTCAGATATGCGTATGTCAAACACTTTGACGTGAGTACGTGAGTGTACTCATGTGTGTGTGTGTCACTCAGTGTGTGTGTGTGTGTAAATGCTTTAAATGCAAAATTAGCAAGCGGCAAAGGCATTAATCAAAGCTGAACTTACCGCAGCATTTGACAGCTGTCATTCGAGACACGCACTGCCATTTTATGTTGTTAATGTTGTTGTTGTTGCTGTTGTTATTGGTGGCAACAACTCTCATGCAGCTTACGCACTTTACGCTGAAATGGAAACCATAAACATACAGAAAATAAAATCAGAAAATAGCAAAAAGGCGTCGTGTCATTAGCAGACGGAAATACTTATACACAGAAATAAATACATAGAGAGAGAGGCATAGAGACAGAAAGAACAACAAAAAGAGTAATAACAATAATAATAATAGTTTTAACGAGGCATCGGCATAAAAAGCACAACAAATTATAAATAAATATTCATCATACGCATTTGCAACGCAGCATGAACAATTCTGAAACAATTTGAAATGAGTTTTTGTTTAAAGTTTTTTGTAGCAGAGGAGAATCGATCTCTGTAGGCTGATTTTAATTTGAGACTCAGTTGGTTATATAATTAATAATAAGCTAGGTTTGATGTAGAAGTTATGGTTAATATTAATTAACTTAAGCTTTAAATAGAATTTTTGCAGACAAAGTTTGCAATGTTTGAGCCTAGAATTATTTTCTGAGCCAAAAAAAGACTTAAGGAAGAACTTAAACTACTAGAAACGCGTTTTTGCTGGATTAAAAGGAGGTAAATTAATACTAAAAGTGTATAAAATGAATTAAAAAATACTGTACCTCTGTTAACTAGCTGCAAAAGTAACAGAGACCCAACCAAAACTTCTACTTCTTCTTTTCAACTGATCTTACTAGCTAAAAATAGTTGCTGACCCTTGACTGAAAGTCAGAATAGTTGAATTGATTAATAGACAGTAATTAGCAGCAATTGCAACTAAAAAATGAAAAGAAGACACACACTCCAACACACAAGAGCACCCTGCCGAGTGCCATAATGAAAGAACTTGAAGAACACAGCAATGACAAACCACAGCACATAACATCACATCACAACAGATCAGATACGCATTTTGGGAATACGAGCTCAGCTAAGAGGCAAGCAAGGGGTCACGAGGGGAAAAGGGGGCAAGCTTAGGGTCGGCATGGAATCATAGGAGCACAACAATTCAAGGTTAGAGGGTTACTGACTTTGAAAAATGCGATAGAGCCAATTTTTTAGCTGCCTCTCTATGTCTCTCTCTATTTTGTTGTGGTGCGCTGAGGGGAGAGTCGAAATAAATTAATTGTGAAGTTTTTAACAGATTTTCAAGTCGCAGTGCGTGAGTAGCGAAATAGCAGAAAATGTCAGGGTAGCTTTAAAGAGAGAGGGAGAGAGAGATGAAGTGGGAGACAGGGAGAGCGTGAGTGATGGAGACAGAGCGTTGAGCAGAGAACAAAACTGAATGCGAACTATAAAAAAGGAACAAACAATAATGACAGGTAGTTTTCTATGCTCTTGTGCTATTATCTAAGTATGTGTGCGAGTTTGTGTGTGTGTGTGTGGGACGTTGCAGGTAGAACGCAAAGCTCAGCAACAACAATGGCAAATCGCTTGATTGCTGTTGTTGTTGTTGTTATTGCCATTTGCCAAATGACTGAATAATTCGCATTGCTTTGCTTTACACGCACTTTCGTAAACAACTTAGTCAGCTTCTATCATTGTTGTCGTTGCTCTTCCTCTTTCACTTCCTTTGCTTCTTCTCCACATGTTTTTTTTTTGCTGCTATTCTGTTAAGTGCAAATGCTGAGAACTATTCTCAAAGTGAGCAAATTGTATTGAGTTGCCGCAGCAGCAGCAACTACGTGTATGTGTGTATTGAAGTGTATGTGTGTGGGTGTGTGCGTGCATGACATTAGTGGGAATTTTGGCAGCAAACACACACAGCATGTGATGAATGCGTGTTCTCTGTTGCTGTCTTTCTTGCTCTTTCTCTTAAATCTGCAGAGCATAAGAAATTTCTTATGATTTGAGTTTTAACTGGAATTCTGTTTATTGCAATTTATTGAGTACTTTCTTCGTAAAACGTAAGAATAAAGCTTCATAACCCTTTTCTAGAGAGCTTTTGTTACTATATGCAAAATACTTTTAAAGAAATTTAAGCTAATTAAGCACAATTAATTTGTCAACATTATTTATTATTTTTTAAATACAATAGACATTTTAATGAGCTCAATGGAAACAATAAATCAGCTGGTTTGGCAGCATTTTTATGTGTTTTTAAAAATAGTGCTGCGAAAAACATGTGTATTTGATTGGTTTTTAACTAATTAATTAGTAACTAATTACTTCAAGGGCTAAAGAGTACTATGTTTAAAAGATTTAAACATTTTTCATCAATCAAATTTATGCTTTAAATGGTACTCTGATCTTCTTGGTCGATAAAGAAGTTCTATAAACTAATCAAATAGGCTATGTCTTTACACATAATATGATAAAATATTAATTTTGATAGTAAATAGATTAATAGTTTTAATAAACTTATTTAACAAAAGACTTTTAATCGTTAGTACTTACAGTTTGGCAGCTGTACTCTACTTTATGTGCGTATTGTTTGGGTTTTAGTTTGGTTTATTGATTCAAGTGTGTTAAAAAACTAAATAATGTTTATAAGTGTTTATAAGTTAATATTACGCATACGCTGCTTGAACCTGCACAGAAAGTAACCGAAAGAACTTGTGACTGTCGCTGCGCGGTCGCAGTGTCAGGCGTTGACTGGAAAAACTAAATAAATTTACTGCGAGGTTATTGCACTTTCAAATAGCGACAACAATAATAACAAGAAAAGCAACACAATCAGCGCGCAAAAAAATGGCAGTAAGTGACGCAGCAGCAGCAATGGCAGTGGCAGCGGCAGCAACACACCAATTAAACTAGCCGAGTGTGCGTGTGTTTGTGTGCGTTTGAAAATATTCCGATGATCAGCATAAATACGCAACGCACACATGCATACACCACGCGCACTAACACACATGCAAGAACAAATACATTGCGAAAGCTAGCAAGAACAGGAACAACAACAACAACAGCAGCAGCAGCTGCGCTAACGTCAACGTCAGCAGCAGCCACAGTGCCAGCGGCAGCGCTGCGTTTCAGTCGCAGCGAACGAAACGAACGAAGTGAACCAAGCGAGCCGAACTGAGACGAACGAGCGCAGAGCATTTGCCGAAGCAGCCTTCGTATTTATGCTTTGTGTAATCGTTCTGATTACTGTTGTTGTTGTTGTAGTAGTAGTTCTTGTTGTTGCTTCTTGCTTCTATTTTTTTTGTTGCTGTGCGTTAAATTTGTTTTTCTAAATTTGATGATGCAATACACGCATTTTTGCTCAGCGACAGCGACGCCAACGCCACCGACGCCGTCAGCTAGCAATAACAACAACAATAACTGCCAGTTGATTGTAACTTTTTTGACACAACGTCGCTTGTAATACCCTGTAAGTGCAGTGGTAGGGAAAGTAGCTTAGAAACAAGCAACGTTGTTTGTTGAAAAATATTTAGTATATGAAAATGTTGATGGCTAAAAATATAATAAATAAAATCATATAATATTTATATAAAATTTTATAATATATTTTATGTTTTGGCTACTGCATATTTCCCCGTCGATCATTTTAACATAATTTTTTTTACAAAGTTTTCTTAGTTCTCCAATTTTTGCTATTCTCTTTTGCTCTTTCGCTCTCCACACGCACTCTGCACTTTGCTTGTTGTGACTTTTGTTTCTAATTACAATTTGGCAGCAACAACAGCCACACATGTGGGCTGGACAGAGGAAGAGGTGTGGAAAAGGGAAAGGCAAAGAAGACATAGCATGAATAATAGGCAAGCAGTAAAGAACAACAAAAAACAACTAAAAATGGCGATTCATCAAAGTCCACTTAACAAGTTTTTTGCATTTGAAAGACAACAACAAATTGGCTAGACGAGCCAAAGAACAGCACAGAAAGGGAACGAAAGAATAAGTAAATTACAAAATAGAAGAAGTAAGCATATATAAAAAAATATGTAGCTGAGTAGAAGGTAGGTAGAAGACGATCAATCATACAAGATAATAAACTAGTTAAAACATCTGCATACTTCTAGGAGCACAACCAGTTTTAAGTCAGACTTTTTTATACTTGCTGTTAATTTATGTATAAATTTTAAATAAATCTAAATATAACCACAGTCTAAGAGCCTATGAAAACCACTACTTTTAAAAAGCTCTAGGGCAGCTCAACAGTTTATAAAAATAAAGTTAATTTCATATAAAAAAATAATTAATAAGCTGATTAAATTTTGGCTATTTAAAGTGCGTGGTTTATGAGCTAGTTGTATTGTATGTTTTATCTATTACTTTCCATTGTTTTTCTTTTCAATTTGGCTAAGTTTTCTATGACCTTGAGGAAGGCTTTCGCTGAAACAGCATTTTTTTTAGCTTTTCGTGTTTATGTGGCTAAAGTAAAGTTTTTTGTTCATTCCCTTGTCTATTTTTTGCGGCTTTTTGTTATGATTAGCCATTCGCAGCGTACGCACAAAAATTCTAATTTTACTTTTCGCACACACACACACGCTGACACACACACATTTACGTATATCAGCACACATACTTTTAACTATGTCTGGCAAAATATTTTTGACTGTTTGACGTGTATTTATAATTTTTGTTCTTGTGATTTTTTGCTACATTTAAATACCCTGCAAAGCATAAAAGGCGTGAGAAGGGTATGACAGTTGGACTACGGAGAGTAGCACATAAATATTTAATTTAATTTTAAAAAGACAGTTTTTAGTTCAATATAGTAGGACTTTTAATGAGCTGAAGTTTACAGGGTATATTCTAGCGACTACTAATCGCTTATGATTATATGTTTTTTTTTAAACTTTGTGGCACGTTCCTGCCAAAAAGAAAACAAAAGCCAAACACCGCTTGTGATATATACATACATACATAAAAAAAGGTAACGAAAGTCGTTTTTTAGCACTGTTTACAAAGCAAGAAAAAAAGACATCAAAATACTCACAACCGTCGAACACTATCACTTTTTTCGTTCTTTTCTCTTTTTTTTTATCAATTTGGGTTAGTTAACTAGCCAAATGACACACATTTGGTATTACGATTAGTCTTCGTTTACATTTCACGCATATTTAAAGCGAATTATAAGCATTACGCATACGCCTAGTGACCGTTTTCAATTCAAGCTACTTATGATTGCTAATCTTGTTAATTTTTAATTTGTTCAGTTCGTTTTTTAGCAGTCATTGCACTCAGCAATAAGCTAGAATTTTTTTGTTTATCTCGTTTCAGTTTTTTTCGGCTTTTTGCTAATATTCAGCACGAAAAAAATGTAGAAAAAAAATTACCGCATCGCGCGCATAAAAAAGTTCATTGACTTCATTAGAAACGTTTGTTTTTTTATTTGCGAGCATTTGACGTTGCTGCTGCTGCTGGCGTGCACCAATCAGCAACGACGTCGCTGCCGCTGCTGCTGTACTCGCTAGCGTTGGCGTTGGCTTTGACGTTGTTGCTGCCGTTGACGCTGAGCATTTCCTCTGCTTCTCACATTTCGCATTTCTCGTACGAGTTTCGCATGTGTGCCCAATTTCTGTGGCACGATCTGCAGAGGCGTTATATATATTTATACAGATATCTTCGAGTGCTGCTGCTGAGTTCAATAAATGCGCCTCATTATGCACATAGAGATACAGAGATACACTTGCCTATTATCAAAACATAAATTTCAATTTATTTGGCTAAAACAATAACAATCACAGCATTTCAAATACTTAGCTGAAGATGGCGAAAAAAACAACAACAGAAACAAAACAAAGTTTGACTTTTTGCACATTTATGCAAATGAGCAACGCATTGAATTGAATATCAAACTCAAGAAAATGTGCGTAATTTTTGGCAGTTTAAGTCGACTAAGAAATATCCTAGGATTTTATAGAACGTAATAAAATAACAGACAATATACTGTTAAGAAACTATAACTAACTAAAATTAGTAGTTCCTATATGGGTAAAAAGGGTGCCTATGAACTTGATAATAGACTGATTTATAGTCTAGAAATATTTCAAAAAGTTTTTAAAGTCCCCTTTGTTCATGTTTTAAGCATAAGTTCTATTCATTTATTAGAATATTTGACTTAAAGATGTAGAAATTAAAATCCACATTTTAAATATGCGCCACAAAACTCCTTATAAAATTGACTATATAATTTGTAGTTCATTCGGCTTAAGAAAAAGGGCTTATAATTTAACTACTATAATTTTTATTGAATACTTATTATAGTCCTATATATTTTACACAAGTTTCTGTAGCTTTAAACTGAAAATTGTGCTCAAGTCGATGCTTAAATTGATGACTTTATTAGCTCGACAATGCGAAGCATAAGAAATTGTTAACCTTGAAATATTTGAGATGCGATCATTCCACTCTCTGCATACAAAACGAGCCAAACTGAATAGAATCATCGATGGCAATACTGTGAATAAATGTATATATGCCTATACCCGATTTATGCCTCCTCCCCCAGCCCGTCCCTGCCGCCCTCTATCGACGAGTAGTTTTGAATAAATTGATGGTACGTTCTATGCGCTCCAAGCAATTAATTAACCGACAGCATATTTTTTGTTGCCTCTTCGTATTTTTCGCTGTTCTTGTTGTTGTTGTTATCTATTCTCTTTCTATTTGGACAACTTTATGCGTTGTAAATTGATTGGCAAGCCATTGGCTACTTTGAGGTTTTGTTTGGCCAAGACGCAAGTCCCTTACAATAAGGCAGAATGGAAATTGAATTGCGTGGGGAACTGGAGCCGTTCGTGGGCTCTGCGATTTCAAGTGTCAGTCGCGTACGGCCACATTAGGAAAACAATCATATAACATTTGAGGGCATAATAATAGAATACATATTGAAGTGCACAAAAGCGGCTTGGAGCGAATCGATGTGGAAATCACTGGGTGTCATGAAACAGGTGGAATGGAACAGCGAGATATAAGGAAAGAAAAGATAACAATGATAATTTTGACAGGAATAAGGAATTGACAATTTAGATCAAAAGTCAAGCAGGAACGGTGGAATGTGGAACGGATGAATGCTTGCTTGGAGTAACAGAAAATATGCCCCTTAAACAATCGACTAATTTAAAATTTTTAAAGTGAATGTAAACTTATTTGGGGTTCGGAACGTGTGGAATGAAACATAATATAAATATTTGTAAATAAAATCATGAGTAAATTAAAAAGAGAATATTGAGCAGTTTAACGATTATAATGCAAAACAGCTAACTAAACAAAGGAACGGTGGAATATGGGCCATTCAATCAAAAAACAAAAGGGAAATGAAACTCTGTAAGTAGCGTAGCTAAAAATGATTAGACACGCTAAACTAATTATGGAATCATCAATATAATGTGAGCTACAGTTGAAATTGCAAACTGGAACAGTGGAAATGGAGCACACGAAATGTGGAACAACAGAATGTAAGACTGCTACTAACAAACGACAGACTTCCATTGGCCATTTTCGGCCTCAAGTGAATGATTTGTAAATTACAGGCAACAGAAAGCAGAAAAAACGAAACGAAACTTGGCTTTAAGTGACCAACAAAAAAAAAAAAAACTTTGGGGCAGTGGAAACCATTAACAACCCGTCAATGTCTGTGGGCAGGGTAGCTTACAATCTAAAAAAAAAATAGGAGAAGTAGGAGGAGAAGGAGAAGCTGAAGAAAAGAAGCAGCATAAGAACAACAGAGACCACAAAAATGACTTTTTAGCCAAGAATAACAAGAGGCAAAACCGCAAGAGCCAAAAACTCAAACTTTTTCTATAGACTCATTCAAATTTTTGTCTAGCATATTCTGGATTCGTAGTGCTCCATTCGCTTTGCTTCCCTATTCGTCAGTTTTTCAGAGTGTGCGTTTTTTTTCACTTCATCTTCTCCATCTTTTGCTTCTGCTGCTTCATTTTGCGTGGTAGACTTGCAAGCCTTGACTTTGACTCTTTCTACGAATAACAACAAGAAGGGGCAACAAAAAAAAACCAGTCCCAAATGGGCAGCAAATGCGTGTGCGATTCTTCTAGTTATTGTTGTTGTTGCTGTTCCTGTTGTTATTGTAGCAGCAGCAACAACAGCGCCAATCACACGCTTCCCAGCACACACAAGAGCTGTTCCTGTTCTTTTGCAAGTTTTTATAAATGTTTTTTGTTTGACATACCCTGGAATCTGAGCAGTGGCTTAAAAGGGCAGCATACTTCTGGCATTTCCCTATATAACCAACTAAAATTAAACTCTATATCAACTTATTTTCTGCGACTTGTACTTTAATACTTTGTACTAACTTTAAAGTGTCTAAAAATTCCATTTGATGAGTATCTGTTCGTAGAACACTCCCTATCGGATCAATGTAGCTTGTCTTTTGCAGCTAAACTCACTGCTTGCTGCTCTGCCAGCTATGCTGCTGTCTCTGTCGCAGTTGCTGGCAGCGTCGCTGTTAGCGTCAACGTCAGCGTCTTCGCTACACTTTGCCTATTCTAGCTAGTTTCACCTTGAAAAGTTCATTCACGTCGTTGCCAAAAAAGCAAGAAGCAGAGAGAAAGACAGAGAAACGAAACGAAACGCAGCGCCAAAGTCCACAACAACAAAAAGTAGTAAAAAAACTTGCACAAAAATAAAATTATTTATTTTTTCGTTGCCTGCACGCACGATAGACAGCAAGAAAGAGAGAGAGAGAGAGAAAGAGAGCGAGTAAGCAAGGGAGATAGAACGAGCTCTGTTAACTGCTGACCAATTGCCGGTCACTGTGAATCGTTTATAATGCAAATATATACGCACTTTTTTTTTCAAGCCTTCCAACGACTATTTATGGCCAAGTTCTCTGCCTCTCTGTTACTTTGTTTCCTTTTCTACTACTTCTTTTAGCCACGTTTGCAGTTCTCACGAATTTCCATGTCATGTTTGTTGCAACAACAAATTTGTTAGTCTTTCATTCTGAAACACAAGGTTTTTTCCAAAAGGATTTTAGGCAAAGCAAAAACTCGTATGTTGCCAGCATATAATCTAATCTGGCGAACATGTGCAGTCCAGATATGATATAGCATTCACTATCACAAGCCGACAACATTTACAACTAACTTAAAGGTATCGAATTGGACGTAACTTTGGCTAAAATAAACCTAAAACTAGGCAGGCATTTAAGGAAGTTAAAGTAACTATAAAATTATATTAAATTTTCATAATTTCTACATTAAATTTACTTTATTATTTTACTTAATCAAACAATTCTTTAACCCCTTTTTAGACCTAATAAATCTGCCTAAATCAACCTCTAATCACTTGTCCTATGTTCCTCAACAAAAGTGCGTACTTCCCACTATTCATACCCCATTCGACAACTATAGTGACTCATTTGGAAAACAAAAACAAAGGCAAGGCCACAAATAGTTGAGTTTCACAAAAGGCAACCCCGAAAAACTGAAATAGTTCTGATTAGTTGGGAGGCAATCAAAACAACAAGAAATTCGCACAGTTCCCCCTTTCCCAAACCAACACACACACGAACCAATAAAAAACTATTAAAATTGGCAAAATGTGAAATCAAAAAAACCTACAACAACAACAATAATAACAACAATGAAAAGTTCTTTCTATTTTTTTTTGCACATATCAAAACAAATGGCGAAAATTCGGTGAAGTTCAAGGTATTTGCCATTAAATCAAGCACACCCGCAAAGCAGACGATGGAAAAAGGCAGCAGAAACAGCACAAAAACTAATAGAGCGAGAGGGAGATGAAAATAGTTTGAAAGAGAGTGAGTGAGGGAGAGAGCGAGAGAGAGCAGCGATAAAGCCGGGAACCCAAACATGCGTGCCGATCAGACAGCGAACAGCGCACAAAGCAGAAGGCGAAAAAAGTAGTAGACAACTGCTTTATCTACTATATAGAATTATATATACAATTACAAATACATATATACATATGTAGTAGAAGTGTGCGTGTGTAAAATGCGTGTGCCGCGCAGCTTTCAAAATTGTTGCTATTTCTCTATCTTATTTTTTCTATGCTCGCAGTTTGTGCGTTCGACAACGACGACAACGAACCACGTAGATCTTATCTAATCTGACAGATCGTGCCTTCTCTGAACTAGCAACAACAACAACAACAATAGACATTTTAAATGACTCTCTATTAAGTAGTTTATTGGGTTTTTGATTCATATAGTATTTTTCGGGCAACAGACCTAGAGAGATTACTCTACATTTGATTATTATGCTTAGCTGTCTGTCGTTCTGTCTAACGTGGCGTATACATAATATGTGCTCTATACATATATAAATATATATTGCGAATGCCCACATGTGTCTGTCTGTCTGTGTGCGTGTGTGTGTGTTTGCTTGTCATCTGTGATTTATTTTTATCTACTTTTTGTTTGGACATTTATTAACAAAAAGAGTATATAAAAAAAATTATAGAAAATGCCAAAATATGTTTTGATGTAGGCTGTGCAGTTGTCTAAACTGTTGAGTTTAATAAATTGAGTAATTGTTGTTAATTGACAAGAGAAAATAAATGTGATTGGGAGCATTGTTTATCTGTAGGAGATAGGCTGAAGGTGATCAGATTTGTTGATAATGTAAAGTAAATAAAATGTGGACAGCTGTGAAAATTCATTTTAAACAGGATTTCTAGTGAATCTACAAATATAAACGTATTATATTGTATATTTTATATCTTTTTAAATAACTAATAAATTTATTAGTAGCAAAATAACTAAATTCTATACAAACTTTATGATTATTCTATCGAAAGATTTACTTAAATAAATAAAAGGTAATTTTTTAAGAAGTATATTCTGTTTAATTGTGTATTCTAATGTTGTTCTAGATATAGTGCACTTGCAACTATCTTAAAATACTTAGTAGCTGTCAAACTGTGCAGCTTTAAAAATCATGCCTAAAAGCATGCTACATTTTTTATATTTTAGTCAGGCCAGTCCACAGAAAAATGGCATAAACTTGACAGCAATGCTCCACTGAACTACTTAATATGTAGTATAGTAGAACTTTTAATCTACAGTGCCTGCAAAAAAAAACAGTAAAGGTAGCTATTCTACAGTAGCTGTTGCAAGTAATTATCCCTATTAGATAGGCGAATATGCAAATAAAATAAATATACTCGCAGCAAGTTATCTTTCTGCTTACATATATATGTTTTTATTCCGCATGTAAAGCAAACCTTTTGCATTATTTTCACATTTTTAGATAGCCCGAGCTAAGTGTAACTCCCTTTGGGATTGCCCGACTTAAAAATACCCTGTAATTAGGACGAAGAAAGACTCTACTGTTGAGAAAAAGAATTTAACAAAGTGTAGCAATATTAATTTTAAGATGATTAGACTTTAAAGCTGTGGAAATTAGTTAGGTAGCTACAGTTTTTGTTGCTTTAAAGTTTGACTGAATTAAATCTTTCATTAAATCCATTTTAGTTATAGTTAAGTACAGCTTAACTTCCAGCTCTTTTGCAGGGAATCTTTTTTTTAAAAAAAGGTGCTCTACATTTTGTGCTGACCCGAATTTTTGCTTATCTCACACGCATCTCCCAATGACTTAAATATCTCATTTAACGCCAGGACGAGTACGTTGAGCTCAGTTTATTTTTGGGGCTTCTCTTGCTGCACTTGCTAACCACAAAAACACACACACACGCACAGCCCACACACACACACACTCACACGTATAACTCAAAGCGCGCTCAATAAATTTCCACATGTTTATCCCTTTTCCTGAGCCAAAAACACATACTTACTTCCTGTCCAAGTAATTCTTATGTATTGCGTCCTTTTGTCCTGTCCCAAAAACATATATATATTCCCAGTCTCTGTGTGTGTGTGCGTGTCTGCCCGCAGTGCGCAAAGTGTGTCAAAAAGTTTTTGGCTATTACTTTCACTACTTACAGTTAGAGCCAGAACTTTTGGCCGTGTGTCAAGGGAGTGAATTGTTCTGGCCTTGTGAGGGTTGCGTTTGTTGTTGTTGTTGTTGTTGTTGTTTGCTGTTATTGTTGTTGTGCGTGTGTGTAATGCGACAAATTAACAATGTACTTAATTAATATGTCAAATTGGATTACAATTTGCTAAAAATTTGTCATAAATGTTGGTCACTCCGTCTGTTTGCGTGTGTGTTCGGTGTGTGTGTGTGTGTGTTTTTGCACCATTGAGCTAACGATGAGCAGTATTCACTGTACTTACAGCTAAGGCTTTAGAGATTATGAGACTGTCGGTTTAAGCACAGGAAAAGAGTTGTGTCGTTTGGGTATTTTTCAAATAATTCATATTAAGTTTTCCTTAATATTTATAATTATAATTTAAATTTTGATTAAAGTTCGATGGTGTATTTCAATGTAGGGAAAGAGGACTTTCTTTTAGACATATTACGTTAGTTCCTGATGAGCATTAACTCAGGAGGAGATGTATAAATGAACACATAGCACTCCAAGATTTTATAAGCTGGATTTATTAGGTATAGCTCACTCTTACTAAGATAGTATTAGATATTTCCTTACTACCTACTTTAAAATTTCCGTTAACTTCATTAGTAAAGAATAACTTAAGATTTTCTTACTAAATTTATTGATTAAATTATAGAGCTTATTTACTTAGGCTCAGTTAACAATATCATATTATTTCTAAGGCAACAACTCGTGTCTTTGACAGGGTCATATTCAGGCACCCTATATAAGTACAGTTTTAACGCACTAAAGGTAACAATTCTCCATCAATTCTATATTGAAATATTGGTAATTGAAATGAAATTTAAAGCAAAGCAGAAGACAACTAAGAACTGAAGCTTGAGTAAAGCCACTAAAAACTTATCAACTGCGCATATCTAAATTTTAATTAGACTTCACACACACACAGACTTACACACACACAGACACATAGAGAAAACAGCGTAGAAACCAACATTTTGAAGCGGGAATTCATTTTGGCCTTAATTAATTTTTGGCTAAGTGACATTCCCTATAACACACACACCCACATATACACACTCCTGCAGCATCTGTGTGGGAGTCAGCAAGAAAATCGAGCTGAAAGTTACGCCTCATGATGAATTGATTTTCACAGAGCGAAAGTTTTTGAAGCTCAAAAAACGACAAGTGCAAAAGCGCAGCGCATAAGTATCTCACAGATACACAAGCTGATATAGGCCGTGAATACAAAGCATAGAGTGGGGTGTGTATTAGTAGGAAGAGAAGTGAAGTGAACAGGAGTGGAGTTGGGGTACTCCACTGTACCACTGTCAGAGTCTCAGTCTCAGTGTTGTCAAAGTAACGAGTGCGCTGTCAAGTCTCTGTCAGCCACACCCCCCTTGCAAACCCTCCTGCGAGATACGCCCACCAGAAAGCAGGCACAAAGTAAGTAAACTAAAAAGACAAAAGCAAACGCCTAAAAGTGTGCTACACATAAGCAGCAAGTAAGTATATAAGGCAGAGCTCACAACTCGAAGCTGCTGCGTCTTCATCTTAGCAGGTTGCCTGGCGACACTGGGCGGGGGTTGGAGCGGGGAGTGAGGCATGGCAACATGGCCATGAGCTTCAGATTCAGCCAAGTGCAACAACAACAGCAGCAACAGAAGCAACAGCAACGGCAACAGCAACAGCAGCAACATTGACAAAAGGTTTTCGTTTTTCTGTTCTTTTTTTGGCTTGGATACGCCTCCTGCCTTGCCCAGTTTTCCTCCCCCTGCGCCACTGCGTCCCCCCCCTCTCTCGCTTTTCGGCCATGTACACACAAAAAGTTGGGCAGCATTTTGTTGGAAAATTCGAATGTCAGTTGTAATAGCTTCGGCATATAAATCAATAAAATGATTGTACGCACCTTTGCGCTTTCCCTCACCAATGCAGACGAGCCCCACACCCCCTAGCCTCCACCCACCTACTCACTCTCTTCATCTCTCTCACTCTCTTTAGGCCTCGGCTGCTGCTGCTTTTACCTTTTTGTTGTTGTCGTTTTTCTTGCACAGCTTCTGCTTCTGGTTCTGGCCAAAAGCAACTTGTAGCAACGGCTGGCGGCCTTTACTACAGTTTCTGATGTTGTTGTTGTTGTTGTTGCAACGTTGTTACCGAAATACACACGCACACACTCATACACACACACACACACAGGCGCACTGCCATTAAAAGGGGTGGTAAAACGAGGGTCAGCTTATAATTTTATGAGATTTTTATCAGTTTGCTGTTCCTGTGAAATTTTCTGTTATCTAAACGATTCAAAGGTCACAGAAATAATTTAATTAATTGCAAGATACGTCAAATTTTTCTTTAATTTAATAAATTCATATTTAAACAATTTAAATTAAGCTATGTGAAGCATTTAATGGGCATAGTTTCATTTAAGCAATAAACAAATTTTCAATTATTTTAATAAGCTGTTAATTAAAAATTAATTTAATGTTTGCTTAAATATGTGCTGTCTAAAAATGTTTATTAAATATAAAAGTAATATAGTAAATAGCAAGATATAAGATGATTTTGTTTTAAGATCAGTCCCTGCAGTGTAAAATACATATATACATATGAGGTCATGTTAAATTTATGAATTGTTCTATTGAATCTAGGGCTTCCTATTGAATATCAGGGATTTACTTAACCCATAGCTGCCATTGATCACGATAACATATATTTAAAGAGAGCCATTAGCTATACATGTACCAAATAAATTGGTATACAAACATTTATAGCATAAATACACTGACCATCGTCAGCTCAAATGGTAAGGGCTACGCTTTGAAAATGTGCATATAGCATAGACCATTTAAATGTTCGAAGTTTGAATGCTAAATCAGTTAATTTACTTTGCTTTTCAGCAGCAGTTTCTTTTCAAAGCTTAAATATTCAGTTATTTAACAGAACTTATTGCCGAATTTCCGAGCATTTTTGCACAACATGTTGTGCCTGAAATGATAGTCCAACAACATGTCCAGTTAACAACTGAGCAGCATTCATCTTTCGGCATAGTAAATGTATCATAAAAGTTCCCTTTTTTATATGTGATGTGGCACATTCTGGGGAACTGCTCAATAGACCCATTTAAGCTCAATGGCAACATTCACATGGCATTTTCCAGCATTTTCCCTTGCCCAACAACTTATTTGCTACCAGTTTCAGGTGCGGCTGCTGCTGCTGGCTGCTTGTTGCTGCCACAACCATGGCAAGAGCATTGTTGTTGTTATTGTTGCTGTTGCTGCTGCTGCTGTTTGCCATTCAACATTCAAGTTGGGGCCATTTTGCTGACTGTTGATGATGATAATGGGCCTGGGGAGTTTACGCCTTTGGGGGTGAGAAGGGAAAAGGAAAAGGAAGGCAAGTGGTTGCCTGTCTCACTTGCTCGCTGCCTCCGCTACCAACTCCAGCCCCTCGCTTGTCTTCCCACTGCCTACGACGTATAAATTTTTACGCATTTTTGATTTATGTGCAAAAACAAAGCAATTCAAATAAATTGCGCGCGATGAGTGTGCGTGTGTGTGCCTGTGTGTGTGCTTGAGTGTATTGAAAATGCATTTTCCTTACGCGAAAAGGAACAAATTGAAATTGAAATTCAGGCATAACTTTAAAGAGACCGGATTTAGCAGCTGCACACGGCAATAACGTTAATGATTATGGCAACTCTGGCAAAGCGATAACAAGTCCAAGCAGCAGGCAGCGGGGGTTGGGACAGGGCGTCACACCTGCGGGACACATATCGCATGCGAGCGAGAAACTCTTGATGCTGTAGCCAACACACACACACAACAAGACACACACACACCAGCTACAAGCCATTAAAAGTTTTACAATGCAGACACACGCACTTTTCCAGCAGTTGCCACGCCTCCCCTGCTCCCATCAACTCCCTCATTTCTTTCACTTTTTCTCCCTACTTTTTTTATACATTTTTTTTTGGGGCACACTCTTTAGTGAAGCAGCTGTATATCTACATTACTTTTTGTCTGCTTGTGTATATGCTTCTTCTTTTTTGCCTGGCCAACAGTGCGCATACTTGATGCGCCTCCCAGTGCCTACGAGCCAAACACTTCTGGCCATGATGGAAGACCACAACACATGCGAACCAAAGTTACACCGGCTTCCCAAAATAAAAACTTCTATTCACTCTTCGCCTTTTCTTTCCACCTACCTCCTTCCTCCGCTTTTCTTTTACACATCCTTGCTTTTCCCATTTTCCACTCGTTGTTGACTGCCCAAAATTTACAACAAGTAGGGCAAGTCAAGAAGCACTTGAAATATATTTTGCTGCCTGCTTCTCCCCTTGCAATTTATGTTGCTTAGACATACAGTTTAAAATGCCAAAAAGAAAGTAGAAAACATAAGCTGCTTTATCATACGACAACGTTCGAGCATCCAAATACCTTAATAATTGTCAGATTCGCAGAATTTTTGGGGCTCAAGTGTTGACCATTTCTCAGGAAATTGAGAAACAAAACAACAAAATGTTTGACATGTTTTCAGTTCCAAAATCGACTGTCAGTTCAGAGTTTGATACATTTATGTGGAAAGTGCTGAGCTTTAAAGTTTAACAAAGGGTGGCTTATTTCTTGAGAATTTTTCCATCTATTTTGAAACAAGTAAAATTAGAAGCAGAAATTATAGTCAAATTTTAAGGCTTGAATCTTTATTTAAATAGAAGTTGTGCCAAGAGTCTACAATCAACTTGTTGGCAAATCTGCTGATTAAGTTCTAAGTTCTCCTAAGAAAACGTGATAAATCCCAACAAATTTCTACGCATTTTTCTGTGCCTTTGATTTTGATTTCAGCTGTACTTGTAGTTGAACGTAATTTGGCTTCTTTCTGGCTTTCCAATTGGCTTTACAATCATAATGAGCTTTAGTTTAGTAACGGTAAGCCAAGCACTCAAGTTTATTAGCCGAGTGACGTACTGAAAATGGGCAAAACTGAGCTCCAACTGGCAAGTGTGGGCCACACCTCATTAAAGTTACATAGAGTTGCTGCTGTGGCTGCTTCTGCCTCTACTTCTAACTAGCAGCAAGAGCTACAGCAGAGTGGGTCGACTGCAAAAGACCCTGTCTCTTAGATACAGGCGTGAGTTTATCTATGCTGCTTGAGTATATAGATACTCTATACTTCAAGACTTTTAGGCACTCTTTGCTGACAAACCTAACACAGCCTTGCACTTTTATGAAGTACAGGGCCTAACAAGCTGTATGAACCTGCATAAAGTTGCACGCACTCGCCGCTGTCCCCCATGATAGACACGCACATAATCCACACACACCTACACCCTACCCCCCACTTCCCACTCTCACACACACATGCATAGATACAGAGAGACTTTCCACCCACATTGAGATTGCCACTGGGAGCACACGACTGTCGTTGCTGTGACAGCAAAGATAACGCGACAGCAGCAACAAAATTCGGTGGCAACTCTGGTGCGAGGATTGTCAATGCATGTGTATGGCAAGCAAATGACCAGCAGGAACAGACGTCACACACACAAACACACACACTGTTTGGTACGGGTGTGTGATCTATGCCTATCTGATGTATTTTAATGGTGCTCACATATATTTTTCATTATTGCTGCTGTCAGAGCAAAAAGCGCAGTTAGGCAAGTGGGAATATAAACCGAAAAGAGAAGCAAGTATTAGCTAAGAGATACCCTAGGAAATTTCAAGGATATCTACACTGACGTACGGTAATTTACTCAGTCAAATATAATATAATTTTCAGTTAATTTATAGTAAAATGTTTTAATATTTTTTATTTGTTTAAAAATCAACAATAATCATAATTTATTTGACTGCTAATTTGCTGCTAGTTTTGTCTACTTAAATGACTTTTAATTTACTACAAGTTGAGCTTGAAACTCCAACAAATTAAGCCACATTTGTATAGCAGTAGCGCTAAAAATAGTTACAATTAAGTTATTTAGATGGCAGCCTAAGTCTATAAGCCCTTTTATACTTCTATATATGTATCTATGTGTATGAGCTCGGCTAAGTACTATGAGCTGCCTCATCTGCTTGCTTTTAATGCCGCGTTACGTATACGCAGTGTCAGCCAGACTCTGCGCCAGCTAAATTTATTTTGTATACACGCGAGAACGGCTGCATTCGTAGCCGCAGGCTGAGTGTTCAGACCCACGAGTTTTGGGCTTATTTAACCATGTCCTCCCCCAACGCCAAGCAGTCCCAGTCTCCCTTCAATTGGGGTATGGACACGCCCCTTAGCCCCCTGCTACCCACCAAACTTTCCCTTCGTTCTGCGGCATTTGGAGGATTCATGCGTTACGGCCCGCAATATTTTTTATGGCTAGTCCCGCAACCCAAAAGGGCCAGAAAAAAACCAAGAGAACATTGTGATTGCAATTTAAAAATCGATAAATTGCAATTAATTTAATGGTCACAGCGACATTTGGCAACACAAATTTGCTCGAATAAATCATGTGACACTGCAGTCAAGCGATGCGGTTATTTCCATTTAATATGCTTCAAGATAATGGCTATTTTTTCTGGCTAAAAAAACTTTTACAGGGGTTTTTTTTTTAGGAAAAACTGTGATGTAATCAAACTAAAGAAGCAGCAATTGATAGCTAGAGATTAATAGGAAATTAATTTGACAAGCAGAAATAAGAAGAAAAGAACTTAAAACTATGTAGTTTTATTGCGTTAGTTTTTTTCACCATTGCTTGATATAATTTCTTTGTTAAATAATTGTTTACTATAAATTTAAGATAACTAGTAGTAAAACAAACTATTTAATCATTAAATTAGTTTGTATAAAACAAACATCTGCCCAAAAGTTAAATTCATTTTACCTAACACTCTACAGAAATGATTTTCTAGCTTAGAATTATTATAAAACATCAAAAATTTATTATATATATCCCTACAAAGCGACGTCTTCTACTCAGTGCCAATTGTGCTGTTGAAAAAAATTGTTATTTATGAAGGCCCAGCAGACACTTAATTAGCCACAAAAGTAGCCCAGTAATGAGTGCCCACAAATCTACGTAGAGATTTAAGTTGTCAGGGAGATATGAGCAATGAAAGAGAAAGTCAAATTAATATAAAATATAAAAGGCAATCAAATAAGCAACTTTAAACAACATTAAAGTACTGTGTGTTCCATAAACAAATAAAGCTTTAAACTAAACAATTAAATATTTTAAATAAATAAAGAAGACAATGAAATAAAATAAAAATTAAAAAAAATGTATATACATGAAGAAAATATAATAAATTAATAAAATGCTACATTATTAACGCAACTTTAAAATAAATCATTAAAAAAGAAAATTATATTGAAAATAAATATTTTAAGATAATAATTTTGTGAATAAAAAATGTAAATAAAATTAAATGCTTTTTAAACGTTTATAAACGCCTTTCTCGTTTAAAATTTGCAATTGTCTATAGAAATTTTCTTATAAAATTCCTTCAATCAGCGTCTTAACTATTTTTAAAGCAATTTATTTAAATGCAACTGTCTAAGTGCCAAATTGGGGTTAAAAATCAAGTGAAAATGAAAGCAGATCGAAAGTGAAATTTTAATTAAACTGCCAGCACCATTTGTAGCCATGGCAAATGAGAACTGGAACTGGAGCATATTTTAAATGCAGCAATGAAAAACAATTTGCCAGGCCCACAAAAAATGTAAGGGACTGAGCTTGAGTCTGATGTGATGTGGTATTGGCCCTGGTACGCGTACTGATTCTCGTCCTTGTCCTGGCTCAAGTCCTGGCAACTGGCATTTGCATAATTTCCACCCCGGAATGGGTAAAAGCAGCGGCTCAGATTCAAGCATCGCTGGGATTGCTGATTAGGTGCCTTTGCCATCGAATCATCGCCTCATCTTCTTCTTGTTCCGTCCTTTATCCTTGTTGGCGTGGTCCAGCAACGCAGCATTTAATTACCAACCAACCACGGCGGCAACAAAGCTCCTTGTGTGCGACAGAGCCGGCAAAAGAGTGAGTGAGACACAAAGTAAAAACAGGTTAGGCCATCAGCAGAAGACGACGCGACAGGACGTGCCCAGGACATTGCGTTGCGTTCGCTTGCCGGCTTTGCCTACAACAGCTAAAACAAAAACCTAATTTTCTCAATTTTCCAAACGACCAACAACAAGAACAAGAATAACGACAACAGCAAGAACTTCAACGACAACAGCATCGACAGCGACAACGACACAACAACGACAACATTGCTGCCAATGTTTCTAGTCAACGTTTAGGCCAACAATGCCCAAGAAATATGGCGCTGTGTAAGTGCGCTCTATTTGAGGAGATTGTCGGAGTTATATACACTGCAACAAAGTGGAAAAGTTGAAGTTGAACAGTTGGAAAACTAAACAAAGCTTAAGGGAGTTTGTAGTAAGAGAAACTTATAATTTTTATCTGACTTAGGTACTAGTCTGTATGCGTTTGTTGCAGACCGATAAAGGTTGGAAAATAAATATCGAAATTAATGTCTAGTTAATGGTCTTAAGGATGTGGGAACTAGGAACATAAAGTCATAACTATGTGTTAGTTCTTGCACTGAGAATGAGCTGAAATTGCGCCTAGGTTTCGAAAAGGGATCTGTTAGGAAAGAGAAAAGTCCAAGTACTCTGTACTAAGATTGAACAAAAGCAATAATAAGATTTTAATATCATTAACACACTGCTAACTAAAAACATAATTAGTCACTGCTATCAAATTAATTGCAGTGTAGTTGCGACTAGTGTTGCAGGAATAATTTCTTATGAGCTGCGCAAGCTGCGTTGTTTTTGTTATTCCTGTAGCTCAAACAGGTCTCTGCAATGCGACTCGCAGGCACACACACAGAGACACACTCTTACACACACCGTTAGCACAACAGTGGCAGCAACAACAATGGAAACAAGAGCAAAATAGAGTAAAAGCAAAGCAACAAACAATGATTTTCATGGTACGTAAAATTAATTAGGGCACTGAGACAAAAATCCTCAAATTTCAATGAGCTGCGCTGCCGACGACGACGCCGGCAGCAAAAGTACACGCACACAAACACATACACATACAACTAGTGGGCCGTAGGCTTAACTAGGTGAGGCAGTGGGTGGGGGGCAGCAGCAGGCATGCAATGAAAACAACTAAAAATACCAAAAGGGAAGGTAGCGAGCGAGAGCGTGAGTAAAAGAAAGGGAGAGCGAGCGAGTAGAGGATTGAGAGAAGGATGTTGAGCAACATAATTACTCTCCCTCTGTGTGTGTGTGTGTGAGTGCGTGTGCGTTGCGTGTGCGTGTGTGTGAGTGTATTGTGCGTAGGCTGCGTCTGTCAATGCAACCGAAAATTTTGCTAGCGTCGACGCTGACGACGCTTTTGACGTCGCTGCTGCGCGTGTTTCCTGTCGCATCGTTTTATGTACCAGAAACGAAAGCTTTTACATAGCCGAGAGCAGTATGTATGCGTCTGTATGTGTGTGTGTGTGTGTTATCAGCAACAACAGCAATTACAACAACAATAACAAGGCAAAAGCTCAAAGGCAAAAATGTTTTTTGTTTTCATTTCGTCTAATACATAATTACAAATACATTTTAATCCCGAAAGTTTTTTAATTGTTTTTGTAGAAAAGCTGAAAATTCCCTCACCCCCCAAGAAGTGTGGGAAAATGCCATAGAAAAAAGGGGGAGAGTTGAGCGCAGAGATATTGCAGGCTGACATTTTGTTTTGATTGACATTTGCGAGATTGTACGAATGTAGTCAGAGTGGAGGCAGCCAGAGACACCGCGCGAGAAAGAGAGAGACAGCAGCACTGAGAACAGGTGGGTAGCAGCAAAAGCGGTGCTGATTTTGATGGGCAGGTGCTGTCATTGAATAATTTTTGAATGAAAGAGGATGCCAAAAAGACGAAAAAAAAAAACAACAGAAGGAAAACAAAATAAAACACAACTTGAAAGTTGAGTCAAATGCAAATGCGCAATGGGAGTTCGCCAAGGGAAAAAGCAGCGCTAAAAAAAAAAGGGGAATAGGGAGCAGAAAAGGGAAGCAATTGGTTAGGAAAAAAGCAGATGGAAAGAAGCTAGGCTGTAAAGCATATTTGATTGTTCTAAGCTTGTTTTAAGGTTGTTTTAAGCACTTTTTCTCAAAGTATTAATTTTAGAGGGCAATAAACGCAACCTTATATGTTTAAAATACTCAGCTGAAGTATAAATTAAAAGCTTTAAAGTATTAAATTAAGTAATAAAGAAAAAAATATTAAAATATGATTAATTTATGAAATAATGCATACAAATACCAATAAAAATAAACAAAGCAATAAAAATAAAGGAAAAATTTAAAACAGAAAGAGTAGAGAAAAGTAAAATAATACAACCTACAAAAGTAGGTGAGCAAAATATTATATAAAAAGGAAATAAAAAAAATAAATTAAAATTAAAATTATAAAAGATTTGGTAATCAAAAAATAAATATAAATGTGTATAAGATTTAAGAAAGACCGAAAAATAATCTAAAAAATTATAATTCTAAAATAGTTTTTGGGACAATATTTAAAAGCTTTTCCATAGGGAAATTTCAGTTCATAGTACAATTACTTTATGCAGTACGAATTATATCCCAATACTAGCTAACAAAAATAAAGTCTATCTATTACAAAAGACTTAACAGCGCATAGTTTTAAAAACATTTTTTATAGTTTGAAAACTGCATAAATTTCCTAAGCTTCAGAAATTTACAAACTTTGAAAAGAACCTACATTTGAATGTTCATTATTAACCACAAAATTCAGTTCTGCTTTTTGCTTTGAATTTATCTCCTTGGTATCTGCAGCGAGACTTTAAGCTGGCAATTAAGTTTCAAGGAAACGAGATCAAACCGCCTAAAATATACCGCATACGACATTTGGCACGCGCTTTATTAGGAAACCAAGCCAAAGGAAGAAGAAAATGAGCTAGAAGAAGTGAACCCAAAGAATGGGCTGAAAAACCTCAAAAGCCTCAAAAAGGGGGGAAACTTTTTACTTCACAGCTCAGAGACTCTACTTTTTGCTGAACTTTAAACTAACGCACCGCAAAACTCGCATACATATGCAAACAGTGAAAGAGATAGAAGAAAAGAGGGAGAGACATAAATTCTCATTGCTATGCACCGCACACGGAGCAAGAAGAAGACAACCGAAACCTGCTGCGACCCACATAAGAAGCCAGCAGCAAAAGGGAAGCAGCAGCAGCAGAAGGTGAAGAAGTAGAAGCAGAAAGTAGAAGGAAAAAGCAAAAGGCAATGAAATTTTTCCTTTGCACTGCGAAAACTACGCAATTTGGCAAAAGGCCACAACATCAGGCAACTAAGTCTAAGCCGACTAGGTATATAGAACTGGCTAAATACAGTGCAGGTGAGTTCAAAAGAAACGAAAGATTGAAAATCGTTTTCAAATAGAAGCAGTAGGGAAATCTTAACACTACAAATTAGCAGAGGAGAGTTAAAAAATCTGTATTAAATAATTTGGTAAATTTATAAAATATAAATCCCCGTTTAATAAATAAATATATTAGTGAATTTTCAATAAGTTATTTGACATTAAATTTGAATTGTTACTGTAATTTTATAACCCATTAATTTTTAAGCATTTTGTGTTTAAATTATAAACACAAAAATGTCGAATTAACCCGTAGGAATATTTAAAAAAAATATTCTTAAACTATATAATAATAATATAATATTTTTCTTAAAAATTCCAATTTGCTGCACTCAAATTTTCTTGACAAAATTTTACTTTTAATGCTTAAAAATAGTTTTAATATTGTTTAAATAGTTTTAAGAGTTCCTCCCTTAAAATTCTACAAATATATAAACCTTTTACTGTACAATAACTTAAAGTGCTTCTACTTTGCTGTGCGTGCTGTATGAGCAACGAGAGCAACACAAACAACAACAACAGCAATCAACGTCAGTCACAATGCCGCTCCTAAGTGACTCATCCCCCCGCATTGCCATGCCACCGCCATCCCTCTCTCCTACATACACACACACACGCACACACATATACACTCCTACTCCTCTTCTGCTGCTGCTCCTCATCCCTTTCAGCGCTCGCTGCACACGCACAAAAAGCGCCAAAATTACAAACGCAGCGAGCGGTCGAAACTTAGGCTTCTGTTGCTGAAGCCAAAGTGGTTTTTTCTGCTTCTTCTTCTTTTTTTTTTGGGTGGCAAGTGGTGTGGGGTCTTCGGCTCAATAAAAGACTGCAGCGGCAGCAGAGACCATCTCCCTACACCCAGCTCCCCTCTTCTATCCACAAATGCGCCTCTTTGGGTTTTATATAGGCGCACACGCACATTTGGCTATGTACAACGTTGCAGCCGCAAAAAGGAAGCCACCCAAAAAGCGCCTGCCACTGCCACTGCCCCGTCCCCGCTACCCACTTCACGTCTTTCAATACTGCCCACCATTGCCCACTCTCTCGTTACCCATGTCAAAGTCAAGCCACCACCAAAAAGCAGAGACGCCCCAAAGTAAATGAAACGAACGCCCTGCAGTTTTTTTTTGGAGCTTCGCCCATTTCTGTTTTCTTGAACGTCCTTGATCCTTGCAACGCACAACAACAATAATGGCAGCAGCAGCACTGAAGCAGGGGCGCCTGCTGGTCGTCTTCCCAAAACACACACACACCAAAAGCATAGCATACTTTTTGGGGGGCACAAACGTCGCCTGACTGACGCCTTATCAGTTGTAAAAACAAAACCGGAAGCCCACACACAAACACAGTCACACACACACACACACAGACAGGAAGTCACTATGCGTGCGACAGAGTGAGTAAGCATTAGCACGTCAAGCGCAAGCGAGAGCGCAGTAGAGCGAGTGAGATGGGTAGACAAGAGCGAACGAACTTTTTCAGGGTTTGCGTGAAAAGCGAAAGTAAAAAGCTGTGAAGGCAAAGGACAAGGCAACTGAAAGTGAAAGCGCACAAGGCGCCGAAGCAGTGAGTAAGAGAGACCCGAAGAGAGCGCGGACAGTGAGAGAGCGAGTGCGCTTTAACGACAGAGCCAGAGAGAAGGAGAGCGAGAGAGAGCGCACCGAGTTCAGTTCGCTGCAGTCGCGCGTCTCAAGAAAGCGCTATATATTTTTAATGGCCACAATGTCCTTGGATACTTTTGGGGAAAAAACGCACAACACTGCGACAGCGGCGTCGACTGAGACGGCAGCAGCGACTGCGACGCTTGAGCTTCGCTTGCATTTACTTTCACTTTCGGCTTGGCCGCGAACTTGGCAAACAACCCCAGACCCTGGCACAGGCTGCCCACTCCCCTCTCTCTGTCCCTCTCTACGCACACGTACGCTTGCATATAATGTACTTTTATGCGTGGCAGCGCAAGGGGGGCGCGGGGGTGTGTATGGGGAGGGGGTGGGGCAGGAAGCGACTGAGGCAAACAAAACTTTTACCCCAAGAGCTTTCTGCATTTCTTTTTTACTTTCACTCTCGTGTTTTGGCGCAAGTTTATTTTCGACAGTGTTTTATGCCCTGAGGCCAGGACACTGCAGCGGCAGCAGCAGCAGCACAGGGGGCGTGGCAGGCAGGCAGCCAAAGGGGGTGGCGAGTGTCGGCCCCAAAATGACAAAATAATGTAATTTGGCATTAGATTTATGCGTGCTGCGCCTCCTTTTGCTTATGGCGCGTGTCCTAAAGTGGGAGAGGAAGAGAGAGAGGGGGAGAGTAAGGGAACTGAGCGCGTTGTCTGTTTTAAGCAGTGGAAACGCAGCAAACTGAAAACGCAGCGTCGACGTTTCCTTTATTTTTCCTGACATTTGCTTCGCTTCAGCTGCTGCTGCTGCTTCTTCCTCTGCCCACTTCTTCTTACACGCATTTTCTTCATCTTCTTGAATAACAACTTCCTGTGCCATTTTCCACCTTGCTGTCTCCCCTTCCACTCCCCAACCCCCGTCGTATTATCCACGCTTTGTGTCCTGTTTTTATTTTCGGTTTTTTGTTTTCTTTTCGATTTTTGCTTGTTTTTTTTATGTTTTGTTTCGTTTCTCTCGCTTTGTTGTTGTTTTAAGCCGCTTGTGCGAATTTAGGGCAGGTTTCATTGACGTTTTTCTTTACGCTTTTCCCACTTTTTTTATGCTTTTCTTTTCTTTCATTTTTTGTTGTCTATTTTTCGTTTAGCTGCTAGGCAAGTTCGACGAAAAGCAGCAAAACTTTCAAGTTGCCGCAAATTGAAAAATGTCAACAAAGTTTAAAGTGCGCGGAGGTGGAGGTGCAGGGGAGTGAGGCGGATTTTGTGGCAAGAGTTTGTAGGCATAACTTTTGCGAAACAGTCAAAATAGATTGGATATAATAATAAATAGGTTAAAAGCAGGAAAGAGTTCAAATGCAGGAGATTGTCTTTTTTTGAGCTGCCTAAAAGTAGGCAATAGTTTAGTGTTCGATTTCAGTTGTAGGCGAGATTTCTCAAGTATTACCAGAGTTTCTCAGATGTTGACTGCATTTGTTCAACCTTAAACTGAACATATCTCCCCCAAACGAGTCTATATCTTGAAAAGTCGTATCTTATGGACTCAAGGGCTTTTTGGATTAAATGCCAACCAGTAGTCCCAATTCTTTGGAGTATAAACTAAATAAATGGCGACTGATTTTATTAATATTCTGCATCTTATTAACGCTTCCTCTTAAGATAAAAAATATTAATTATTAAAAGATTTTTATCTATTTTAAATCTAACTATTAGTTAAGAATAAATAAATGTTGACTATATTTTATTTTTATTACATTTTTGAGAGTTCTTGTGCTACATAATAAAAAGGTTTAACACTCTTACATTTTTCCTTTTCGCTAATCAAAGGATAATTTGCGAGTCACTTTAAAGTGCTTTTGGGTTCATTTTAAACAAAACAGACGCCCATTGACCGTTGACCAATTGTCATGGTCACCTAATCCAGGCTAACAAAATGGCTAAGAAGCAAACAAGAACTGCAAAAAGTAGAAAGTAGAGAGATACACAAGCAAACCGTCTTATATATATCTTGTATATATACCGATAAATATATAGACGGGACGGCAAAGTCCTTAGCTAGGCAACAAAGCAGGTTGGCTAAGTATGTGCCAACAACAACAACTAAGTAGAAGCAGAGGAAGCAAGAGCAGCATTAGAGCCAAGTTTAGAATGCTTGGCCCTTGGCGTAATAACTTTAAATGCAAACCAAGAGGAAGCAACACAAATGCCTGCCAGCTGTGCTACATTTGGTGGCACACAGCACGGCAACTTAAAGGCTGCACATGCCACATGCCACACCCCCGACCATCTCCGCTCTTCCGCCCCTCACTTCCTGTCGTTGCACAGCTTCGAGCTGCGCGCTTCTTGTTCATTTAATTTCCAGTGTAAGACGCCCAAGGAGTAAATGGGTTTTCTTAAAGGGGGTAATAGAGGCGGTGTAGTGGCAGTGGGCGTGGCTAAGGGGGCTGTCGGGGGAAGCTACACTGTCAGTCAGTTTGGTTTGGAGGCCGTCACTCAGCACAAACTTTTGGCTGCCACGCACAATTTTCCACTTTCAACTTTTCTCAAAGGGGTGGAAGGGGCTGAAGGGTGGCGGGGAATTGTTGTTGCAGGGCGGTGGTTGTTGGTGGTGCGTCTCTGTGTGTGTGTGTGTGTGAGTATTGAGCTTTATGCTTGGCTGATGTTGCGATAAGCGGCAATGTTGCTGTCGTCGTCGTTGTTGTTGTTGTTGCCACAGCCGCAGCCGCAACGCTGCACACGCCACACACACAGGCAAACGCACACACAGCACACACACAGACTGTAGCTGGAAAAGCAGCCCTCGGCTCTACGACTTGTGGTAGGGGATGGAAAAATAGGCAGCAAAAGCAGTTCTTGTTGCTGTTGTTGTTTTTGTAGTTGGCGCCAATGTAAAAGTTGCTGAAAAGTGTAACGCAGTCAACGACAGCAGCGTTGTGTTGGTTTGCGTGTGTGTGTGTGAAGTGGGAACGGGCTGAAAAAAGGGGGTAGCAGTTTTTGGGCTCTGCTTTTTGCTGAGCTGCTGCGTCGCGTCGCCTACGCGGCATAGTTTTGCAGCAATGTTGTTAGGCATACACTTGCCAGTGTTGGCAAACACGGCTACTTAAAGCTGTTTGTTACTAAGTTGACAAGTGTTGGGCAGCCAGTTTAAGTGTACTGTTGGTCAACTAAAAGTTTACACAAATAAAGTTTTGTAAGTCTGACTATAAGAAATGTAGTGTTGGTAAACTATGCATAAGCAAGTACCCCGAAAGATATTTATTTTCTACTTATATGTGGGATTAAACTTTGCCAATGATAAAAGGAGTTATAAATACATCAGTGTTGTAAAACGTGCCTAGTTCAGAATGATTTTAAATGAAAGGGTTACCAAAAGAATTTTTAAACAATTCGGTTCACGCTTTAGAACTATCCCACAAAAATCTCACCTTGCCTAATTTATCCTTCAGATCTGCTCTCTCTCTTTCTCCTCTATGGCTACTCCTTACCACATCCATCATATTCCTAACACTCTCCTGCCTTTTTTAGTAAGAGTAGTTCTACTTCGGTGCACTCCAAACTTTTTCCTGTTGGACTTTCTTGTTTTGGCCCAAAAATTCACGCACTTTTTGTGCGCCTCTATGGGAATCTCATAGACTGTGTGTCTGTATGTGTGTTGTGGAAGTGCTGGTGAGGGGGTGGACTGGTGTATGTGTGTGTAAGTGTCCTGGCAAGTACATAGAGGCGCCGTTATGTGCGCAGATTGCCTCCTGCCTAGCTGAAAATGGAGTTCGCTTTTCCTTTCGCTTGCTTCGTTGGCCTACCTCGAGACGGGAGTGAACGGGAAGAGGGAATGGAGGTGGTAGGAGTAGTGGGGCAGTGGCAAAAACTTTCGACATCAAAAAGAACTACTTTCGATAATCACAGGACTGGCGCCAAAGGAATTACTTTAGCCGGCTACGCGTTTGCCGAATTTTTTACTACTTTATTTTTAGGTTTTCTTTTCGTTCTCTCTCTTTCTATCGCTCTCTGCCTACCTCTCCCTCTCACTGTTTTTCGGGTTCGTTTTAAAGTTTGGCGAATTATTTGACGTTGCCTACTTTTATGCGCATACAAATTTTTGTTTATTTGTTTTTATTTTTTTGCTAAGTTGCTCATTTTTATGCATTTTTTTACGAGCATTTTATGCGTTTATTGTTTTGCGGTTTAGCGCGATGAGGTCAGCAAAGACATAAGAACGATTTAAACTGAAATTTATACTATATACTTTTCATAGCTTGTTTATTAAATTACTCAAACGGAATTTCCCGCTAAAAGAAAATCAACAGCCTAAACAATTATTTGTGGACATCAAAGCGCAAATCAATGACATCATGCAATTCATGCGGAAAATGCAGTCGGAAAAACTGTGCAAAGTGAGTGCGTATGTGCGGTGGTGGGTTAAAAGGGGGTTCACAACCGGTTTTCGATGGAAAACCCTTTCGTTTGCCAAAAGCTAAACTGTTGCAGTCACTAATTTGGTAAAGGAAAAGTTTAGCATTAAAAGGGGGTTGCTTACCTAAATGGCTGGGGTTAACAACTGACGTATTATTAGCTTCAAATCGCTATGCAGTTTCCACAAAGGCTGTAACCAAAAATAAGGGATTGTTTATTTAATATCATATTTTACAAAGCTGTTAATCTGTTAAGTAAGTCATGACATTAATTGTTTTAACTTATAAATAAATAGAATTTATTTAAAACATATAATATGTACTTTATCTACTAAGTAAAAGAATTCCCATGTACTCATATTCATTAATTCCCCATTCAAAAACTCGCGCGCATTGCGCAGCCAACTTTAAGCGAGTTGAAAATTGCGCGCAGCCAACTTAACTCAACGTTACGTTTTTTACTCAAACGTTACGTAGTTGACGTTGCGCATTTTGTACATTTGATTTTTATCACATATAAGCATTTTAAATAATTTTTTAGGTCATAGCAATTTTTGTCATATTTATTTCTATGTTTTTAAACATAGAATTGTGCAGGTATTTTTTCTACACAAAACATTCAAAAGAAATGTATTTTTTTAAACATACAATTATTTAGGTATTTTTGGTGTTGCAGCAAAACGGTCACTCTGGTTTTCACAGCAACAGCAAAGCAGACGGACGACGTTGGTCTCGTCAACGAGATTTTCGATACAAAAACAAACTAGAAATAACAAATAAACTCAAAGCCACAAGATGATGAAAGCCGTCTCCTGTGCCCTTGTGCGCTCCAACGCACAGGCGCTGTCCACTGGCCTCCGGGCAAGCGGAGTCGCCGTCAACGCCGTTGGTAAGCACCAAAAGTGAAACACTGCCAGCGGGAGCAACAATTACATAATGTGGCCAAGAGTGGGAAATTATTAAGTGGATTAGGCGTGCAATTGAGTAAAAACAAAATATGTATTGTTTTCATTACTCAAATGGCTTAAAGTAGCGAATTTCCTTACGTAATTTCAACATAACCTCAGTTGGGACAAGTGAAAACAGCTGATTGCAAACAGCAGTGAAAATAGAGGGTGTGAGGCGTGGATAAGCGACACAAATACACTTTTGGATAACTACCGTTGAATGGTTAACTAATTGTATTACTCTCTTTTTTAGCTACGCGCCAGGGTCACACTGATCTGCGAGTGCCTGACTTTACGCCATACCGCCGTGATGCCGTGAAGGATGCCCGTCGTCGCAACGACAGCACAGACGAGCGCAAGGCCTTCTCCTACATGATGGTCGGTGCCGGTGCCGTTGGTGGTGCTTATGCCGCCAAGGGTCTGGTCACCGCCTTCGTGAGCTCAATGAGCGCCACAGCCGATGTGTTGGCCATGGCCAAAATTGAAATCAAACTGGGCGACATCCCTGAGGGCAAGTCCGTTACTTTCAAGTGGCGCGGAAAGCCTCTCTTCATTCGTCATCGCACCCAGGCCGAAATTCAAACCGAGAGGAGCGTGCCAACATCGGAGCTACGTGATCCCGAAACTGATGATGTGGGTATAAGTTTGAAATACACAAGTCTTCGGCAAGTCGAAGATCAGATACACTAGTTGGATCCTGTAATCAGTCGCGTCATAAGGTGTAAAAATTACAGAGAAAGCTTCAAGGCTTAGAAAAGATCGGTTAAAATTCCAGTTAAGTGAACAATTCTATGTAATGCTCCAATTCTGGCCTTAATTGGATACAGAATTGTTTTTCGATCAAAGAGTTGACAATGCACCAATAAGCACCATGTATGCTAGTTAATCCTAACAATATTTGAGCTAAAGAGCTTATATAGTCTGATTCTTAACTTAATTGAGATATGTGAAATACAAGCATAGAATTTTTATATTTTCTATTATATTCACTTACGATCTGCAAATTTGATTCGATTCTTACATCAGTTTTTATTCAATTGTGTGTGTAATAGAATTTCTACATATGTGTTGGTAGCGTCATTTGAGCGTATCTGCACTAAGCTAACTTACTCAAAGCCTCGTAAGCTGCTGTTCTCTTTTTCTCTCTCTCTTCAATTCAAAGAGCGTAAGAATAAATGAGAGAGGTATGACTAGTAGAAAAGAAAGGCCATAGCCAAGCTAAAAGAATGTAAAATATCCTATAATTGTTCTAAGCTTTAGGATTAAAAAATCCCAAACATTGCAAATACAATACAAACATACTAAATGAGTTGGCCTTGCCGTCACCTGCTGGCTACGCACTTTTTCCCCCAAATTTTTTAAAGTACGGCAAGACTGACATCACTTGCACTCTGGCGTTGCCATGCCTCCCCTTACCCTCTTATGAACCTTGGACTTTTCTTTTTATCTCTAATTTTTTTCTCCCTTTCACTCTTGCAGCAACGCGTCGTCAAGCCGGAGTGGCTCGTGGTCATTGGCGTCTGCACACATTTGGGTTGCGTGCCAATTGCAAACTCTGGTGATTGGGGCGGCTATTATTGCCCATGCCATGGATCGCATTATGATGCGTCTGGACGCATTCGCAAGGGACCGGCGCCATTGAATTTGGAGGTGCCCACCCACGAGTTCCCCGATGAGGGTACACTTGTTGTCGGTTAAGCCGCAGAAAATGAGTCTTGTTTACCTTTTAAGCATAGAACCAGCGACGGCCCATAGTAAATGGATTGATGTATATTAATAAACAAAAACAACCAAACAAACAACAAATAAAACTGCAAGCGATTATTTGCATTAATAAGCACATTTTCACTAGTTAAACACACGAATTTTCACTTTTTATAACCGAACACTCACATTGCGCGTTGTTTTAAAGTGCGTAGAAAAACATAAAACTGTAAACCGATTAACGCGCAAGCTTTATCGGCCAATCTATCGGCGCAATTAGGAGCAGTATTTTATCGATAACTGAACAGCCGTTTGCAAGTCGATTTAAACGAATTGTTTTCAAAAACATTTGTCATTTATTGGTACTTTGTAGCATTTTAAAACAATTTAATTTAATAATGTCATTTTCTATAAGTTTTAAGAAACTCTCTATGCAGAAATGATAATTCATCAGCAACGTTTTTCATAAGTTTTAATTGTTGTCGCTGTATTTCCAGCTTAGCCTTTTCTATAGCCACAATATCATCGCATTCCGTTATACTTATGTCTTGTAAATTCTTTGACCGATTTGAATCATTTATAAATGATTCTTCATTATTTTCTGTGAGAGGCGATTCTGGTTTAACTATTTTCTCTACTACTGGTGATTTACTAGCTTCGGTGGCCAAGCCATTATCTAATTTAGTCCAGGGTTTTGTATCGCAGCTGCTGTCCGAATCATCCATAGGTGAGAAATCTGTAAAAATCACATTGGTTTTAAGAGGTAGTTTGTGGGCACTTGGGCATTGCTTTAAATACCAAAATCGTCGTCTAAGCACTCTCTGTACGAGTTGGTTGCCTTCATTATTTCCTCCACTTGCTCAAAATGCTCCCAACTAGATGGAACTCCTGATTTTGTAGCTCTTGACAGTTCAATTCTGTGGGGCGTTAATAAAGTTTTTGGTTGTTTTCGAGCAAAACAAGATGTGTTCTGAATACCTGAATTTCTTTTTAACGTTATCCACTTTAGTTTTGACTTCCCCGGTTGTCGGTCCATATTTGGCCATACGACTTGCTATCTCCCTGTAGATAAATTGGTTTGTTGAGGTGCCGTGCGATTCCCGTATATACTCTTGCCACAGGTCTAGAAACATCTGCATTGACTGCGGCTTCCAGGTAAAGCGTCTTTTGCCAGCCGGCATTCTCTTAACATCTATAAGATTATTAAGTTATTTAATTAAACAAAAATATTGTTTTGTTTACTTACATTTCCGTGGTGCGCTCATGATTCTGAGTTTCTGCTAATTACTGTGGAGGTCTGTTGATAACTTACGGTTGTCCGCAACTAAAAAATGCCAAAGGTGCAGTATTTTCTTAAATATGGCGATGTGGCAACGCCGTCAAACCAGCTGGCAGTGTTTGCAGTTTATTCTTTGTGCATATTTTGTATTTTTGTTGATACGCGTAAATTGTGCACATAATGGCTGAGGAAATTGACGATAATGATTTTTATCGTGAAAACTTTAGTGCCGAGACAGACTGGGAGGTATTCAATGCCCAGTTAGGCGATATACTACGCAAATGGGAAGTGGACGTGGACATTGGCGTTCCACTGCAGCCAGACGAGCTCTTCCAGTGCAAATGGCAAGTGGAGACAAAGACTCTGGACATGCTACGCAACGGCATTGCCGTGGACTACTATGAGGCACAGCTGAAGGAGCGAGAGCCGCCAGCTGACGGTCAGTCCAGCGGCAAGTGCCTGCAGCGCACTAACTGTCACCACGATCTCATGTGTAATTGGAATAGTTTTGGTCCACCCATTCGCAAATCCAGTGAACTACACATTCTGGCCAGATTCTATGGACTGAGACGATTTGTGGTGCTGCACCCGGCACAAGCAGCCAATAACTATATGAAATCCCCATGTGAGTTTAATTTCTTTCTGAGCGCTGCTGCTGTCGTTGCCGCCGAAGTGTCCAGTGTGGTCCCCATTTTTGTTCAGATCTATGATCCCATGTGGAACTTCTATACTGGCGTCTCACTGGCGCCCGCTTTGCGTACCAATTTCCGTCTCATTGGACTAGATCAGACACCCGATGAGTGTCGTTATTTGACTGGTTTGCTGTCGCTTTTCCATGACAAACTGCCCGCTTCCTATCCACAGTCGGCAATGATCTCGGTGTGCATGACCTACTCCTTGGACGCGATACGCATACGCATGCCACTGTACGTGCCCTTTGATCATGGTCTGAGTTCCGAGGACATTGCCATCGATGGGGATGTGGAACATTTGGATGTGCAGCATTTCTATGCTCTTCCTCATGGCTATGCGCCAGAATCCAGCACGGAAAGCTACCTGGTCTACACATGGCCGGAGCTATCAGAAAACGTTGCCTTTGACAGCGAAATGCGCACGGATTTCGTGCCCTCCAAGGCACCGCTGGGCAAGATTTACCTGTCCGTAGAGGCATTTTCCTATCTCACCTGTTGCTTGCGGGACTATCAGGCAGTTGGCAATGTCAAGCGCTCCCTGGAATCGTTTGTAGGACGCAACTTCTCTGGTATGAGCAGTGGAGCCGAGCAAACGAATCCCTTGGACAAGCTGACGGAGCACAAGTTGACCGGTAGACGGGAACGTAGCTACGAGCTGCCCTCGCAGGCTGGGCTCACAAAGCGACTGCCCGGTCCCATGACCGAGAGTGAGCTTACGGAACTACTCGCCTATCTGTTTCCCGATATGCATCCAGAAATTGCGCTGTTTCCTTACTCTAAGCAGAGTTTCAAGGACAAGGTGAGTTGCAAATCGCAGTTAAAGACTGAATAGTTTAAGATATTTTATCATATTTGGACTGGAAGTGATTTTAAACTTTCTATTCCCTCTTCCAGTTCGATCCCATGCGCATCAAAAGCGCCGTTGCGGATTCCTTGGTCTGTCGTCTGAGCTGCTTGTTAGCCACTTGCCATGCCCACTTGGGTGGCGTCGATGGCATGGCCCAAGTGTGGGCGGCATTTACGCGTCAATTGCGTTTGTTATGGGACAATTCATTGACAGTGCCTGGGTGAGTAGCCCCCTTAAAAGAATTTATTGAAACACTCCCCAATTTTTAACAAAAATATGCTTTATTTGGAACATGATGCATTTGAAACTAAAGACGTGGTTTAGTATTCTATACAACACAAAACAAAACCGACAAAACTTGCACTAATTAACTGTAGCTAATGAACATTTTATGTGTGTGTGTTTGAAGCCGCAAGGTTAACAATTTAGTTAATTTATACATTAAATTTAATGTGTATATTAACAATTTAACGCACATTTATGGTTAGTGAGTAACTTGATGCCGTTCTAAAATCGGTTGGTGTTTTATTTATCGACTATCGGTTGGTTTTGGTAACGCTAGAGATGAGCTTACTTTCAATGTATCGTTTATCGATAACAAGCAGGAATTAGGGTGACTTTTAAGTTTAATAAGTAGTTACTTAGCCTGTCTTAAAGTCACTTGCTTGTTTTGGCAGTAGGTGTATTTGCTCCATCTCTCATCTCCCATCTCTAAGGTGCTACTAAACTAAAACTAAGCACGTGCTCCACTTTCTTTCCCCACTTTCCGCTGGTGCTAAGGCAGTTTATTAATAAATAATTCATTGTTATTAACTTGAATACTAAATTTGATTTTGAAATTGCTACGATCGATAACTTTTGCTATAGTTATCGATATGTTCTTAACTTAATTCTCAGCTTACTTTACAAGTGAAACATTTCCTTTGTTTTGCCTTTAACCTAAAGTTACAATTATTTTTGTATTGCCTACAATTGTTTAAACATTTAGTGTATATAATTTATATATTTATTGTTATTCTTTTAAATAATTGCTCCCGTTTTCCATCTAAATTGTGTGTTAGTCGTCTAATGCTCAAAGCGTTCTTAAATCGCTAAACTAAGAGTTAAATTTATATGCTATGTTATATATGTTGTTTTCTATGTTTTTTGGCTTACTTCACTAAGTATTTAGTGCCAGTCATGAGCGTTGAGAGATTTCAGTTCTCTAATCGAACTGTAATCCCAGCCCATGGGCACTAAATATTGTTAACTGTCAACTGTGTTCGCACGGATTTGCACTCGAACAAATCCCATCATTAAAAATGCTTAAAACTCAATGCTAAAGCTTACGACTAGTAATTTATGTACACTGATTTACAATAAAATATGTCTAAGGACAAGAGAAATTTAAATTAAAGGTAGAGTAAATAAAATCGATTTGAAAAAAATATACAAACCCAAAATAAAAAATATTTAAAACACAAAATCATAAATTTGTTTAATATTTATTAAAATCTCACTACAAAATTATAGTTAAACATTAAAAATTAGGCAATTAATTAATAATTGTTATAAACTTAGCACACAATTGTTTCGACTGAAGCTTTTATACAACAAGTTTAAAAACTGAAAACTGAGTTTTAAAAAGAAAATGAAAATTTTCTAAAATTTTATTCAAGGCAGCAAAAACAACTCCAGTTTTGCTAGAGTTAATGGAATGTTTAAGATTTGGTTTTAGTCGCTGGTTTGGACGAGCTTAAGAATAATAATAAAACAGTTGAGGTAATCAGACTTTAGAGAATTGAAAGTTACAGAAAAAAAGCTGAAAATAATTAAAAAAAAACATTTTTCTTAACTTATTTACAGTTCAAAGTGTTTTTAAACTTGTCCAAACGCAGTTAAAAATCTCTTGTTTTCTTGCTATAAATAACACTTGTTACTAGTTTACTTTGTTGTGATTTTAGAGCTATTTAAGTATTGCATTATGATTAGATATTGACTTATGTTTTAGTTCTTTGATTGCTTAATATTTGCTTTCTATCAACTATTCGCACAGCGACAAAGAACCAAGAGAAGCGCAAAGCTAAAGTGTTAAAAGAAAGTTACAGATACAAATGGTTAAAGAGATTTTTCTGTTTTTATGTACACAAACAATTGTGGGAATGTGCATGTACTTAACATACAAATACGAGTACATATATATTATATATATGTATATATATTACTATATATTCATTGCACTTCTAAACAGCATACAAAAATAGTTGGCTAAATAATTCAACTTGAATTTTTGAATGCAAATTAACTTAGGACACAACAACAGCAACAAGAACAGTAACAGCAACAGGAACAACAACAGCAATTGCTGTTGTATATTATTGCACTCAAAGCGTTTCCATGTCCAATTTCAAGTCCAAGTTCGTGTCAATGTCAGCCAATGTCAAGTTCAGTGACGAGGTCGCTGCTGCTGTTGTTGTTGCTGCTGCTTCTTCAGTTGTTGCTGCTGCTGCTGTTGTTGTTGTCGCATCCTCATACTTAGCTGGCTGCACTTGCTCAATGCTTGACACTGAGGTGCTGTTTGCCAAGGATGAGTCTTCAACAAGACTGCTGTCAGTTGCTGCTGTTGCTGACTGTTGTTGTTGCTGCTGCTGTTGCTGCTCTTCGCTTAGACTACAATTACAAGTACAGTTACAGTTATCACTAAATGTATGCGCATTAGTTGCATCTATTAAATAATTGTTGTTGCGTCGTCTATATAAAATATTGTTATTACTGTTGTTGTTAGTCGTTGCTGGCAACTGTAAACGGAAGGCATTGCTGCGATTGCCGTTCTGACGTGTTGCTGGCGTGCTGCTGCTACTGCTGCTGTTGCTGCTCTTATTTGTGGGATGATAAATGATTTCCTGACGCTCATATTCGTTAAAATAGTTCTCAACAACAATGCCTGACTCACTGGCAGCCAATGTTGCTGTCGTTGCTGGCAACAACAATTGCAGCTGCGTTTCGTTGTGGCTGCTTGTTTGACTGTTGCTGCTGCAGCTACTGTTGTTGTTGTTGTTGCTGTGGCTGCTGCTATTATGGAAATTGGCTGCACGGGGCACCACATCTGGCGGTGAGGTGCAGCGCTGTGTTTGCGGTGTGTTATAGTATTGCAATCGTTGATGTTGCTGCTGCTGCTGTTGATATGGCTGCTCCAGTTGCTGTTGTTGTTGCTGATTGTTTCTATGTCGTTGTTGTTGTTGTTGCTGTTGCTGCTGTGCTGCAACTCTCAGCTGCTGACGCCGACCTGCTGCCCGCTCCTCACCCCCACGCGCAGCAATGGCCGGCGTCAGATATTGTCAGAAAATACCATCGAAATTTAATACAACATTGAAATATCAGGATAACATAAGTCGCCCTCATAATGGCACCAAACCGTTGCGCGTTGTCGGATTGCGCGCCATATATATATCCATATCGTGATCGGTCCAATTGTCCGATGTATCGCAATAATTGTTTAATGTGTGCGTCGAACCAGCCGTCGAATATCTTCAACAAAAAAGTGGGGAAAACGAGCAGAAAAAACTCGATTACAATTAAATATAATTCATTTCACACACAGTGTGTGTGTGTGGCTGGGTGTGTGCGTGGAAAGTTGCTCAAAAGGCAGTTAATGACTTGTAAAAAATTGTTGAATTCAAACCAACAAAAACATTGAATCTCTTGTTATAAATGTAACAAACAGAAAAGAAACTAATTGCATTTAATAGTTAACAATCGATTTATCGACGTGTGTGTTATCGCTTGTAGACTCATTACTATCGTACGATTTTTAGAAATTATTAAAGTTAAGCTAGCCCGCAGCATAGGACCCAGTAGCTATTATCATAGGGCTCAACGGGCTCTGTGTTTATTGTATTTTTTTCACAGCCATACAAATTTTCCAATGTTAAATATTTTCATTCACTCACTTAAAAAATTAAAAAACAAATCTCTAAACGTTCTAAAAATCTTTTAAACCCTATCCAAATTTTTTGATTTCATTCATAAATTTCTGAACATTTTTTTTTGTTACACACAGCGTTGTTAAACGCTGCTTAAACTAAAACTTGTTGACAAAATCTCGCAAGAGGGGCGTTTAAAAAGTTCACGAAGAGCAAAAGACTAGCACAAATTGTTAATAAAAAATTTAATGACACACATAAAAAAGAAGACAATGAAAAACATGTTTCATGACAACTTTCGAACGCAGAAGATGAACAAAATTGAAAGTGTGACGATGGCAATTAGTGTAAAGTGGGAGTGGAGGTGGGAAGAGTAAGGAGGAAGGTGGATAGAGGGTGGTGGGAAGCGAGAAGTGTAAGTTAAGCTTATCTGAAGCAGGTTGACAGTTGTGGTATGCGTGTGAGAAGAGCGTGTGTTAATTGAGTGTAAATTTAAGATGTTCTGGTTAGTACTACACTGAGAAAACAGAACATAACTATATTTTAGATAAAATATAGAAGAAAATAAATTAAATTATTAAAAAAAGTATTCAAGTTTCTGTAGTAAGAAAGGATTGTCCTCGCAGGCGTTAAAATTTAATTCCTTACTACTATCCGTAATTAAAAGTCAGCCTTAAGCTTTGATTTCCATAACTGACCTATCTTTGAAATATGTATTTTTACATATTTAATAGAATTTATTTTTGTATGTTTTGTAAAGTTTAAAATATTAAACTTAAATTCAGTTCTATTTTTATTCATATTTTATGAATCATTTATTTGCTTATTTCCGTCTCCAGAACTGGTTATTGAAATTGTTAACTTTAATGAATTATGTGCTCAAAGAAATATGAGCATTCTGGCCTTTTTTAAAATCAGGGTCTAAATTTAGTTGTTATGTAAATTCAGTAGATTTTAATATTCGGAAATTTTGTTGTCGATACATTTTTGGTTAAAGAAAACATGTTTCTGTCAGTGTATTAGTTATTTTGGTCTGTGATTGGTGTCTGTGAAATGTTCTACTTACCGACTTCCCGGTCGATGGTTATGTATGTGCGTGGTATTGAGTTGATCGCGTGATCTGGAACGCGGACGTGAACGTCTTGCATTACTGGATGCAATGCTCGAGGGTCCCCCAGGGCCAACCAAACCGGTCATGCCCATCAGACTGCCAGGGCCGACACCGACACCGCCACCAACCATGCCCACCATGCCAACGCCACCGGCGCCATTGTGTATGGAGCCGGCGTAGGAGGCACGCGACATGCGCTCGGAGGCAGCGGCGAGTGACTGACGCGACTGTCGCAGCTCTGGGCGGGAATTGACCAGATTTGTGGGGAATGCGCTACCCAAATAGCCGCGGTGTGAATTATTCGAAAAACTGTGTTGCGATTGCCCATCGGCTATGGATCTGTGTGTGTGTGCGCGAGTATGTGTGTAATGGGTGTGTGTTTGTTGTGTGTAAAAAAATAAACAATAAAATGAAATATGTGAAACAAACAAAATAAAACCAAAATTATATAAATAAAATGCAAATAAAATATGGCAAATGTTATGCAAATATTTGGCGTATCGATAGGGACTTATATTTATAAATATTTTTTAAATAGGCGTGGCATAGCCTACCTTGATTTGGCCACCTTGCCGGGCATGCCAGAGAAATGGCTGCGCATGTCATCGGGTTGCTCGACGGGATAAATGCGTGGCCGCGGTATCGAGCGTCCACTGTACGCTGAAACTTGATCCCATTCCTGTAAGGGGATTGTGAAGAAAAGAATTAAGACTTTTGTGGGGTGTTTAAATCATTAATACCCCGTAAAATATACTAAAAGTTGTTGAAAATTTACAAAATAAATTTAGCAAAATTCTGCAGGACTTTGGAAAGCTACTTTTCCAGAAAACTTTAAGAAAATTTAATATATTTTTTATTTATCACAATCTGGCGTCATCTACTGTTTGTATTTTGCTATTTTTATGACAAACTATTACTTAAAAGCCAGCCATTCAATACTTTAAATTATAGTTTATTTGAGCAATTAAATAAATTATTCAATACAAACGAACCGTTCAGTTATTTTGGCAACTAAAATCTAGACACAAAAATAAATAAAATAAATATTTTTGGGCCAGAATATTTAGGCTTTTTGGCTTTTTGCGTTCAATTTGTTGGGCCATAAATAAAAGCTGAAAATGTTGGCATCAATTGCTGCCGTTTCCGAGTCACAAGTCAATTCAATAACAAACCGGAGCCAACATTTGAACCCCGTTCTACACCCCCTTAACCCCCATCTACTCGCTATAAAAACAGTTTAAGAGGTTTTTTTATGGCCAATTGGCAAGTAAACTCACCTTGTGATTGTTAAAGGCCGATAGCGTGGCAATGGAGCCAAGTGGTCCTGGCGAACCGGTTGGACCGCAACAATTAACGGGCAAACCTCCAATTGGCAGTGGACTCTTTTGCTGGTTGTTCTGCAGTTTCCGCGACCGTCTACAGGAAAAGGGGAAAGAGGGAAAAAGGAGAGTCGATTTTTATTGTTGTTGTAAATTTTGTTGCTGATGAAGTGTAGATAGCGTAAAATACTTGTTGTAGGCCACAGGCGACAAACGCCCACCTGCTCAGGTGTTGTCAATTTAAATAGAACATCGAGTTGTACAACGAATTTATGTAGGGAAACTTGACATGGATTTAAAAGTGGGTAACATGTGTAAACTGTGTTTGTCTAAAATCGCATTTGAATGCATTTTTAAATCACTTTTACAGTTAGGACACTTTTTTAAAGGAATTGTTTGAAGGGTCAAAAACTAAAGCAATTAACTGTATGAAAACTATAGAGACATTTAATAAAGTTAATCAACTCTTTAAGTATCCAATTTAAATCGAGTTGTATTAAAGTAAAAGCCACAAAAGGATTGAATAGAACGGGTTTGTCAGACTTTAAATTGTTCTTAAAAGGAAAGCGTTTTTGTTGTAGAACTAAGACGCTTACTTCGGCAATATATATTCAATGAATTTCTGTAGTATTTAGCTATATATTATTACCCATTATATATTTAAATATTTTCAAAAACTCTGTTTTTTAATACACCCTGTCTGCAATCAATATCAGACAATTAAAATCTGGTTTTTGTATAATCGACTTAACAAATATTTCAAGGCGTTTTAAATTCCGTGTTTAAAAGGTCAAAATGACAATCAAAGAGATAAAATCTCTCAAAATGACATAATTTACTATGCCTTTTTGGTATTTTTGTTTACAAATTTCGATTCATTTTTATCTTAACCACACCTAATCCTTATAATGTCAGTATCAATGGTCTAAGCATGTAAATAAATTTCCACCTGTTGGTTGACTTACCTGCTCGCCGCAATGAACACAATTACGGCCACAATGATGGTGCCACAAATGGCGGCACTTGCCGCAATCGTTATCTTGTCCATGTTGGAGGTTTGGGATGAAACCGTGCGCACCTCGCGACACTGCTGATAAGGCACCGTCTCAGGCGTGACATGTAGCTCCTCCAGTGATATCACGCACACAATAATGCACTCCTGGGCGGGTACATTCTTAATCTTAAACTCACGCTCACTGGACTCCAGCGGTGGTCCCTGTTTGAAGGCCTTTTCACCGAACAGGCGATAAACCACACGGAAACCAAGTATATTTGCCGTCTCCGAATCCCATTGTATAATCACAGAACTATCCTGACGGAAGGCATGTTTCACCTGCACCTCATTCGCGTCATCGATACGAGTGCCCCGTTGGGGTGGATAACCCAGCACCAAAGGCGGCCGCTGTGGCTTGTGTTGGCTGCCATTGGCAGTGTTGCCACCCTGACGCCAACCCGGTGCCTGTTTGCCATTTGTATGCAGGTTGGAGGACGATGAGACGGAGGAGGAGGAGGATGATGAACTGCTACTCGTGGTTGTTATGGCCGTAGCTTGCACGGTGCCTGTGCCATTGACACCCACTGTTGGCAATACACCTGCCGTTTTGATTGACTTTGTTGTGCTCGCTGTGGTCGGTCGGGAAGTCTATAGAAGAGAGTGGAGGCGAGAGGAGGGATACATTTATAAATGAAGCTATTAGGTTATTAAATAATTGAGTGGTTCATTAATAATCTAATGGATTAGAGCTTAAACATTTGTTAACAGGAAAAGCCACAAATAGTTTAACTATCTAGCGCATGATTAAATAATTCAAATACTTAGTAAATTCATTGAAATTTCTTATAAAATCATTTAAGAAAGTACAAAATTTCATAACCGATTCATAACCGTTTCATACCCGATTCATAACCGTTTCATAACCGATTCAAAATATTGTAAAATACAATTGTTAAGCTATTTAATAACTCACCGTGGCTGCTGTGCTGGAACTGGAGCTAGTTGTGGGCGCTGCAGTTGTTGTTGTTGTCACCTTAGTGGTTGTCGTCGCCAATGTTGTTGCTGTTGTCGTGGGCGGTGTACTGTTCACGCTAGTGCCAGTTCCAGTACCCGTACCCGTGCCCGTGCCCGTTGGCGTGCCCGATTCAAACTCTACCGAATCCGGAGACGAAGGAAATGTAGGCTTAAGATTATCGGCCAGTCCTACCGGGCCCCTTAAAGCAGCATCGGCAATTTCCGGACAATTTAACTCTTCCGGCTGTATGGAGTAGAAGCCACGATCACGGAAACGCGGTGGAGTGCCACAAAACTGAGGATTGCGCTCACGAGAAGTGACCTAAGAGCAAAATAGACGTATTAAACTACTAGTAAAACAAGGGTTATACCCTGTAATTTACCTGCAAATCGCCATTGCGTATCCACTCGGCCACCCAGCGCAGTTTGCAATCGCAGTGCAAGAAGCGTCCACCCAAGGAAAGCCCTCGTAGAGTGGCATTCAAATGGGCAAAGGCTCCCTCGGGCACCGTGTTCAATGGATTGCCGTCGAGGGCAAGTAATGTGATGCTCGGATTACCACGAAAGGCAGCCTCTGGCAGCGTGGTCAATAGATTGAAACCAATGTCCAAGACACGTAGCTCCTTCAGGGAGTGCACGGCGCCAATGGGAAACTCGGCGAGTAAATTGTTGAGTAAACTGAGGGAACTCAAAGTTTTCCTTACGCCCGCAAAGGCCGTCTCCGCTATGCTCTGTATAAGATTCCTCTCCATGTTCAGTGCTGTGAGGGAATCGAGGCCATCGAAGACACGTATACCCGCTGCACCTGGCAGCTCCTTGATGCCATTTTGCGATAAATCCAAGAATGCCAAACTCTTTAGACCTCGTATGCCCTCCGGGACACGACGCTGTCGCGTGCCCTTCAAATTCAGATTCTTAAGACTCTGCTCGAGGCCACGAAAGGCATTTGTGGCCAATGTGACATTGTTATCGTTCAGTTTGAGTGTAGACAACTTATTCAAACTGGCGAACGCATCGTCGGGTATCTGTGACAACTGATTGCGGGACAAATCGAGCAGATTTAGTCTGCTTAGTAGACGCAGCGCTTCGACAGGCACCTCAGCCAACTGATTGTCCTGCAGATTTAGGTTCTTTAGCACCGACTCCTGACCCTTAAAGGCGCCAGCTGCAATACGCTTAATGCCACAACTCGAGAGCTGCACATTGTGCAGACTCAGATTGCTAAAGACCTCGTCCGAGAGCTCCTCAATCGTGGCATTGTTCACATAAAGCAAATCCACAGGTTTTAGACGTGCATACTTATTCATGGCCTCCAGCAGCTGTGAAAAGTCCACCTGTAGGAAGTAGGGGAAAGGGTGTTGTTAGTGTAAGAAGTTTGAACGTTTTGCTTGGAGTGTGTTGGAAGAAATGTAAACTTAAGAAGATTTACCTGATCACACTGCACGCTCAGCTCTCTACCCAAATTGTAGGCACAAATGCAGCTCGTCTGCAGATCAGGCACATCCCGCTGCCAGGGACACTGAGCATGGACATTGCTTCTGCTGAGGCTGCACACGAGCAGCAGCAACAGCAGCACAGGCAGCTGGAGTAACTGTCGCTTGGTGGGCGTGGTCGCTATGTGTATATTACGTCTCATCTTGGTGCCGGCATAGAGCTGTAAAAAAAGTAAATGGAAAGTGGCATAAAATTAGTAAAGAGTCGTTCGTTAGCCATAAATTATAAAATTAATACTCAGAGTGCCACGCAAAATCCCCATATTTAGATAAAATGGCATGGACTAGAGGATTACAGAGGCAAGTGTGGGACGGACAAATAGCTTTATCAATCAGTTGTCCAGTTACTTTCAATTTCATTTTCATGCTCGTTAAACAATAAACTGTGCGTGAAGAGAGAAGTGACAGAGAGAGGGAGGACACGAGGAGCGTGTTTTTTCCCATTCCAACTGCTTATCATGCTCTTGTTGATCCTTTGGCAGTTTAGTTTGATTAATTTGCCTGCCTGTCTGTCATGGTCAAAACGGTCCATGTCCATAAAAAAAGCCAAAAAAGAAAAGCATAAAAAATGCAAAAACGTAAAAAAGAAAAGCGTATAGAAAGCACACAATAAATCCTGCATCCTTTTTTTTGGGGACTGCGGACGGAAACGGGTCGAACATTTAATTTAATTTGCCAACGCGACAGGCGCGTCATAAAAAAAAGCAGCGACTTCGAAGCAGATGACAAGTGCTTCAGAGCTTCCTTACTTCAATGTGCCAAAGTGGCTAAAAAGCTGGCCCAGTCAAAGCTGTTGACCTTTTTGCATAATCATGAATTATGGCGACACTCGTTTGAGATGCTACCAAAAAAAAAAAAAAAAAAAATCTTTTTGTTTTGTTTTGTCGAGAGGTGTCTCTCTATTTTGGAGTGAACTCACAGTTTGCTATTGTTTTCTCTCAGGCAGCGAGTTGAATGTACGCTAAATAAATGTGTTACGCATACGCCGTGTTGTGCGTAGCAAAAGGTCAAAGGCTTGTGAGTCAGTCAGACCGTGGGACAATGCAGATTAATGATAAATTATTCAATGAAAAGTACAAAAGGTTGCTGGCAGTTGTTAGCCTAAAGTTTGTATTATATACAAATTTAGTTTTAGTTGGCAGTAATTGAAATAGTTAGCACAAACTAGCAACATTTTGATTTAAGTTTAGTTTTAGTTTTATTTAATTAAAAACTTAGTTAAACTTTTAAGTTTTATTCGATATTATTTTACACTAGCGGAAGCTTGGTTTTATTTTACTGTTAAGTTAATTTATTTAAACAAATTGCTCCACAAGTTCATTGATTGCTTTATGCATTTTTCAATTTTATTTTTCTCTCTAAAATTGCCAAACACTTTCAATTTTTGCTGCATTATTTAAAGGCAAAAGTAAAAGTAAATTTTCCAAACTGCATTTTTTAATCCCCATTCCATTTCTTAACGAAAATCTATATATAAAATCGTTCGCTTCATTGATTTGTTTTCTATTACAAAAGCCACAAATAAAATGATTAAATAAAAATTAAGCTGCACGCTTTGCTCCCTCGTAATAATCATTATCAACTTTGTTGTTTTTGTCTTTTGATTGATAGTTTTTTTGAGCAAATTTCAGCTGTTCAGCTTTTGCTGCTATTTGTGATAATTTTCCAGCCCTGCGGCTGCAAATGTGGTTACGCTTGACATGATATTTCATGCGATTTGCGTTGCATTGCGTTTTTATTTGTGTTTTTATCTTTCAGTTTGCTTTTGTCTCTGTTATTCGCTTGTGCATTTAATTCATTTCTTTGCATTTCCTTATGCAGCTCTAAATTTCATTACGTGTAATAAAAAATGTTGCCCCTTCCTCCCTTGCCCTTTCGCCACCCAATGATACACCATGTAGTGGCATTCTCATTTCTCACTCAACTGTCCGGCCACAAATTTAATTAAAAAATTCTTGCAGCCATTTTTCTTCAAGTTTTGCACACTCCCTCGGTCTCCCTTTCGTATTAATTGCATCACTAAATTTTTTAATGCGCGAAAAGTGTGAAAATGGCAAAGACACAAGTGTAGTGTGAATGAATGGCAAAACGAATCAAAAAGTACAGTTGTGCAGCAAAGTTGGGAATGCGATGGAATTGTAAGAAGATAAACGAAAGTGCTGGACTACAAGTTACGCTCTGTTGTTAAAACTAAAAGTTCCCAACAAACCAGTCATCAAGTTTAGCTACGTTGCTTAATTACAGGGTATAGCCAACCTAACAGCTTCAAGACTTCTTCACTGTCCAATTGAAGGTGTAAACGCTGTGTTGTTGCTGCCAACAAATTATTCACTTTTGGCTGTGTTTTCGGTGCTTTTTTTTTCGGTTGCTTCTTTTTGCTGGATGGTTTGGCAAATTTGCATTTTTAGACAATGGTCGAGAGTACGAGCCAAATTATTTCTTTTTTTCGGTTTGTCTGTTGTTTAATTTTTTCTCGCATCTATTTTTGTACAGCTTACAAACAATTTTTACCTTAGGGCCGAGCTGCGACCTCACTTAAAACGAGATTTAATTGAAGTTTTATTTAACAAAAGGCCCTGAAGTTGGCACACTTTTTTCTCTTCTTTTAATTGTAATTTTTGTGGGCGTGGCTGGCTGGACCGCATGATAATTCGGTTAAGCATTTAAGTGGATTAGAATTTTGGTAGGTGTCAGAGGAGGTGGAAAAAGTAAAGTAAATTTTTTACCTGCTTTTTTGTGTTGAAGATGAAAAGTTGTCAATTGAAAAGTTTGCAGGTGTGTGTGTGTGAGTGTATGTGTGGATTTTAGGGTCTTATTTTTTGAGGTTTAACTAATCTTTTAGGTCATCGCCAAAAAGTAAATTAAATTTAGTAAAGTTTGAGTCGATGACAGAAACCATTCATGTATTTTCAAGTGGATTTTGACAGGAATCAGACTTAAAGTTAGGAAAAGAGCTGCAGGTGTAGGTATAAATTAATTTAAGAGTAGCCAGGACTTATCGTTTGCAGTTGTTGCCATATCAGCATTTTCTACATCCTTTTTTGATTATTTCCCCAAGGTTTAATTATTTTTAAACAACTGATAAGCTTTTCACACAGCTAAACAATCAATTCAGTAATATGTAGCTAATTAATTGAGCTATATAAGAATTAACAACAAGCAGCCACCACTTTTGCTATGACGCTTTTGATTTGCACGATTAAAAAATTCAGCAATTAATTTATGACACTTTGTTGTTCGGATCGTGCTGGGTTGATAACATAATCTTCAAGTGGCACGAATTGTTTCCAATTGTTATAGCAGTCACGTCTTTAATTGGTGTTTTATGGCGACAAATAGCAGTGAGAAAGGGACAGCGAACGGATAGAAAAATGGGATGGGTAGAGTTGAAATTTTTCTAGAATTTTAAGACAAGATTTTGGTGTAAAAATAGTTGACAATTTATAGAAAAATGTGACAAATTAGCTAAATTAAAACTAAAACTGTTTAATTAGTACATTTCATACTTTATTGCCACAATCGACAAAGAGATAGAGACAGCGATTGTTTGGGAGAGGAGATAGATGATAGTGTAATTTTTCTAGAATTGTTAAACAACTTTTTAGTGTAAAAATAGTTTAGGTTTATTAATAAAATGAGAAAAATAAGCACAGAGAATTTATAATATACAAATTCTACTACTAATTCTACTAGATAAATTAGCAGATATCATACTTCAAGATCTTATCGACACAAATGGCATTTTCCTCATCGAAAAAGTAGTTGCCACAGGACTTTTCATCGATGGTGCGTCCATTGGCACAACGCAGATAGTGGCGACAACCCTTCGTGGAGCTCAAAACAAAAGGTATTGTGCGACCTTGACAGCGATCCTCAGTGCAGACCACTTTGTTGGGTGGACGACACGTCTGACTGCTCTTGTCGAAGAAGTGATCGTCATTACATTTGCCCCAAATAGGAGCTGGATCGGGAGTACCATCATTTTGTTGGGCACAAAAGAAGTAACCCTGACACGTAGCACCGTCAGCGACGTAAGCGTTCTTCTTGGGACTCTTTACTGTACCGCAGACATTCGCGGGATACGGATGGGCATCACAATGCACCAGATTCTTGTCAATGCATTTTCCCGTGCTCGCTTGGTAGTAACCCGACTTGCAGGTCTTATCCTCCAGCACTCCCTTGGTGCAGACAAAGTAACGATCACAGCCCAGACTGCTGTCAAAGTTCACACCGTTCTTTATAATGCTGCAGTAATCAAATTCAGTAGATTTGCAATCAGATGCTTGGCTCCAAATACAGGTCTGTGTTCCGTTACTAAAATGTTGATTCTCCTTGCAGCTGCCATAGAGTGGCGTGGACTCGTCGGCACAGAAATAGTAACCGAAACACGACTTGGGATCATTGATGAATTTATTTGCTGCATTTGCACAGGTTACGCCACAATCATCGGTACCATTCAAGACTTTCACACACTTCAACGTGTCCTTGTCGAAAAATGGCGTAGAACCTGAACAGACACTGTAGGTGCTCTTTGAATTCTCACATTTGATCGAACGACTGCAGGACTCGGGATCTCTGATCACAGTACCCTCGGGAAACAGTTGACAAATGTCACCAATGCGTGCTTGGCTCAGACCACACAGGGCCAACACGGAAAGGGCCAAAAGGCAGCCACATCTGCTAGCAGCTTTCATTTTATTTGGTTGCTTGTGGTTTGAGCACTAGTAGAAAACAATTCAATTGCCAAAAATTTGCGCCACTATTTAAAGGCCCCGATAAACTGGTAGTCAATTGTATTAATGAAGGAAATACCAATCTTAAAAACGATTAGATTACTTGCCAAAAATAATACAAGTCGTAAATTGTGCAGATGTTGCGAACTGCCAAACAAGCTATATACTAGTCTACTATAGACTAACCCATTGATAAATTAAAGCAGATTAATAGCAACCCAGCTGGGATCTTATGATTCGCACTAAATATGTGGCTAAATATGTGTCATATCTTCTTGGATTGGTAGTAAATATTGGAGTGACAGCGCTAGATTTTAAATTTACTTTGTAGTTTAGCAGCTTGTAAATCGATAAGCTAAATAATCTAAAATCAAAAATTGAAAGATTTGTAAAGATTATGGAATTCTGAGAAAACCTTTAACAAATCACGGAAACTCCTGTTGTTAGTAAAGATCATAAATTTTAAAACAGACTCAATAATTTATTGATAACAACATAAAGCATGACTCTGACTAGAATTTTATGATAAGCAGCTAAGATTTTTATGAAAATGTTAGCCAAAGCTATGAAAATCATGAAATATTTGTGTGATGCTTGGAAATTCCTTTTTGAGTGGACAATTGACAATTTCAAGCGATTAAAAATCAGTTAAAAAATCGTACTTTATGGAGATTGTATATGTAAATGTTTTTTTTAAGAATTTTCAAGAATTAAAGACCAGATTACTTAGGTTGCATTGACTTCTCTTTACTGTGATAGTAGTCTGTTATATCCTAGTTTATATTCAACTCCCCACTGATTCTTTTTAAACGGCATAAATCAGTCTATTTAAACAGCTTTCAACTGCTGCGATTGCTGGCAGTCGATTAAACATATATTAGTTGATTTTAAAAATATCTTAATCTCCTTGAGTTTAAAATATGCTCTGACGTTCATGCAGATAACATTTTGTTTACCTCATAATCATTGGGACTGACTGTTTGTACGATTTGTAAATGAGTTTGAATCGTTTTCACTCGCACAAATATTCATAAAGTTATAGCTTTCTACTCTAATATATTTCAATAAATTCAGCAGCTAAATGCGATATGAAATCAGGCAAGATTGCAATTCAGATAAAATATATTTGTTTATAACATTCAATTGGCAATATTATTATTTGCCAAAAGTGGCAGAGGCAGAATTTCAACGGACTTAAATATTGTTTGCAACACTTTTAGGCACTTGGAAATAGACTTTATTGTATCTCTGTCTCACTTTCACCCCCTGCCTCTCACTGTCTCTTATTAATAGTGTTGTGGCTTTAAGAGCTAAGCCATTTCCTTCTGTTGTGTTTATCCGTTGGCTTCATCTTTGCCGCACTCGAAATAAATAGAACTATAAAGTGACTTGGCCAAAATGGGCCAACAGACAAATGTTCTGTCTGTTTGTTTGTGTGTGTGTGTGTTGGCCACAAAATAAAACGTTACGTTTGCTCATATATTTGTCTAGTTTATGCTCCTGATGAGCATGGAGAATTCAAGGCAACGCAAAAGTAGTTTAATGATGTGCAGGCCACTTGATCTTGAGCTGAACAGCAGCTGAAACTAGCCCTTTTGTGGCAAGTTGGCTACTTGGCCAATTGGTTTTAGCTTTTAAGCAGCTGACGCCCAAGCAACCAAAAAAAACACAGACAACTCATAAGCAAACTTTATGCAAATGCAGTAAAAAAGGCAGCAAAACTTCACTTCCGTTAGAGTTGTGGCTGCTTCTTTGGTTTTTGGCCAAATAAGTCAGTTCCTGTCCCGCTTTAAAAAAGCTAAAAACTATGCATGCAATATAAAATATATAACTGAACTTGCGGTTCAATAAACTCTTCATTCGATGAGTCACGAGAGCAGTTTGCTCGCTCTGCTCATTTGCTATGCACAGCAAACAAACCACAACAAAAAGAGGAGTCGACACCGCTGTGAATACCAAAAATGCCACTTGGAAAGGGTCGAGAAATGACAATGACAACCACAATGCGGTGCTTATTTGCGGTGTCTTCAGTGCGTGCCATAGATCCAACATTTATATGCATGTTATGTACACTGCTCAAAACGTGCACTTAAAACCCAACGATTTAAAACTAATTTTTGATTTTAAATCACTAAAAGTGCTTAGTTTATTTTAGTGCCAATTTTTACGACGCATATACTCAACTACCAGCCGATTTTGCACAGTGCATATGTAAATTCTGAACTCGCCTGACAGCTGCCGGCATTCATCTTTTGTTTGTCAGGTTTTATTGCCACTTTGCTGATGGCTTCAAGACGCGCGCTGTCTGCTGCCTCAAGAAAAGCAGAAAAACTTGGACTTGAAATAAAATAAAAAACTTAAAAAAATAGCCACATATTTTATTATAGTTTTTACAACTTGACTGTGTCTTGTTTGATGGTATGCACATCAAATCTCAGTTAAACAGATATCAGCACGTACTTATTTATAGCTTAGTATCTAGTTGGAGTTCTAGTGATTTTTAAGCTGGTTTAAGTGTTAGTTTCAATTTATTATTTCACTGTAATTTAAAGCAGGTTATAAACTTGGCTAAAAGACTGATTTCAGGCTAATTATGCTATAGAAAACCTAATAAAAAATGCTCAAAAAATAATTAAATTTTGAAGTTATTTTTTCCAGTCTCAGTTTTGGCTAAAGCTCTTAAATATTTAGTTTAAGTCTTAAACTTTTAGCTCCACGTTGACTATTAAAATGAAATCCACATTTTCTGCTCTTTATTTCTACCAGCATCGCACCTGGTTTTCCGGACACACGCACCTGTCTGCTGCACCAGAAGCTGCAGATGCTCAACGTCTGCGTGGAGCGTCGTGTGCAACGCGAAACACTTGGCAAACGCAAACAACAACAGCAGCAGCAACAACAGCAGGAACTGAGTGAGGAAGAGGAAGACGAAGATGATGGCGAATTCTATGACTGCGATGAGCAAGCTTCAACGGATGGCTCAAACAGCAGAGCTGTGTTAAGCCTGAAGCCCGAGGGTCGCTTGAAGCGTTTAGGGCAACAACATTTACTCGACGAGCCCGAGGAGTTTCTGTACATACCAGAAACACAAGAGCCCGTGCCCAAGACAGAAGATCAACTGCAGGATGATGCTGAGGTCATGCTACAATTGGGTCCAGGTTCTGGTTTGAGCACACAAATGATGTGCACTTCGCTGATGTCCGACATGGAGGCCTTTAAGGCAGCCAATCCACGTGGCAAAATGGAGGATTTCATACGCTGGTATAGCCCAAAAGATTGGGAAGAAGTGCAGGATGGTGAGTAGAGAGAAAAGACTATCTATATAGCAGTAAAAATCTTGACTTTTAACTTTATTTCTACTAGCAAATGGACAGACTACACAACAGCTGAGCGTACGCATGACCACACCTGGCAATACCTGGCAAAAAGTATGGCAGCAGGCTCAGGCAGTGCCTGTAGCCAGACAGAAGCGTCTTTTTGATGACACGAATGAGGCTTTGAAGGTGCTGCACTACCTGGAAACGAGAACCATGAGCGAGATCTATGCGCTGACTCTGATGCCTACACTGCACACGGCCATACTCAAGCTTATTGTAAGTCTGCAGTTTAATTGGTGGAGTGGATGAATTAATTGTGTATCTGTAGTGTGTCTAAAGACAGTAACAAGCTAGAAACTCTATGGGTTAGCAAACTGTAATAGACCCCGTACTTATACTTATGTAATACACGGTCTAAACAGCTTCAAACATTTATTTTAAAGTCTCCAGCCAACACATTCGAAAGCTTTGTTGTTGTGGAAGATGCACTAACTAAATGCGCTTCTCTTCTTAGTCTAATTATTTTAAATTTCTTTAATTCCAGGACATCTACAGCAACGCCCATGTAGAAGACATTTTCAGTGCACACATCGAGGAGCTTTTGAACGACTTGTGTCGGCTCTCGCGCTCTCAGTCCAATGAGTTGCCCAACATGGAAGCATTTCTAGCCAATCTCGCTGAGCTGGAGCGTCGTTTCTATCAATACAAGTGCTTTGAGCGGCTTGCAGGGCATCCAAAACGCAGTAATCAGTCACAAATCAAGCAACAATTTGAGGAAATATTAAAGAATGACAACTGCTGCACAATTGTGGATAAAAAACAGGCGGCAACAGGTGCAAATGTGGCTGGTGCTGGCAGCTTATATGATATACTGAGTCCCAAACTACAACAGGATATATCAAATCGTTTGATCAGCAAGGATTATGTAATACGACTCGATGGCGATACGAAGGCAACTGAGAAGGGTCTCTATCTGGGACCACAATTTATGAGAGCCATAGTCACGGGAGACAAGCTGAGACTCTGTGGGGCTTTTACCGAGAGCACTACATTTGTTTAAGAACTGATTCCATTATAAATTAATATAATCCACAAAAATATTTATTTCTTGGTGCTTTTGTTAACTTTAAGTCATACTAAAAATGCAATAAAATATACTCTACTCAAAATTCCAGCATTTTAATTGCTTAAACCACATGTAAGCATATGTAATCATTTAACCATTTGACTAAACACTTAGTGCCAAGTATTTAAGCCATCCACTGAGAGTAGCAGTTTGAATGACAGCCCACAAGGCAAAACGGGCAATGAACGCTACGAAAACTTGAGACATGGAAATTGCCTACATGCCAAGACCAAAACCAAGACCAAAACCTGTGCCAAAGGCTACAAACAAACTACATGAAGGAAAACCTCGGCTTACAGTCGGTTTTTGGGTTTAACAGAAATTGTGGGCCATGTTTAAGAGAAATTATTTTAAGCATGCTCTGCTCTGCTCTGCTCGACTGTTGTTAAAGGAACATTTTTGCCTCTTGGCCAAGACACAACACATAAAACATAAAACATTTCTACTCTTTCCAACAACATTTTTCTGCGCCTTTTGCTGATACTCGTAAATGTTCCGACACTAAATTACCTACGGGCTATAATTGTTTTGTGCCAGTCGTAGACGTAGACGTGGTCGTGGTCGTTATAGGGAGAGTTCACTGAGTAAAACTTTGGCTTGCAACATACAATTTTCCCGCCTTACCTTTTGTCCCCCCAAAAATGCAGAAAGTGTAAAAATATTCATAGTGTCAGTGGGGAAAGGAGAACGAATACTCGTAGTCGGTTTGTTTGTATTTATAGCATTTGCAAAGCATTCTCTAACGAGCCGCAATGTTAATAATAATCCTTTTAAAAGCTATTTACACTGAGCACAATTGCTGCTCCAAAAAACTATAAATAAACAAATAGTTTTTAAAAGCACTTCAAGTGCAATCAATTTTATTATTCAAAATGTACTCGAAAATGCACACAAAAGAGTTGACTTTAAGTTTCAGTTAACTTCAATAGAACAGGGCTTAAACTGCTTCAACCAACTCATAACTTGTACTAGTCTTCAGTCTAAGTATTTTTCTACAAACCTCGTAATCAAAAGTCACTCAAACATCAGACACTGCCTGTCAATAGTTATGCTTCTTGATTAAAAATATAAATATTAATATAAGTACATGTTTGAACATGTCTGTGCATGCACACGCTGATTTCAATAATATATTTCAAAACGAGTTGTAAAAAAAAGAAATTAATTAAATTCTTACAATCAATTTGGCATGAAATGGTCGCTGAATGGAGAGCAGCTCACTTCCAATTGATTTGCTGGTGGTTTTGTGGTACCTATACACAGTCTGTGTGTGTGTGTGTGTTTGTGGTGTGTGTGTGTGGCCAGTGTTACAATTTTGCTGATGCAGTTGAATTTTAATGAAAGCGCTTTTATATATATATATGTGTATTTTTTTATTCGCACAGAAAATTGAATTATAGCAGACACACAGTTAGGAATGGGGCGAAAGAGGGGAAAGGAAATGTGCAGAAAGGGAGTGAGAAACTGCAAGAGTTGTTGAGATTTTCAATTTCTATTGAACTGTGTGTGTATTTGTGGCTGCAAATTGAAAAGTCGCTGTGAATAAAAATGAATTGGAAATCATGAAAATGAATCAACCTCCAGCAGCGGCTACATTTCTCTCTTATATTGACTCTCATTGGCTCAAACACAAAACTCTCTGGCAAGAACTATGAAATTGAGTTAGCTGGATTTTAACTTTGATGCACATGAATTATTCAGTTCATAGCGCAAGTTTCAACTTAGATCCTTTATGCCCTTCTGTCTGACTGTCTGTCCCTTGCGAATCCCTCTAATTGCGTGGTGTATTTTGAGGTTATAAAAGGTAAAGAAAATATTCGCTTTTGTGTGCTCTGCCTAAAGTATTTTATAAGTTCTAATAAAAAGCTTAGATTTCAGTAAAGTATAAATAGAGTTATGGTTAAGATATTTGATAGAAGATTGATTTTAAAAAGACTGTGAAGATTTTTGAAATCCATCTTTTAATAAACATTTTAAATTTGTTAAAGTTACTAGGGACTTAATATTTTATTTTAAAAGCATTTATTAAAACTCTAGCAAATAAATATTATTAAAATAATTATTTAAATTAAGCAGTTATTTTATATAATTTTTTAAAAATCAATCTACTTTTAATGCTCCACTGTTTAAACCAACAAATTAATCAAAAACTATTTATAATTTTATTATTTCCTCGGCCTCTTTGCCTGTTCATTATCTATGACTTTTTTACAAGTGTAGTAAAAATCGTTAACTCATTGCACCCACAACCTTTCAACATTAACAAACTGTAAGTGAATTAAGTCTACTATTCAAGAAGTAAACTCTTTTTTTTCTGTTAAATTTCAACAAAGCCGCATTTAAATTTAAGTGTGGGAATTATGTAAAAATTTGCATATTCATTGTAAAAAGGGTACGAAAATAAAACAACACAAAACTTAACTGAACTGAGATTAAAAATTTCACAACTCAATAATTAAAAGTAAGGCAAACAAAAGAGCCGTAAAAATCATAAAACAAAATCAACTCAAATTATGATTAAAACGTGCCGAAGAGCAACAACAAATTACCTACTTTTGTTTTTATTTTTAATGTTGTCAGAGTTGAGTGGAGTTAAGAGTTTTAAAGTTTTGCTGGTAGACAAAAAAAAGGTGGCATTTTGGGGCTAGTCGACAAAAAACCTTAAGCTTGATCTTAAGCAGCTTATTACAAATTTTGTATTAGTCAGGTGAGTGGAGTAGGTGGGTAGGTGTGCACAGCATGTGTGTGTCTGTGTGTAAGCAGGTAATTTACAAGTTAACGATTTTGGTAGAAAATACTCAACAAGGTTGAATAATTCGATGTCTAGAGTGCCAAAGTGACTGCAAATAATTGTAATTGAAGATGCCAATTGTTTGTCTGCAATTAGCATTGTCTTTTTCCATGTGTGTGACACGTTGCGTATGCGTTATATTGTGTGGGTTATGCAAATACGAATTTACGCCCGCATCTCAATCAATTTGTTTGAAAAATCATTTAAGGCTTGGTCTCTTCTGCTGTTTTTGACACATCCGCTTGAGCAACCTGACCTGCTTCAACTTGCTGCATTCGTTCATAGCTAATTAATGACAGTCTGTGAGTCATTATTGTGTCTGTGGAAATAGCTATCTAAATAATTATTTAAATTTTAAGACAGGCGTTAAATTGCCATAGACAGCTGTTAAAAGTGAAAAGAGACTTGGCTGAGATATTTGAGTAAACAATAGAAAGAGAACTTAATTAAACTTTGTACTGAATAGTATTGAAAACAGGTTTAAACAGGGATTGCCTTAAAGTTAAATACAGTATAGCAAATTGTGTTTAATAGACAATTTGATCCCTAAGTTTAATTGAAGTAAAATCTATGAATTGTTGTCAGACAAACCCCTTTAAATTTTTGTTAAATTTCGCTACTTAAATAACCTACAACCAGCTGTTTTTCTCTACTTTAAATACCATTAAAATGATGGCTTAAATGTAGCGTAAATTGGATTATTGGCATCATTATGTTGAGTTGTAAATTTCTTAAATAAACAAGCATTGCTGTAAAAATACTGAAACTTACATTTCCGGCAATGCTTAAATTCTTAATAAACGGCTTTAAAAACTTTTTAATACCCGCAAAAATAAAGGGGCGTGAAGCAGCAGGAGTAGAAGAAGAGCAAACTTTAAGTCGTCGTCGCATGTTTTTCTTTTCGGGTTTCGCAGATCAACTCGCGGCAGATTCTCATGACGATGATGATGATGATGGCGGGTGGGTGGAAACAAAGGGAGAAACAAGTAAAAGGGGGGGATGTGGGTGGAAAATGGAAGCAGGCATTTATTAACATTGCCTGGGCGTGGCAGCTGCTGCCAAAAGGTGTTAAGTGGCAGACACGACGGGCAAATGATGATGAGGCGAAACTCATTCGCTGAAGCTCAAGAAAATACATAAGAGAGCGTCGAGAAATCTGCGTAAAATTTACAGCATGGACCCATAAATTACAACAAGCTCAACAACAACAAGAAAATAAATAATAAAAATTGAATGATAACAGGCGTGAAATTGTCTAAAAAGGACTAGCAGATACCCTATTGGATTGACGGAAATTTCTATTCATTTTTAAATTAAACTTTAAGAAAATATCTAGTAATCTTCAGTTGAAATAGATTTATAAAATTATAGTGTTTATAAAAATAATATATTTTATTAAAAAATTAATTATAAGCTGAATTTTTCTTGATGACTGAATAAAAGCCAAGTTTTCTATTTCTTTATTATATTTTCTTACATAGCATTCCCATTTCCAGCTCATAAATTCTTCCACCTACCTAAGCATACTCCTTACAATCCATTTAACGACTACAGGGTATAGCCATGCCAGAATCTTGCAACGAAATATTTATGAAAATATCTGTAGCTTTACCAATTCTCCCAGGAGACATCAAACTCATGTTGTAATTTTGTGTTGTTGCTGTTGTTTATATTTTCTTAATGGCTAATTAAATTGGCAAGAGCCGTAAACAGAGAGCGTGTTTTTAACTTAAAGTTGAAATCTCCAATTGAAAAAGTTGCGATGGCCAAGCGAATTGGAAATTCAATTGGAAAACAACTGCTAACAGAAACGCATCACAGTAGTACACAAATACACACATACTCTCTCACACACACACAAACACAGTTGGCGAACAAACATTTGCGCAAAGTTACGGACAACGCGCGCTTCAAATGTGGTCAGAACTGCAAAATAAGTTAACTGCTTACAGAGCTGAGCATTTGTCGAAGTTGTGAGAACTGTAGCTACTTCTAATAACCACGGAATTAAGTCAAACAATATTTTTGGGTCTAAAAATATTTGAAAATCAGGAAAGCTTTCAAAACTAAATTAAATTTACTTAACAGTTTGTTAAAGTTCTCTAAATGACGCTGTTAATGGTTATAATCATATATTTAATTCTTTATATCCTGTCCTTAAAACTCCAATGAATCATTTTATTATTTTAATATTCCTTATACCTTAGTTATATACTACATTTTATTTAACAAATATCACATAGAAGAATTTGCTATTGCTTTTAATCAACTAATTTGCTTTACTACTCCTACTAAATTTATCAATAATATGAGCATCCTATGTCAGATCGCTTAAAGTCTATATATACCAAAGTTATGGAAGCTTTGAAACGTTACTTAAGCTCCGATTTGCTCAACAGTTCTCTAATCAGCTGCTCATCTCTAACTGGGAATGCATTTGTGAGACGTTCAGGAAAATTACGTCAGTGGCTTGGCATAAATACACTTACACACACACACACACGCACACAGACTGGGACACACACACACTTAGATAAGTGACTGCTTGGGTGCTTAAGAGATAGACCAACACATGCCTCGCTGGGCAAACAATGCGTGTTCGTATGCGTGTGTGTGTTTGAGCCAAATACGGAAAAGCAGCAGACAAAGTTGGCAACGTTTCCACAAATTTCTCCTCTACCTACCGCCCTTCCCCTCTGCAGCCAGCCACGCCCACAAGCTACCGCTGCTGGTTGCCTCCAGTTGCCAATGACGCAGACGATTGAATCTGGCCCCAAAAACCCGTTGAAAGAGTTGGAAGCGACTTTGTTGGTGTTGTTGTTGTTGTTGTTAAGCGAGAATTGGGTCAAATGCCGCGTTTTTGGCCTGCAGTCGACGCCAGCAGCGCTGCCTGTAACGGTTAATGTTATTGCGCTTTTGCCATTTATCGCTGTCCATTGTTCTTGCCGTCCCCGTTGCGTCGCCTCCTGCTGAGATTTGTTACCAAAAGCGTCAAAAGCCAAAGACTCTGTGCCTTTTTGAGCCAAAGTCAAATAGGCGCACAACACACACACACACACACACACGTACGCACACACACAGACGCTAAAGTCAAACGGCAGCCGCTTTACTTGAATTTACTTTACGACTCCATTGTAAACGGCGTAATGATGGAGCTGGAGTCAAAGATGGTGGCCAAGGAGAAGTCACAGAAGGAGGCCAAGCGGGTTGGGGACAGTCAAGGGAACTTGGCTTTACAGACCCGAGAAGAAGAAGAAGCTGCCAAACTTGAGCGGAATGTGTGTATAATAGATGTGTGTTAGTGTGTGTGTCTGTTTATGTGTTTGCGTGTTTATGGCCAACAATTGTTGACCAACAAATTGTTGTTGAGCAAATTGTGTGCATTATAATTAGAAATTTTGTGAAATCGTTTAACTATTATGATTAGTTGTTTACTATTTAAAGCTAATAGAAATTGTTTGTGTGTGCTAAGATGTAGAGAATGGGTTAATATCAGTCACTTATTAATGGCTCTATGAAGGAAAGTGTGCTTGAGATATGCAAAAAGCTATTTACATATAGTAATTAAATTTATTTGTAAGATACAAAGAGTTTATTATTAGTTAAGTTGTTAAAACTGGTAAATTATATACCAAAACCATAAGGTTACAATAAAGCTTACAATAATTAATCAATTTCTTAATTTTGTGGACTACATTTATATACAAAATATAGTTTAGAATCTTTTTTCTGTTTATTAAATCATTTTTCAAGGTGGTTACTAAAAAACCAATTGAACCATAAGCAAATGCTTCAAATAATAGTAAAGACATTTAACATTTATATTAGTTTCGAGGCTTTAAATTAGTTTATAATTAACCGAAGATTATTCTAATAAAGCACTATAAAAAAATGTCCTTGAAAACTATGCTCCATTTAAAAAACACACATTGAGTTGTATGGCTATAATTTCCATATAATTCCATACAAACTGGAAGCACCTGCAAAGTAGCACAACTAACCGCACCTCCATGGTCACTTTATGCTCATTTCATGAGCTATTTATGCACAGCTGTGCTGGCCAGAAAGAGTTTGCTGCCAACTTCAATTGGCCATAAAACTGAGCGCGTCCAAACATCTTTTAGAATCCATAAACGGCATTAAAACGGCATTAAAAGTGAATAAAACAAATGCCAGATTTTATGTGCCGCATTTTCTTTTACATAAAAAGTTTTATTTTTCAGTTTGTCTGGAATTTAAAGCAACAAATTTTCTTCCGAAAGAAATTAAGCACTTTTTGGCTGCTTTATTGTTTTTTTTTGGTACTAAACGCATTTATGTTAACGTTTATATCAGACACTTCCCACTGCTATTAAATTTAAATTAATTTTTATAACAAATTTTTGGTGCTGTTGTGTGGCAAAGTCTGTGTAATTATGATTACTTTCATTTAATAAACGTCATAATTATTAAAATTAATTTGATGGCGCAAAGTTGTTGCTGCTGACGTCATTGTTGTGCCCTTCTCATCTGCTGCTGTTGTTGTTGTTGTTGTTCTGGTTGTTGTTGTAGCTTGAACAACATTTTGTGACAACCATTTGGCCAGCGGCCATCAACTGAGTTGGCGTTGCAAACTGATTGGAGCGCATTTTGTCAGTGTTTCAGTTTCGTCTTTTTTTTTGTCTGCTGAGATTTTGCTGCAATTAATGATGTTGCCACAAAATGCCGCAAGCAATGACTCTGTGTGTTTAACTGTCTTTCACTACGCTACATCCTTTCTCCATTCCCTGATTTCATTTTTGGCTTTTCGCATTAAGACATTTTGCAAATTTAATGTTTTAATTAGTGCCAGCGCCCAAGTTCTAGCACCAAAATTGGCTTAACAGCCAAGTTTAGGCATTCTGACCATTTGCACAATTTATGAGCCACAGTCAGCATTTAAGCTTAACTGAGAGTTTTGGCCACTGCCACAACCCCACCGCCCCCCAGTGCTATCGGCACCACTGAGTCTACGTGTGCTTGGAGTAAATTTTGTTACATTGCCTGGCTAGATTACCTGACTTAGTTACCTTCAGCACACAGCGCCCGCTGTGAAGCGTGGCAAGCATATGAACGAGTCTAGAATATGTTGCAACACACAGCTTGCAACACACACACATGTGTGTGTGTGTACATGTGAGAGCAAATGAAATGTTTGAACCAAATCCCATTTGTCACGCCTGCAACGAGTTGGTGCTCGACCTATTGGGTTTGCCGGTCTTCATTGACCCGGCAACTGTCACGCCCACCAGCCCTCAGCCTCAGCCTTTCATAGCAAAGGGTGAGCAGGGGGCAGCACTCCGTAAAATCTAATATAAATGCAAACGCAAATGTCAAAAATTGTAAAATTAAAAATCACAGCTGCCAGCCGATTTTCAGTTCTCGACTATCAACTATTTTGCCCAGTGCACAGAGTAACACACACACCGAAACACACACTCGTGACGTATACGCAACATTTTTCAACATCTGTCACATTACGTATACGCAATCAGTCGACGTGTCATCGAAATACACTTGTGTGTGTATATGCCACATATTGACAAAAAATTTACACTGCAATGGCTGCTAAAATGAACTAACTATATGCGTATGCCAAGCAGGGCAGACTAAGGGATACCCTTTAAAGTTTATGGAAGTAATTACAAGAAAGTTGTTAACAATAAATATAAAAATTATGTTAAAAAGTCTTAAGACGACCTTGAAAAAGTTATCTATATGACAATCTATTAAATCTCAGCTAGAAACAGTCCCAAACTAGGGTATGCCTAGGGAATTCTCGTGTGCTGCGAGATGTGTTTGAAGGGTTTTACAATAAATGTCAGGTATGTTGATTGAATAGCTCGCTAGTTTGCATATCATACACGTGTGTGGCACAAGTACAAGTGCACATACAATATATATAGATTATATACATCGATTGCTTATAAAACGACAAAAACAAAAAATTTTTACAAACGCTGTCAACAATTTTATTTAGATACAAAATCAACAGGAAAAATCCAATGAAAATTTCATCAATATGAAATGTGCGGCTCGCGACAGAATGAAATAGAAACTGGAGAAGTGAGAGAGAGGGGGGAGAAAGAAATAGAGAGAGAGATAGATATGCATTTTAAACTCGTATTGAAATATTGGTAAATATTTTTAAAATATTTGTAGCTATTCATGCATGAATCCACTGTCACTGAGTGATGAACTTTGGGATTGAGGATTACAGTTGGCCATGTAAGCCATTGGGTCAGGGCTGACAACACTACATTAAACTACACTACACTGCACTACACAGCACTACACATGACACTAGACTTAATGCTGATGATGATGAAAGTGTTGCTGATGAATTTACATGTGTCATTTGCAGTGCAAAATAATTTGTTTAATTTTTAACACAAGTTGCATTTGGTGTTTAATTTACACAACAGTGGAGTGTAGTCGGGGGTGTGTGTGTGTGTTTGTTTGGCTGTCTGCGGGCAGACGAATTTTATGTTAATTTATGCACCGAGTTCAGCAAAACTAAAGCAGAGCTCGATCTGGGGGTTGAGATACATTCACACACAGACACACTGACACACTCACCCCTCCACTTCCCCTACACACACTCTGCGTTATAGTAACACACGCAACTACCTCAAAACGGAAACGGAAATATGCGCAATTTTTCAACAAGACAATGTCTGAGAAAAAAGGAATAAAAACTCACTAAAAATATAAACAACAACAAAAAGTAAATGAAAATGATAAAACCGAAAAGTTTCTCAACTTTGTGCAGTTGCACAAAATTGTTTAAGTTTTGCATTTGAGTTTGAGTTTTCGGTTTTCAGTTTTGCGTTTGCTTTGTTTCAAGTGCGTTTTTCATTTAAAATACGTTTATTTCTTTATCATTTTTCCCTTTTCTGTTTCTTTTATTTATTTTTGTCTTTCATATTTCGATATAATTAAAGAAGTGCGTGCCAAGTGGCGAGATAAAGCGGTTAACAAAGCAACAGAAACAGGAAATAAAGTTAGCTGCAATTGGGTCAATTAAAAACTTTTATTGTTTTACTGTTATGCAAATTACAAAACGTCTTGACTTTAAATTGTTGAATTAATAGCTTTGTAGAGTTAGATATTTGTTTAAATGAATCACAGAAGTTTGGCATATTATTACTGCAACTTTCAGGGCTTCTAAAATATTTTTTAAATAGTAAATTTCATGTTATGTTATTTAATAATTTTTCTACGGTTTAAAACGCCAACAAATGTGCATAATGCACAGTGCAAGCCAACAACTTTGTTTACAGCTTACATAATCAATTAATTACAATTAAACAAATACCACAAATCCAATAAATATGTCCAAATGCATTGAAAGAAAATTGTGCTTTTAACAAATGGCATTTAACAATATTTTCATTTCATTTCTCTTTTTTTGCTGACATCATACTTTTTGCTCTACAGTCTGTTGCAGACGTATGCACTCGTTTAACATTATGGCACATGCATTGTATGAATATGTATATTCATTTAATCGTCAATCGAAAAGCTGGCATAAATGTTTCGGTATTAATATTCACTCCCTTTTGTACATTTTTCATTAAAAACAATAACAAATTGTTTATCAATCTCTGCCAAAAGCACGCAGTACGCAGCAAGCATTCAAATGAGTGTAAATATAAAAGAAATATCCATTTATTTATGACAGACAAATACTTTGGCAATGCAGAAAATAATTCATATTTTTTTAAAGAAAAATATGCATTCAGTTTATTAAAATTTATACTCGGAGATCTTATTAAAAACTGCTTGAATTATCAGTGAAATAGCAAAGGTGTTGAATTAAATACAATTATGACTCCCTTGAGCTTTAAATAGGGTCCAAGTAAAGTAAAGTATTAAATGAAATTTTAATAAATTTATTGAGTTTAAGAACAATTAAATTTTATATAAATTAAATGAAGTCTATGAGAATTTTCGTAGCTTTCAAACCTAATTTAAATCATTTATTTAATTTTTTGAATAAAATAAAGCTCATTTAGCTACTGGTTTATTTAATTTTATTTCAAATGAATTTTGATAAGTGTGGTTGCTTTTGAGACTTCCCTCATTAATCATGCAAAAGTCTGAAACTTTCTAATGAAGTGTCCACTCTTGTTTGTTATGTAAATAATGAAGAAATGTCATTAAATCAGTGCATTTAATGAAACAACACTACTCAACACTCCTTAACACAACCCAACACTACTCAACACAATTGCAGTTGCAATTTCAGAAATCAACTATAAAATTAATTAGAGACAACAATCAGCATTAAATGCTTAGCTGTCTTGGTCCAAGAGGGCGGGAAAGTGAGAGAATTAAAACAGGTCAGTGCATAAATTGCTTGAAAAAGGCAAAGCAGGAAAATGGCGACAGAAAAATACAAGTGGAACATGAAACGAAGCAAAAAATAAATAGACACAAAATAGACGAGAGAAATAAGTTCATGAATTGTGCAATGTGTGAATAAAAGCGCCAAAAAGAGTGTTTAACAAGAAGATTTTGGGAAATAACGACGAGTGAATGCACTAAACTAGAGGAAAATAACTGACCATAGAGAAAAATTTGTGTAAAAACAACTTTGAGACATAAAAAACTAAGAAAGATTATTATATTTTTGTTACTACCAAATTTTAAAGTGCTTAAAAAATACTCCGATTAAATTACTTTCTTTAGGATGATAATTTATTATTATTAATTACATTTTTAAATAATTTTCCAGTATATTTAAATTCATGAATTCCATTCTCCAACTCTTTTCAATTTTATCTACCAGTTTCCCATAACTTTCCCCATTTTCTTTGCACTTTTTAGCTCAACAACTCTATGTTAGAGTATTTTGGCGACTCGAGAGAAACAGAAATAAAACAATAAATTAAAATGCAAATTTAAACGAAAATGAGTGTAAACCGTAAACACTTGGAGCGCAGTGTTAGAAGCAATTCGGCTAGCGATATGTCTCTTCAGAGCTGGTAACTGGCAACTGGCAACTGGCAACTCAAGGCTAAACTGCAGCAAGTGGCGACAATGGGACTACACAGGCGACGAGTGCACAGTTCAGGGGCGGATTCGTATAAAAATAGTAGTGGGCGAGGGGCGCCAAAAATTCTATAAGCTTACCATAAACTTAGGAGACAACTCTCTTATAGAAATATTATAAATAACTCAAGTTAAAGTTATGATTTCCTTAAGTTTTATATTAATTATGAAACCAAAAACCAAAACTTGTTTTCCTTCAGTTAAAAGCTTAAAAAGAGTAGCCCATAATATATCAAATTTTATGAATAAAGTTATCTTTTGTTTTGATATTAAAAACTCCCCTTTGCTGGCACAATCCGCTCCTGTTCAAAACATAGCAGAGTGAAGACCGAAGGCGGAAGTGTCATGGAAAGCGAAAAAAAAATGCACAGCTATTGCTACGGAAATGCCAAAGACTTGGCGACGACCAACTGACCCAAAAAAGGTTGCAAAAAAAAAGAGCAAACGAAGGTGAAGAAATAGATGAAGAAGAAAACGAAGTAGATGTTGATAAAGTAGAATTTGATGCAAATCTTTTGGGTAGTAGACCCACTGCAAGTGCAGTTCCATTGTTCTTTGAAGGTCGCAGCTCAAAGAAAGTGTTGAGCCCGTGCCAAAAGGCAATTAGATGGAGTCAGTGTTACCTGGTTACCACGTTTCACTTACCCACTAACAGCTGATACACTGATAAGTCCCATAAATAACAAAAGTTGAACTCACCTAGAAAAGAAACAGAAAAAAAAATACATAAATTTTCAGTTTAAAATGAATATAAATTTTATATTTTATTTAATTTGTTTGAAACTTTATTTGTGTGTGGTTGTGCGGTGGGTGTATGAGTGTGTGTGTGTTGTGTGTCTGCTTTTTCCAATTGCAGTTGCAGCTTTGTTTTGTGGCTCTGTTGGTTCTGGCTTTGGTGGCCCACAGGGAAATGCCCGCAGAGCGATAGCAAAACTTTTCTATTTTTGGCGACAAATTTTCATTGTATCTCTTTTAGTATTGATATAAAAAAGGGAGCAGACAAATAAAACAATCAGAAATCTGTTGGTTAAAGCCATGTAATTAAAAGAGATCTGAACAAAGTTAGAGAGAGGAAGACAGGGGTAAACAGTGCTTCTGGCCATGTTCGCAAAATGTTGCCTCAAAGTGAAAACTGCAAAAAGTCAAATCAAAGCAATTGAGTATCATGAATGTGTTTGATATTTATTTTTTTTTGGCGTGTTTTTATTTTGTATTTCTTGATTATTTTGCTTTATTTATTGCAGTTTATTTCGGCTAAATTAATTGGTTTTATGGTTAATAAATTGGCCAAATTTACGAGTGGGTTTAAGACTGTTTAAAGTGGAATAGAGTTTTTATATTGAATTGCATTTGATTGATTAATTAAATTTAATCAGTTTTATGTATTTTTTCTTTATTATTATCATTATTATTATTATTATTATTATTATTATTATTATTATTATTATTATTATTATTATTATTATTATTATTATTATTATTATTATTATTATTATTATTATTATTATTAATATTATTTTTATTACAAGTGCAAACCTCAGTAAATAATTTACACTTCCAATAGACTGTATATAAAACTTTTTAAATAATTTTTTACACACAAAATTGAGTTTAATTTTCTTCTAGTTATTATTTTTTGTATATAACAAACATTTAGCTGCGAAAGTTTAGACAACAAAATAAATAAATGCATGCGATTCAGTTCGATTTGATTTGAATTGATTTGATTCCTTCAAACGAATTGATACCAAATGAAAAGTAAGCGCCAACCTCACAAATCAAACAAACTAATGAACAAAAATTCAAATAGTATAAAAAATGAAATGCAATCAATTCAACGCACTCCTTCTCCTACACCTCCTACTCCCAACAGTGGCTTAAATAAATCCACACTCGCACTCATATACTCAGCTGCGATAAAAATGTTTGCATTTTGGGAAACGTGTTAACAAAATGCGTTGAATTCAATTTAAAAGATTTTTCATCTAACGTCAACACTCGGCTGAGACTTTTGGAAAATGAATTATTGCTCTTGGCTGTTTTCATTGGCCCAGTAGCAGGGAAAACTTGTGAAAACAGACCTACATTTTAACAAGAAGTTTTCCAAATCAAAATGAAAATGATTCATATATAAGATGAGTTCCCCTCTAGCCCTCCTTCACTTTCTTTGGTTTCATGTTATATAAATACCAAAATTGTAAAAGTAACTTAAACATTTGGCATTATCTTGATGGCATTTTGCCACCCGCACTTTTTTGGCTAAACGCAAAGCCAAAGCCAAAGCTGAAGCCAATTCCAATTCCCGCCAGGCAGTCAGCCAGGCTAACAATTCAGCCTTGAACTGCACAGTTTGACAGCTGAGCAACAAATAAGCACATAGAGTGTGTATATATATACTTTCTAACATACAATACATACGGTAGTGTCAGAATGAATATATTTTAACCACAATTTGCTTGCGTTTTATACCCGTTAGCAGTGGGAAATAGGGTATATTGGTAGAGAAGGCATTAAAGACTCCATATAGGTGAGGTCTGCCTACATGTGTGCTGGCACATACATCTATTGCTTAAAGTTTAATAAAGAATTCGTCATTTAGATAGAATAAGTTAATAATATACTCAATACTGTTAATATTTGATTTAGCAGTTCGTTTTAATTTCATGAAATTTTCTCATTAATCGCATAAGTATTGAATATATACAGCAAAAGTTCGACTTATTTAAAGTTTATTCTATTTAGTTGCCCTCAAAAGTATGCAGCAGTTTTTAAATATCCTGCTACGGGTATTTTTAAGTCCTCACACGATTAAAGCCTTCGTGTTGGTTTAGCTTGCGTAGTGGATTGAAGAAAACTTTTGCACAGTTCTGAAGAAGTTTTCTCAGTAGAAACTTGGCAAACCTATTGCTTTAATTTAAAACTAAACTTTAAATATGTGAGTTCTTCAAACTTGTGCTTAACAGATCAAAAACTAGTAATATATGTGCTTAAGTTTCCACAAACAAATAGAGTTAGAAATGTATGATAAGTCAAAAATAAATGATATGTTTAAACAAATCAATCTAAGAGCAAAAACTCCCATTACTCCCACTTTATAGAGTATCTGCCTGCCCGTCACACTTTTTAGGTATTTGCAAATGTTTACAGTTTCTCATACATGTTTTTACTACATAAACCTTAAATCTTTATTTATTTTATATAAATATTTAACAATAATAAATATATATACCCATTTTATGCAAACAAGACTTGTGTGTATATTTTAAAAGAATGTGTAAAAAAAGGAAACGTTAAAAAAAGCAAAAGAAAAACATGCAAAATTATTGTTGTTTTTGTGCTGTGACTTTGAGCACGATTTGCATAAACCGCAAAATCCGCTTGTTTGTACGAATATATAAATATATGGATATAGTATCGCTGGTATATACACTGGATACTTGTAGTATTAGCATTTGGTTAGACTCATCTGCCTGCCCATTGCCCATTGGCCATTGGCCAGTCCAATAAATTTGTGCAACTCCTCGGTCAGCTTGAAAGTCGTTTAAATATTTTTTTATAAGAGAGAAGAAAACTTGTTTTTGTTTTTTCTTGTTTTGTGGTATGCGAATATTTAAATTTTTGCGGCTTTTGTTGTAAAACAAGTATGAGTATGAGTAGTCGTATCTTTTGGTTGTATATTCATCTTTATTAGACATTCATTCATGCGTTCAGCTCAAGTCGATAAACTGTCGAAGAGACAAAAGTTTTGCAAGCCATGCAAAATGATGAAACAGCAGCTACAAAGCAAAAGAGGGGGCAGTATTCCACACCCCCTCTATTACCCCCATGGGCAGCTGCCTCTGGGGATTAGTTACGGGTCCAGACATGAAAGCAACCCAACTAATAAGTTATCAATCAAATTTTCGGCATATGCTTTGAAACCTGCATGCAATCAATTTGTGTGATAAAGTCAAATGTCCGACAGGCAGGACTGGGGGCGTGGCTACTTTTTGCCTGTTTAGCATTGTTTAGTTGACAGTTGTAAAGTGATTTGCTACGTGGCTAAGATGCCAGCTCTTTTACTTATTTATTTTCCTGTGAGGAATATGATTTGTTTGCATTAGCAAATTCTGTGTCAGTTCGGGCAGAGCATTGAAATCATTTGTATTGACTCTTGACAAATGATTAATTATTGTTAGAACTTATAACTAATTTCAAACATGAGACTAATGAGATTAAAATCTGATGCTGTTGCGGGTAAGAGCAACTTGTTTAAACTAGTAGCATAAGGGAAGTAGATTTAATCTCTTTTGATAAACAAATATTTGTTTAAATAATTATTAAAATCAATGTTATGATAATTTAATACATTTTAAAGGAAGAAGTATTATATTGAAGACAATTTTGATATATTTTTCCAGTTCTTTTCAAAAGCATATAAGTAGGCTGAAATTTTAGCCATAAAAATATCTTCTAATAGTAACTATTCTATTTAAAATCTACTCAAATTTATTTATGCTTCACTGCTTATATTTTACTTAAACTTCTAGCTAACTAAAATCAATAAATTTAACCAAGCTAGCAACAAATATATTTCATATTTCAATTATAATTCCCATCTAGACACTATAACTCCAATCAGCTGCAAACTTCCGTCTGATTTATATGCATATTTTTTTTCCACTTAATTAAGAGCATTATTAATGTTTTATGGCCATAGACATGAAACAAGTTTAATGCCAGCTTTACGCTAGTGAGCCAGTAGTAAACTTGGCTAAAAATAACACAGCTTTTCATTGAGAACTTCGACTACAAATGTGTTTCTCAATTCAAGCTTTATAATAATACAGACAACAACAATAGACTGAGGAGACTGTAGAAAAAGCTAATAATAATGATAATATTGTGTTTACCAATATCTGAGCAGGATTTTGGCACAATTTCCTGTTTATTGAACAACAAAACTGGGCAAAACGGGGCAAAAACTTTTGCTTTTTATTTAGCCAAAATAAAATCGAACAAAATACGCGATAAAAATGGCAAAAGTTTCGGCTAATGTCTTATGAAGACTATTTGCAGTCGAAGTAAAGGTCTTAAATATGCTAATTTGGTAGACAAATTGAATGCAATAAACATCAAAACAAGAAAAAAATGTTAACAAATGTTAGAAATCAGCACAGCACAATGAAGCGTAAAATGTATAAAAAATGTTAAGAGATTAAAAACTGGAGAATTGACCAAAAAGCAAAAAAAAAAACACAAAAAGTGATGAAGATGATGATCATAATGAAGTTAATCATGACTATGATAATGCTGATGAGACACCATGACGAATTCAGATGATGTGGGCAGCCAGATATTTTGCAATCGCGGAAGTGCCTCGCAATTTGTAATTTAAAATTCCATTTGAATAGAAGTTGAAACATTTGGCAAGGTCAAGTAGTCGCATCAATGACAACTAATCAATAAAAACAACAACAACAAATTGGGCTGTTTAAAATAAGTAAGTCTTTTTACGGGGGAAGTTTGTAAAGTGCTTGAGGCAACTCTCAAATGAAATGAACCCTCTCAACGAAGTGTCAGCTGATCGAGAAAAGGGTTAAAACTCGACTGGTTGGGTCAAGTGTGACCAGCCAAGTGAGTAGTAAATAGAAATGTATCTTGTAGATATGCTTATATCGCAGCTTATGACAGATATATTGCCGCTGTTTGTGCCTCTTGGCTGTTCCCCAAGCAAATAAAGCTAAGTGCATTCAGTGGCTCAAAGCTCGCAACGCAAACTCAAGTGTTTGTTAATGTAAAATGTGCTAGTGTGTGTGTGTGAGTGAGGGTGTGTGTGTGTGTGTGTGTGTGTGTGTGTGTGTGTGTGTGCTACCTTCTTTTGAGTGCGACTTAGAGGTTGTTTTGCTCGATTTGAAGATTGATTGCGCCCAAAGCCATGACATATTTTAAACTGTCTTTAAGTTAGGCAGCTGATAAAGTTATTCTTACTTTCTGTACAGATTTCATGAGCTTTTTATTATGTAAATTCAGAAGAATTTTGGAGGTGTGTTTAGTAAATTGTGGACATACTAAAGTATTTTAAATCTTTATATCTTTCATAGTAATTTAGGTGATAAGCAGCTATGAGAAGCAGTAAGGACATTCAAGATATGATGGTGTGTCCAAAAGGGAAAGTTTATTTTACGATATTACTTTCTGAGATAAGGATAATTTTAAAGTTTATTTATAAAGAATTTTTCTTTCATTCTTTCTGTTATTCCTACCTTTGATTCGATTAATCTTAAGCTATCCTCCAAACGATTTTCAAAGTAGAAATTTATCTTCAACTTGTTGTCAATTGCTTTATATATAATTTTATGCCTACATAAATTCCTTTCCCTCTTTCCTCCACTCCTTTAATACAATTTCAAGTATGGCAATTAATGCCTAGAAACGAGAATCCAATTGAGACACATAATTATTCATTTGCTTCACGTAAACTTAATAAGTTTAGCTATTTAGCTATTCCAATTGCTTGACTCTGCTGTAATTTAACAGCTCTCACGCTGCTGACCTCTTGAACTCGCCAACTTGTACAATTTATATAGGTATAAATAACCTTCAGCTAGTTCATATTCACAACATGCTACAGCAAATATTAATCAGTTAATCTACTGCCCCAAAAGCCCAGCCCCATTCCAATTTTTTTTTGGCGGCTTTAATGAATGTCAGGCTCTAACAAAAGCACTGGGTTTGGCATCAAGTGATGGGGTTTTTGGCTTACATTTTTTTGGCAAAAGAAATTATCTCATTTCGGCTTCTATAGGATATAATTTATATGCGTGCACTTGCCACTTGCCACTTGGCATTGACATTGAAAGTCATGACAGATGTTAATTAGTTGGTTCAACAGAAAATAAACCTGAACTGTACCTGTGTATCTGTACAACTGTGTACCTGTTAATGAAGACATCAATAAAGACTTGTTTTGTCGGCAACATTAAAAGTGAAGACATTTCAACAGTTTGCCGTTGGACAGTTCAACACTTTAGATTTGCTTTTGTTTTTCTTTTTCTTTACTTTTTACCTTTTCATTTGCTTTGGTTTCGCTACGTGCTGTCGATGAAAGCGATTTTCACTGTCCGCTCTCAAGAAAAACCGTTGAGAAAAACCATAGCACACCGAACAGATTCGAACCCAACTGAACTCAAACTCATTTTAACTGAAGTGAAGTGAACTCAACTGAGCGCATTATAAACAAAAAATAAAAACGCTTTTCATATTTATTGTCGGCTCGTTTATGGTCTTTTTTTCTGGCTTTGCTTAACTTCAGTTTATTTGTTGTAGTACACAGCCGTAATGAGGGGCAATTTATGATAATTTCAGGTAAGGTCAACACATAAATTTAACTTAAGAGTGAAATTTAAAGACAGTGACCACAAAAAGTCAAGAGACTGCAAAGTAAAGCGATAAATTTATGTGTGGAAACTGTAGAACTAGAAGTTAGCCACTTGAAGAGGCTTTTGAGAAGAACTGTGCTATTAAAACTCTTGTGAATTCTGTTTTCATTTGTTTTATCACCAACAGTTCAACATATCCCCTCTGAAACCTATTTACAGGATATACATATCAACACGAACAATTTATAAGCAAATTTGCATGTTGTCAATTTATATTGAAACTAATAAATTTGACAGCGCGTAACCAGCTAAAGTTAAGGACATCGGGTCAGAAACAAGCCAGCTCTTATGTATACAGATATAAAACAAAAAAAAATAGACTTGTCAACTTTGTTGTCTACTAACGTTGTTGTAACTGCTGTTTGTGTTGTGTTTGTTTGTCTGAAACAAGTGAAAGTGTCAACGCCATGAAAAATGATGAATGGCCCAGAGAATATGGCCCATAAGTTGGGGGACAGACAACAACAGCAACGGCAACAGCAACAAAAAATGAAAGAGCAAAAAAGAAGAGTATGAAAAGCGAAACGTGAATTGAGACTGGCAGCCTGGCCATTGCGGCGTATACGTAATTTATGTGCTCTACATGCGGCGGCGAGTGTCTCTGTGTATGAAAGTGTGCTCTTGTGTGTGTGTGTGTGTGTGTTGTGACTGCAAGTGAAAAGTTTGCCATTGCATTGTACGCGGGCAATCATTAACTGCTTCCAAAGATAGCACACAAATCTAGACATTGTGCAGAGGCAAAAATAAAAAACATAAATGAAAAAATGAAAAAAAAAAATGATATGAATGAATGACATGCAGAACAATGAAATGTCAGAGGGTTCATTCATTGTGTAACGCGCTTAACCTTTTAAGGATTTATTTAAATAGCTGACAGAGTTTAAAGTGGGGCATAAATTATGTTTACTTCAAGTTTTTTATACACAAACTGACATTTTTTGATGGTTGTCTTGAGTTAACAGCACTTTAAACTGCTTATTTAAAGTAAACTAGGAAGTTAATTATTCAATTATGTGTTAAAGCTCTGCCTATTCATTGATCTATGCCTAAACTGCCTAATAGATTGATGGCCTATTCAAAGGCAGCTTCTAACAAGTCTGAGATTCAGAAATTATTATTATAATAGCCAAGCCACAAGCTGAATGCTTATGCCATAAACAAGTTTCATAGGCCAAGTCTCAGCAGAGCAAAGAAATGGGAGGCAGGTGGAATAAGTTAACAGTTAGACACTGGGGGGATGTAGAGGGTAGTCGGGGGCACTGCTGCTGCTACTGCTGCTTATCTGGCAGTTGTTGCTGCCTAGGACTATAGAGATAACTGCGAGGACTCGTGGCAAGCGCGTGAGTTGCATAATGAAAATGCTGCGGGTGAAACAGCAGACAGGGTGGAGCTGGCTGAAGAGGGAGGGGTAAGGAGGGTGGAAATTTGAATAGCTGCCTCTACAGTAGCTGCAAAATGTTATGAGCGCGTTTAGGCATATTATTTAGTGCCACGAATGAAGCTAAAGGTGCAAAATATGATGCTTGTTTTTTGGTGTTATTTAGTTGCTAATTTCTATGCGTGCGTCCTCAAGTGCTAATTTGTGTGTGTGTGAATGGCTAAAAAAAAGGGTTTTTCAAGTGACTTGAAAGCCGAGAAAGTTCAGCTAAAAGCTGAACAAAGTCAAAGAGAATGTTTAAGGTGCTAAAACACACATACGACTAGTGAATGGCTAAGTGACTGAATGGCTACAGAGTGTGTGAGTGTGTGTGTGTGTGTGTGTGTGTGTTTGAGTGCGTTGAACCACGACTGAAACACGATGAAAGCCAAAAATGTTGACCAGAAGATGAAATCAACTTGCCATTGACAATGAAACACCTTTGAAATTGTAGCTACACTGAGCCAAAAACAGTTGTGTATTTAGCTTGTTAGTGAGTTTAAGACACGTGTCTTTGATTAACTGACCAGCAGATGAATCATGTTCGCAGTTAACTTATCCAACTGCACAGTTAGAGCTATTAAATGTGGTATGTGCCTAAAGTGAACAATGGGCCGAGTGTTTAGTTACAAGTGAGTGGAATTTATTGCTTTTTGGGGGGAATTACTGGGCATAGTTTGGCAAATTGTTAAGCTCAAAGCTGTTTATTTTTAGCCGAGATTTTATGACAACTTTTAACAGCGAGTAACTAAACTTTCAGCTAATTTGAGCACAGGTTTTAGCTTTATTGAATTAAAATGTTTACCAGGCTAACAGCCAGTTTTGCTTGCTGCAATCAAAGCAAATTCAATTGAACCCATTGAAAATCCATTTAGAAACAATAAATCTTCAGAAGAAAAACTGAAATTGAAAGCCAAATAAAAACTACAAGCACAATAAAAGTTTCTCAGCTTGAAAAATAAAAGCTAACACCGAGAAAAAAAGTAGAGCTAAACAAATATGAGAAAAATGCTCGAGATGCGTGCGGTGGTTGGAACAAACCAGGCCTAAATAACAAGCCAAAGTCTATGACCTGCCCACCTAGAGCACTGGCATATAGTTATACAATTCTCCTATCCGCCACGCCCCCAGCCCCACCGACTCTTGGCAATCAAAAGCGACGACGGCGTTTTTCTTTTGGGCCCACGACTCTTGGCCTAAGCGTGCGGTACAATGAACTTTGTGCAGCTTAGTAGGGGGCGGGGAGAGGTGGAGCGCTGCAAGGGGACGGGGTCGAGGTTGAGGGCTTTGCTGCCTTGTGTAATGCAAGCAGCTAGCAGATTGCATGCTGCGTCGTCGACTGCGGCTGTTTGCATTTAAATTTTTCACATTCAATTCATCTGAGGCTGCCAACAAAAAAGCAAACAAAGTTACAAAAGAAGAGTCGCCTTTGGGGCACCAGCAGCAGGAGGAGGCAGCAAGCAGGAGGTGGGCGTGACTCCCCTCTCAGCTAAATGCTGCACAAAATGAAGCTAATACTTATGTTGCCAAATGGAGGCTGTGCCACGCCTACACTGCTAACAACTGGCCTGCACTACAAATGACTCGCGGGCTTTTCATTCTCCTGTCAAGCAGCAAAAGTCGCTCTTGTTGTTGTCGTTGTTGTTTTTCCACCTGACTTTAAGCATCCCCCTACTTTAGGGGGTATTTTGTGGGCTGCGGCAATCATTATGTGCCACAACATGTGTCACGGTATGTTAGTTTGCTAGTGTGTGTATATGTGTGTGTGTGTTTGTACTCATTTCATTCATTTCACTCATTTGCGCTTTTCCGAGCTGCTCCCACTCTCTCTCTGTCGCTCTCTGTCTCCTTCTCCCAAGTGCTCCCCTTGATCTTATTTCTAGCTTAACAGAGAGTGAAAGAGATGGCTTCTCTTTTTATAAACTTTGAGAAATTCGCTTTAGAAAACCCGCTAAATATTTAGCCTTGTAATTGCTGACCTGTTAACCAACAGCTCAGGGATTAGTAGTAAAATTTGTTTTTAAAATGTTTTTATTAAAACTTTTGAAGGTTAACATTTTAACAAACACATAAGCTGCTTTTTAATGTAACAGAAAATTTATGAAAACTACTTTGTATTTATATTGAAAGCAAACTTTATATTTGAAGTTAGAAAAAATTCTTCTTTGTTACAAAATTAAAATTTGTAACCTTTTCATTAATTTTTATATCAAGTTTAATGCTTTATTAATTTATCATTCTGTTGTAATTTCTATAAAGCAATCCAACAGCTCTAATAAAACTTGATTTATGAATTAAAGAGCTTTTAAATAAATAGCTGTGCAAATTTGGCCATTAAAAACGTAGATTTAATAACCATAATTAATACTACAATTATAAAACTGTAATTATAATTGTAGTTGGCGAATCATTCACTTAGCAATTAAATGTTAAACAAGAAGAATAAATTTGAATATGCATTTTAAATAGAGCTGTTCACTTTGTTGTGCTTTGTAGTGGGTGTTTGTGTGTGTTATGGTGTGTGTGTTGTGTGTGTTGGTTTCAATTGCCATTGTTGCATTGCTTTGAGGGTGTATGTCTGATTTGGGTGTGTCTGTGCAAGCAAAATACCGTACACTTGCTAACAAGCCAACTACGTGCAACTAACGTTCAAATGGGCACAACAACTAACACGACAGCAGCAACAAGAACAACTACAACATCGGCAGCTACTACAGCAACAACAACAACAACTCGTGCAACGAGATGCCGAGCGGCAACCACAACTCGACTCTTAGCCGCCTGCGAGGATGCCAAATAAAACGAACTGAAGCTGAAGCAGAGCTCCTCTTTGTGTGTGAGTCTGTTGGTGTATGTGTGTGTGTGTGTGAGGCCACAACGGTAAATCAACAGCTACACACACACACACACCTGCACACTGACTACACTCATGCTTACACACACCTGCACTCCACGCGCTTTGATGACAACTAAACTCATCCAGCTCTGCTCTGTTTCTGTTCTGCTCTCTCACTCCTTCTCCCTCTATTCCTCGCTCTCTCTCTCACACTCCACTTACTGCTCTTTCTCACTCACTGTATTGTCAGACTTTTTCGCCTGCACTGACCAATTTTTATTTACTGCAGAAATCGACTGGGGCAATTAACAAAACGACTTTCACACACACTCTCCATTTATTACAATTAACTGATTTATTTAACTAATTTAATTACTTTATTTCAGTATTTTGTTATTAGGTTTTAATTGAAAAATTTTATAAGTAATGTTAGCTCGTTAAAAACTATTAAATTTATTAAACATTTATAACTTTTTTCAATTAAAATAAGTATTTATTGTATTACCAGTATTCCCAGTAATCAAAGCTAAATTTTAGTTTTTTTTAAACTATTTTAAATATTTTAAAAAATTGCAAAACACCTCCAAATGAAAATTAATAATTTCTTTTAAAGAAAATTTTTTTTTTTAATTTTAATATTTTTATTTAATTTCTAAAATATTTATAGAACAACTTTAAGCTTCAAAAAAATATCCATTCCTATTCCGGCTAAAAAAATACATTTCTTAAACCCCTAGACTGTTCTTATAGCCTCTGAAAGCTCTTAAAGCATTTAGTTTATCTATTTTCTTTTTAAATTTAACATTTTCTATATAATGACATACTTTTCTGTTAGTACTTTGAGCAGAACATTAACGATACACTTTGCCAACAGGCGGCATTTCTTTCACGACTGACACTTGGTCTTTAAAACTGCATATATAGAGCATAATACGCCCCACTTACTGTCTCTCCCTCTCTATCTTTCTTTAAGTGTCTATCTCACTCTGCTTAACTGTAGCAAGGCCATATAAAGAGTGGGACTAAAGCTCTGGCTGAGGCTGAGGCTGTTGTCCCGGTCCCGGTGCAGGTTCCAGTTTCGGTATCTTATTTGGGACACAGCAGCGAGAAAGAGCCGCAAAAAGCGACAGAGAGAGCGAGAAAGGAAACTCGTTTTTAAACGTTGTCAATAGCCAACACGTTAAGTGTCCCGTTCGGTTGTCATACTGGACTCTTGCTGCTGCACCTTGCCAAACACGCAATGCTGCAAATGTGTTGGCTCAAACGGGTGGCTGGCAAGTGGGCTAAGAGGACCAACCAATTTGCTGCATTTGAAACTTGTTTCCAACTGCTTGCAGCGCTGTCAACGTCCATTGGACTAAGAGAAAAAATACTTAAACAGGTTGCACTGTTAGTTGCACTGATTTAGTTGCACGCTGATTGTTGTAAATCACAGGTGATAGTCTGTACCCCCCACCCAACCCCTCCACTCTTAGATTTCAGCTAAATTATTTGCAAATAGCTCAGTTGGTCACAGTTATACAGTTTATCGGCTCAATATAAACACACACACATAACTATGCGCTATTTAGCCACACGAACACAGACTAACTAACTAATACCATTACTAGTATGTGTGTGTTTCCAAATGATTGCCTACAATTTGGTCGTGCGCAACGATTTGAATTTTTTTCCGTTTTATTATTATTTTTCTACGCTTTTTTTGTCGGTATTTAATACGCATGACTTCAGCTTGGGATCAGTTTATTTATTTATGTACGATATGTTGTAACTGTTTTCTGACTTTTGCCTGTATTCATAGACCCGCTTTTTTCTCTGTCTCTTCATCATTATCATCTTCTTGGTTTGGTGCTAAACGAGTTACCAAAACGATTTGCGTGGGGAACTTGGCTCTTATACAGACATGTGTGTGTGTTTATGTGTGTAAAGCAGCAGCAGTCTGTATTGTCAACAAAATGTTGAGATATTACTGTAAACGTCAGACATGTGAACTTAACTTGGTAAACAAAACACTCGAAAAGAATTCAAGACTAGCTTGAAAAGAGCTACAACTTTGGCATCTTTAAACTGTAGCTGACTTGTCTATAAAACAATTATCTGATTTGATATAATAGCTTAATGATATAATGAAGATTGTTTCAGTTGGTTATGCACCAAATCATATCAGATAAGTTTCAAATTGCTTTAAGTGGATAGAAGAGCAAAATAATGAACTCTTTTTAAGGTCAAAGAAAATAAGTTGAGACTTTGAGAGAATTGAAGATTTTTGTGGGTCATTCGGCAACTCAATAAGAAAATTTACCTGTACATGAAATTTGAATAAATAAGCAATAAATGTGAGAATAGTATAATAGATTTTCAAAGGGTAGAGACTAAACTCACTAACGAATTGAAATACTTCAGTTTATTTAACCCCTAAGTTATCAAAACATATCTATATTTAACACCTCAAACTTCAGCTTCTCTTGAACAACTTGTGCAAAAATAAATATGTTTAAAAATAGCCAAAACTCCATAAAATCAATGCACAATATAAGCTGCCAACCTTTTAAAGTCCACTTAAGTTTTTTACTCTCCTAAACTACAACTGAAAACTGTTATGCATTCCCAATGTTCATTAAGACAAGTCTTTGATGGACATCAAGTTTGGCTGGAGAGTGTGTAATTGGAGATTGGAATTGGTATTTCTCTTGAACAACTGTACAACTCAATTGGAAATTGATGCCAACTCGAAAAACGACTTTAAATGGCCAGATAAACATTGGTAACCAACTAACTGGCTGCTGCATTTGGCCAATGAAGCGAATGGCGCAAAGGCGATTTAGTTACCGCATCAACAACGGCATCATCATCATCAGCAACATCATCATCATTATGATCATTAACAAGTTGACCGTTTTGTGACTCGAAACGAAAAAAAAAACTAGTCAGTCGAGTTGCTTCGCATACCAAATAGCTAAAGGAAAAGCCAAGGAAAAACCTCTCTGAAAAGTGCGTAAGCTGAGCGAGACTAAGAGAGAGACAGAGAGAGAGAGAGAGAGAGAGTATGAGAGAGAGAAGGTTTACTGCTGCCCGAAAATCACAAAAGCGTGGCAACAATTTGAAGCCATTAACGGTTAATCTGGTATAGGCCATGTTCCCTAGACACGGCATGCTGGCCAACTGAGTTTATTGGCCATTGAAAATGTGTCAAGCAAAGTATTAGTTATGCGTAGTTCTGGCCTGTTAACGTAAATGTAGCCACATCGAAGTTCTTATACCCGTTACGCGTGGACTGAGGGTAAAACGTGTTTCAAGAGTAGGCGTGGCAGACCACACAAGCTGTGTAGACAGCTAGGTTTTCATGGATTAATTAGGCTTAAGCTAACAAATGTAGCTTTCTTCTTTTACAGTGGAGCTAGAAACTTTAAAATTGGTACTCTCATACTTAGAGAGCCCGAAACTGTTTCCACAGTTTCAGATTTTAACCTCTGTTAGACCCAGTAAATCATATAAAACTTCACTACGTAAGCATTTGTCAAGTATTCAAGAATCGTTTATACTTTTATTAATATATTCACACAATCACATAAAAATCTCATGAGTCCACTAAAGACTTAGCCTGCTTTTAGTGTAACTTCTGGTTGAACGCCTAAAAGCATGCAATAGTTTTGTACCTATGTCGTTTCCACCGCAAACTAAACCATTTGTAACGGATATTTCATAGTTGATGGCCCACTTAACTAGTCGTTGTAAACGTATCTGTATCTAAATATGTGTCATTGAGCAGTATCTGTGACAGGCTCTTAGCTGACCTTCAGGCATCCATTTGGCTGGGCAATTAGCCGCATTTATGTGCGTTTCGTGTTCTCCCCATTGTTGTAGTTGGCGGTGTTTATGTTGTTGCAGTTAAATGTTGCATGCGACATTTGCCACACATGACACGCGCCACATGTGTTTTTGATATGCCAATTGAGCGAGTCACGGCCAAAAGCGGCTATCGATGCCAATAACGATATGGATACCACTGGGGATATCTGGCTCATTACGGCTAATTAATGGAATTCACACTACATTTCCAGCTAGTTTATGGCGCTTAGAACACGCCCCTCTCCCTAGCACCGCCCCCTTTGGAGGGTGTGTCGCATTCTGTTAATTGGTTATTTATTTTATTTTATGTGCATTTTTGGGCATATTTCTGTCTATTTTAATGTCGCTTTTGCTTTCTCGAAAACTTTGTATTTGTTTTTGTTTTTGGTTTATTTTTTCTACTTTGTGAGTCTTAACTGGCAGTTAAGAGGGTCATTGGCTAAGAATTAATGGCTCATTTTAATGGGCCATTCGAGAGCACTTTGAAAAAGTGATCAGCACACTCAAACACTCAACACACACACACACACACACACTTCAATTCAGAAGCTTTAAACGTAATTAGTGTAAGTCTCTTGACTGACCGCAATGGGTCAAAGAGCATGGGAAATTTTAGTTTAGTTTTACCTTGACTTAGTATTTAAGCGGCTTAGAAAATGTGGCACATTTACCTGTAAAGATAACAGAGTAGAAGGGAGAATATTAGTCAAAATTGTGCTTTAAATTTGCAGGAAATTAATTTGTATAAAATTGAAGAATTTAAAAATGTTGTAAATATATAAAATACTTAAAACAGAATTGTTTACTTTTAATAAGTATTAAAATGTTGTTTAAGTAAAGCTTAAATGTGTTTTATATGGTCGAAATTGCTTTTTTAAGCCAGCTAAAATTAATGTTAGTGTGCTTTACTTTTAGTGTTCTTAAAGCTTTGGGTCTTTAATAATTTTCTATATTTTCCTGCTTCAATTTCCTCCTTAAAGCTGAGTGACAAACTCAGTTTTCCTTAGGCCAATCAGCTATAATTTACTTTAGCTGCAGCTTACTTAAAAAAAGTGTACCATAAAAAACAATGTAGGTTGACAAAATTGAATTCTTTTTGTAATATTTATTACAGTAGCAAATTTAAAATTTTCTGACAAAAAAAAGAAGGAAAATCAATTTGAAAATCCCTTGCACGCTGCAAACAACAAATTTGCGCCTTAATGCAGCAAATTTAATGATAAAGAAGAAGAATGGAAGGAGAAAGGGAGAGTGACAGAGAGAGAAGGAGAGGGGGAGAAGTAGCTAAAGCTGTTGGCAGGATATGAAAAAATGGCAGAAAGGAAAATGCATAAATTTTATTGCAATATGCATATTAAATTCAATAAATTCTGCATAGTGAGCAACAGTAAGCGAAGATAGACAGACAGACTGGCAGACGCCTCTGATATAGTACTATATATAGGTATGTAGAAGGATACATTTATATGGGGACAAAGACAAAGACAGATAGAGACGGAGACAGAGAGACAGAGTTATCTATTTATATAAAGATATATATGTATAGTTATAGCTCAAGGATAGATGCGCGGTTGCTTTCAGTCCACAGGTCGAATTGATAGACACATAAAATATGTGCTGTGAGTGAAGGAGATGGATGACGACAACTGACAAAAATGGGTGAAAGTGCAAGACGCGTAGCTACCCTGTACTGGTTTGTGTCGTCCAAATAACTGCCTTAGGTGCAACACTCGCTATAAATTCCGGGCAACACCCGCAGCTCACTTTAAGCTCACTCGAACTCCCATTCTCTTACCCCCTTTCATTTACAGGGTATCAGGGTAGCAGCCAAATTGTATAAAGAAAGGTTTACTTTCATTTTAGTATTTTTCTATTATTTTTGCTCTTTTGCCAGAGCCAAGCGACAAAGTTTATTTAGCCCTTGACTGTGAATTTAAATTCGACTTTCGTGCTGGATTTGAAGTACTTTCAAGGCAAGTAAGTGGCAAGGGAAGATCCCGGTAAAATTCTGCATAAATCGAATCAGTTGACAAAGGATCGGATGCGGGAAACAGTCGTCCACAAAGCAGCATCTTTGAGAACTTAAAGTAAAACCAAAAATAGCTGGAGATGCACTAAACCAAGGGGGAATGACAGCACTTTATAGACTGTGAACCAGTCATTACCAATGTCTTTTGGCCTGGCTTAATGATGGTCTTGTAGAGCAGAAAAGAAATCAAAATGAAATGATGCCCCGTGGAGAGCTTTGATTGTCTGTTCGATTGGACCGCAATCTTTAAGGCTGAAATCAAAGCTACATTTAATTAAATATCAGCATCGAATTCAGCCTTGAATCAAAGGAATTGCAGCATGCAGCATACAACATGTGGCATGCCTCAATTCCACGAGAGAGAGAACAACAAAAACAGCAATCAAACCACACCGAACTTGAAGTCTCTCGTTGTGCGTTCGGCATTGCGTTCTGTGATTGCTTTTTGCTATCGCGTCCAGAAATAGTTTGAACTCGAAAATTGCAAAATTCAAAATAACAAATTGCATCGAGTTGCCCCCATTGGTGTTGAGCTTCTTCTGGTTAGACCCAGTACGACCGGGTGTGATGAGTTTGTCAAAACGGAGGCAGTGTGAGCAGTTTGAGCTAAGAACGTAGTGGGTTTATGTTGTAGATCTAAAAACTAAGTTCAAGCACTGCCTACAGGGTCTGTTAATGTCAGGTATACTTATGGAACTCAGAGCCTTTGGAGCTGTAGACAAAATGAATGAATTTTTCAACTAAGAGCTCTAGAAACTCAAATGTTTTCTCTAAGTATAAACTTAAAACACTTGACTGGGTCTCTCATAGTCGGTTACACTCTACTGCAGCCTTCCCGACTTGTTGTTGTTGTTTTATTTACTGTGGTCGTCAAATTTGCCGCTTGCAACTTTGCCGATTGGCAGGCGGCAACCGCGATTGCTGTTGTTGTTGTTGCTGTTATTACTGTGCTGTGCTGGGTGTCTATAAAACTGTGACTGGACATAGCACACCCCCGCTACCCACCCCTCCTCACAGCCTAAAGCCCAGCTCTGTTCTTAGTCAGAGGCGTCGTTAACAGGGAGTGAAATGAAATGGCAAAAGCTGCAAAAACAAGTGACTTGCAACTCAACTGAAACTTGCTGACTTTGGACTGCGAAAAGTTAAGAGTTTCTTGTAGTTAGTGCAGTTAACGTGGCTAATGAATTGGTTATAAAATGTTGCATTATGTTAAAATCAATTTAGTAGTCAGAAAAAACTGATGAAACTTTTAGTAGAAGCTGTCTAGTAGTAGCTACTCTTACTATAATTAATTTTAAACTAATCAGAGTAAAGTTTTTGTTTTATAAGAGGGGTCAGTTCTAAGTCTGAAAGAGATAATTAATTTATGGCTAAATAAGTAACTGCAATTTTTGTAGTTAACTCATAAGGTGATTTAAATTAGTGCTTGACTCGTAGACACAATTTAAATAGTCTGTAAAACGTTTACGAATAGCACATAAAACAGAATATGAAAATCCCAGTAAATCGTTTATGAATGCGACCCACAGAAGTACAATAAAAATGAGCTTACTCAGCCATTAAACGTTTACGAATGCGACATGAAGCATAATAAAAGGTTAAAGAATGCGGCACAAAGAGGATTAAGAAAGGAGCAGTATTTACCGACATAAGCAAAATAAGTTACTTTAATTCTCAGAAAGAATAAATAGATAAAGTAATAAATTTAAAAATAGAAATTAATTTCTTTTTATGCTACTCAAGAAAACAGCCCAAAGCATAAACAACTAAACTAGTTTTGAGTCTGAAATAAATAAAATAAATAGTGAAATTTATTTATTTAATGCCTCCAGAAGTTCAAGTACTTATTTTTCACAGTTCAGCGTGATCATAAATCAACGTATTACGTATTACGTACATTTCCTTTCGCCATTATACATTTTATTTCTGTCGCTGTCAGTTTTAATACTCAGATTAACATTTTACAGACCCCAGCGGGAACGCCGCTGGCTATAGAAATACCAGAAGGGATTGGAAGTGGAACTGAAGTGGAGAGCAAAGAGCAGGGAGACTTAGTGTTGTCTGTAGTTGTGCTCAATAGTGTTGTGTGTGATGTGCACTGTGTGTGCTTTTGTGCCTTTGGAACAACCGCGAATGCAATTAAATAGAATATAGCAAACTATGTGTATATGAAACGTCTGGCAGCCAATGGAGGAAAACTTGTGGATGCAGCAGACCAAACTCGAGTCCAGAACTCAGTCGCACTGAGTCTGATTCTGAGGCAGACATCAGGGCCAAAAACTCAAAACTCACTCGCTTGGCAATAATTCAATGTTGTTCACTTTGCTCGTTGTTTTTCCCTGTACTTTTATTTAGCTTTAGCTTTAGCTATATTTTTGTTTAGCTTGTTTTTTGGTAGCAGTAGAAGTTGTTGACCAAAATGCGATGCATTTGCTGCTGCTGTTGCTGCTGCTGTCCATTGCAGTTGGCCGCTTGTTAAGTAATTTTGTTAATAGCCCCGGCCGGGCTTCAATAAATCTTTGTGGTGCTGCCACAATTCGTTGCACATTTCATGCTCTCTTTGTTGGCATCGCTATCGCTATTAAAATGGAAACTAGTTCAACAAAGCAAAAGCCTCTCAAAAAAGAAGCTCAATGAAGTTGTTGCACAGCAACTGTTGTGGTTGTTGCAAGTGCCACCCACCCACACACACACACACTCGCACACACTTGCACACACATGCTTGTGGCAAGGCAGAGCTCAAAATTGTTGCACGCACATTTGAAGCTGCCGCCAGTCCACAAAACAAACAAATAACTCAAATTTCTTTGTCGACTTTCACCAATTTGTGGCTTCGATTCGAACAATAGCAATAAAAATAACATTATTATTATCATTATTTGGATTATTTCTTATTTCTCTTGGCCAATTGGGCTCAATTTGAAAAGCCAACACGTGTTTTTAATTGTTTCACTGTCATGTTTAAGTCACACACGTCAGGCCTCACTGTAGACAAGTTTATTTGTAGCGTAAACTATTAAATATATATTATAAATTATTTTAAAATTTTGTATTTAGTATTTTACTATAACTTGCTTGCCGAATAACATTCTACATATTCTAAAATATAGCAATAATTCATGTATATATATTTAAATTCACTTTTCTATTACTTAACTTCTTTTAATAACCTTTTTTTAAGCTTCGTTTAGCAAATTTCAATCAACAGATTACTCAACATTTGGCTCATTTCTATTGGCCATCTTGGTCAGCCATAAACCACTTTTGGCCCACTAATTTTCAGCGGCTCAGAATGTCTCGCTCACTGTCGCTGCTGCCGGTGATTATAACTGCACCCTGTAACCGCTGTTAGTTGCCCCTCTTTCCCAATTTCCTCATTTCCTATTTGCCTTTCCCCTCTGCCCCCTCTTCCCCTCCGCCGCTGTTCCATTTTCTATTGTGCGACTTAAACACTTTTCTGGCTGTTATAATTTGCACCTGTTGCGCTTAAAATTTGGCCAACTGCAGAGAAATGTTTACACAAATTTTAGCAACTTCCACAGGCACAAGCAACTCACACACACACCCATAGGCCCACACACACACACACACACACACCCGTCGACTTTGTTAAATGGAATTTAATTATAAAATAATTATGCGCTCATTTGTTGCTTTTGTTTTAATTGTTTTGGCGCTTGCTTAATTCGCCTCATTAGAAACATTTTTTTCTTTGTTTTTTTTTTGTTTTCTGTTGCTGCTTTTTGTTGCTGTTTCGGTTTTCTGCTCGGTATTTGGGTCAGGCACTTTTGCTGTTTTGCTGGATTTGTGTCTGCAGCAATCCATCAGTTTGTCGGTTTGTCAGTTCGCCATGCCGTCAATTAGCCACATCAGTTAACTGCAGCAACTGCTTCTTCAGCATATGTGAGTTTTGCTTAGATGCCCAGCATAGAAAACTTACAAGAGGGTTTATTGTTTGTACCTTAATTATTTTAAAAACTCTAAGCTTTTATAAAATTCATAATAAATGTAAAAAAATTCAGATTAATTGGTAGAATTTATTTTTCTCTTTTTAATGAATATTTCTTGAATTCTATAGTTCAAAATTGTATTTTAAGCTTACAAATTTAACATTTATAGGGTAACTTCCAGTCCACCTAGTCCATCCCCTCTCAAATTCTGCTTACTTCTCTGTTTGGCAGGTAATAAAATTTCAACTCATTTAAATTGGCTCAAATCAGTTGCGCAATGTTTGAATTAAGTTTTTGTTTCGCTAATTTCATTTCAATTTATTTCAAAACTAAACTCGTTCTATTATGTAGAATAATTATTTTTTTTTAATTTCGCTTTTTGACTTCATTAAACTGAAAATTAACAATTTTTATGCTACAAACTTTACGGCCAGGAGATCCATTACTAGCCTGCAATTCTAAAGTTAATTGCAATGAGAAATATTACGTATTCGCAGTGTGGTACAAGAACTAAATGTTCATTTATGTATTTATGCATTGTCAGACTGAAATTGCAGTTTTGCCATCAATTACTTGATTCTGGTCATGGCTATTGGCAGTTTTGTCTTGGAATTTAGTTGACACATTCCACTTGCTTGCCAAAGTCTGTCAGAGTGTCTTTGATTACATTGTTAAACTTAATCTACGCAATAATTAACCATACACAATTAAGCTAAAAAAAATGCATAGTTTGTTTTTGTTAAGCTTTAACTAGCTGTGTTAATAGTGTCAAGTCAGTGCGAGTTGTGGGGAATTAAAATCAGAAAATATTCTACAAATATTTAAAATTTATTTATATAATTTTGGTATAATTTAAAACATCAGTTATGCATTAAATACATTAGTTTAATTGCCTTCCATTAAAGTTAACTACTTTTCAGGCATATTTAAGCACCATATTTGTCATAAAATTTACTTAAATTTGCATAAAAATAAAAGTCTATTTTTATTTACACATTATTTAAGTCAATTTTAATAAAACTCTAGTAAATTTATTAAACCACAAACTTTTTTTACAATAGTAAATTTTTATTTATATGCTGTAGTTTAAAGTTTTACAGACATTTAATTTTTTGCTTACCATTTTATCATTAATTGCCTGACATAATTCGATTTGTGCTTTTAAATTATTCTACTGATTGATTTAATATTTATTTGTCGCCTTTTTCAATACATTTTTCGCAGCGTTAATTAACTAATTGGAAGTAAATAAAAGGGAGAAAGGAAAAACATTCGCAGTGGCAATTGGATTCATGTATTGCAAACTAATTGCCAAACAGGCAAGTTTTATGCCAAAGAATATGTAGTAAATAAAAGCCAATACACTGATTGATGTTAATAATCAATGTATCAGTTCAATATGTGTATACATGTGTCAATAAAGAAACATTGAGCTATAACTAAGTTACGTAGCTAAACAAATGGAAAGGCCAAAACATGAGGGGCATGTAGGGGAAGAGAAAGAAGGGGAAGCAGAGATACTGAGACAGAGAAAACGCTTAGCCCCTAGACCACAATCAGAGGCACATATATAATCCGTGTGATGCCATAAAATACTCACTGATTCAAGGCATGAAACACCCTGTCCCCACTCCCCCACTTCCCCACTTCCTACCACACTTCCTACAAAAAAAAAGGAAGGAAAACTCTGAAATATTAAGCAGTCAGCAGTCGGTAGCCAGGATAATGGTCGCCTGGTGCATTCTTGCTACTCGCACAATGGCAACACGAATGAAATATGAGACAAACACAGAGCGTTCCCTTAGTTCGCCCTGTGAATTGTCAGCTAAAAACATTTTGGCACAACGACAAACCAACCAAACGTACAAAAAAAATGTAAGGAAGAATTAAATAAGTAAAAATAAAATGAAATATGTATAAATAATATGAATACGTTTATTCGTTTATACGTTTCCCTGGGCAACTGGCAACTGTCTGGCATATTAGTATCGTATTATTTGTCTCAATTTACGTTTGATTGCAGAAACACGTGTATTTTTTTCTGCTTAATTCGCTGATTTAACAGAATTTTAGGAACAATTTGAATTTATATCAAATTTCGTTTGCTTTCCAAGGAAAAAAGAAACTACCAAAACTTCCTAAAGTAAATTAAATTTTAAAATTAACATAAACTTGTTAAAGTGCATAAAAAATATAGCATACAAAAGAGTATTTTCATTTGTACAATAATATAAATTATTAATTTATTTAATATTTGTATAATTACTAAACGTGTGGGTAATTCGTATATTAAATAATTAGCTTTAATAAAAGTAGAATAAATAAACTTAAGAAACCCTATTTTCTATGTGTTTAAATTATAAATTATAAATATTTTCCTGACACTATTAAGAAAATGCTTCATATAAATTAATTATCTAATAAATAAATCTACCCTTAAGGAATGTTCTTAGCCATTTCCGCACGTTTCTTAGCTCAACAATTGATTGCTTATTTGAGTGAAATGAAAAACCCACGCAATGCATTTTCCTAATGCGACTAATTGAAATTGCAATTAGCTAAGGAATGGCTAATGTTTTGGTCCCGTTCTCTAATTAACACACATTTTAATTATTAATTGCAGCACTTAATTTATAGGCATCGCTGCATTGACTGTCTACCTTTCAGCTCCTGCTCTTTACCACCTGTTTACTAACTGTTTTTTCCACTGCCTTTTGTGTAGGAGGACTGCGTGTTGGCATGGAACAAATTGCAATTTATTTCAAGTGTCCTGCTGGTCGAGTCAGGACCAAGTTTTTCATTGGCTTCTCCTCCGACCCCAAGTGAAAAACTCTCTGCTGTGATTTCCATTTGGCCTTCAAAAGTTGCCAGGCATTTTGTCTATTGGCATATTGAGAACTTTGGCATATGATTTCATTACATTTACAATTTTTAAAATTTTATTTACTATTTTTTATGATTTCTTCATTTTATTCCTATGGCTGTTGCTGTTGTTGAGTTTTGCTTTCATTATGAGTTTGGTCAGAAATTAATTAAGTACATGTAGCATGCATAACGGCCAAGAAACGTTTTCACTTCAGAACTCATTTTATTTATTGGCATTCTACAAACTGGAAAATGAAAACTGAAAACTGGAAACTACAGAAAGGGGAGCAGTAGGGGCTTTCGGGGGTATCATCGCTGGCGAAATGAATTAAAATAATGCAAATGAGCCACAAAATAAACAATGAGAGCGCTTCAAAAAAACAAGTGGAGAAGAGCGAAGAAAACAGCAGGAAAAGGCGCAGCGGACAACTGTGTAGCAAGAATAAGCAAGGGAACAAAAGAAAAACGTTCTCATACCCGTTAGTAAGTGGAGTAAGGGGTATATTGTATGCCAAGTTGGGGTTTTACAGTAGGTAGCTAAACTCTTCTGACGGGTATTCTATAGTGAATGTCTTTAGTGCTCCCCAGTTTCCACATTTTCCTTTCTTTCGTTCTTGTTCTTATTGCAACGTTTTACTCAACGATGAGCCAACGTTTTGGTCAGAAGCTGCACGCGCTTGCTACCAACTCGGCTAAAAAGGGGGAGCTGGAGTGGTCAAAAGTACAGGGTATGCAAGCAGCTGCTTGCTGAGCGTGACTGCTGAATAAGTAGTGGAATAAAGATTGAAAGAGGGAAACGAACAATTCTTTAATGAGCTGAAGTTTGTGCTCCTTTAAAAAGTGAAGACATAAATCAGTTCACAATCAACTAACTTGGCTATAACTTAGATTTCAACAAGCTTCTTAGCGCTGATTATTTGTGCAGCCAAAATGGGGTGATAAAGTGATTTAACTTTATTTTACTCCACGGAAAATAAACTTTTATTTTCCATTAAATGCAAATAAAATTGTTTAAAAATTCCAGCAGTTAAAAATAATTAAAAATTTCTAGTAATTTATGTTTATAAAATGTGTAATTATTTTGTTTGTACTCCTGCAGGGAAATGCGAGTAAAAGTTGTTTGAATGCGTTACTGTCGCATTTCCGTCCGCAGGGTGCATGAAAACATTCAGTTGGTAGACAAACACGTGCCACACTGTCTAATGTTGGCCATTTCCTGTTGGCCAAAACGACACACACACACATACACACACACACAGTCCCTCTACCACTCTCGTTCTACCTTTGCTCCCCTGTTTCGTGCATTCTAAAATGCATAAAGTGAAACAATCTTGTGCGTCACCAACAGCAGCAGTAACAGCAACGGCAGAAGTTGCCACAACGGGGGGCAGCAACGTGAGGGGCATGAAAATGTGGCATAGAAAATGATAGCAAGAGTGTTCAGGATTGTTGCTCTGCCTCTCTTCCTCTCTCTCCCCCTCCTGCCTCTGCCTGTGTTAACTTTAACCTAGGCTTGTAGTTTTTCTTGCCGCCGCGTAAAGGAAAATGCAAAGGAAATGAGACCACAACACCACACAAAAGCAGCAGCCAACAACAACAACAGCAAAACAACGTTTATTACTGCAGTTGATGCACTTACAGTTACGCTGTAATTTATTTAAAATATATAAAATAAACTAATAGTTATGTTAACTTATATCAATTGGTATAGACATCACTTAGTACATTTGAAGTGCAACTCACATATTCATCAGCTGAATTAAGCACCTTAATACCCTGTAATAACCCCGCTTAACATGTTCTGACATGTATTAACTTCTAGATTTTTAAACTAGCTTAAACTGAGTTTGATAAAAACACTTCAAGACTCTCTTTGTTTCCTTTTAGAGTTTGATAAAATTCTTTTCAGGTTTTCTGTTAGCATAGGGTATGCAAATATGTTCCATAAACCCCAAACTAAGTTGGGCCCCTTATCTGGGCCCGTTCTAACGAAATTCTCTATCTTTTTTCGTGCTGCTGTGTACAGGGTATGAAAATATGTTAATAAAGTCAGACCAGGCGGGCATGATAAACGTGATAAACGCTTCGTTGGATGAATGACCTCTAGGCGGCTGGCATGTGTGTTTTGTCTCTCCCCTCTAACCCCTCTCCACCCAACCCCCTGCCACTCCCTGCTCACGCTTTCTTCTCACTGTTTTCAGCAGATAACCGACCAAAAAAAAAGAATAAACTGTTACACTTGCAGCTGCAGCCAAAGTCGTTGCACAAACAAACATTCAGTGTCCAGTTGAGTTGAGTGCTAGGAATGCCAGGCAGCAGAGAGCTAGAAAAATGTTTAGGCTGCCACAAAATGTTGCATCTTTGGTATTTGTTAACTGCATATCTTGTTTTTCTAGCTGTTTTTGTTTGTCTGACATTTAAGTTTGAGTTCATTGCCTCAACCCGAAGTGGAGTTTGGCTAAGAATTAAGTTAAATCGAGTCGAGTTGAGTTGAGTCGAGTTCTTTATCTTTTTGTGCCTCTGTCTCTGTCTCTGATTCTGTTTCTGTTTTTGAGTTTTAGTTTCATGTCTGGCACTTGCACTTCCTTTTTCTCCATTCATTCGCCTAACATCATCATCATTATCATGTTCATTATCTTTGTTATCATGATGCGCTTCAGTTGAGTACACTTCTTGACTTTCTTGGCGTGTTCATTAGTTTCCTCAGTCTCCCTGTGTCTGTCTGTCTGACTAACACAGTCAGTGATCATAATTCAATTATGAGCAGCCACAGTGGGAACCATTTGTATACTCCTCTTCTTTTTTTGTTGTATACGAAATTAGCTAGATTTTTGGTTAGACGGAAGTGCAGAGACATTAGACAAATTACACCTTTATAGCTCTTCAAATTGGTTCATTTTCTCAGCTTAAAAGTTCAAATTAGCCGAGCAGGAAATACGTTCACAGAGGTGTAAGTACTAAAAGCTTTAACAAGCTACATTTAAAGTAGTTGCTGATGTTAAAAAAATGATGAAACAATTGAAAGTAAGTTGGCATAATAAAAACACGCTGTAAATTGTGTTTAAGCTTAAAGCTGCTCAGTTTAAAGGCTTTTAGTGTTGTAACTGCACGTAAATTGCGAAAGTTCTGCACTGAAAGCTTCTAACATTAATATACTGCATTGTAACTAATAGGAAACGCTTTTAGGAAGGTATAAAACTTAATTCAAAACTGATTATTGGAGGCTTCTGATGAATTAATACAATGCACTTTTCAAGGCTATTGGATAAATTTCCTAATGTTAGAATTAAGTTAGCTTATTGTACATCTGATTTAATCTATTTGTTTAATTTGTAACACTTTCCTTACATTTTCTAAGCTGTTATTATAGCTAAGTTTAAGCAGTTTTTCCCTAAGTTTTCTAGTTGTGCACATTAGCGAGTGAGCACTGTAGATTTGCACGCTTTCTTCTCAACTTAGTCAGAGACTTTCGTCTTTCAAAAGTTAATACCACGTCTCGTGGCACCTTAGCACATTTTTCACAACTTTTGAGTTCACGATCAACCTCAACAGTTGATGATGATGACGAAGGGGCAGAGAAAGAGGGACAAAGAAAGACTTAAGAATCTGTAGATCATATGAGAATGTCTGAAGTAAAAAGAAACACATAAAAAAAATGACAGTAAAAATTGTGTCGGAGCAAACGACTTAGCCAAAAACTCAATTGCCGCTAATGATGCCAAAGAGATGCTGTGAAGAAAGAGAAGAGTAAAGAAAGGGGTAAGCAGATGAAAAGGGAGAGGAGAGTAAACTAAAGCCCAACACATTTTGACTTTCATTTCTTTATACAGTTAGACACTTTTATTGTGTTTTACATTACTTTTTGTTTGTGTTTTGAGCGCTCTCTTCTCTCTCTCTCTGTCCTCCCTCTCCCCTCTTGTGTTTGTTTACTTGTATTTTCCTCTGTTTATTTGAACTTTTCTTCAGTTTCTATTTTTAGCTACGATAACAACTTCTATATATGCAATGTGCGATATTTTTGCCATCAACTTCACTCGTCTCTCAAAACTCAAACTGAAACTCAACTCGAGTCCGACTGGGTATCTTTTTCTGCGTGCCTCTGTGTGTGTTTGTGTGTGTTTTTCTCTGTGTCTGCCTGTGTTTGCCCTTTGTTTTTCCTTTTACGCATTTTCCACATCTTAAGATTCCTTTTCTTTTGCTAGTTTTGCCATGTCCCCAGTCGTTACCTTTATATCTTGGCCAAGTTAGTTGCTTTTGTAAAAGTTCTGCGACAGAGCTGGGATTAAACCAATACTTTGACTCTATTTTTCCTACTCTTTTTTTTAATCTTTTTCTATTTTTTCTTGCTTTTTGCATTTGACAAAGGCGACTACAAATTGGCTTAGATTAGAGGAGTCGTGACTTTAACAGTAAAAATCGACTTAAGGCCACTAAAACTAATCACAATGCACAAAAAAAAATTAAATTCAGCAAAGGCATTGTTAAAATTGTGGAATTCTTTAAGAACTGGGAATAAAGAGCGCAGTTAACTTAATTTTATAATGAACATTAGACAATTATTTCATTTGTTTCGAGCTCTTTTTAACTTGGACAATAGTTTGCCTTTGTTTTGGGAAGTCAACTGAATAAATGCAGTGCGAAAGATTGGAGTTGGCAGCTCGAGTTCTATTGACTCTTTGTTGTTAGCCGCTTGAGAATCACAAACAATACACAAAATTTGGTCTATTTAACTAGCGGCTACAAAATTATAACTTAATTGTAACAAAAATTAAGCCAGAAGTGTAATGAAGTAATTTTCATTGCTGCGAAGTTTTAATTTACAGGGAGTATTTATTCAAATTTCAAATAAATATTGAAAAAAATATTCATTTTGTTGGAGGTAAGCTTTTGAGTATTTTGTAATTAAAATACAAATTATAACATTAAAAAATTCCAAAAATTATGTACTGGTCAAAATAAAGAAGTTTTAATTAAGTTGACTTTGTAGCATAAATAATGTAGTGTAATTAAATACTTCGTGGTATTAAAGTATTCTAAATAAATTTAAAACTTTTATAAATCTAATATTATTTAAACTTTGAGCATAATTTATTTCTATCTCTTTAGTTATTTTATTTTAAATGAAAAACTGTTATAATAAATTTTTAAAATATTAATTGATCTCTAATAAAGTTTGAAAAAAACACACGCTGTTCTCTTATCATTCCTCCTTCTCCCCACTGCTCTTCCACTCCCTTTTCCTTTCTTCCTTTATCTCCAGCAAAACAATGTGCCACGTTTTTCCCACAAAGCCACTTCTGCTTCTACTTTTTCCTCTTTCTGTCTTTTTTCTTGTTCTATGGCACCGATTTTGGTTAACGTTTATTGTTATACAAGTGACAGTGTCCCCAGCCCTGCCCAGCCCAACTCTGTTCCCCCGCAACATTCCCACTCCCTCGCTTATCGAATCGCACCGAAATTCAGTTTGCAGCCCTCGCAGACACTTGTGCATATTAATTGCTTATTGAGCAGGCGACGCAGAGGCGTGGCCAAGGGGGGTGGGGTAGGGGTAGTGTGATTGGGGGTATTCTGTTTTTAACAAATGGAAAATAAAAAAAAAGCTGCAAAGCTCTGTGTGAGTGCGAGTGAGTGTTTTTCAACTGTTCTACGGCGCCTTTTGTATATTTTTTTTTGCTTTTCGTTCTTTTCTTTCATTTGCTTTGTTTTGTTGTTGTTTTTATCAGTTTTCCATCACTCAATTGTAGTGGTAGCAAGCAGGGAGGAGAAGCGTTGGTGTGTACGGGGGTGTGGGGTATGAGATAAGGGGGCGTGGTGCAGGTAACCAGCAAACACCAAAGGCTGTCAGGTAGGCCGTCGTCTGGCATTCATTCAATCGTTCATTCGTTTCATTCATTCATTTATTCACTTCATTCATGCACTGTGCTCACCTGTGTTGTTGTCGTTGTTGTTGTTGTTGCTACTGTTGTCGTTGTTGTTGTTGTTGGTGTCACTGCGTTGTCGAAACAAGCGTTTTCCTGCCTCGGGTTCAAAAGGGTTTTTTCTTTCGGCTTTGAGCCTCAGTTTTTATTTTATTTTATTTTGTTTTTCTTTTTGCTTTAAAGGCTCCTTTGTAGTTGTTGTTGTTTTACCCCTTCCACCCTTTCTCGTTGTTGTTGTGCTTTTTTATTGCCGCTTGGCCTTTTTTATTTTCCTCTTTTTAGTTGACAAAACGCTAGCGCTTAAAATTTTCTTGTTTTCCCGCTCAATTCCTTTACATATTTTGTTTTAATTTTTTACGAGAAATTTTTGGCTTTTGGTTTTTCTTTTTTATGTTTTTGTTGTTGTTGTTTTACTTTGTTTTATTTGGCGCGCGCGTTTTTTAAATTTTTATGCGGTTTTCGTGTTTTTTTTTATCGGCTTTGTAATTTTCACATTACTTTTTGTCGTCGTCGTTGTCGTTGTTGTTGTTTTGGCCCTGCACGTGCTGCTTTTGTTGTTGTTGTTGTTGTTGTTGTGGTGGTGGCTGCTTTACGGCAACCTGTTTGCCAAAAAGAATTTCGAATATTTGTTTAAACTACAGAAGAATGCCAACGGCAAAATTCCAATTCCTAAATAATTTTTCTGGCTAATATGCAAATTGTGGCCTAATTAAGGTATGAGAGTTTGGGACTTTAAACTGTTGTTGCTTCTACCTTTTTGAAGAGTTTTCCAAGGAAAACTGTTGGACAATGCAGACACCGAAGGCTTTGATTAACAACTTTTAGCACAATGGCATATTAATTCAGTTTTTGGATTAATTGTTGAAATAGTCAGGGAAGTAAAGAAATTGTTAAAAGCAAAGTTTTGTTGAGAATTTTTAAAATTTTTTTTGTTTATAAAAGATACTTGAATGATTAAAAAAAAAACTAATGGTCTAACAATTGCAATTTAAACATTTTTAAATTGATTTTACTTTAATCTTTAATTTTTAATATAAAATAATTTGTTTAAATATTTTCATAAGTTTACAGTTTTAATTCTGATAATAAATAAAATTTATCTATTTGAAAAACTTAGAATTTTTAAAAAGCCTTATCTGTTTTATTTGCCTGCTTAAACACAACTTATCACAACTTAAACACTTTCTTATTAGTTAAGTTCTTTGTTTATATTTGTTGCCTGATTGTTTGCGATCAAACCCTAACTTAATTAATGTGTTTTTCATTGTTGCTAAGAAGAAGCAACAGAAATGCCATGAAATAGCGTCAAAAATCTACAATCGAATTAATTAACGGTATTTTGGTTATGGTACAAGAAGTCGGTCAATTTACGTCTGAAGAGCGAAGAGGTGCTTTAAATTTAATTAAGCATTTTTAAAGACAGACTTGAAAACCGTTTGCTCAAGCGGGCAAAGAATGGGAGAGTGTGGAGAGAAGGGGAAAAAGAGCGGTTAAAATATGTCTGGAGTCGCCAAGTGGCTTTCTAAACACAAGATCCACACACAATACGCTTCGTTGGGCAGAGAGGGGCGGGCAGCAGTGTGCAAGAGCAGAAGAAGTTGAAGAGCGGCTAGGAAAAAGAGCGGAAGACAGAGTACCAGCAAAAGGTGGCCACCGCTTCAGCAAAAGAACAAGAGCAACAATCGACAAGAGATGAGAACTTGCTAACCGCTAACGGTAAACAAGCAGCAGCAGTAGCAGCAGCAAAAAAAGCCTTCTTCTATCGATACAATAAGAACTCACAGAACAGAGAGGTGGGGGAAAAGAAACACAGAGAGAGAGAGATGAAGAGAATGACGCGACGTCACGCGGCGCGCGCTTTGCATTCTTGCATGCAAGGCAATTACTATTGAGCATATTGGTAGCAAATCAAGTGTTTTAAAAAAATTCAACTACGAATATAAAGAAATGGTTCTGTGAACAGGATTTGAGTACAGAATTTGACAGTGGAATGTGTCAAAGTGTTAAATGTAAATAATAACAAAGCACGCACATCACAAACGCACACACAGATAAACGAACGCGCTTAACACTCACACTGGCGCGTCAGCACACGCACACACAGTTGAGTTGATTCACACACCGTTAGAAACCGTTGCAAAATTGCCGCTACGTTGCGACGCGCTCAAACCTTAGCAGGTGACTGAGACAAGCGACAACAAGCCTCAAGCCAAGAACTGAAATAACACAACGACAACGGCAACACAGGCAGCTCTGCAGCCGCTTGCGAGTTAACAGCAGCCGAACGTTCGCTGTTAAGTGCTTTAGCAGCGCCACCCGAAGTGCTGGCAGCGACGCAGCGTCGCGACGTCGACTGCGTCTGTTAAACTAACAGCTGGCTTGCGTATGCGGGTGTAATACACTCACTGCTAACTAACAGCGCGCTGTTAAACATATTACAATTTAATACTTTTGTGTTTCTTCTTTTGTTTTGGTTTATTTTTAGCATTTTCCGGCCAAATAACAGAGCGAAGTTTTGCATGTTTTGGCTAAATGGAGAAAAGATTGTGGGTTAATTAACATGCAGCCACTATTAATAGGCTTTAATTAAGCACCCAAGTGTGATTAACTTAAGGAAATGCAAAAAGTTGTAAACGTTATTCGAAGCATGGAAATCATTATATTGTTGAAAGTTATGCAAAAGATTGTTGGCAGCAGGAAATTGTAAGTCTGTTAACTCAGGCACAACAATCAAACCACAAACATTTTCAAATTTTCGAAAAATGTAAAATTAAAGCTGAGGTTAAATAAGGTTAAATATTCATTAAAAATATGTATTCATATACAAATGTTAGTTAAAACTTTGATTCAAATATTTGTCTAATTTAGAGGAGGCTAAGCTTTTACCAACAACCTGTTAACATGCGCCTAACATAAAACCAACTGTTAAGAGCAGTTATCTCCACACCTGTCTACACCTATAACCTTCACCGCCCCTCTCAACCCCCCACTCCTTGCGACATGCAGTTAAACTTCGCACATAACTAACCGCATAGTTTGCAACTGACAGTTTCGGGTGTCAGTTGCTGTGTGTTGTCAGTTTTGTGACCTGCAACCAACGATAAGTAGCAGAATTGCATGCCGCAAATTGTGCAAAACGAGGCAATCGCTTAACTTTAACCTTAACTAATTATGAAGCTCCACATAGTTGATGATTTCACTAAAAGCCAAAACAACAAAAAAGCCTCATTTCTGAAATACTGAACTGAGCTGAACTGAACTGAACTGAGCTGAGCAGAGCGGCTCTTATGCAAAACTTGGAAAATTGTTTATTACTCAAGATTTTGAGCTCAAGTTTGAGCTTGAGTTTGAGTTCGAGTTATGTGTAAAATTTTCCTTGAGAGGGCAGCAATAAAAGTTATCAAATATGCAATGCACTCATATAACTTTAAAATGTGCACTGAGAAAAAATTATGGAAATAAAGATACATTTACTCAAAGCAATTAAAAACAAGAAAATAAATAAATAAATGATTGGAATGAAGAAACATTTTCTAACAACATAAAATCAGGAAAATATATAAATAATTTTAGTTTTAAAATATTTTTAAATAATAAAATGAGTTTTTTAAGTGCCTAATTTTTACTTAATTTTAAAAAATTATTTCATTACTTAATCGTTAGTTTAAATCTATTTAATAGACCACTAATTGAAATTTTACAATTTTTTTGCTTTTATCAAATTTTAAAAATTTTTATTACAATTTTAAGTAATTTATTCATGCTACATTTTGCACAGTGTACTGGGATAGCTGATGCATGCAAATTGGTAGACTTGAATGGAAGTTTCATGACTTTGTTAGTGGATTTGCCAAGGGCTAAATAGAACCGTTGCCAGACGTGTGAAGACACGGCAAGCACCTGGCCAGGTTGAGGTGAGGAGCTGGGAGTAAGCGCCACGCATATTAGCGTTCGATAAAAGTCAAAGACGTTAACAACAAAAGGATATCCTGGCGAAGGGAGAGCAGTTGTAGTCAGGACATACAGGATGTCGAACAGATAAAGACGTAGATGAAAATGACGTCAACGTTTCCATCATTTCTGGCGAACGCGCAGTGCACGTGTCCTCGCCGGAAACACGGAGCACTCAAATGTGACACAGTGTGCAGGTGTGCGTGTGTGTGTGTGTGAGAGTTCTATCTTTTACTCCACTCTACGCTAGAATACAAAAAGAAGAATATATATGCGCAAAATTAACGCATTAAAATTTGAGTATCATCTGCATATGTATATGTATCTCTGAGTTTTTGTATCTTGTATCTGGTATCTTAATATTTTCTACGTGCCCGTCCTGCCAGCCATTGCCTTGACTACCTGAATTCAGCTAATGTCACAGCCAAAAATTAAGCTGACTTCTTTTTTTATCCGACAAATTTTGTTTGCCAGAAGTTTCAAATGAGCCATTTGGCTCCATGAATATGAATATGAATATGATTTTAAGTGTGGGTAGGTGTGTAAGTAGGTAGATGAATATGTTGGCTAATTGTCGCTGAAATTGCTGTGCTTCAAAAGTGTCGCCAATTCATAATACTTATCAGTCAGTCTATGTGAATTAGTAATGATTTCTCAGTGTATTCACATTTCTAGCCAAGGGATTCGCGTTAATTGCATCAACATATTCGCTATCGAGTGTAATCGAGTGCCAATAATCCGATTTTCATATTTAATCAGTGAGTGCGGTGTGCACTACTCAAAAATTCTATAACTATTTGGGTTTATAGATGGGCAGTTTGCGGTAAGAGAATTTAAGCAATTTAAAGTACTGGCAAAACATATAAATTTACTATTAACAGTCATGATTTAAAGATGCCAAATGCTTAAATAGTTGAAACTAATACTTAAATATTCTAAGCAATATATAATAAAATATTCTTTAACTATTGTTTAACTGTTTTTGAAGCTGGTCTGTCGAACAGGAGTCATTAAAAACCTAAACTCCTGGGAGTACTAAAGTAACTACTGCTATTTTAAGCCTTTAAACATCTATTTATAGACTTTATTTCTACTAAAAATAATTCTTTATTAATTTGCCAGCTTTTGCGGTTGTTAATTTATTATCAAAGCCACATTTCAACTGAAATTTATCAGCCACTTCAAACCCCGCCAAATAATTAAACAAGAAACTATTTTAATGAATGAAATGAAAAAAAGTTAGTTAGTTATATTAATTTGCATAGCGTGTGATAGCTCACTTAATGCTCGTTGGCAAATCGTCGTTGATTTTTGCATAATTTATATCTAATTCGCTAGCAGCTGCAATTTATTTTATTTTAATTGATTAAAAGCTGTGCGCTGTGCATTATGTATACGCCGTGTGTCACATTTGATAGGCGTGTGCCAAACGCAGCAGTGTATAGTTGTAAATATATTTCATTTTTAATTCATGGTTTCATAATATGGCGGTGGAGGGGAATTATGAGAGGGGTTTGACTAAAGAATACCCTAGGAAAGTGGGAGGGAAATGCTTATTTAAACTTTATATAGCAAGGCTTTATATAAAAAGCTTAAAAGTTATTTTAAACACTTTTAATTTAAAGAAAATATATTTATAATTAAAATAAAAAACTAAAATTTATTTTTATATTTTAAAAATAATATCTGATTTCATTTTTAAATTTAAAAAAAATTTAATTAATATATAATTCATTAAAAACCACAATATATATTTAAATCTCTATATAAATTGATGCATTTCTTTCATTGAACTTTAATTTAATTTGTTTATAAAATCACTTTCTTCATAACGCACACATCCCCTGCCATTAGTGCTGATGATTGCTGATCGTGTAAAGCATTAAGTATGTAATTGTTATATGTCACATCTCACATTTCACTTTCATTTAATTGACAGCATAAAGAAATCACTTTAATGGCAACAGTTATATCAATTTCCCGAGCAATTTTCCAACGAACATTCTGTAAACGTCAATGCAAATCAATTAAGTCAACGTTTTTACCAATCATATTTACCTGGCAGACATTTAAACCAAATCAAAAGTACGTTGAGTTACCGCAGTTTGTTGAGCTTGTATTTTTATAATAACAAAATAAACAGTTCACTTTCTAAATATGTATTTAAAGTATAATGAAATTATTGCAGTCAGTGCACAAAGTCACACAATTTGTGTGTAATATTAAATGCAAACGAATCAATTTATTTAAATTTCACATTTGTATTTATTTACTTTGTCTACCTGAATTTGTTTAAGCATTTTGTTTGTTTGCCATTTGACAATTGCCAATAATAAAAGTTGATAAGCTTTGTTAGATTTCAGGTAGATTTTATATGGAAATTTGTTTGTTAGTGGAGCAGAGTGAAGATTGAAATTTAAAAGATAATGTTTTATTTATAAAAATTGATTATTCTTCATATTATTTATATATTTATAAAGTTTTATGTTTTAAGAACTCAACATACGTTTAATTGACAATTTCATCTAAGCCAGGCTTTACTGTGTGCCTTTTAATTTCCTTTTTTCCCAGCAGTAGTAGAGTTATGTCATTTCTAGTTATTTAACTCCATAAATTCTCAGCTCACAAACAAATCAACTTTTATTTATGTAGCCTACTCACTTTTGATTGCTAGATTTGCTTTATTTATGTACAATTCTGTTAGTTATGTTTATCATAAACTTTTGCTACCAACTCAATTGGCATTTTGTATTTTTTTCGACGAGTCTTAAATGAGCTTAGCCTTTTTTTTTATCAGTAAAAAATCCTCTGGTATTTATAGCTAAGCTGACCGCATCAAATCCTTAATCAAATCACAATTTAACCTTTTCTGTTATTTAAATAAAATCCGTGGTTTAAATGCAGCACACACTGAGCGTATGCGTAATATGTGCGTATACTTAATATGCTAAGCAATGTGGTTGACATTAAAGGCTTTGCGAGTGACAACAGTAGTTACAGTTGGCAGCGATGTCGACTGCGCAGCTAAGGCAATTAGACGCCAGCAAGCTGAGACATAACAGAACAAATAAGCGAAGGAGGGGGAGGGAGAGACAGAGAGAGCGCAAGAGTTGCTGCTTTGACTAACAAATTGACAAATGATGCATGTTAATGCCATTTGAGTACCGTTATGAGTTGACCCATGGTCAACAGCGATATTGATGCATGATGGCGTTGCTGTTGCAATTATGCACTGTAAAAAAACTGAGCACTGAAAGAAAACTCTAGAGACTAAAAAAAATGAAGTATTTGAATAGAATTCCAAGCTTATTTAAGATTAATATTAAGTTATAAAATTTAATTGTTTTAAATGTGTGTGTAGTTGAAAGCTTGAGTAAAATGTCTACTCTTTTCGCTCAGTGCAATCGACGTCTGCGTTGATAGGTTTAATGAAGTGATGGTGATGCATGTGCAAAGCTGGCATGCAATGGTTGGGGTGGGGAGAGGGGCACAAGGGGCGCGCATGCTGGCCATATTCGAAGTGGAGGCCATGCAAATGGCTTAAGCCGCTTGCCTGACCCCTGACCATACACAACACAACAATTGCAACATGCCACATGCCACATGCAAGAACAGCAAGAACGCAGCATGCAGCACGCAGCTCGCAGGCAAATGTCAAATCAGCGGCATGCAACGCAAAACGGGAAGATGACATCTCATCTAAGCCTTTGCTAATGCCAATAAGCCAAAGCAATGTCCTTGCTGAACCAACACACGCACAGGCACACGCACAGACACACACACCCACTCCCACACACACACCCACACACCCACTCCCACACACACACACCCACACAGAGCATGCCTAACAAAATTGACCACAAACATTATTCGTATGAATGTTGCATGCCAAAACCTTCAGCAACGCGAACGCTGCGAGGGGCGACACCACAGCTTGGCATGTAGGTGCACAGGGGTGGTAGGGGCAGTGGTAGGGACTCGACTTAATGCATGGCCACAGTGCGTGCCACGACGACGCTTGACAGCGTTAACATTTTAATTGACATAAAATATTCAATGATGCGAGAAGGAAACCAAACATGAAAATAGTTTTTGCATGTCCCCAAAACATTTAAATGTGCGCTGAGTTGAGTGCCAGCGAGGGCTGATTGAGCAGTTAGTGGCTAAGTGAAAAGGGTGCCCAAATTATTAAGACATTAACAAGGAAGTAGCAAAAGTATTTAAGTTATGTTCAAAGTGTTGACATTCCTTTGTAAAACGAGGGTTGACTGAGAGAAATAGGACTTTAAGTTGCTTGTAAAATTTAAGATTGGTTTTATAAGAAGTTATGTATTTCTTCTAGGTGGACTAATGAAAAGTGAGAAGTTTAAGCAACTGCTCAGCCCACCCTCGCTAGCTCCTTTGATATTTTGTGTGACCGCCTATTAACTATTAAGCAAGGGTCCAAAGCTCCATAAAGCGACAGTAAATTGGAGTTGGGGGAACTCCCTTTTAAAGTGTTTTTTTGTTCTGCTGTTTAAAAACTAAGGCACGCCCACAGATGCTAGATACGTCACGCCCCCGCTGCTGCTGCTGCTTGTAGATAAAGCGCCCACTCCAGCCCTGTAATCACCTGGTTGGGGGAGTGTTTATGTTTATGGTTTGTTTTGTTTCTGTTTTCTTTTTGTCTGGTTGTTTGGTTTGTTTGTCAAGCGATTAAGTTGTAATTATGCCTTGCTACGTGGTCGACTCAGACTTCAAGACCAATTCAAAGTCCTGAAAGTGAAAGTGAAACTGTTGCTGGCACATCCTTCCCCAAGGATATGATCTGGTGATTATGGCCAGGCCTAGTGCCTAATGAGCTGACATTAATACATAGCCAAAAGCCAGCTCATGTTACAACAACATCTGCAATTAAAGCCACCCACTGCCTGGCAAATAAAATGGCTTGTTTCAAGCCAACAGCAGAGAATGGCCCAAAAGACATACCAAAAAAAGAAAAGGGTGCAAATAGATAACTTAACCCTAGGCAAAGGCAACGTTGACATCATCAAGTCAAAGTCAAAGATGGGAAATTTTTAAGAAAAGACGTAGGAAAAAAACATCAACAGAAAATGCAATTAGGAAAGAAGAAAATGAAAGACAAGCAGCGGAAAGAGGAGACAAAAAGGGGGAAAAGTGTGAAAAATGAATGCGAAAGGATGCGACAAATCGAAGTGGAAAATGGAAATGGAAAACGAGATAGGAAAAGGCTGAACAGCAGATAATTAAAGTGGAATTTTTTAATATTGCAGCTCGAAGGAAGCTCAATAAACGTATAATTATTTAAACACAATTATGCTTCGATCAGTTGACTGAAGAGCGGAGCTTGGAAAGCGCATTTCCTTGGGAAGTGTGAATGAGCTTTAAAAGTTCATTAAAGTTTGAAAGGAGTCTTAAGAAAAGTATGATTATCTAAACTAAATTATGTTTTGAGCAGGTATAAAGCTGTTGTCTATACTAAGGAGGCTTAAAACAGCTTGTAAAGCTCATTAAAGCTCTGTGAGGTCAAGCTGAAATCCAAGTTCAGTTTAAACACTCAGTTTCAACAAAAATATTTGTTTAATTGAATTAAACAAGTTTTGAAAGCTTTTCTCTATTGTAAGTCAAAGAAATTTAATCAGAAAAATTTGATTTCTTTACTTAAAGGAGCTTTTAAAGTATGTTAAAAACTTGTTTCACACTAAAAGCTTTTCTTAAATATTTCCAACTCAATTTAGTCTAATAAAAAAAACTTTTCCCTTTACTTAATACCAACAAATTGTGCCCTGCACCTACAGTTAACAATTAGAGCGTACACCTGACGGCAGGTGCTATAAATTTAGCCAACCTGTCGGAGCAATTAAACTGTTCTACTTATGCCAAGAAGCAAACATCTTTCAAATTGCAAAAAGGAGTGAAAATGGAAGTGCAAATGAAACTAGCAGAGGAAGTGGCGAATTGTCTTCTGGTTGTGGCTTAGAACAAAGCCCGAAGACATATGGCTAACACACACACACACACACACGTGGCCCGAAACAATAGCCAAATACAAAAGACAGGCCAGTCTATCAATAACAGTTGGAGTGGGTATGACAGACTATGGATTACGCTGTAAGAAACAGACTAAATATAGGCTTGTTTGAAATAAAGTTTTTTAGAATGTTTATAGCCATTTGAAGTATTACAGGGTATACCACTCAGTGCCTACAGCTCTGCTAGCTGACCCCAAAGGAAGCCTTTTGTCAATTTTCCAACTTTGCGCCATTTTCTGCCCCACAATTTTAGTGGCAACAACAAAAGAAGCAACAAAAAATTGTAAAACATTTTCAGTTTGCATTGTTCGACATTTGTTGTGTTGTGTGTGGTTGTGTGTGTGGTTGTGTGTGTGGCTGTGTGTGGCTGTGTGTGTAGCTAGTTTCCTACTTGGGTTTTGTTGCTCTATATATAGCCTATATACAGTGTCGATAAATTTGTGTGTTAGTTTTTGGGTTCGGTTTCAGATTGTAACTCATCATCATAAATATCTATAATTGTCTGCTGTTACACAACCAGACAATGAAATTCACACATTCGACACACACTCACACACACACGCACACCCATAACTTTTTCGACAAGTCATTGCAATTTTAGCATGTGTGATGACAGCAAAGTTTTGCCAGTTCCCCCGGAAAATCGATTATGTAAAAAAAATCGAAAAAGTAAAGAAAAAAGCAAATCAAGCATTTTATACACAGCACAGACATTTTTGGTCCCGTAACCTAATCTGGCAGATTTTTGGAATTGCAAAACTCATGTCCTCATTGTAAAATCTCTTCTGCTTTCATAAATTGTTACCCCCTGAAAATTCAGCTACTCATCAGTGTGGTTTTCAGTGGAGTAAGAGAGGGGGAGAAAGCGAAGCCTTGTAAAAAAATGCCAAGTCAATTAAAGGATTTTCTCAACTTTATTGTCACATTACAAACTGAATGCATGAATTGAGTGGTTGGGTGTAAGTGTGTGTGTGTGGATGAGTGTGTGTGTGTGTTGATAAGTGTGTAGGAGTATGCTAGCTTTTAGAACAGCACCATAACAGCCAGCTTTAGTTTAACTTGCTACTAGCATATCATTAAAAACTCAGTTATGATTTGAATTTAATTGCTGACAAGTTTAAATGCCTTCACTCTAGTCTGCTCAATTTGGTGAAGCTTAATTGTGGGAAAGCTCAGCTTTAATAAACTTTCAAAGCTCTAGACTTTAGATTAAAAATTCTAAAATGTCAGGAGACACCCGATCTTTTACAAAAACCAGCTAAAATTTGCTTTCAAAGCTTCCTTAAATAATAAATGTATAAGCTTTATATAAAGAAGAGAATATTCATTTAAGGACTTTGAAAGCTCTTTAAAAAACATTCTATTAGTAAAATTGTTCTACTTCAAGAAATATTTCTTATGAAACCTTTAGTAAAATTTTAATTTTTAACATTTTCCTCTAAATTTTTACATCTTTTCAGCCACTGACTACAGTTAATCCCAAAACCACTTGAATACACTTAAAGCCAGCTATGGTCACAAACTAATCACAACAGTTGCTAATGAAACACTTTTGATCTCTAGCTCTGGCCACTTTCCCAGCAGAAAATGCACATGGGAAACGAGCAATTTTCATGTGCATGTGAAAATAACATAAAAAATATTGTAGCATACTTTGAGGCGCAGCTGAAGGCCAGTGAAAAGTCAGAGTAAAGTGCTAGTTTTATGGCAACTGGACGACAGCAGATGCAGCACAAGATGTAGAGGAAGCAGAGAGAACAACAATGTTCAAAGTGAAGTGGCATGGCATACCAAACACCCTGTATGGCAGTGTGTGGGTGACCAGTAGAGTTGATTGTTTGAATGCTTGACTAAATGACAATCTGTTAGTGGCTTTGAATTTGTCTGCACTGGGGTGTGTGTGTGTGTAGTGTGTGGTGTGTGGCAAGTGGCAAGCAGTGCTCTGCTGTTGCAACACAATGTTTAGCTGCTTTTCAAGTTGTCAATTGATTTGAGCTTAGCTATTTTCTATTCTATTTCCACTTCCATTTCCCACACACACACACACACACTGCACACACACGCCATCATGTAGTTACTTAGAAGAGCATACTATTTTTCTGATTGATAGGCATGTTGGGCGTTCTGGTGGGCGTGGCTGTGCTCTAACGATGCGTAAGAACGTCGATAACCTTAAATTTGGCTGATTGTATTACGTTTCAGTCCTTGTTTATATTGTTATTGTTATTGTTTTGTAAGTTTTGTTTACATTGTTGCGTGGGCGTCTGCTGTTATTGTTGTTTTGGTTGTTGACCTGTATTCTATAATAAACAGCAGCACAACATCAACAATTGAGTGACTAACTTGACACTTTGACATTTGACATGCGGCGTTAAGTTGCTCAAATCAACTAAAAATAAAGTTTGGCTTGGGTCAATTAGACCAAAACGCATTAGAAAACAACTTGACCATAAACAAACGATTGCTTTTAGCTGTAGCTAATGAATGATGGTAGTACTGACAGCAAAGTTCAAGATTCTTAGTTGATTATAGATTGTTTTTTTAGTTTTCGTTTGCTGTAATCAAACGAATTTGATTGATTTTTATCTGCTTTATCTGTAAATTAAATTGGTTTTATGATTTAGTAGCACAGTAATGTACGGGTACATAAATTGTGTTTATAGTCCTTAACCCTAAGAGCTCTTCTGTGCTTGGGCTCCACACAGCGTCAAGTGTTGCGTTCCACTTTAAATTTCGTTGGAAACTGTTCTATTTGTTGTGTAAGCGCTGTGGAATTTGTTCTGAGCATAGCATCCACTGCAGTGCACTGCAATCAGTAGCTCATCTCTCTCTCCATCTCACGTGGCCTATGTTCATTTATACACGCTTTGTGGATGCCAATTACTGAACTGTAAAGCTGCCGCGTTGCTTACTATCTCTGAGTAGCTTACTCTCCCACTCTCTGCTGTTAACACGATTAGCTTCCAGTTGATGTGCATTACATGACTCCTAACAGTGAGCACTGAAATGCTAACATGCATGCCTCTCTGTCTGTGGCTTACTGCCGCTCTCGCTCTGTTAACTTAACAGTGATCGCACACTGTTCGTTGCTTTTGCTGTTGATGAATCTCGCGCTCTTCTTTTTCACCGTATATTAGCTTCCATTAGCTTCGCTGTTATTCTGTTAGAGTTCACATATTAAATACGCTGCTTTACTGCAGTTTCTGTTAGGTTAACATTTAAAACCGCTCTCCACCTAGGATCTCCATCAAACACTGTCTTTTATCGTCCTTCTAGCGCTTTGCCTGCTTACACTCAGAGCCTTTTGTTTATTGCTTCATTCTTTCGCATAATATGTTAAGCTCACATTGTGGTCATTGCATCAGCTTAAATTCTTGACTCGCTTTTCACGGCGCTTCTGCAGCACACGCTGCCGCACGATTTGCCAAGGAAACGCATGGCTTCCGGGGGCTTGTGGCAGTTTCCTTATTTTGGGTGTATTTTTTTCTTCCATCGAATGGGCACTTTTGTGGTGCGTTGCATTATCACGTACCGTTTTTTATGTGCTATTAAGTGCAATATAAGCTTATGGCGCCTTAAAGTATGCTATAAACTCTCACAGGGACACATGTGCATGTGTGTGAGAGTGTGTGTGTGTTTGCGGGTGTAATGCGGCCACTTAAGGGTGTGCTTGCAGCGACTGCTACTGCTGCGTCCAGTACATAAACCCACTAACGATCCAAGCACAACAAAACAGTTTTTAATACAGGCATACACGCATATAACCAACAACCGAAAAGTGGCCAAAAGCAAGAGCCGTGTGGTTAAAACAACGTCAGAACACTCAGTGCCCAGTACAAGTCTTTAACATGGCAAACGGTTCCGCTTTTCAATGACTTCGATCAGCAAATTGCACGCAAAATGGACAGCTGATACCCTGTAAAAGCTGTTTGGAGGTGTTGCCGATGCAGTTTAATATATTACTTTCAGCTTTGTAAACATTCCAAGTTCAAATGCAATGCATTGTTTAAATTACAGGGTATATTTTAAACTTGTAGGGTTGAAAACCTCGAGCGAAATGCATTTGTTATCAGAATACAACATTGTTTGGCTGCCACACTCATTTCATATGCAATTGCTGTTAGTTTTTGCAGGGTATATGCTAGATGCAGTGTTCAAGATAGTGCTGGTTGACAGGGTATGCTTGACTAGCAGTGATAACTACCAAAATACCTCTGCCTCAAAACGTTTCTACTACCTTAATTAACTTATTTAAAATTTAGTTTAATTTTGACTTTTACAGGGTATGCTTTAGTCACTCTAATACTGCACTCCACATTGTTTTATGTAAACTAAATTGCATACTAAATTTCAATTTGATGCAACAACAATCAAGAATTTTACATATGCTTGCATGGTCACCCCTTTCCCTCCTGCCACGCCCCACGCCTCCTTTTGCTGGCTTTTTGTTTAGAAGCGTTTGTGCTACATTTGGCAAATATTTTCATCGTTAGACCCGAGGGAGCATTTTCCCAGTGACAGGCGGCAATGGCGGCAAATGGAAATTGTTCTAACCAAAAACGGAAACAGCTTTTGCTTTTGGCCATTGTTTAGAGACCGTTGAGCAAATCTGTTTGCAATTCCGTAGGCCTTAACTTTTAGAACACACTCTCGGCCCTGGCTTTAACATTTAACTTTTGCATCTAACAAATTTGTCAAATTTTAAAAGCTGGCGACATTTTCCAATTTGTTTTGTTGTCAGTTTTCCCTTTTATTTATTTGTTTTCCATTTAAGCGACACGAGTTTTGTTTTGCATTTTAAATCTCTTCACTTCCGGCTGAATAATGCAGTAAATCTGTATATAATAATTGGATTTATCCTGTTGCAATATGCAGCAGTGCAGTACTATAAGTTTTAGTTAAGTCAGCTGGCAATTAAGTTTCTTAAAGTTGATTTAAAAGGGGTTGTTTCTGTTTATAAAAATAAAAATAAATTAATTCAGTAAAAACTGATGGAATATTATTAACTAATATAATATGCGGTTACCTTAATTATTTATATGAACTAAAAGAAAAGCCAGTAAGGAGCTAAGAAGTTCTTAGGTCGAATCCTTGAAAAATTAAAAATATATAATTTAAGCCAACTTAAATTAAATAAATATTTACTCAGACTACCACAAATAGTTAAAAAAAATTTCATTTATTATTTCATATGAAAGACAAAGTTAACAAGCTAAAAAAAATAGAAATTATATTTTTAGTAAGCTTCTCTAATTTATTTATTTTCTTTACTTAATCCACCTTCTCTTTTTCTAATCCAATTTCATATAAATATTTCTACAGCCCAACATTTTTATATCTTCTGACTTCTTTTAGGATTTAAGTAAACAATGCACTATATTGCTCAGCTATAAACACCTTTCAATTCATTAGCAAGTTTATGTATGACAGTCTAGAGTGAAAGTTAGCGGCCAGCAAAATGTGCACAGTTTGTGAAGTGTAAGCAAAGCAAAAGAAAATGTGAATCAAATAAACTGAAAGGAAATGTGGCTGAAACGTAAGTAAAAGAAGTGTAAGTGTGAGTGTGTGTGTGTGTGTGTGTGTGTTACTGTTTTCTTTATTTAATATATAACTTGGCATTAGTCGGGCGCGAGCTGAACTGAACTTGAGAAGTCAAAAACTCCCAAAAAGGACTTACGACTTAAGCAGCAGCAAACAGTAGGCGTAAAGGTGGGGAACAGGGAGTAGGAGAGGAGCACTGAGAGGTGGCAAAGCAGCTCGAGTCCTTTGCCATTCGGGCCAACTTGTTTTCGAGCGCAAACTTTGCTCAGTTCCCTGTTGCTCCTACGGCTCTAGTTGTTCCTCTTTGTAGCTTTGATAAACTTTAACTAGCAGCAACACACAGTAGGGTGTGTGTGTGTGTGTCGGGGGTGGGGGTGAGCACACACAACATGTTGCAACAGGATAAATGTAACGGAATGTGCAAAAGTTTCCCGTTGCCTTATTGCCAGTTGTTTGTCTATTTGCTTTGGCAGCCGTTAGCTTTCATTTCCGTTTCATTTCATTTCATTTCGTTTGGTTTCATTTCGTATCGTTTCTTATTATTTCGTTTCATTTCACTTCGTTTTCTTTTTATTTTCTTTTTATTTCACTTTTTATTTTATTACTTTGGTCAGTTTTGATGCGTTTACTTTGCAGTTGCATCTTCTGTTCTGTTTTTATACTCTCTGCAAGAGTATATTGGGTTTGTGAAAATGTATGTAACAGGCAGAAGGAGGCGTGGCAGACCCCATAAAGTATATATATTCTTGATCAGCATCACAAGCCGAGTCGATATAGCCATGTCCGTCTGTCCGTCTGTCTGTCCGTCTGTCCGTCTGTCTGTCCGTCTGTCCGTCTGTCCGTCCGTATGAACAAACAGATTTCAGAGATGGTAAGAGCTACAAGTTCGAGCTTGGTCTCAATCGATCACATATTTAGTCAGTCAATACAAGAATCTTTTTTTTTTTCGATGCCACGCCCCATTCGCCCACAATGATGAAAAAACTAGACACACCTCGGAAAAAATTGGTGTTTTGGGCGAATATCTCAATAACTATTGCACCTAGGATCACAAATTTTGGTATGGAGGTTCCTAGCGACATCCTAAATGCATTGACATTTAAAATTTCGGACTGCCACGCCCCTTTTTTTCACAATTAATAAAAATAACTCTCCACTTTCGATCCTTTTTTAGTCGTTTGTTCATATAGTACAGTATTGTAATTTATAATTCGTGTGAAGACTAACTATATCAAATTATTCTGAAAGGCGCATTGAAATCGGACGATAAACAAGAAAACTAGAAGCGTTACAATATTGATAACTGAATGCAATATCTTGTATGAGTGCAAGCGAGACAGAAACATACAAGCACATGTTCGAATGTTTTCGCTGCCTGCGTGGCGGCAGCGCTGCCCGCAGTCGCTGGCCGCGCCCAATACACACATACATACATACGTGTATATGCATAATATATTGGCTTTCGTATGTGTATTCCCATACAGACAAACAGATGTATGTGTGATTATGCTTACGTTGTTTTTGTTTTAACGTGTTTTAATGCAAGTACTATACATTGTAATATCTCTAAACCGATTTTAGTAATTAAATCGCGAAAAAATGCAGAGAGTATTTTACGGTCGGGCGTGCTCGACTGTACTTTCCTTACTTGTTGTTTCACGCTTAATTGATTGCTTAACCTTTTGGCTTGTCTTAGTTTAACCCTTAGTTGATCACACCCTTCACCAATCACCCCCACTCCTCGCTCAATAAACAAACCATAAAAGTACAAACTCATTGAGACATGGCGTCGACATCCTTAGCCGCGCCCTTTTTAGCCAACTTCTCTCTAATTGTCGTTGACTTCAGCTACATCTACTCCTACTTCTACTTCTAGTCCCCCTTCTTCTTCTACTCCTCCTCCTCCTCCTTCTTCTTCTTCTTGTTTTGGCCCTCATTACTTAAGCACGCGCGAATCGCTTACGAGACGATTACGAACGCCCTCGAATAAGGTCAGGAGTACCACAAACATGTGAGTGTGAGTACAGGGAGCACTCTGTGTACAGTAAGTACTACGAGTACAGTGAGCACTCTAAGTACTTTGAATTTTGAGTCTGGGCTTGTCAGTTCTTCATTTTTTTCTGGCCTTCTTCATTAACCGTCAACAGTTTTTTGCTATGCCTGTTACAGGCATATGTGGGCGTGGCCCACGCCTACTGCCAAGCAAGCCAAGTGCGTGGCTCTGCTAATTGGCAGTAACTGCAGCTCTATGGAAATTTTTCAAATCAATTAAGCTGCACCTTTAACCATTACTCACAATTGAGCTTACAAAACTTTATTAAAATTATTTAACATGCAAATAAACAATAAAATTATAAATCGTTTATTTAAGAAGTAATTTATTATTTAATTAGCACATTATTAAGAGTGGGAAAATTTAAGTTAGCAGCTTAAATAAAAATTTAGTTGATTCTTTTAAGCCTCAAATAAGCTTCTTCTTAGAAAATCGTTTTGTCAACCTGCCAATAAAATGGCTGTAAAATACTTTAAAATTGTTTAAGCGATTTATAAATTAATCTCACCTCTGGACGTCACTTAAGAGATCTAAGTCTAACGTTTAAAAATAGTAGTCCATCAAATAAATGCTTTCTTCTTCCACGTAAGTATTTTATCCAAGAAAAGTATTTTTCTCAAGAGCTCAAGTAGCAGAGCACATTTCATTTAACTCTTTCGAATGCCATAACATTTCAAATTTGCACTCAAAATACGTACTCAAATAACCCCATATTCAATTGTGTCAGCTCTGAGTTTCCATATCCATTTCCCATTTTCCATTTCCCATCTCCCATTACGGGCCCAAGTCAATGCCAGAAAAGTCAGCTCATCAATGAACAATTTTCTGTATTTTGGGCACGACAATAAAAACGACAATGACGATGATGATGAAGCTGCTGTTGATAATGATTATGCTGAAGACCATGATGATGATGACCACGCCTCGAGCTCAGAATTGATTGAGGAAAATATTTCTTAAAATGCTTTTGACATTTTCTCTGTCTTGTGTAGTGTATTTGCCTGCTTCTGCATTTATTTCCATTTTAGACCCTGTAGTTGAGCAGTGGAACAGAGTATCAACTGCTTAAGAATTTTAAAATGCCTTGAAAACAAATTGAACTAGAATTAATATGATCAACAGTTCACGCTAGTGACTAATGTACCTTTCGGTCCAGGGTACAGGGTCTTCTGCAGTCAGTTCTACTCTTTGCTTAGCTTCTACCTTTTTTTTTAGCGTTTTATCTACTTTGTGTAATTGAACACCTTCGTGTTGAGCGCCAACTCAAATTGACAAATTTACCTGAGTTGCTGGCCAAGTTAAGAGCCAAGTGGGCGATTTTCAATGGGTGCGGAAAATGCTTGATTGAGAGTGTCAAACAGAGTGAGAGAGGGGAGCGGGGATTGAGAGTGAGTTGGGCGTTACACTAATTATACAATTGCTGTGCAGACAACAGCTTCTCCCTCTCCCCTCTCTCCCTCTCCTCCCTCTCTTTCCGCATTAATTAAAGCATTTTCAACCTTGGGAAATTTTTGCATACTAAAAAGCTCGATTCGTCTGAAGGTGCGTTCATTATGTTGGTAGCTGCTGCTTCTACTCGTCTTCTTCTTGGCCTACTTAGCATATTTGGCTTGAAGGGTAAAGTGTTGTGTAGTCTGCATTATTACAGGGCTGACAGCGCTCTCTGATTTCTCATATCTCTATCTCTTTCATTTAAATACAGTAAAACTCCCGAAAGGGATTTTAAACGCAGTCCACAGTTGGCTCTACTCTCGCTAATTGCCCTGACCTTTGACATGGCCAACTTTCGCATCAACTTTCATGCAACACAAACTGGGGAATTTAACTAAAATTTATATATAAATACACACACATATGTCAAACAATTAAAAGAGCAAATGTCACGAGTGCACACACAACTACAACAAAAAAACTAAACAAATAAATTGAAACTAAAGTTAAATAAATTGTTTAGAAATTTATATAGAAAAAACTTTAAGTGAGCGTAAAAAAATCAGCATTGCAGCATCGGATTTTACAAGTTTAGTTTATTTTATGGCTTTGGCATTTGCATAAAAATGTCACTAAAATACACAGAACTAAGCGAATTTATGGCTTTAAATATTTAACTATTTAAGCTTTAAATGGTAATAATTTTAAAGTGGTTTAAGGCGGCTAGAATTCTGAAATTAAATATTAAAATAAATTATCGATTTTACTTTGACTTGCCGTATGAAAAAGAAAATAGTTTTTATTTAAGAAATTTTTAAAAAATATTTGTATATATTTTTTAACATTTACACATAATGTTCTTCATAAATAAAATAAATATGTTAAAAAAGCAATAGACTTTTAGCCTCATAATTCAAACAGCGATAACTTGTCTTGTTGTGACGTAACCAAATCTACAAAAGCAAAGAAAAACTTAACAGACGCTCAGCAGACAGATAAATGTCAGATTGAAATAACAACAACTTATCACAAAGATGGCTGCAAGTCGTTAAATAAAGAAAAACCAACAAAAAACACGAGCCATATAGAAAAATCATCAACCACATTGCTTGCAACATCAGCGCAATTTGCAACTTGTCTAGAAAAGAGAAGAAGCAGAAGAAGAAGGTAAACAAATCGAAAAAAAAAGACAAAAAATCACAACAAAAAATTAAACTGCTTTAAAATGAGGAGCCAAAAAAAAATAAAAAGCACAACAACAATAGTGCCTAAAACTTGGCATAACGTCGTGTCGTGTCGTCTGTTTTTTATGATTTAATATGGGAAAACTGCTGGGTGGCAACAACACAAAGAAAAACAACTAAAAAACAGACAGAAACACATTGTGCAGCTGGGTGAGGGAGGAGGTGAGTGGCAGGGAGGAGTGTAGTCCATTGGTCTCACGTGAACAACATAATCGCACATTTAAGCGGCTGGCAACATTTACGCTGCTCTGCACCGCCCTCTGTTGGCAGGCTGCGACACTACAATGTCGCAGGCCCAAAACGTTTGCGTTGTGGCAACAAGTTGCTGGACAGTTGAACAAGTTGGGCAAATATTAGCAGCTCTTAAGGCTCAACTAAGTAAGTTAGTAAATTATGTACATTATATTTTAAAAGCTTTGCGAGCAGAGCTTAAATTTAAGCAAAATTTGTTATAGTTTAAATAGAATTTTTATAAATTGCCTAGAAATCTCTGACTTCACACATGGATCAGTCAGTCACTAAGCTCAATGAGTTTAATTTAGAAACAAGTTCAGTTTCAAAAACCCCCTCCAACTTGCCCCTCAAGTAAATAGTTTCCCAAAAGAGTCCTTTTTAAAATTAGTTTAGTTCCTGGCTCAGCAGAATTAAGCTGTCATTTGGCAGATAATAAAAAGGTTTTTTTTAAAACACGTTGGCCATGCTAGCTGGGCACGCACAAAGCCCTAAAAAAAATGTGATGAAGAAAAAAAAGTAATCAAAGCCCGCGGCTTTTTGGGTTGATGGCAACTCGAAACAGTCGACTCAATTGAGGCGTGACAACGCCCACATAAAATGGAAGTTCGAGGCAGCCAAAAGTCTCATCAATCAAAATCTTAGTGTGATAATTTTGGTAGCATGCCACGAGAAATCACAAACATTTCTTTCAACTAAACTGCGACGCTTGTGCCCCAAGCCGGCAGCTGGAAGTCTCATGCCTCATGCCACATGCTACTAACCCACATTTCAGTTTACACTTGGCCTGCGCTGACGATGACGATGACGATGATGGCCAAAAGCAGAGAGCGTGCGCGGGAACGAGTGAAAGAAGTGGCATTAAGGGAGTTGACGTTGTCATGCTTTGCTTTTGGCCAAGTTTGTTGTGTCTAAATGAATTTGTTGCCGGCCAAAACGATGACGTTGCTCATCATCATCATCATGATGTAAGGGACAGACAGTCTGCCGTTCAGTGCCCTCTCTGTACACTCCGCTCTCTCCTCATCCCCCTCTTCTCATCGGTCGTAGCTTTAACCATTTCTAAAGCTTATCCTTTGCGTGACGAAACACGTCTCGTCGCGTTACTGCGCGTCTCATCGCGTCGCGTTGTTTACAAAGGTCCTCGGGCATTCCACTGACAAATCGAAACTTCCGCATGTTGCCTGGTCCCTAAAACCGGCCTTAATTTGAAAGTTAAGCGTTATAAACACGTTCATTTAACGCCCCCCTCCCCCACACACCCCCACAACCCACAGATTTACCCTTAAGATATCGTTTCTATGCTCAGTCGAAAGCTAATGTTGCGCGATTTCGAAACACAAATTGCTGTCATTAAAATCATTTGAATGCGCATAAAAAACAATGCCCAGAAAGTAGAGGAAGAAGGCAACGACTACAGGGAGAACCAACAAGAAGTTGAGACCAAATAAAAGCAAATTCTACTTCAATTAGAATCGAAATTCGAAATTGAAATACAATCGAGTTGATTTCCAGCTAGATTATCTGCGCTACTACGTCGGTACTTAGTTAAGACAACAGACAATTTTTATGGCAAATCAATTAGTTGGGATTGAGTATAGATTTGAAGGGGGGAAGAGGGAATAGAGCACAGAGTATTGGTAGTTAAAAATATGGAATTTTTATAGGAGTTTTAGACTAGATTGAAGAAAAGTTTACTATAAAATGTGAACTAGATTCTAAAGAGAGCAGTAGAATGTTGTGAAGACATTTTGACCCCTGGGGATTTAATTGTTAAGTCTTAAAGAAGCTAAATTAATGGAGTTCAAGTCACATACTAATTAAGATTTCTATGAATAAAATAACTTATAGAAAGTTACAATTATATATAAAATTTATATAAATACTACAGAGATTGGCCACTAAGTTTACACCTACAATTAATTATAATTACCTACTGCATTTAAGTACAAGAATTTCTACAAAAATCATAAAAAATAAAGCTGGTTGAAAACAATGTTATCACGTCTACGTCTGTGCGGAATTACGTGCAGAAATCGTAATCCCATAAAAGCTGAGTATGAAATTGGAAAATGTCATCCACAAAACTTGACATCAAGTTGTGTTTGACACGAAAACTGATTTGTCATTGCCGTAATGAGCTTCAGGCATTTGTCCCGCTCTCTCACTCTCTTTAGCCACTCTTCCTTAGTGTATCCCACTCTCCAAAGAGATCTATGCGCTCTGTGAGAAAGCAAAAGTAAAGCAGAGCCATTAAGTAAAAGTGTAAAAGAAGCGCAGTGAAACACGTAGCCAATAAGGGAATAAAGGAAGTGTAGAGATGTGTGATAAAAGGGAGTGGAAGAGGAGAGTGCGAGAGATGCAGTTTTGTCATTAGGAAGCAAAGCCACACACGAACTGCGCCCTCAGACGGTGAGTTGGCAACTCAAATATCTGCGAGTATTAATGTAATTTGTAATGTGTAATGTGTAATGATTCTGAGCTCCAACTGCGAACTGCGAACTGAGACTGAAATATGAGCACGTAGCAATAATTAAACATAGAAACCAAATGCTAGCAAAGTGCTCTTAAAACATGTGTGGCTGTTAAAAATAAAGTAAATACAAAATAAGATTGAAAATCGTTAAAACTGAAGTGCAAAGAAGTGATTTAAAAAGCGTGGGTATATAAGGCTAAACTTTATAAATATAACACTCTAAAGACTAAAGGCAAGTCTTACAAATTTATCTGTTTTCGTATACAAATCTTTAGGTTAAACTTGTACTTAAAGTCTGCCAAAAATTACTCAACTCAGCTTTCCATTTAAAGCAATTTTTATTTAAAATTCCCCAAATGTTTATGTAAATAAATTGCAAGCAAAATATTTGAGTATAATTAAAATCAAACGAATTGATTTAAAAACGAAATTGATTTAAATGCGTATTCGATTTTTGTTTATCTGGTTTTCTTTGCTTTTCTTCGATTTAAATGAAAGTTTCGTAGTTGTTGTTGTTGTTGTTGTTATTGATGTTTTCATGCGATTGTTGCCTCAGGTAAATGCTCGATTGTCTCCTTTCAGTTGACAGCAAACAAATTTCAAGTGTATACGCATCATAAGCAAACAAATTTAGCCTCTGCTACACGCACACACGGGCACACCCCCACACACAAACACACCTACGCACACACACAGCAAGGTCAACTGTTTGCGTTGAGAGTCTAATAAAGTCAACTCATGTTGCAAACAGGCAGTCAAAAGTCATTCAAAGTCAGTGCAGAGTTTAGATCAGAGCAGCGTGCCACTTTTGAACGCAGCGTTGCCGGATCGTTGCAATTACAAGTGCTACAGGAATTCTGTTGCTACTTACTGAGAAGCGCATTAAGAGTGTGGTTTAAGCTTATTAAGTTTATATTAAACAGTACAGCGCATAGTTAAAAGTATTTTCTTCTGTTCCTTCACAAAATTTGATTTGCAAACAGTTTAGTTCCATTTTATATAAAATAAAATAAGTGTTACATACGAATCAGAGACCTGCAACGAGTATAAAAATTTCGAGTATACTCGAACGCTACTCGTGATCGTTTTTGTTCGAACAAATTTGATACTCGATCGTTTGTGTGCGTGCCGCGGGCCTGCTTATACTCGTTTTACTCGAGTATATACTCGAGTAAAATTCCGTTATATGGAACATGCTGCAAGCAAGCCAAACAGAAACTTGTAATATTTTGCATGAAATTTTACAGCGGTGGTACTACACTAAATGTTTTGACGGCATTGACCTTTTGGAAACTCCCTTGTTTGGCAAGAGTATGATTCTATGAGTTTTGTAAAAGGGGCATTTTGCATTTAGCGCAATATGTGCAGCAGGTAGATACTCTTCCATTTGGGTTTTTCTGTCTTAAAAAAAATATTAGCGAAATGCGTGGTATGTCAAACATAACAATACTTGCTCGCACAAATACACACAAAACAAAAACAACCCTCAGCGTGTTGCGCATACCATCAGTGTTGCTCTCTAAATTGTTTCCCGCTTAATCTAGCCTTTACTTATGTGTACATGGAAAAATCAATGCACATATATTACAGATATTTTATTTTTTATATTACCCATTATGGTTTATAAAATTTTTAATATTAAAAGAAGAAGAAAAATATATACTTATACAATTTTCTTATTATTTTTTATTGCAATCTAGCCTTTTCCGCTAGAACTAGCTTATTTTCCTCCCAATAAATGGCAACACTGCGAATGTCACGCAACGCAAGCGAACGTCACGCAACTTAAGCGAACCAACGAACTTGCTTGATACTCGAACGTTTGTTTGTACTTTTGTACTGAAATTACGGGCAGGCAGGTTGCGGTCGGATACTCGTTTGAATACTCGTTCGTCCAATCGAACGATCAGCAAACGATCTATGGGGCTGATCGTTGTGCTCGCAACCAAATTGTTTGATATCAAACGATCATTTTCGAGTCAAGCAGAAAACGGGCAACTGATCGTTGTGATTCGAACATTTTTCGGACAGCCCGTTGGTATACTCGTTACTCGATCGTTTGATGAAAAGTTCGAACATACTCGAGTATACTCGTTGCAGGTCTCTGATACGAATTCTGTATTACGAACTCGAATCGAATGGTCAAGAATTTTAAAGCTGGAAACCACAGTCATTTCGGCGTACCCTAAACACCCTTTTTTTAGCATTATAGCAAATTATATTACTTCCATAAGAGAGGACAATAAAAATATTCATATTAAACAATTGGACTTATAAATAGTGAGTAATATATTTATTTAGTACTTACCGATTATGGATGGTAGTTTTCTGTAAAAAGAAAAAGGAAATTTCTTGTCAAATCCTTGAATTGATTTACTTCTTTTAGTAAAATGACCACAAATTAATAGAATTCAAGAAATAAAATCATAAGGAGAAAAGCAGCACTAATCCAACTTTTAATAAATGAACCCCTTCTTAAATACTCGAAATTCACCCTAAGCTAAACACCAGACACTTTTATTTAATATTCAGCGCTGACTTGCTGTTAGTTACTGTCCAGCTCTGACTAACTATGAACAGGCTGTTTTTGAGTATGCCCACTGTTTGCACTGGCCTTGTTTGGTTAACTGCATATATTCGGAACGGAAAAAAGGTCGACGACGGCGACTGCTGCACATGCAACACATGCGACACATTGCGACGTTGCTCATACGCCGCGTGTGCTGCTTGTCAACTAAGGTTTGCTTGTTTGCCTCGATGGCAACGTGTTGCATGCAAATGAATTTCGTGTTTTCCTCTTGTTGTTGTTGTTGTTTTCACTGCTCTTGGTATTTTGGACCCCTGCTGTGATTTATAACGCGGGCGTTTCAATTGTCGTCGGAATACAATTCCAAATTACCTCCGCTCCGCTATCAAAAACACAGTTTATAATTCGTGAAAAGCAGCGAATTTTGTTCATGCTGCCTCTAATTAATGCATTTACTGCCAGCTGGTAAGACACAAATTTATGCACAGAATTTGTAAAGTACTTTACTTAAAAGAAACTTACATTTGGGATAATTGAAATAGAATTATAATAAAAGTCTGAATGCATTGTCTTAGATCAACTCACAATTTATTCAATTCAATTCTCTTCTATATAAATAAACTATTGATATTAACATGACAAATATTTCTGCTTTGTTAACCAAACAGGTTTGCAACAATGTAATTTCTTTCTGTTTATTTATTTTAAAAACAGGTTGATAACTCATATTTATATATCATTGTGCATAATAGTGCTTATGACATTAACAACATTTGTTAGCCTGCACATACAGCCTTGAGACACCCTGTGCTGAGTGGCCGTGCGGGTGGGGTTGTTGCGTGTGGTCTTGTGGGTGTTGGTCTAAAAGGAGGTGGTGTGCTTGGTGGTACTGGTTTCCTAGTGGTTCTTGGCTCTGAATTTAACTCCACTTCAGGACCCATTTTAACTTTAGCCAAATACCCATCGAGGCCAGCAACATACTTAACTTGTAGCTGTAGCTTGTTACCAAAACTCTGTCTGTATAAACCATCCACACGCAGTTCTCCTGGTGAGATTTCCTTCGCATTCTCTTCTCGATAACTGTCTTTATCCTTAACACTATTTGTAGTACAGTTAGGTAAGTAAATTTCGTACACACTTCAGTTGAACCTACCTCAATTGATACCCATCTTCAGTCTGTTTAATTTCATAGCCATTTTGCTGTTCGTCATAGACTTTCAGGTCTGGCACAATGATTTGTGTAGCCGCAAGCACCGAACTGCCCAGCAGAATAAAAACAAACTAAAGAAGTCTTTGAAATGGATTCAAAATTTAATTTTTTACCGGAACTCACCGCTCTCAGCATTGTGCAGCTGAAGTTCTCTAAACAAACTGAAACTCGGTATTTTAGCAACTCGAATTTATACCGATTTGAATATTTGTTTAACATTTATTGCTTTTAATCTGTTGGTTAAACAAGTTTGCAAATGGTCTATTGTTTGATTTCATAATTAGTGTATTTCAATGCAAGCAAAAATTATAAATTATGTTTTATAAATAGATATTGTCATATGTTTTAAATATTATTTAAATTCAGTAGCCTAATTAGCATGTTCTTAAGTTTATAAGAGATGAAACGTAAGTGTTCTCTGCCCACTTTATTTTAAATTAAATCAAACATTTAAATGAGCAACTCGCAGGACACAAACCTCCAACTCCCTCGCTCCAAAAACGATGCACAATTTTTTAAAACACAAGCAAAAAAAAATCGTAAAAAATAAATATACGAACAAACAGTGTGCACTTTATGGCTTTCGACACAACTCTGCTCCGATCTGCCCCTGCTTACTGGGGATATACAAGAGGCTCCTATACGACCATCAAATTGCGCTTCCGAGCGCACACAGCGTCAATTACACGGGGGCCAGTCATAAAAATAAAGAGCAAATAAATACACTTAAAACGCAAAAAGAGTCGGTTAGTTGCCGTCGCCCACAAAGGGACTCGGGCGAGCACCCACCACAGTGGCCAGCAACCACACACACAACGCACAGTGGTGCAGCAGTGCTCATTAATATTTTTAATAGAGTGTAAGGAAGTGTTTATGAAGGAAATAAGAACTATAGGTAGTAAGTTTAACATAAGTTTAGTATGCTTATCCTTAAAGTTTTAAATTAAATGTGTGAATAGTTTAACTAGAATTAAAGCTTATAGAAATTGAGCATAAGGTTTGAGATTCCCTGATAATATAAGCAACATTTTTTATAGAGACTCAAGAGTAGAAGCTTGAAAATGAGGAATCTAACTATGCTAAGTTCTGCACTGTCCCACACTGACTCTATTTTTACTACATTCTGCGTAGAAATAATGAGATTTATTAATATCTCGATAATATTCCAAAAGTAAGCATAAATTTGGCATAGTTTAACATATCTTCTATCTATAAATTATACTAAAAATATATTTTTTTTTGAACAAACTTAAGTAGTGATCAGTTTCTGTATACAACTTGTCTCCTAAGTACTTAATTTAGTCTTACTTCCTGACTCCCACTAATTATTTCACAAGCCTCATCCCACTGTGCAGTTGGCGTTTTTTTTCAGGCGTCGCTTGGTAGCTTGTCGCTGGCATTAATCAAGCCATTTAAATGGACATTTCTCGCAATGAGCGCGGTTCGTTTCAGCTCGTTTCAGTTGAGTTCAGTTCGGTCTTTGTGCGTATGGAGTGCGGAGTAATTACAATTACACCTGTCCGCACAGAGGTCGCGTGCCGTGGTACTAAATTATAATTAAGTCACAGTCAAAAGTTGACATTTATTAAATTTTATTTATAATGCTTTAAATGCCATTAAGAAGCCAAAGAAACCAACGACGGTCACCAGCTGCCAAGGCTAATTGTGCCATAAAAATGGTCAGCTGCCCTGGCAACAGCATCAACGGGATCATCATCATTACCAGCATCATCATTAGCATTAGGCCAGAAACCACTGACAATATTCTCAAATAATATTTGATCCAAGAGTTTTTTCTGTTTTAACCATTTCATGTCTTTGATTTGTTGGCAATTTATTTTGTCATCGTCGTTTTGATTAGATTTCGTCAAAAAGCGAAGACGGAGACACAAAAAATAAGTCGAGTGACTGACGTTTATCACGACATCAACGACATGGATACTGTTCCCTCTGTTCCGCCTTCCTTTTCTTCTTCCTGCCTGCTCCCTGCCTCCCCCTTGCTCTACCCTTTCCCAGCTGTTTTAGCTACTTGACTGACCGCGTACACGATTTGTCAGCGCGAGGCAGACACCATTAAATCGTGTCAGACCCCAAAACAGAAATTGACTTTTTATGTAGACTACGTGTGAAAATGTAACAGAATGAGCAGGAAAGCATTACTGATATCAAAAGAGGAAAGAGAGAGGGGTGGGGAGAGATGGAGAGCATATAGGAATGTAACTTTGTGGAAATGTCGTTAGCGTTACTGGGTTAAAGAATCCGCATTTCCACATTTTCACATTTTTGTTGCAGACTGACAGACAACAGGGCCATAAATAATCAATCATTATACTCCAGGGAGACAATAAACGAGTTACAAACAAAAATACGCCAAAAATCACTAAAAATCTCTGTATTCCAATACAAAATCAGGCTAAATCTGTGCACAAATGTATCTGCTTATTTTTAAATCAACTGTGAACGTTTGGTAGTTTGTTAAAATTAAATCTATATACCACATATGTTATAAAAAGACAGGAATTAAAATAAAATATTTGAGACTGTCAGACTAAACTAATTTACCCAAGAAAGAGTAGGGAATTTAAGTACAGAAAGCAAATAAGTGTTTTTTACTAAAACTTTGAATATTTTTAGAGCTTAGATTATATATATACCACTCTCTTCTATTCTTTACTTATATAACTATTTACGCCAGTTTCATTAGTCCAAACTTTTATAGGCAAATAAACATTTTATTGTTTATATTTCTAGTTTTGTGGCTCCAAACTGGTTTATTAACTAAACTCATGTTTGAATCAATACGTTTTTTACAAATTGCCATGCTTTGTGTGTGAGAATTTAATCCATTGATTATTTTTAACCAGTACACGCCTTCAGACAGTCAGCTCTCAGCAGAATGTGACTATGAGGCGATTTTGTTGTCTTGGGCTTCTCAATGCGATGAAACTTATATCTCACACTGTTTCCCTCAGCACCAGCTACAAAATTAAGTAGCAGTTGATACTTCTCATCAAACTTCTGTCTATATAAGCCATCGACGATTAGCGCTCCTGGTGAGTCTTTGTCCTCCTGCACAACCTCCACTAGGTATCCATCTTTATTTTTGATGCTTTGAAGAATTTCCATTATTTCTTTGTAGTCACAACTTAAATACTTTAAATAAGCTTACGTTAAACGGTATGCATTGTCCTGTGACTGCAATTTATAGCCTTGTCCATCGGGGTTAATAATTTTAATGTTTGGCACAAAAATTTGAGTAGCTGCAAGTGCCAAATTCACCAAGAGCAAGAAAACAAACTAATTAAATATTAGATTAAGTCGTAGCTTAAACAATTTATGGGCACATACAGCTCTCAACATTATAACCGACTGAACTCGCTAAGATTTTGAATAGAACTAAAGTTTTGCAGCTAAGAAATGAATAGATTTGCACACTGTGAACCTGTTTTCTATTTAATTATTAAACAAAAGACTTTCGTTTTAAATAAAAAAAGGAAAACGGGTTTAAATTTGACTATAATTTCATACGTTATTTAATTGACAGCACTTTATATTAGCCCACACAGGACTTGAGACACTCTATTCTAACTGCAATCGATATCACAGCTTCTTCGTCATCATCTTCATTATCGGGTGGCAGATCGGGTTTATCCACAGCTTGAGGTTTCTTTGTTGGTTTTGGCTTCTTTGACTTCTTCTTTTTACCTCTTATTTGATACCTAGACACATAGCCATCACGACCGGCTACGTATTGTATTTTAAATTGTACTTTTTTGTCAAATTTCTGATTGTATTCGCCCTTCACCATCAGCTCTCCAGGTGCGACTTCTTCCACAGTCTCCACGCGATAACCGCGATCGCCTATAACACTTAAGAAAACTTTATTAACCACTTGATTTGCTATGACACTTGTACAAATCTTACGTTAATTGATAGCCACCATAGTAGGATTGCAATTTGTAACCTTTGTTGTCGGCATCAACAACGGTTACATTAGGCACTAGCGTGTGCACTGCAGCAATTGCCGAATGTGCCAAAACTATGAGAATAAACTACGGAAATATTAGCTAGAAACACTGAGAGTTAGAGAGACAAAAACTTACTGCTCTTAGCATTTTAAAGGCTAAACTCGCGAAGGTCTTGAAACGTACTAAATTTTGGCATTTTAGCGTCTTTGTTTACAGCCTAACAAATAATCTATTGAACCTGTTTTATAATTAACAGTCTGCATAGATAAAATAACATGTTTTATTAGAATAAAACTCTGTTTCTACTACTTTTTGTGATTTAAATAAATAAATTTAAATATATTTCAATAAAAACAGTTTGTTAAAAATTTATTTATGCCGGTAGAGAACCAAGAAATGTTTTTATAAAGCACAAACTGAACTATCAGCTCTTAAACACATTTTTAATGAAACCAATATTAAATAAACTTAATTTTTCATATATACAACTTAAATAGAGTTCAACAATCATAAAACTAGCAACTACAAATTGTGATTTTGTATACAAAACACTTAATTCTTATCCCTCTGTGTTTCTTTGACTTATTTGCTGTATCGACTTCAGGACATTCGCTATACACACAGCATGTGCTCAACTGTTTCGGAAATGGCAAAAAGAAGCAGTTGTCGTATACATATTGTATGGTATTCTCACACACACAGAGGGAGTGAGAAACAGACAGAAAGACAAAGGCATTACCCATACGCACTGTGGTGCACAGCTGCCTGAACTGCGCTGCTTTTGCTTCTGCTTGTGCTCATCTCATCAACGATTGCTGTTGCTGTTCAGCAATTTGGCTGTCGCCGGCGCCAGAGGTTACAAGGGCAGAAGGGGAGTGAAGATAAGGATGGAAACACACAGTTCAGTGCACCACGCACTGCCGCCGGGCTGAGTATTTTGGACACCAACTGCAGCAGCTGCAGCTACGACTACGACTGCAACGTGCAGCACGTCGTGCGATGTCAATGATTTTCTTCCGATTTTCATTGCAAAATGGTGTCGCACTTTAATTTGATTTCAATTTCAATTTCTTTACACTTTTACCCTCCTTGGCTCAACGACCATTTGCCGTTTGCCATTTCCTATTGTCATTCTGGTTTTCTGACTTCGTTTTGTTTGACTTGATTGCATTGAGTGTTAAATTTTATGTGCGATTTGCTTCATTTTCTTTACTGCCGCAAAACATAGCAACTAATTTAATAGTGAATTGTTTCCTTTCTCTTTCTAGATCATATCAGATGGGTTTAGTATAGTAAACTTCATAAAAATCAGTTTAGACTCTTGTATAAAAGAAACAACTTCATACACTTTATTATTTAATATATTTTACCCATAAAATTCGACTGCAATCACTTTATATCAATTTTACCTCACTCCCTTCAGCCATTTTACAATTGAATGCCTCGTTTTTTGCTGCCTTTTACTGCATAAATTGCAATAACTGTGTATAACGCATACGCAGCGTTGTCTGCACTTGAAAACTTCTTAAGATATACTACGAGTGTGTATATCTTATTCGGCAAGAAGAAATAAAACTGTCAAAATGCAAAATGCAAAACACAAATAAATAAATGCCAGCATACATTTTGCAGCCAGTTGTCAACAGAAAAAGCCAAAAAGAAGCTGACGGAAATTATGAAAAGCGCAACAAAGAAGAGTGCAAGCCACAATATTATATGTGCTGAATAAAAAAAACAAGAACAACAACTGAATGCAGACAAAAAAATGTCTGCTCTTGTTGCATGAGTGTGCAAATTCCACTCGGCTTTTGTCTAGCTCACACTGCATTTTATAATGTGCATATTTTATAACATGCTTATGCGTTTCCTAAAGCCCCAAAAATGCCAGAACTACCCATAGTTCTCTTACGTTATGCATTTTTTGCAGTCGACGCCAAGGCAAAGCTGCAAATAATGCAACAAGTCTGCTTGTCAGCTATGCTATACCCTGTTTTAGCTGTTTACATAGAGTTTATAGATGGGGTTAGGTAGCTTAAATGTAGTCTGTTAAATAGCTCTGAGTTTAAAGTCTACAGGGTGTTTATAAGTCTATAAAACTCAATTACAGCATCTACTCGGCCTTGTTCTGTTGCTTGGCGATGTGCACGTGAGCATATAAATTATTTTCATATAACAAAAGTTTTTTATTTTTATATTTTTTGTTGTTTGTTTGTTTATTTTATTAAATTTATGTTTTCCTTTTTGTTCAAGTTAACAAAGTTGCGACTTAGTGCTAGGAAATGTTGTTAAAATATACAGAAAAATGTCGAAAACTTTTACATTATTTTATGTCATAAGTAATAGCTACATTTTAAAAGCCTGTGTAGCTTAATTACAGTATATATATCTAGTGTGCTTATATTAATTTCCTAAACGAAACACTCCCATTACATCATAGACTTGCAGAGTATTTTCTACCCTCTTCGACCCCTTTGTTGCCCAGAACTTTCTGCCTTGTCACTGACAGCGAATGCTCAACACGAAGCAACTGGCAAGAGCAACTTTATGACACTTTTACCCGTTTCAATTGTGGGAAATAACGAAGGCAAAAGAAATTTATTTATATATATAAATAAGTACTCATATAGATAGAGAAACACAAGACGAAATTTGCATATTTTATGGCTCGTTTCTATGACAAATTTGAGTAGTTTTCAGTTTTCAGTTTCCCGTTTGCAGTTGTGGACACAGCGAATGCGAAGCAATAAGATTTTATTAACTAATCTGTCAGTTTGGTTGCTAAAGCTGCAGGAAAAGTAAAATCCTGACAGCAAATTCAACTACTCAGCCGCATGCAAAGTGCAATTTCCGGCGGAAATGTGACACCACCGAAGGATTCTGTAATCTAATTTTAATGATTTTTCTTTGGCTGCACTTCCCGCCAATCATCTACCACACCTACCCCCATCTAGTGCACTTTTCGCAGAAGGCCAAGTGCCCTGACTTGACTGGATATTACGTACCAGATTCGATTTTCTCTGCTCAAGCATCAGGCGCCAGCAAATTTAGCAGCTAACCCAATTTGACGTTGATTTCCAGCTTCCTTTTTCGTGTTTGTGTTGCTCCCTAAGAAATTGCAAGTGCCCCAAAAATATTCAATTAAAACAATTTCTTTTCTGTTTATATACCCGTTGAATGAGGAATTGGGGTGTGTTCAGGAGATAAGTAAGTAGAAATCATATTAAACAGCAAATGAATTTCATCTTAAATTGTAGACCTAAAAGTATGCAACAGTTTGATAACTCTATTTAAGTTAAACTTTGACTAACGGGTATTTTAAGTTTGAGTTTTAATTTATATGTTTTTCCTGTTTTCCTTTTTTCCCACTCCTTTGCTTGTGACAAAACGCCAGTTGAGCAAAACTTTTCTTATTTTTGTTACAGCAGAGACGTTAATGACGTCAGTAGCCTGTTTTGCCGCCATCCCTTAACCCACGCAACCAAATTAGCTGTTAAAGTTTTTTGGGCTCAAGTTCAGACTTGAGTCTTGGGCGCTGTGGGGGGAATGGTCTGGTAAGGGAGGTCAACGCCAAGTTGACATCTGTGTTCAAAGTTAAAAATTAAACGAGCAGTCAAAGAGACTGTGTGGAAAACGCTTGGAAAAACCTTGGCGTCAAAGGAAACTGAAAGCTGATTAATGAATAAACGTTAAGCACAAGACGTGGCTTAAGTAGAGCACATGAGTTTGCATACCTGCCCCGCATCATTATGTGTGTCGTCTTCTAATTAAAATATGTTAGCTCCCAAATAGATGATGAACTTTTAAATTATCTGTCGCTAATTTCAAAGAAAAACTGTTTAAAATTATACAAATTCTAAAATCGATTTGTTAATTACCAATAAATGGCTTTTGACACTTTGTGACACAAATCGAGACACAGCTGTTATCAAAAATGATAATAACCGATTCAAAATGGAGGAATTTTAATGCATTTCTTGTATCTCAGGGGAGGCGTTGGCAACTCTGGCAATGCCCCATTCTTTCGCTTGGGTTTGCGGCTGTTGCAATTGGCGCTAATGAGTTTTACCATATTCGTTGCTTGTTTGCATGTTGGCCAAATTGTTTGCCATGGCTTTTACTATGATGCGGCGGCTGTTGTCGGTTCAGCAGATAGGCAAAGTGGGGAGTAGTTGAAGCAGTGTTGGGTTGTGTGTAAAATTCGTTTGCGAGAAATGGAAAATTTTCAGTTTTTTGTTGTTGTCTAATTAGAAAATATCGCGCGCTTGACGCCAACAGGCGAATTCAGCAATTGACGTTCATTACCAACAGCCTCCGGGTGTTTTATGAGGGGTTTTGTCTACCGGTTGTGCCCTAGGCCACGCCCTTAGGCCACGTAATCAACATTGGTAATTGCCATCACAATTGTGCAGCGCATTTCATGACGTTGCTGCGCCAATTTTACTCATTATGCACCTGATTTGATTTGATTCATCGCTCAAGGAAGCATAAGCAAACGAGTAGTTTATTTTGTGGCTGTGAAACCCATTAAAATTTATTTAAAATTTAATTTTGTTGACTTACAAACTTCTTAACAATTTACTACCTACAATTTCATACTAAATTTATGCGAAATAAGCGAAGCTGAATCAGCTTTTTGCTGCTTTTGCTACTATTTGATCTAAATAAACTGCAATTTCAATTTGCGTCTTTGTAACGTTATTCACTCGATCAAATTTGAAAAGTGCTCAAGCCAATTGAATTGCAGACTCAGAGCACACACACACACACACATACTGTATCTGAGTAACATTTCATCTATTTACAAAGTCTATCTGTGTTTCACAATCAGTGCTATACCTGCCATTGGCAATGCTATTGCTTTTTTCTAGACTTTCTACTTTCTACTTTCCACTTGACAGCACAGCGAATGCAACAAAAAGATTTTTCTAATATAGAAATCGAATTGTAGGACGCGCAATATTTCTAATGGCACCACAGAGCAAGAGGGAGAGAAATAGAGAGTAAAAGAGAGCGAATGAAAGCTGGACACAAAGTCAGTTCAATTGGAAAATGTTCAAAGGATATGAGGTGTCAACTGATGAAGATGTGCCTGCCTGGCACTCACATTCAGTACCTTAACTACTCGACCCTCCACAAAGAGAAACAGACATCAACATTATCAGCAGCATCATAATCATCTTCATCAGTTCTTGTTCCTCTTTTGCAATGCACTTAAAATGAACTGCAAGAATGCTTGAAAAAGGCTACAACTGATAAGCAACAATCAAAGAATGTTTGATTACTAACTTACTTCACCTTTGGCAAAGGAAGAGCAACAATTAAAATCACTTAACTGCAATCAAACGCAACTTTGAATAACAATTAAGCTGTAAATTTAATACTTATTCCACAAATAATACTTTACTTATCTTTAACTGAAAGTTATCTTTAAACTATTAAGAAAACTGCTGTGCTAAAACCATTGGCACTTTATGTGGCAGTCAGTAACCTCAATAAATCGTATTAATCATACGCACTGTCGAACAACTTGAAAGACATTTTACAAATTCCAAGCGCATTTTCTCACTGTGTAATGGCAGCACTTCCGCTAAGGAAACTGAGACACAACTAAGAAAACGAGCAGAAAATCGAAAATATTAAGTGCCGCAGTTAGGCCATGTACTTAACGCAAACAAAATGTTTTGACCGAGTGCAAAAAAAGGAAAGAAAGCAAAGGAAAGGGGGAGGAGGGTGTGCAAACAATGGCAAAGAAGCCAGAATGAATGAACCCGCTAAATATGGCCAACAGGCAAGATGGTAGTAGATGATGCCAGGCTGTGTGCCGCATTCAAAACAATGTCCTGTTTGTCAAAGCTGAGGAAACGGTTTTGGTACCAGCAGCAGTTTCAAGTAGAGGAGGGGCAGACAGAGGGAGCGGGGAGAGTGGGAACAGCAGGCACAACGCGTTTGTCGGAACTGTCACATTAAAATGGATGATTTATTTGTGCTCTTAATTTATTGCGACTCAGACGACGGACAGCCGCGGTTAGCGGGAGGCAATTGCTGCCAACGGAGATGGCAGGCGTCAAGTAGAAGCTGAGGGAGGTGCATGCACTAAGAGAAATGGGGGAATAAAATAAGCAGACACTAAAGAAAACTTTATTTATTTTTAAGCATAAGGAATTTAAGCTATAAAGTGCTGATTAAATTTTTTAAAAATGTTTTTATTTTAAGATACATTTTTTACAGTGCCCACGAAGCTGTAGCTAAGAACGGAACTGAGCTGTAGGGTGCTATGGGTATCCGCACAGGATATTGAGTACGCGCATTGCATGAACGAGTGAACCGTGGCAGGACGATGCCAATGAACTCACAGCAGCGGACGGCTACCAATACATAGTCGCACTCGTACTCATAGTATATATAATGAATTTTACACACTGCCATCGCACTTGGCACTTAATAATCGCATTAGGGCGCTAAGCAGCTCGCTGACACAAGGCCCCAACTTGGCCCAATTGTACAGACTATAAAAGTGACAATGGTGGGGTGGGCGGGGGACTGTAAAAAGGCAACATGGATGTGCTGCTTTATCAGCTCGACTAATGTTTTATTGTTTGCTTATTGCTACAAATAATGGCGCCATTCTGCAACTCCACGCAGCCATTTGTGTGTGTCGGGTAAATTCTGGCTGGCAGTGTTTGGGCGATACATTATCCTGCTAACTGTAGCTGTGATAAGTGCAGGTGTATAATTAACACGTGGGGTCATTCACAAAGCTCATCAAATCGGCGCAAAACGATACAAAAGACAATGCAAAATTGTGTGATAAAGCAGCTGACAAAGGGAGCATCATTTTCAGTGGATATTTGCCCCCTTAAAAAAGGTTTAATGAGCACAGCTACTGAAAGTTTCTGCGGCACAATCATTGCAATTGTCTTTGTTCTTCGAGGGTTACCGGATGTGTTTGAGTATACAAGTTTTGTTTCAGTTTTAATAACACGCAAAGATCCAATTTGGTTAATGAATTGGTTGGTATAATAATAATGATTACATAACAAATAAAAGAAGGAAATACTTTATATAGAAGAAGACTTAAAATAAATCATACACCTTTTACATAACCTACCCTTTGAAAGGCACAAACTAAAATAACTTTATTTTTGCAGGGTATACAGCTGCCTTACTGTTTGTGCCACCCATAAATTCTTAGCAAATTATTATAAAATCTATTGTTTCATTTGAATGGTATTCATAAATCAGTGGAAATTATCTGTTGCAATAATGTTTTATTTTTGTGCTTCTTTTTGGGTTGAATTTCCTTTTCAAGTAAGCGTCACGCCCATTCGCCCATTTTGGCCAAAACGCCCATCCATCCATGTTGGACCATCTAACCACACCATGTGAAACGCCCATTCATTCGACAGTTGCACAGAACTGTGTAATGAACATTTATGAGGCAATTTCCTTGGCAACACACACGCGCAAGCACACACACAAACACACACACATGCGGCAAACACACTGGAGACAGGGAGAGCACAATGAGACAGATGACAAACCGTCGGCACTGTAGACATCGCTTGGCTCCAGTTTTGTCTGCTTGCTGCCAACCCTGGTACCCTGCATTGTGCCATCCCTGGCTGGCGTCGTCTTTTGCAGTTCGCAGAATTCTGGAACTTTTTCTGCTCCACTTATGCCCAAACTAATTAAGTGCAGGAAAAAGTTACCATTTCCTTCCCGTTTACAACTGACGGTCTCCGTTCTGCGAGCTCCAAGCTCAGAGTTCGGAGAAATGTTTTGTCTTTGCCCGAAAAGAAGCAAACTGCAACTCTGTCCGCTGTCCAATGTCCTGCCATTCCGCTGTCCTGTTCCAACTTCCTGTCCTTGGCTCTGGTGTATGACAAGTTGTAGCATTTTTTGACACTACTCGACACAAGGAGGAGGAGGAGGAGCAAAGAGAGCTGCATGCTTAGCCAGAAGCTGTCGTGGCCCAAAGCCCGCATTAGGGCCGGAACGCATTCTGTTTCCAACAGTCGCAGCTCTCCAAATATTTAACAGTCGCTCCACTTGCCGCTGATAGCCCATTCGGGCGTCATAATAACGAAGATAAATGTTGCAAAAGTTTGCTCGCAAACACACGCCCAGAACAGCAGCAGCATTGGGAGTAGGAGCAGAGTAGGCGGGGCTTAAATAGAAGCAGGAACAAGTGTTCTATGCGTTTTCTAGTTGCATTGTGTTGCATACTTTTCAGGGACCTCTGGTAATAGTTTAAAGAACGATAGAACAAATGAAGCTAAATGGGGAACGGAGCAAAGACTTTGTTACTAACAATGCGTGAAACTAAAGTTTTGGCAGATTTTTCAGTTACGAAAAGTTTATAGAGTTTTCCCTGAAGCGAGATTTTTATACCCGTTTTTCACTACTTTTTGTCATTGTTATGCAGTCGATATTTTCATCATAACAGTTTGATTTATAAATATACAGTATCAATATCTTTTAAGTATTAGTATTGGTATTAGCAATGGCATTAGCATAAGCATTAGCATTAGCATTGGCGTTAGCATTAGCATTAGCATTACCATTAGCATTAGCATTGGCGTTAGCATTACCATTAGCATTAGCATTAGCTTTAGCATTGGCATTGGCATTAGCATAAGCATAAGCATTAGCATTAGCATTAGTATTAGCATTAGCATTAGCATTAGCATTAGCATTAGCATTAGCATTAGCATTAGCATTATCATTGGCTTTAGCATTAGCATTAGCATTAGCATTAGCATTAGCATTAGCATTAGCATTAACATTAACATTAGATTTAGCAATAGCATTAGCATTAGCATTAGCCCTGTCATTAGCATAAGCATTGTCATTAGCATTAGCATTACCAATATCATTACCATAGAATTAACATAAGCATTAACATAACCACTCAATTTAAAGCCTTCTTAAAGCACACACTCTACACTCTTTACTAATTTGTAGACGCTGCAAACTGTTGACATTACAAACTCAAGAGTTTTGGGTGCAAAATTCCCGGGGTTGCACTACAGACACTCAACTAATGCGCTTTGGGTGCCGCAGAAGCTTTTTGCTTCATTTTACTTGCAAGTTTAATGAGAAGTCGACGCGACAGTTTACACTGATGCTCGTTACTTGTCGTTTTTTGTATTTTTCTGGCTAAAACTTTACCCTTAGTCTGCCACGCCCCCTGCACTTGTACAGTCTTCTGTCGGACACACAGTTTGGCAATGCAATTCTCAAATTTTAAACCAGTTTCAATGTGCACGTTACCAACTGTTGGCCTCGTCAAATCTGCAGCATGTCCATGTCCCTGTCCATGTCCCTGTCCATATCCATGTCCATGTCCTCGTCCAATGTCCTGACTAGAAGCAGCTTCAGTTGGCGTTGCTTTTGCTTGATTTATGTCTGTGCGTTTGGCAAATGTTGCATCAACTTTTTTATACCCCGCTTTCATTCAAAAAACAAACTAAAAATATGTTAGCTACAAATTTGAAAATTATGTGTGAGCACAAAAAGTTGACTGACCTTCGGATGAGTTTATGTTTTCATTTATTACTTTTTGGTAGTTTTCAGGAACTTTTGTCTGCTTAATAAAACAATTTAAAGTTTGAAACTACACACATTTAGCTATCAAATTGTAGAATAAAAGTAAGTCACTTGAAGGGTATCTTTCAGTCAATCCCTTGCGAATTAAACCCTCTTATCTATTGTCCCTGACGCTTGTGTTATTTAATTAAAAAACTAAAATGAATTGCTTTATATAGAGCGCGTAATTTTTCTAGATTGCAGCTCGGGTAGCATTTGATTGCTAACAAGTAATAAATTATGGCTGAAAGCAGTTGAAACTGCTTTGCTCTTGGCACAATGACGCTGGCTGAAGGCAGCAGATACAATTTGATATAAGACGTAGATACTTGGAGCAGTGTAACTTTAAAAGCAGAAAGGGCTATGCTAAAAGCACATGAAAGCTATAATATTTGCCGCACAATTAAGTCTGAAATTTCTATAGATTACTTAGCATTTAAGTCCATTAGTTGCATGTAATAAATACCCTATGTTTCCACTGTATGATAGTGTATACAAAATGTGATGAAAGGGCGTTTCTTTTAATGGCTGCTCATATAAATAAACCGTCGCTCAAGTTGACAGCGCATTTTGTGCAACGTTGTTCCTGTTCCTGGGACAACACATACACATATTTGCTATATACACACACACATGTGTATATATATAAAGTAGCTCTATAAAAATAACTCACAGATGCTTTCAATGAGGAAGAAAAAAGAAAAGAAAGGCGAAAAAAGAAACGAAGAGTTTTATATAAACACATATGACGCACACACAAGGACTCCAAGCAGGAAAGGGCAATAGAGGAGAAATCCTTGCAAAGTTGAAGCATCCGCAGCCTTTTGGCTTTTCCAAAGCAAAGGGGCAGCCAACAGGGAGACAGAGAGTGGGGGGGGGGGGGGCAAATGTCTTGGCAGTATGAGCTTAAGAAAATAGTTCATACGCAGCGTACGCCGCGTGTTTCAAATACCACAAATAGCATTCCACATCCAAATGAACAGCCAGAAAGACCAAAAAGGCAGACAAACCGATACGAGGCCAAAAGTTCGTCAGATGAGACTGCAGTGCCGACAACATTCACGTTTCTACTCATACATACTTTCCGCTTTTCTAGCTTTTCTCAATGCACTCATTGCCCACATTAGTTATAGTACTGTAAAGCTTTGGTTTAAGGCCACAATTATTTATAGTTCTGTCTAAGTCAAGCATAAATTTTGTTTGATTTTGAATGGTTTTAGTAACTAAAATTTCTTGATTTTAATTATATAAAAAGGTGAATTTTAATTATAACAAAAAAATTAAGTTAAAAAATTAAACTAAAGTCTCATCTTTATATTTTCAAGTTCCCTAAAGTTTCCTTAATATGTCTAGCACGAAATTAATAATTAAGTTTGAGAGGTCAGTGTTTTTATTGACAGCTTATGAGTTCCCAAAGTGAATAATTAAAATAAATAAATTCTACAATTCAAGAAAAAAACCACAAAACTTTGTACAACTTAAAAAACTTTTAGGAATCAAAAATGACTGAAATAAACTATAAAAGCGAGCTCTTAGCAATACAGCGCCTACTAGTGCCAACATGCTCTTCAAGCTGTTTCCACGCATGCGAGTGCAGTCTCTCGAGGAGAGCTCCACTTCCCAGGACTCCTTTGTCTATTTGGATCGTGGAATGCGTGTCGCTGGCTGGCTGCCACCCAAGCATAAATTCTGGAGACAAGTTTTTGCACTGTGGTCTGTATTTACCACAGTAGTATTCATGATACTTTTGGTAGTATCGTTGGTGGTAAGCTACGTGAAGGACTTGAGCACCTTTACGGCTGGACAATTTCTCACCTCACTGCAAATTGGTCCGAATTGTCTCGGTTCGAGCATCAAAGCGTGCTACACATTTGCTGGCATGAAGCGTTTCAAAAAGGCCAAGGAACTACTCAAAATACTGGACAAGCGTTGCAACAAACCCGAGGAGCATGCCAAACTACAACATACCGTGGCCATGTGCAATCGGGCATATATGTGCTACCAGTTCATGTATTCCTTCTACGCTGCATCCACATTTCTGGCCGGTTCCTTCTCGGGTCGCTTGCCCTACAAGTTGTACAATCCCTTCATTGACTCGGAGGCAAGTGTCTACCACTTTTGGCTAGCTTGTGTTGTCGAATGGTTTTGGATGTCTGGCGCTGTGATGCAGTGCCAAATAGCGGATGTTTATCCCATTATCTATTTTCTGACCATACGCACTCACATCGAGTTCCTCAAGCAGCGTTTAAAGAATCTACGCACAGATCCAACAATGTCGGAGGAAGAGAACCAAGCTGAGCTCATCAAGTGCATTGAGGATCATCGTTTGATAGTCGAGTGAGTTTTCTTTACAAAATTTCCTACTTCAAATCAAAAGAAAGTCCTTTCTCTTTCAGTTACTGCAATACATTAAGGCCTGTCGTTTCTGCCACAATTTGTGTACAGTTTCTGCTGTGTGGCCTTGTCATTGGCATTTCTGTAATCAACATTTTGTACTTTTCCAACTTCTGGACTGGCCTTGGCACAGCCATTTTCCTTATGGATCTATTGCTGCAAACATTTCCCTTCTGCTACATCTGCAACACAATCATGCAAGACTGCGAACAACTCACATACTGTCTCTTTCACTCCAATTGGATTAGTGCCAATCGCAGCTATAAGACAACTTTTCTATACTTTCTGCAGAATATTCAGCAACCGATTGTCATGACAGCCGGTGGCATCTTCATCATATCACTCGGCACAAATATTACGGTAAGTTTGGAAAACTCTTTAAAGCTCTTAACATTTAATGTCTCTCTGTCTTTTTCTAGGTCGCGAAATTAGCATTTTCGGTGGTCACATTTGTTAAGCAACTGAATATTGCCGAGAGGTTTATCGAGTAGTTTTGTATGAGTAGTAATTTTAAATTTATACAATAATTTAAGATAATAGTACTATAAGATTTAAGCTAATATTAACCACTGTTGTTCATACGATTTCAATGTGTTTTTTACAGAGAAGGAAGTGGGTGTGACATATGCCCAAAACCCCTTCTACAAACAGATTTAAACTATAGGTTTTAAAACTATATTTAATCTATGTAACATTCCATAACCCTTTCATATAAAATGTTCACTCGCTAAGCCTTGTTTTCTTAACTGAACTTGTTACAACTTCGGGCGTTACAAACTAAACTGCAAAGTGAACATGCCCCATACCACAGACACTTAATAAAGTGCAAACAAGCAAGTGATTATTTCACAGCTATTGTTCAACACTCGCCACGCACACACTCCCACACACACACAATAAGTAAAATCCGCGACAAGAATGGGTCCAGGATATGGCGACTCTGAATTTGCGTAATAAACGAAGAACCAAAGCGAAGAGTGAGAAAAGACAGCTAAGAAAAGCAACTCGAATTGCAGGTACCCTATCATTTTAGCCCTTGTGTGTACTGACTAGGGTATCCACGCAACGTTGACCAACGCAAAAATATTCTTGAGCGTGAATTTTCATTGTTAAGCTGAGCTCAAAGCGAAAAAAAGTGCCAAAATAACCAGTTACAGTTATACAATGAAGGACAATAACAGAGCAGACTATACAGACAACGCGGACACAACGCGTATGGGGTGGCAACCCTGGTAGCAAAAGGCGAAGACAACCGCCAACTGGAAACTGGTAACTGGTAACTGGTTTGCGTCGCAAGTGCGCTGAAATTTACGAGCTGCTTTATGGCCGCGCACGGACAGGAAAAGTGGACACACTCGCACACACACACATACTCCTGTGTGTGCCGTTGGAGAATATACGAGTAGCTGGCAATTCGCTTTTGCTTTCATGCTCCACGGAAAAAGTTGTTCCCTTTTCTACTTGTTTTTCCGAAGCTTCTTCGTATGTTATTTTTGGGACTCTTGATTACAGACAGGCTGTAAAATTTTATTGGCATTATCTCTAGGGCTGGCAACGGTTATTGATATTGATTAATTGTTAAAAATTTACATGCAAGAAAAAGACACAGACAAAGGCGCTGCAAATTCACTCATGTGTATTTTCAATAAATTTTGACTATTATTATGATATATTTAGTTTTTATTATAATTGACATTTATCTGATTACCATAACAAACTGTCAAACACAACCACACACATGTGTGTGCCACATAAACTGGCTCACCACATTGTAGTGGAAACACTCTTGATTGTACAGTGGCATTCAGAATTATGCTGCCCCAAATAACAACAAATTCAAATGCGATTAGTTGGAATTTGAACAAATTTGACATTTGTTTGGCTTATTTTTGCTAATAATTTTCGACATCATTTGTTGTTCTTATTGTTGTACTCACTAAATTATGAAATTCACCGCAGGACATGAACGCTAAAACCCCGAAATACTGAACATAGTTGGTGTTCTATTTGTGGATAAATTTTGCAATTTATTTTAGGTTAATTTAATGAGCTCATTTTAGCCATTGGCATTTTCAACAGCCTCTTGGCACACCCACCACAAGCGCATATTTTGCATAATTGAATAATGAAATAATTTGGAATTTTAAAAGTATCTGAAACATGCATTAACAAGTGTAATAAGCAGACTAACAGCAAACTAATGCAATGTAAGTAATCAAAAATAGACAAATTGTCTATCAATTAATTAAAGTTACTTTTAAAGATACTCTTCAAAAGTATCTACTGCCTGGAAGCAAGATTTATTCAAATACCGAAACATAAAGTATTCGTAAAAAATAAAAAGACTTTCATTGAATAATTCGAACTTCTTTTGTTCTTCGTTTGCTTTTAATTTTCCTGTTCAGCATTTTTCGCTGCCTTCACATAAAACTCCTTAGCGAGGGCTGCCTTTAAATTTGCTTGGCTCGACGCTCGTAAAAACATGGCACACATTGCGAAGGCGGCAGAGCTACATTTTTGACTATATAAGCCAGAAATGCGACGGCAGCAAGAACTCACAGCAGCTGCCTGAACTGGTCTTAACTAAAACACTGGCTGAAAGCAATTGTGTGTGGAATTTTAAGCAAAAATGTTTTAGATGTAAGTGGCTGGGGGTAAATCCCTCAGAGTTCTACGCTGAACGCAGATCAAAAGCGTATTTGTCCATTTGCATACATTGATATTGTAAGCACAGAAATAAAGAGTATGAAACAGGAAACCGGCTAAGGAGCAATAATAACTAAGCCTTTTTCGACAAAGCTGTTTATTTATTGGCCAGCAAGTTGGCAAACAGGCAGACAGCCAGACTGACAGACAGGTAATTCCTTTAGCTGCCAAACTTCATTTAAATAAATATTTCAAACAGTTTTTGGCCTGGCCTAAAGGCAGTGCTACCTGTGTGGCATACTCAATGAGTATATTCGTTGAATTGTGCATACAACGAGCTGTCTCTTTCACTCACTCACACTCTCTCCCACTCTGCCTCTTTTGAACCATTTTCCATTGAATTACCTTGAAATTGACTATTGTGCGGTATGTGTAAACTGTCTCAACTGCGCTCCTTTCTCTACTTTTTATTTGAACTTTTTTTTTGCATTTTCTATTGCCGAAATCCATCATCAAAATGTGAACTAAAAGCGCGAAAAATCTCCCCACAGACTGTTTGCATACAAACAAGCTGTGTGTGTACATGTGTAGTGCAGTGTAGTTTAGTGTAGTGCAGTTTAGTTCAGTGTACACAGTTCCTGTTACCACAAATTGCAATTAGTGTCTCTATTTTGATTGATAGCCAAGTGGAATTTGCTCTTTGCTGTTATCTACAGCGAAATTTTAATCGATTTAGTACCAAATTCAGCTAAGCTAGTCAAATATAAATTATATTTATTAAAGTGGCTTAAGTTGAGCTGCTTTAAACACATCGAAATGCCTTAAAAACACATTTAAATTAAGTAGTAACTTTTAAGCTGCACACAAACTTAATTAAAATATTTTTAAAAATATTTGCACTTACCGAATTAATTTAAAATGCTGTAAAATAAGAGATTTAATATTAATTAAATATTGCATAACTTAAATACATAATTAAGACTTGTGTAAAACCAAAGCATACAAGTCTGCTTGTGTGTGTGTGTGTGCTTGTGTGTGTGCATCCTTGCTTTCTTGTGGCCAGCAGAAAGTCAATATTATTACGGTCAGTGTGGAACAGAAGAAACGACGCCACAAAAATGTGGCGCGTTAAAAATGCTTTCAATTAATTAAACACCAAAAGGCGACACAATAAAAACGAATTAAACAGAATTTAAACAACAGAAAAGGCAGTTACGTAAAGAGAATAACCAAACGAATCGGTTAAATAACCGATATGAATCCAATCCAATCCAACAACAATTCAGAAACTGAGTGACTCAACAAACTGGTGACATGTCGGCCCAACAGCGGCAAACAGAATGCTTGCCCCATGTGGCATTTGTGGCATGTGCGGCATGTGAAGCTCATTAATAATACAGATAATGTGTTTGGCAATCATTTCGGGTTGCATGCCACAAATTCTGCTGCTGTGATTAACACATTCAACTCAACAACAAATCGAATCAAAACTGACTTTTTTAACTCAGCCATTTGTTAAACCTTTGCTGCTGTTTTAACAGCAGCTGTTAAGCTAATGTTAAGCACCTGTTAAGCAGCTGTTAAGCTACTGTTAACTTGAAAGTAGATTAGAATTAAGAGATAATCATAAGCTGCTCTTTGAATAAAGAAGGGATACATTTGTAGTAGGTTTAACAATTTAATTCTGCAGATAGGCAATTGTATCTACCTCCCTTCAACTGATAGCTTAGAGAAACAACTATTCGTACAAGTGGTTTAAAATGAAACTGATTAGATAAGCTGCGGAGCAAAGTCTTAAGATAACTACTGTACACATTGTTTATCTATAAACTCAGCTCAAATTGAGTTAATGAACTTCTGGTAACTGTTTGTTAAACTGTAGGAATCTCAAAGGAGTTCAGCATGTACTATATACAGAAAAAAATGTACAGAAATATATTTACATATATCTACTATATAAATAGGGCATTTAAAATATTAAAGTATATTTTTTAAAAGGTGTATTTAAATGCTTATTAATCGACATTTTAATTAACAAATAATTCCTTGTTTTATTACAAATACATAGTATTAAAATACCTCAAAAATTTATAATTCCATTGCCACAATTTATCTACTATAAAATATGTTCCCTGTATCAGGAGTTTTGGTAATATCTTTTTCTGTATCTTCTTTCCTTCCTTCTTTCCCATCTTTCCTATAACATACTCCCATCATAATTTAATTGATAAGTAATTAAATATCTTTAATAGCAAACGATGACGATACTTTAAAGTACATTAGAGCTGAGCTGGACCTGAACTGGATGCATTTAAAAAACAGAGGCCAGTGCCAATTTGTATAATTAAACGAGTGTCCTTTGATGCTCGAAAATGCACTGCCATTATCCTTTGAGTGAATGCAATTCATTTTAATTGCAATGCGGCAACCGAATTCAAAGAACTCGCCTCTTGTAAAAGAAATCGCATTTCAAATGACGAAAAACGGTAGCAGGCAGCAGAAATAAAACTTCATTTTATACACAACTTTTGCACATACATTTCTATACTACATTCCCAACTATATCTATATATAAATTGTTGGTGTTGGCAATTTCTGGGTTACGAGCTCATTAAAATTTAAGGATCGTAGTTGGTTAAGATGCGACAAGCGGTTTATAGTTGTTCGCGAAATAAATATAAACGACAACGTGACGTGAAAATGGAATTTTTGATCAGTTTTCCACAGAAGGCGCTACCAAAAAGGACTTGAGACAGAAGACAATAGACTTAAGACATGAGACTCGAGATTCTACACGAGCTAATCGCGTGGCCAATGCCACTTGCAGCTGCCACAAACGCAGGTAGCGGCCAGTTTTCCCGTACAGCTGCTGACACTTTCCCTGTAAGGGACAGATGAAATTTTCCAGAACAAAGCAAGCCGACAGTGACAGCTGTATAAGTCGTTGAAATCTCAGGTAAACTGAATGCTGACTATAAAAATCACAGATGCAAACGAAGTAAACGCATTACGCGTCGAACTCACAACGAGCAAACATCGCAAGTTCCTTAAAACTCTGAAAAAGACTACTAGTTTTCAATTCCATCGTATCGTGTAATGGCGGAGCAACTGTTTCCGGGCTTGGAGCGCCCGTTGCCGCAGCTTCCATCACTGCCGTATACGCTGTTCGCGTACCGCGAGGAGCTGCGTCGTCGGGATGCTCCCTTCATGAAGATGTCCACCATTAAGCTACATCTGACCGATAATTTGATACTGCAAACGATCAAGAATATACGACAGTTGGATACCATGGAAATTATGAATCTGAATCGTGAAATTGACTTCAAACGCAAGTTGACCAAGCAAATGCGAAAGGTGCGCAAATTGGAGAAGTTGGGACTCAATGTGGATCCACGTCAGCTCAATGGATTACAGTGGCACTAAGCTATAAACAGCAGCAGCTAGAAAACAGAACACAAAGCAAAAAAAAAAAAAAAAAACTAAAAAAAACCTTATAAAAAGATTCCCATAAACATACTCTAAGCATGTCCACTAACAAAGTTCTAAGTCTGTAAGCTAACCAGTTTCTAAAACTCAATTGTAAGCTGAATTCAAACCGATTTATAATTGGTATACCTCAATTTTTTCATCAAATAAATAAAATCTATGAAATGAAAATTAAGTTGTAAAGTTTTCTTTGTATTTGGGAGGGAAATTTATAGATTAGTTAGGATTTCTACTGCTTATTTACATTTTATATTATCAACATATCGACTATTTACTACAAGATACACAAAACGTTACAGGGTATCCCGTATTTCATTCACTTTGCTGCAGAGAAGTTGAGTGCAGTTTGGTTAATTGTTGATTACACTTCCAGTTGCGCAGACAACCGACTAAATGCCTGGTCAGGTATGCGTGTGTGTGTGTGTGTGAGTGCATGTGTGTGTTTTAGTATCTGTGAGTTGACAGTGCAAATGTATGCGAATTGCATAGCAAGGACTTAAAGTGGCAACCAAATGGAGGCAATGGCTGGCTTTTGATGCACTGTTGAAGCCACTAATAGACAACGTGGAAAATGCCAAAAACAACAACAACAAAAATAGAGTTTTATTTTAGCCAAGAGGCTTTCAGACTTTCGACCGAAAAAACCTTCATTAAAAGTGCTCGAAATTTGACCGAAAAGTAAGCACCAGATGCCGCTAACGAGCAATGTGGGTCAAAACAGGTCCAATGTGGCCTTAAAGTCGCTTAAAGGTAACCAAAATTTAAATATTTAGTTGGACTTAAGTAATTTATAGGGTAAGTGATAAAGGAATACATGTATATTCAAGATAAATTACATAATTTTTAACCAGATGACATACAATAAATGGTAAGTTATAATTGAGATAGAAAAGTAGTAACTAAGCAAAGCTTTTATTTTAAAATGAGACTTATAAACATTACTTTCCATTGCTTTGTTATTTTCATTTATTTTTATACAAAGAAGTTAGAGAGTATAGAGGACCTTTTGTCTTTTGTTTTGGCAGCCTAATTAACTAAACAATTTTTTATATATTTTATGTATTTTTATTGTAAAAAGTAAGAAATTTATCACATTGTCTGTGAGTTGTAGTTATTTTATTGAAAGTTTCTGGCTGTCTGTTCACTGGCTCTGCAGTTTGGCTTTGTATTTGAGTGCTTTTCTTAATGATTTGACAAAGTTTGCTACCAGATGCACATTACATGCAGGACCTCACATACCCCTACCCTTTCCACACCCCCGCATACACACACACACACCGCAGAACAACAAAAACAAGCAATTGTTGTATGTTGCGGCCATAAAAACTTTGTCAGCAAAATGAGGGAAAAACAACAAAAAGGACGACGACGACAACGATGCACATGAAAAATGCAGGGAAAAGCGTAAATTGCAGTCGCAGCTGAAAGTTTTTGCCTTTTTTTTCGGCATTTTGCATATAAGTAAATAAACTATGAAAGGAGCATGGAAACCGAGCCAAATGTGGGCGCTTGAGTTGTGGGTGTGGCAGTGCGTGTTTTAGTAATTTAGTGCGGCATTTGAAATGTCGTTTTTCGCGGTGCTGCAAGGAGAAAAGCGGAAAAACAACAAGCACAGGGTCTGCAGTGGGAAATGGAAAACTGGAAAAGAGGAAAACATAAGCAACGGCATGTTAACATGCAAAACTACGCGCTTTTCTCTGCAGTTTTCCCCGCTCTCTGCACTGCAAATGCTGTGCAACTTCTGCAACCGCATTTTATGTGGCATGCCACGTGTTTCTTAGTTTAAAAATAAAAACAATGAACACAAAGTACACAAAAAACTCAACACCAGCCATACACTTGCCATTCACACGTCGGTTATATGCGCAAATAACGTTCAGTGTGCTATAATTAGTCGGATTAATTTGATATTTACTTATTTATAGCTGAATATTTATTATGTTAAATACTAAAAACTTATACATTTATGTATTAAATTCGTAAAATTAATTTAAGCATTTATTTCTCAATTTTTCTTATAGTTTATTTAACTGTTTCTTATCACATAGTTTACAAAATATTTTATTTATTAAAAATATGGTTGATATAGTGAAAAGATACGCACTCAATACGTCGCTTATTCAAATGCAAATATTCCAATATTCAAGGCAACAGTTTGATAGAATAGTTTCTTGTTTGAAGTACAACTTGAGCGTCATAGCAAAACTTGCTATACAAAACATAGCTGACTGACTGACTGACTGACTGATTGGTTGACTGAATGACTGACTGCGAAACTGACTGCTGAGTTTATCGAAACAGAAAAAAACACATTGAAATTCTCGCGACAGAGCGCAAAAGAAACTCAAACTGTGAGTTTGGTCCAATGGCGAGTAGCCTGATACTCTTGAATGGAATATTTCTCATTTTCTTTAGGAATTGCAATTCGAAATTCCAGTGAATAAAGCACAACAAATACGCGAAGTAATGTGTAACGGAATGCGTGTGTAATAGAGAATGCAAGTGAAAGAAGTTGAAAGAAACGTTATTAATGCCAAAAACTGCACTGCAAAAAGTTTAAAGCGCACAACTTTCTGCCAATTGTGTACAGGGATTTGGTCAAAATCCAAGAAAAGTTAAAGAAATTGAAAAAAGTAATGAAGGGGAAATACAGATCCAAAGAAACTTCATGATGTTTTTAACAAGTGTGCAAGCTGCAACTCAAAAACTGACCCAATAGCTACAAATGTATCTAAGAGCAGCGACTGGCATCGCGTATACGTACTGTTAACAAAACGATTCGTGCGCTCTATTTTTAGACAAAGATTTATAATTGAACTGTGGAACCGCTAATTTAAACTGTTTATTGTTTATAAAAACATGGCACACACGCGCTGTAAGCAAGCGAATAAACAATAAAATAATTTCCATCAGAAATTTAACACAGAAAGTTCAAATCGGTTTGCTTAAAATTCTATATATTTTAAAAAATACAAAACATTTAAAGAATCTGTTAAAATGTAGCACATAAAACCCATAAAGAATAGTTGCAATATTTCAGTCTTCACAGTTATTTCGGTATTTTTGTACCCAATCCTTCCTGTACTTGATACACAGAATTGTTCATATGATTGGCAAGCAAGTGACCAAAGTCTGGGAACATGACAAAAACCCCAAAGGCCAAAACTCAAACCACTGAACACTAAAATTCTCCCAAGTCACAAAAATATTTCAAGCTACACAAAAGCATGCAAAGAAGCAACAAGCTCTTTCCAGCCCCAGTTCGAGCTCAAAGCGAAACAAATTCCTGACGAGCCTGGCTCCCTTTCCCCAACTCCGCAGTAGAGGAATTTAGATAGCTGGATGTATCAAAGGAGCGTGGCAGCTACCGCATTGATGTGTAACGAAACTAGTCGTGACACAATTTCAGATGCAAATTGCACAAGTCATGGCATTTGAGTGCGATACCAATGTGGTAGAGAGAGGGGGGAAAAAAGGTGCCTGTTCGTAAATGGTCAAGGCTAATAACATTATCGGGCCATAAAAAAAATAAAGTGTTGCAAAAAAAAAGGGGAAACGGAAATGGAAATGGAAATGGAGATAAAAAACGAGTAAAATTATATACTTATTATTAAATTTCACAAATGGTTCGACTCCCAAGCACGCAGACAGTTTTTCCTTCTACTTTTTTCAATAAAGTGCAAACGGAAGAGTCCTCCACTAACCGCAGATAAATGAGACACTCGGGAGCTGCTGGCAACAACCACAGCGACAGCGACAGCGACAACGACAAGGATCTAGGAACTCGATATGTGTGTACGACAGTGTTGGGGACAGAATGCACATAAAAAACCGATACAATCCCAATTGAATCAATTGAATTGAATGACTAAGAAAGGCCCCAGTAGTGGGATATAATAGTATGGGTTTTAGTCTAGAGTTGGGGTTGTGGTTTTATTTTTTTGGGTCTCTCCAACAAAGACACTAAAACAGCCAGCGAAAGGATTCCAGCGTGTGACACCCTGGGAAATAAAAATAAATTGATGTTTTCAAGTGTCAGGCATGGCTTCGGCTGTGGACATCAGGAAAAGCAGAAAAGCTGATAGGGCAAGAGGGGAAACTCGGATACAGAATGAATCAAGCAGCAGCCGTGGACACATGTTTCAGGAAAAGTCGCGACTCGCATAGTTTTCCTTTTCCCCCCTGTACCGTCTTCTCTGCTGTTTCCCTACAGTCCTCAACTGCTTGTATTCTATTCAGCAATTTGCTCAATGATGCAATGCGGTAGGTTTATATTTATGATATTTCAGATAAGTTAATGCATAGACAGCGCTCGAAAGGGGCAGCGAAATATAAGAGGGAAGCTATTAAAGTTCGTTATTAAATATAAATATAAATTAATTAATTCATTTAATATTAAGAATATTTAGTATTACAACTAGTTTTGTAGACTATTTTCTTTGCTTTAGTCCTGGAACTTTCAGTGACGTAAACCTGTTGAGCACACCTCGCTTGTCGCCTGCTCTTCAACTACTTCATTTCAGTTTGTGCTCCAGAGGGTGGCAGATAAACTTGCCGAGCATAGAAGAGAGTTGGAAAAAAATTACGAGCGAAACTTTTGCAATTGAAAACAAACTGAAAGATTCCAACGAAGCGCTGAAAAAGTTCACCGAGCTGTAAACAGTTTCGGTTTCGTTTTCGTTTTCAGTTTTCAGTTTCCAGTTTTGATAACTCCCCGACTTGCAGTTATAGAAAGAAATGTGTGTGCTTTCAAATGCTTCCTGTTGCGTTTACTTTGCTACCAAAAAGAAAAGCAGAGACAAGCAGAGGTTGATAAAATCACATTAGCTATTGATACATAAGACGAAAGTGAATGAAAAGACTTTGACTATTCACTTTGTTTGTTCAATTGCTACGTGTGACATCATCAACAGTGCCGCACTGACACGTCATCATTAGGGGTAGTCGTCACTCAATTATATAATGGAAATCACACAACATGAAAAAACACTCAAGTGCGTTGAGTTTGTATCCTGTCGACAGGATGTGCGTGAATTTGTCACTCTCTCGGTCTCCCTCGCAGATTTGATACTAAACGTAAATTATGCAATGTCATGTTTAAAACAATTGTAGTTTAAAATGTGTTTTACTTATATGAAATTTACATTAGCATGTCACTTAATTCACTTGATTGTCTGCCATATTCATTTAGTCTTCCCAGCGTATAAATTCCCAGCGCGTAAACAGTTTCGCTGTCAGCAAAGAAATCCAAATTCAAAAAGCAAAAGAAAACAAATCAGTTATACACAAAGTATACAATATGCCAGTGCCAAGCATTTCCAGTGTGTACACACGCATAAACACAGAAAAATTACATGCTATTTTTAGCAACGCACAAACTATTATAATGATTTTCGAGCAACAAACTTTATATATACAACCGATTCGTAAGCAACCGATTCGATCTGTATTTTGGGCAAAACATTTTTCAGTTCTATAAAAAGCGGAGAGCACAGCATTTTGGTTCAGTCACTTAGTGTCAGCGGCACATTGAAGATGCCTAATTATTTAATATTTCTACTCTTTGCCTTGTTGGCTTTAGCCAATAATTTGGCAAGCGGTCGTGAAATCGTCGAGTCAAATGATGATGGTAAGTAAAGAAATATTTGATACAAAGAAGATAAGAGTTGATGACTTACAATTCTGCAGCAGAGTTAAGCAAAGATGAGAGGATGAGCCGACTTATAGCGACTTTATGGAACAAATCACCTGAAAATACAGCCAAAATCGTTGAACTCGAAGCTCGGAATGCCAGTTGTTTACGAAATCTTAACTTCAACGATATTTATACCGTTTACGCACCCGGTATTAAACCATTTTTGGCACCCTGTGAATCAAAATGGTTTAGCGGTGGCTGGACCGTCATCCAGAGGCGATTGGATGGTAGTGTCGACTTTGAACGTAGCTGGATGGAGTATCGTAATGGCTTTGGAAATTTAAACGGGGAATTCTTTATAGGTTTGGAGAAAATTCATAAAATGACTGCAGATAAGCCACACGAACTGCTAATCATTTTCCAAAAGTATAATTATCAAACGGATTTGAAAACTTTTGATGATTTTTTAATAGGTTCTGAGGTAGAAGATTATATGGTTAAGTCTAGAAATATGGGTTCGCTCTCTTCGATAGAGGACCAGAAATTCACAACTTTTGACAGAGACAATGATAAATATTGGTGGGGAAATTGTGCAAAGGAATTTAGAGGTGGCTGGTGGTTTGGTGAGTGTGATACAGATCATTATAAGTTTAGTCGATTTAGTAATTTGAATGGTCCATATTTGCCTGAATTGGGACTAGAGTCTAGGCTAAGGGGTATATCACTTGGGGGTCATATCTCCCTTAAATCAGTGCAGATGATGATTCGACCAAAAATTATGTAAACTTATGATTATGAATAAATGCATGTAAAATGCAATAATTAAAGCCCACAGGGAAGCCTCAAAAATGCAACAAGAGTTCATAGTTGAAGGTTCAAATAACACAAGCACAAATACACACCCACACACGCACACGCACACACACACACACACACTTACAGAACAACAAACATTTGCCACAACTTTTCATTACAACAGCTTGAAGCTATTCATTCAGTGGCCATGAATAGAAGACCCATACAGCAGATAGTAATGCTTCGTCTTTTTGAGTAATGACAGATGGAATACGAGTTGATGCACTCACTAAATGGGTGGGGCCAAAAGGCGGCAGACATTCACAATGTACATGCTTTTTATGCTTTTGCCCACAAGCAAACACAACAACAATATGACAACAACTAATGAACTCGTCCTGGACACTGTGTAGAAAACTCTCTGACAGCAAGCAACAAAAAATTAAATAGAAAAATTTGTCTTAAAAAAAAACCACATTTCCCTTCAGTTTGCTGCCTTTGGTGTGTCATAAATATTCTATATAAATATGCAAAATATAAAATTAAATGTAATATTCAACTATCCAGAGGACAAGTCACGATGATGTAAGGACTTGATTTATTTTATAATATGTTTTTTTAAAGCTTAAAAATTATTTATTACTAAAATAGCTTTTGTTACAATACTATCCAAAAAGAATTTTATATTTATTTGTATCTTTAAGCTTCTTAAATTAAATGTGAACTTCATTAACTCAACTCAGGGCGTAGTTTGGCTAATTTAATAAAATAAAAATTGTAAAAATTAAGAAACTGGTTGTCGTTTAGCGTATTAAATCGTGTTCTGTTCAAAACAAGCATTCAGCGATGAGGATGCACTTCAGCATTTGCTGCTTTGGTTATTTAAGTGCACTTTGGTCAGGCCCTGGGCTGTTATTGCACCGGGAATGCCCTTCATGCTCCAGTTGGTTAAAGTTCCTCGCAGCAAACAAAAAAAAAAAAAACAAAAGCAAAAACATTCACGTTCATTCATGCTCATTATCCTGTAGATTATTCGGTACTTTACAGTGCTCAGTGCGAATAATAACGATGATACTGGACGAGCAGCCAACAAGGACACTGTTGAGACTGAGAATGCGAGTTGACTTCTCGTTTTTTGGCTTCTGATTTCGAATTGCGGCAAAATGTGGTAAAGTGGAATGGTGAGAAGGGGGCATGGCGGGGTAACAGACCAAGATTCGGATTGGGATTGGGACACTGGCAGCGTTGTCGTCAAGTTAAGTTAAGGATAGCTTAATGTAGTTTGGACTCGTCCTTGTTGTTGCTGTCGCCGCTTTATTGTTGATGATGATGCACTTGATATTTGCTGTATGAATGCAACGAAAGAGATCTCTCTCTCGCTCTCTCTCTCTCTCTCTCTCTCTACTGGTCTCACTCGCTCCCTTTGTAGCATTTAAAGCACATTAAGGCCCCTACTTGAATATACTTGTAGTACTATAACGACTCCCACTCTGTGGTCTATTCAAGATTTCTCGGCTTTTGTTGTCGCTACTTCGACTTTTACTGCACATTGTCCGAGCTTCAGTCCGTGTCCGTGTCCGTGTCCGTGTCCGTGTACTATCGCCGCGAGTCCTTGGACTCCTTCAGCTTTTGCTGCTTTTGTGGATTATTTCGCATTTACTGTGTGAACTCACAATACCCTCGACTCTCGTCCCTTTGATCTAACGCTTTTGGCCTGCCAGCTTTGGTTAATTTTTGGCCATTTAAATGTTAAATATTTTCAGGATTTATGCAGTTCCTAAATTGTCTGTTTGTGTGTGTGCTGGTGTGTATTGGTGTGCTTATGTAGATATAGCTCTATTTTGCTGCTAAGCCGAATTTCAGCCACCCAGAAAGACAGACCGACAACCAGTGGGACAGTCAGTTTGTCCCAGCTAATGGACCTCTTGTCTGTCGCGTTTTGTCGGCAATGCGACGTCAAGCTGTTGTCATCATCGCCGCTAATCCCTCGTTTGAGTGGCAAATGCTTCACCTAAGTCCGAGCACCGAACACCGAGCACCCAGCATCACGTCCCTTCTACCAGAGTCCTGGCAAACCCAAAAGGGGAGTGGCACAAGCTGACAGTGGGCAGAGACACGTTGCTGTCCGGCTTAGGTAATGGCAATTTAATAAGCTTCTAAACGTTAGACCCTCAAGCTCTTTGTACCTTAATGCCCAGCTCCGAAGGCTGCCTAAACCAACCGATTGCATTTCTGCATTTCTGTAACAGAATCACACAAAAT